>OX941083.1:74678581-75309331 GCA_954870635.1 Arctium minus | reverse complement strand
GAAGTATAAAGAAGCAGTCGAAGCTACAGAATCTATTGAAGCACCTGCAATCGGTTTTGCTAGACCAAACGACTATCGTACTGGAGTAGCACTTCAAAGCGCAACCTTGATAAAGCAAAACAACACCTTGATTTATTTACGTGTTCAACAGTCATAGAAATTCTAAGTGTTTGAAGAAAAGCTTGACAAACTAAGGAAACAGGTGGAAATTCTAGGAAAAAGAGAGCAGCAACCTCTTAACCTATAATCATCAATCCTAGATCTTAACAAAAGAATAGACGCAGTTTCCTTAGGTGAAGGAAAAACTCCATAAAAACTTAAAGGCCAGATCTTCGCCTTTAAAGATCCAAAAGTAATCTTTAACAAAGAAAAGGCTCGCAGTTGGTCTAAATGAGTTGTAGAGTCAGACCAGATGTACGAGAACCAACTTCAGTCAGCACGGAAATACTTCCTACACGGGAAGACCAGATCCGAAGCTACATAAGTATGGCAAGGATACAACATGAAGCATCCAGGCGCTACAACAGAACGCTCGAATCCCAAATAAATCCTGATCAGCAGTTAGATTTGTCACGAAGACGACGAGCTAACTTGGTACCAGCCGAGGTCTTGTATGCAGCCAGACAAGGCACAACTCAGCATAGTGTATACCAACACTATTCGGAGCAAAGAATCTTGTGTATCGAAGATTTTGAACCTTTATTTTGATTTCCTTAATCAATTTGAAGTCTGATTCTTTATGTCGCTTATCACCATGTGGATTTGTTTTCTCATACAAGGGTCCGAGCAATATTCCTAGTTTAGGAATATAATTCCTTGCATAGTTTAAAATACCTAGAAAAGACCTATGTCCAGACTTAGACTTAAGCTTTTCAGTATCAAAATCCACAATCTTCTGGATTACATGCGGCTGTAGCTTTATTCGTTTCTTGCCAATGATTGCTCCTAAAAATTCAACTTCAGAGACTGCAATCTTCATTTTTGTTGGTGATAGAACCAACCCATTGTCTTCACAGATGTTCATCATTGCTTTCAGATGCTGAGCATGATCCTCTTCATTATTGGAGAAGACAAGAATGTCATCAATGTAGACGGCAATGAAACTCTCTATTCCACAAAAACACTTATCCATCTTTCTTTGAAATACAGCCGGTGAATTCTTTAGCCCGAATGGCATTACATTCCATTCATACAATCCTCCTGGAACGATGAATGTTGTCCAGGGTTTTGATTCCTCGTCCATGGAGACTTGGTGGAATCCTGATTTGAGATCAAACTTAGAGAATATTTATCATTGCCAATTCTCTTAAGTAATGTATTGATTCCTGGTAAAGAATACTGGTCTTTATAGGTATTATCATTGAGTGACCTATAATTAAATACCATTCTTTCTTTACCCTTTACCTCCTTTCCTGTTTTTGGATCAATACCTGTTCCTGAATTTACGAGCATCGCCATTGTCCTGTGTCTGCTTGAGCTTGGTTTGATAGCTTTGATTTACAGAAGGGCATCAATGTGATGTTTGAAGGATTTTTCCATCTTCGGTGTAACGTGTTTCAATGGTTTATCTTGGATGGTGATATCAGGGTTGATGATGTCTAATTTGCAGATTTCACCATTCCTTGCCCAATGTTTCATAGGTTCTTCACCGATGAATCCTCTGGCTTTAAGGCTTTCAATTAAAGGTTTGAACCTTTCCTTGAACCTTTTTCCTTCAGAGTAGAATACTGATTCTTGAATAGAATAGTATTCTTCTGTATCCAAGTCGAGCTCTTGTATTGATGCTCCTGCCCATTCAAGCGTTGGAGTAGACTGAATCTTTGTCACCTTTTTATAGAAGGTTATTTCATTTCCTTCTATTCTCAATCCTCCTTTCATTGATCTGATAAAGTTGCAACTGATCAGCATCTGTATTCCATCACTGATATTCATATCTAACGCATAGATAAATGGATTACTGAATTTATTGTCCTCGATATAGAACTCGCCAGGCTTTACCCTATGGTTTGCGGGTTGTTTTGAATTTAACCCATTGAAGCATGCAGTATAATTGAGTTCTTTCAGGGCTTTTGCTGGTACTACCTTTTTGTTGATACAACAGGTGGTTGTCCAGTATCTAGGATCGCACGAATAGTGAATGGTGCAATTCCTTCCACATGAAACTCAACTGTTATATTGTACAGTTGGTTTTTTACTTTCTTTGGCAATGTTGGCTCCATATGTATGCTACTTTTGGCATGTTCTTCTTCAAAGAATACATGAGCATACTGTTGTAGCGGTGGGAAGTCTTCCTCAAATGTCTGTGATTGCTTAGGCGTGCTGGAGCTTGGGGGCTCATCCCTTTCCATCTGCTCTTTGATCTGTTGTAGCTCAAGTTGATGAAGCTCATATTCCTTTTGCAAGTTATATTTCAAGTCTTCGATTTGAGCATCCTTATCCTGTTTGATTTGTGCATTGAGTTGAAGTAACTCTGCACAATCCTTCACAACCTTGTTTACCTCTTCTTGTTTTCCTGCTAATTCCCTTTCATGTAATAGTCTTTCCATTGATCTTTCTGCACTTTCTTTGGCTTGATCTTTGATCATTTGAGACCATCTTTGTTTTCTCAGCTAAAAGTTCTTTAAGATAGTTTACTTCCATCCTAAGGCCGATTAATTCATCACTTTTATTCTGACTTTCTTCACTTGTCTTTTCAAATTCAACTTCTTTCTTTTTCTGTGGTTGGATCTTCTTCTGTAGATACTGAGAAGCACATAAAGCACATGTTGTGATATTGCAATCATCACAATGTATCCTGGAATGATCCGTTGTTCTGATCTTGCAGAAGTAGCAGAAAAGAAAACTGGTTAATTCATTTTCTTTCCAGTTATGGTTACAGTTTCTGCATTTTTTTGGGAGCTCAATGTTTGGCTTCCATGACCCTTTCTGCCCTGATGGGTTTGGTAGGTTACTTGGTTCTCCTTGGAATACATAGCATGATTGTGGCGATGCATAAGGTACCCATCCTTGGTAGAGCTCAAAGTATTTCCCTCTAACATCAAACTCTTCATCGATGTCCCGTTGTCTTCATAATCTGACTAACCCATAAAAGCTATTTCCTGGACTGGAAATTCTTTAATTGCAGATTTAAGATTTCGTAGTGTAGCACCCTGTTCTCCTTCAGAGATACTGCAAACACTTGCATCATCATTATCTGCTGAAACTATATCCCAATCTTCGGGTAGGTCAAGATCTTGTAACATGGCTGCCCTAACCATGTTTCCTTTCTCATTTCGACAATCCCTTGCAAAATGTCCTTCCTTTCCACAGAAAAAACATTTACACTTTTTTAAGCGTCCGCGATCATCCTGGTACTTCTTCTTGAAAATCTTGACATGAGTTTTATGAGGTTTTACTTTATATGTTCGTGAGCTTCGGACACCGTATTTCTTGCTACTTTTGTAATATCCTGGAATTGGGATTGCAGAACACAAAGATAAATCTTTGAGTTCTCTCTGCAGAGCTGCTATGGTGCACATTTCCTTCACGAATTGGTAAATGAAATGTATTGCTGGTAATACGCCAGAAGTTAATACTGGG
The DNA here is from genome assembly GCA_954870635.1 of Arctium minus. Classification (NCBI taxonomy): domain Eukaryota; kingdom Viridiplantae; phylum Streptophyta; class Magnoliopsida; order Asterales; family Asteraceae; genus Arctium; species Arctium minus. The sequence goes on along the minus strand of OX941083.1, from coordinate 75,305,752 downwards.
TATTTTTCTCTGAACTCCTGCTCTATTTCTTTGGAGAGTGAGGGTGGTAGCTTTGAAAATAGCTTCTCAGTTGTGGCTGGAAAATACAATCGCCCAAATTTGGTCGCGAGTATTCTGAAATCTCCTAAGAAATTCCACAGATCCTTAGTGTGTTCACATGTGAGCCGCTCCAAGTCTCTGTAAGCTTTGTCTTGTTCTTTTGTTAACCCTTGGTAAGGATCTTCCAGCATTACTATACGTCTGAATTGAGAAGTAATGTTTTGTGGATCATCAACTATTTCCACCTGGTGCTCAAATTCCTCTGAATATGCAACCCTCCATTGTTTCCACATCCTTTTCTCATTTTCTCCGAGCAGATTCTCAAAGAAAGCAAGCTTTGCTTTGTAATCCGTCCATGTCTCTTTATTCAGTCTATTGATAGTAATTGATTCCCATCGCTGAATAACGTCTGACCAGAGGCCTATATCATTTGGTAAAACCAACATGGCTCCTATTTCTGACATTGCTGATGGCAGGTTCCATTGCTGATTATATCCTCCTCTGAATCGTCATCCTCTTGGCACATAATATGAATTTCTGGTTTCTGAATGTATTGTTGTTGCCGGTGGATATACTGCTGGGCCCATCGTTGGTTCTGCTGGTGGATTATAAATATCACTAGCACTGCTTTTCGCCATTTTTACATGTTCTTCCAACGCCCGAAGCTTTGGATAGTCTAGCTCTGGTAGCACATCTTCAGTTTGCACAAAAATGTGTTCTTGAGGAGATTCTTGGTCACCACCACACTCTGTTTGCGCGAATGGATTTGACCATTCAAACTCTGATGGGGTACTCATGGAATATAAATGCTGAATATATTCCATATCGTCTAGTAATTCATTTGTGTTAGGTGAATTATCATCTTCAGGAAAATCATCACCCCATCCTGTTGTTGTGATTTCTTCAAGTGGAATCATGTGTTTAGGTTGATCATACCTAACATAGTAATCCCACTTACCAGATGGTTCACCCAATGTGGACCATCGTTCACCATCATTCTTCTTCTTTGGTTTCGACCGTCTTGTTGGTTTTGTGTTGTTTAATGGCGCATACTTGTTCTTTTCGGCTTCTTCAACACACGTTGTGCATGAACAAAAGGGATTAAATGGTTCATGTCTTCTTTCAGCTTCTATTGCCATTGCAGCAATAAATTCTCTTTCTGATCCATCTTCATCATCACCATGTATTTCTCGGTCATTCTGGTCTACAGAATATCTTGGTGGTTGTTGAACTGGTCGATATCTTTCAAACCGCATACTTAAAGAATGATCAAGTCGTGCGGCTACTGCTACTCTTGTTGGTGCTCTAGGTTGAACATTAGTTGTAAGTTGTAATGTCCATCTTAGTCCTTCAAGTTCTTCTATGCGCCTTTGTTCACCAGGGATGGCTGTGATGCCTGTTGATGCTAAATGATCAACGACATTCTGAACATTGTATCTAAAACCCATGTAACTGGTGTTAGATAATCTTCCAACCATGGCTCTTGTGATAAGGAGATTACTTTCTCCTTGGTGCCATCCTTCGTATCCGTGTGTTTGTATCACTAGCTCAAGATGATTATGGAAGTCATCTATGCTCATAATCATGTCAGGGACCATGTAGACTAATTGAGTTCCTGGAGTAAGATCAACTTCCATGGTGCCTATGATCTGCCTGTCATCTTGCCATCTGGTATCTCTGACGACTACCAACGCTTTTGTTCCTACACCCCTTCTATGCAGAGTGTGTACTCTGATCATAATAAGGCCAAGGTGGATATGTTGCAATCCAGCTGTTATGGTATTTGTCACAACGAGGGGTGTTTGCGGTTCGGTTTGGACGGTTTAACCCCTCAGACCACAAACCAAACTGCAAGTGGCGGTTTATTAATTTTTCAAACTGAGCGGTTTGACATTAAGTGCCCAGACCGGTCAAATCGGACGACAGTTTAGGCGGTTTGGTCTGACTGGTTTAGGCGGTTTGGGCCTTTTATGGGCTTTAAAGTTTAAACTTAAAAAAACATATAAAATTTTGAATTTTAAAGCTTTATTGACTTGAGTCCATTTGAAGTAAGCAAAGTCCACAAAAAAGTTAACAAAATCCACAAAAAAGTTAAACAAAATATTCCAACAAAACACTAAAAAAAGTACTATGAAACAATAGAAGAAGCCTGAACGCACGTGAACTACTGAATTGTGAATCCTGAAGTCGACGTGAACACAATGAGTCGGTCGATGTTAGTAAATAGTAGTCATTTAGGGGCTTTCAAGTTTCAAATGTCAAAAATCAAAATAGATTTTATATTTGGGTTGGATTTAAGATAACATTGGGACTAACTAAATATATTTAAGATAACATTGGGCTAGATGATGGATATAAATCCACATATTAAAAAATTATATATATATATATATATATATCTATGTATGTATTTGGTGGTCGGTTTGGTCCAACTTGCCCAAAAAAACCTCCAGGCCGCAGACCGGATCGGATCGTCCGGTTTGGCAATTTTTCAGACCAGACCGGACTGCCAGACCGCTTAAAACGCCAAAAAACGGTCCAATTACTTGGTTCGACCGGTTTGAATGATCCAACTGTTTTTTTAACACCCCTAGTCACAACCCAAAATCAAACCACGGTGAACATAAAATCAACCCACTTTTGGGAACAACAATGAACAAAGCTTATGGTATTCGTTATAACAACTTAAAATGGACAGCAAAAAATCACAGAGGACAGCAAAAAAAACGAACCAAAAGGAGTAGCAAACTAAGGACAACAAAAAATCATAGAGGACAGCAAAAAAGGAACCAAAAGGAGCAGCAATATGTATTATTACAATCGAGCATAAAAATCGAACCAAAAGGAGCATAAAATGGAACCAAAAGAAGCAAAAAAATGAACCAAAAGAAGCAAAATCGAACCAACAGTAAACAGAAAATCGGCATACCGATTTGGAGATGTAGATCGATCGACTTGGAGATGGAGATGAAGTTGGAGGTCTATCAACTTGGAGATGGAGATGGAGATCGATCAACTTGGAGATGGAGTCCCGATTGGAGTCGCACACTTTTGGAGAGGATTTGGAGATGGAGGCCACTTTCACTTTTAGATGAGAAATAAGTGAAAAGTCATTAGGTTTTCACTTTTTCGGTCAGATTGAAATAAGTGATAAGTTGATTTGAATTAATGAAAAAAAAACGGTCTTAATTGGAGTACATCTGACCAAAAAAGTGACAAGTGGCTTTTAAGTTCTGATTTTTAAAAAACAAACAACCTCTTAGTGTTTAAGAGGTTGATCGTAGTTAATCGTGAGTTTATTTTTACGTCGACTTTTGAAGAAACCTAGTCATTTTTTCTAATCATTTATTTGACTATTATTGACTTATGGTTATAAATTGTAGGTTATTTGTCATAGGAGATTGCTAGTCAACCTACGTAATTTGGGGATGCATACATATGTACGAAATTGATGTTGAGGGGATGTGATTTTATGATGATTTGTATGTATGCATGATGATTTGATTTTCATACATGTTACAATGTATTTTATAATATGTTATTTTATAAGAGAAATTGCATCCTATGTTTTATTATTTTTGAACGAGCTTCACGTGTTTTTACATATGACAGATTCAATTCAATTATAAATTATGCAGATTTGACCGAGAAGTCATATACCATAACGTAACCCCATAACGGTTGACCAGATAGATGCATATCGGTCAATCTAGGTAGTGTCAGTGACAAAATGACTCATACCTGCCAAGACGGTTATGATATCTCATCTTCTTTTAGTATTGAATGTTTTCAGAAATTGCAAACTAATTTATACGGAGTTACATGTTTAATATGCATGTTGTGATATCATTTTATTCACGAAAACCATGAACTCACTAAGCTTTATAAGGTGAGTATAATATGCATCTCGGACAACGGCAAGGGACATGCTTAAAGACTTGATGTTTATTTAGTCGATTTATATGTTTAGACTTATTTATTAAATCAGTTGATGCGATCTCCCCCAACAAGTATGGGTTTGAACACATGTTGTCGATCGCTCTCAGGATCGTTCCTGATATTTTGGAGGCCCTGTGCAAAATATCAAGTGTGGCCTTATAATATTTTGTTTCTCAATTATATGACTTATAATATAATGTTCCTAAATCTTTTTCTATGTTTCATTTAATTACTTTCAACATTATTAAAACTTGATAAAACTATTTTTGTTACTATATTTGAAGTGATTTTCCATTACTTTGATACGTTAACGTCTATTTAATAATAAACCATTTAACAAAAACTTTTTTATTTAAATAAATTGTTTATAATTTTTTTACGTTTAAAATAATTCGATTCAAAAATTTTAAATTAGGCTATTTATAATTAATCAGTCATCATTATTAATAACTAGTGTTGGGCCCGTGCATTGCACGGGAGGATAAATTTTTTGTTGGAATATTGAACCGAGTTAAAATGAAACGTAATTTCTCTGTTAACAGTTAATGAAATACAATGTGAAAAACGATTGTGTTTTCATAAGTGGTTAACTTGCATATATTCTTAATCGTTTGTTGTTATGAGTTTGTGCAATAATATTGGTAATAGTTTTGTATTATATTATTTAAAACTCAAACGACATGTCTCACAACATATTTATTTGATTATTGACTTCAAGACCTCATAGTATTAATCGATAAAAATAAAGATATGTATATGTATCTTATTCCCCTACTTCGAAAAATATGATTGTGGGTTTTGAAAAATATAAACAAATCCTCAGTAAATAAAATAAAATATAAAAAAATTAGTTTTTCAAAGAAACAAAAATATAGTGGAATACCTTTTGTTCAGTTGTTCCGCCATTGACACTCTATCGTTCGTCTTCTTCTTGTACTCGGATGATACATAGAGAAACTATATATATTTATAGTGAATGTAGATAATATTTTAAAATCTTTTATTTTTCATTTTCGATTTTACATTTAAATGTAAATATATTAAAAATATGGAAGAATATTTTTATATCTACATCGTTTCTATTTTATTTTCTTTACACTTGGTTAATTTGGAAAGTATTGCGGAATATTTTTATTTTAAAGAATACGATAATTTATTAGTGTATCTCGTTATTTTTTATTTTTAATTCATATCAACCTTCTTTTTTTTCTTTTAATGCTCGTGAAAAAAAAATACGTGTAGATTTTATATTATCAAAAAAAATACGTGTAGATTTTATATTATGCTAATATAAAATACGTGTAGATTTTATATTAGCAAAAAAAATACGGAAGAAAAAAGAGTTTATATTACATCTCATTATGTAAAAAGATTTTATAAAATAAAATATGGAAAAAGATTTTATAAAATAAAATATGGAAAAATCATTATGAGATGTAATATAAAAAAATACGGAAGAAAAAAGATTTTATATTACATCTCATTAATATAGATTTAAATGTAAAATCTACATTTAAAATAGATTATGCTAATATAAAATCTATTTTATAAAATCCTCCACCAAAAAAACAAATAGTTATATTAATAAATGAGTATTCATTCCACAAATAGATGATTATGTGAGATACTGTGCTTGAAAATGTTGTACCAAAGCATTAAGAAATTGTAAATTAAGTAATTGGCTTTAATTAGTTGTAATTTGTGCTTAAAATGTTGTAATTAAGAGATTTTTATGCCGTTTTTATAATATAGTATAGATTAAAAATATATGTCGACGAAAAGAACTTTTTTATTAGTTTGTCATTAAAATAAGACATTAACTTTGAAAATTTTAAAAAAATCTTAAACATAATAAACAAAAGATTCTTAAAAACTAATAAACAAAATATTAAAAAGAATTATCAATTCAATAAAATAATCAATGAAGGAATTAAAAAAATATTAGATCTTCAAATTTAAGAATAAAATGCCTTAGAGGTTGATAAACACAAGAAGAAAATTGAAGAGTAAAATAAATAATATTAAATAATTAATAAATTAATGTCAAACTTATTAAATTGGACTTTAGATTTTCTTTCCATTTATAAAAATTAAAAATTGAAGTTTAGAAAACTAAGAGAGTCAATCCAGGGATCTTTTGTATCCCAAGAAGAAGCGCCACCACCCCACCAGCAAAGCTTTTAGTTTAGAATTCATGAATTAAATTTTTATAATCAAGTTCGTTTATATATTAAAATGTAAAAGATTATCCCGAGGCCCTGCCGATCGGAGGCCCTGTGCGGTAGCACCCCTCCGCACACCCTTATGCACGACCCTGATCGCTCTAATGGTTGCTAAGATATCTGTGGTGGAAACCGCGACCCATTGCCTCTAAAGGAGGCAATACATTGGTATAAGATGATGTAGAATTCTTTACGGAACTCGATTTTGAACCAATGTGCAAATGATTGAGATGAATGATGCTTCAAAGAATTAAGACTCAACTTCAATAAAGTGAAGTGAACCTTAATTAAAGTCTGACCCTTTATATACTACAAAACTAGAACTTTGATTACAAATAATCAAAACCCTAGAACGGCACTTAGCAATAAAGAACCTAGACTATAGACGCTACATTCAAGAGAATCAAACCGTGAATGATAAGTTTAAAAGAATTACTTGACCTAATCAAGCAACACACATATTAGTTTAATAAAGAACCCAAGAGTGAAGACAATCCTCACAAAATATAAAATTTCATTCATTTAATCTTCTAATTACTAAAAATTGTCCATAATATATAGGACTATAAAATTAGATTTTCTCCAAACAAAAGGAAACTATTAACTAAGAAAACTTAAAATAAAATAAAAGAAAACAACTCTAAACTTAAAAAAAACTAGAGTAAATTACGGATTTGGTCACTGTGGTTCTTTGAAATTTTGGATTGAGTCCCTCAAAAAAAATAATTACAGTCATGGTCATCGTGGTTCCACTTTTGTTGCAGATTGGGTCCCTCACCTAACTCTGTCTAAAAAACTACTGTTAACCACCCTCACATGCCCCCCACGTGAGGGGCATGTATGTCATTTTAAAAACCCCCTTTTCTTTTTTCTTTTTTTACAATTTTGGATCTAAACTACTTTCTTCCCCAATTACTACATTCATACATGCATCTTCTTTTCATTTTCCGTTTAATTTCTTGGTTTGTGTAGAAATTGGTGATGATTTTTCTTGATCTTTATCGTAATTCATGACTAATTTCATCAAACATTTGAAATTTTACTGATTCTTGAATTATGGGATTTGGGTTTTCAAATCTGACCCAGGGGAACTACATTAACAAATTGAAAATGGAAATTTTCGAAAAATTCAAGATCTAGGTTTTGTTGATTTGCTTGATCTCTGAACTGGGTCATTTATATTACCTCCTCGGTAGTTACCCTCACAAATATAATGTTGGTGATCCATTATCTATTAAAATCAACTCTTTGACTTCAATTGATACTGAAATCCCTTATAGTTACTACAATTTACCCTTCTGTAAACCCCAGAAGGTGTCAAAGATAACGCTGAGAATCTTGGTGAGCTTTTGATGGGAGATAGGATTGAGAATTCTCCTCATAAGTTCAAGATGCACACTAACGAAACTGAGATATTTCTTTGCCAAACTAAACCCTTATCCAAAGATGAATTTAAGTTGTTCAACTCGGATCGATGAGATGTATCAGGTCAATGTGATCCTCGACAATCTGCCCGTCATTCGGTATACTAAACGGGATAGTTTCTTAGCGAGATGGACTGGTTATCCCCTTGGGATCAAGGTTCAAGATTCGTATTATGTATTCAATCACTTGAACTTTACGGTTCTTGTTCATAAGTATGAAGAAACGAATGTGGCTAGTGTTATGGGCAATGGCAATGCAGCCGAAGTGATGATCCGATGTTCCTAGCTATATCGTTGTTGGATTTGAGGTCACGTCGTGTAGTTTCCAGCACCATGTTGAATCTTTAAAGAACTTGAAAACCAACGATAAGTACCCGTCTAAGATCGTTTGTGAAACCAATATTGTGACGATGGCTGTAAAGGAAAACGAGCCAGTGGCGTTCTCGTATGAGGTTGCTTTCGTTGAAAGTAGTTTAGATCCAATAATTGGGGAAGAAACACCAGAGGGTTTTAAAATGACATACATGCCCCTCACGTGGGGGGCATGTAAGGGGAGTTAACGGCAGTTTTTTAGACGGAGTTAGGTGAGGGACCCAATCCGCAACAAAAGTGAAACCACGATGATCATGACTGTAATTAATTCTTTTGAGGGACCCAATCCAAAATTTCAAGAAACCACATGCACCAAATCCGTAATTTACTCAAAAAACTATAATATGGAATATTTCTTCCATATCTTATAAAATATACCTAATATTAAGCAAACTTGGAAAGGAAACAAACATATTCATCAACTTGTATCTTGAAAATAAATTTATTGTTGCAATTGAAATCATATCTTGTTTCCCTTGAAATTCTTCTTTTCCAAAGTTAATTCTACATCTTCATGGATCACATCATCAATTTTATAACCTAGTACGGTACATATTAGCATTTAAGTTACATTATTTTATAATTTTTTAAGTTTTTCACTATAAACAATTTTACTTCAACCGCTATTTTTAAAGTTTCTTTTATGAAGAATTCATGTTAAATAACATGACATTACTTATGATGAAAAATAAGGATGTTACAACTACTTTTGAGAGTGGGAGATGGTTTTGGTTGGTGGATGACCCAGATCTCCATATGATATACTTTGGCGGCTGTCACTTGGTTTTTATGTTAAAAGGATTTTGTGTTTTAGAGATCGACTTATTGAAGGGTTTTGTGTGTTTTTCTTTTAAATTCATATACTTGTACATACATTTGTTTCGTAATATATATATATATATATATATATATATATGTATATATATGGTCAGGTTCAGGAGAAAACTCTAAATAAATGAAAAACCGAAAAACCACGAAAAAATGAATGAAAAAGTATATGAATATACTTGTCAAATTTACGAGAAAAATATGATCGTTTATTTGGTGTAATTTATTTCGCTCGAATTTTGTTCATTTTTCGTATTTTTTCGAATAAAAAATAGGGGGTGGAGGTTTTTTTTAATTTAAAAAATATTGTTGTAACCGTCTGCTTAATCACATCCATCAGATCATCTAATCTAACGGTTGATAAGGTGTTTTTTAATTTTTCATTTATTTGAGGTTTTCTCTTGAATCTCTGTTTATATATATATATACATAGGGGTTGTTTTATTCACATCTTAACCGTCGGATTAATGATCGGCGGTTACAATAGATATGGGCCCAATATTTTTAATTAAAAAAAACAGAAAAATAAAAATAAAATAATCGTCAATCATGAATCCAACGGTTAAGATGTGGGTTGCAACATTTTTCAGTGTTGCAAAATATCCTTCCACTATATATATAGGTTCAGGAGAAAACCTCAAAGAAACGAAAACTAAAGAACACCTTGGTAGACCTTCATCTAGAGTTCTAGACGGTATGCACTTGTGCATACAAGTAATTTGTAACATGCACATGTACATATGCACAAGTGCATAATGCACTTGTGCATAAGAACAAAAAAAAAACATATTTCACATGTATGCACAAGTGCATACCGTCCAGATGAAAGGCTATCAGAATGTTCTTCAGTTTTTCGTTTTTTTTAGGTTCTCCCCTGAACTTCTGTCTATATATATATATATATATATTTTAAAATGAACTTTTTTGTTATTTACTTTTTGTTTAATTTATATTCTTAATTAATAACGACATGAATACTTTAATATTCAAGTAAGCTCTAACGATTTTTTAATTTGTCACTTCATGTGTTGAGGTAAAGGTTACTTAGGTGCCGTTTGTTTTTTAAGAGGTTTAAAGTCTGAAATCTTATTTTAATTATGATTAATAAGAGATGGTGTGTAAAAATGTCCGAACGATTCAGACTTAAGAGTCATTAAGAGGTTTTTTAAAAAAAACAAACAACCCCTTAGTGATTGAAAGATTTGCTCTAACCTCTAAAATGAATATTTTAAAAATCAGTTTCCTAAAAATGAAAATAAACTCAAAGTTAGTTTCATTTTTATACAATTTCCTTTTGCATTATCTTGAAATGGAAGAAAGGGACCAAAATAAATAAAAAGATGAAATTAATAGGAGCAAAAAGTACAAGTTTGAAAATTTAGTAAGGAACAATGGCGTAATGTCAATCCCTCAAAGAAGCGGGGATTTTTTGCAATTGTAACGATGGTAGTTATACGTGGCGAAATGAACCTCATTTCATCATTATGTCATCAAATCGACTTCAATATTTAGATATAAAACTCGCACCCAATAATAATCATGTGATCAAGAAGTCGATGGTGGATAATGACAATAGGTTTTGGTTTTCGTAGGACCATTGATGTATGAATTCTTAATTAACTATTGTTCGATATTTACTTTTGATTATGTTTGCCTTTAAACTTTTTCATCGTTTGATGCTGGCATGGTATTGTTGAGATATCAAATGCCAAAAAGCCACCAATCTAACTCAAAACCACCATGGTAATGATGGTTTGGTATTGGGTAAATTAAAAATCAAAGTTGGAGATATGGTAATGATGGTCTTGTTATTAATTACTTAGTTTTAGCACAGTGGTTAATTGTAACACCCTCAAATCTGGAAATAGCAACTAATTTAAAATTTTCTAAATATATCAATAATTGTTTCATCTACAATCATAATTTAAGGATTAACCTCAATACACACATTCATTCTATACATACAATATATGATAATGACGGGTGCTACTAAACCCAACAACAGTTACTATCTCCAACCTGCGGAAGACTTCACCAACTACTTACTCTTGTATAAAGCTAAGGCTCAACTCCTCATAGAACTGCTAGAACCAAACCCCCGACAGGAACCTGATGCACATGTCGACAAATAAAAAAGGTTAGGCTTAACGCCTAGTGAGCTCAAGAGTTTTAACATGAATGAATATATCTTTAAAAGTAAGGAATTTAGTTCAAATCCGGATCTTTCGAAATGGTTTACTTTAGAAATGGAAACGACACATTTTCCCATAATATGCATTTTTAAAGACAATGCTCCCAAACACACATTCTTTATAAAATGATGCAACCCATAACTCACCCCAAACGGGATTATAATTCGACACCAAATTTATGAAAACATAAATAATACTTCATATCCCAAAACACCCCAAAACACGGGTGAAGCATAATACTCGACCCTCGAATAGCGGAAAACAATCCATATAAATATGATACATCATTGAAAACATGGAACTGAAACTTAATACTCACGCGACCGTAAAATGGAATGAAATCCAAATATTAAAGCATGGACAATTAAATATCCAAAATACAACGGGCCGACAACGGGGGATACCCGTATCCGTTGAGAGTGGAGAAAACACAAAAGTATGTCACCCATACAACGTTAATCGTACGACACTTCACGACATAAACGCCCAAGTGTCCCTATGACTTCTTGACAAGTTTCACCCAAAGAGACAGCTGACCTTAGCGAAAACTAGCGGGAATACCGCCAAAGGCTCGACACACGGGGGATACAACGAAGGCATTGCCCCACACGGCGATGGTCCCAAACGCCCATCAGAGGACTACCCATAGTCATAATAGCACAACCGGACTCAGCCCTCCTAGTGCCTACTTGTAAAGTTCCGGTCGTAAAACATGGGTACCGGAGTCCAACCCCGAAATACCCAATCGACCATCCACAACAGACTGACTTACGTGCCTATGGATCCAATGCAACACAGTATAATATTACATGATTACACATGAATGACCAACACATCCACATGTAAATATCAATAATATGAAATAAGATGCATTAAGATGTAACTCGTGGATGAGACTCTACATTGAACCATTAAAACCGGACAAATGTCCTCAAGACTCTTTTAAGTCAACACCGAGCTATAATGCTCTAAATACCGTTTGGCCAACAAATAACGATTCCCATATAATGAAATGTCTTTAAATGACGTTTATGAAGACACATACCTCAAAGATGTGATTAACCCAAAACTCATCACGTATTGGGACCAAAGATTTTCCAAAGAGTTTATGAATGCAAATACACCAAAATGCATATATCATGAAATAGACTTCGTTTGTACAAAAATCATCAAAGATGCATAAATCATAAAATAGATTTTACTCGTACAAAATCACCAAGAATACGTAAGTCATGCTATTTAGTTGTTGAAATATTCAAAACCCAATATGAGCATTTTATGAGGTTAAAACAACCCAAGTTTACCAAATATGAAAACCTATCAAAATACTCACACTTTGACAATTACCAAGTAAAACATATTTTTACTTCAAAATACACATTCTGGCATGTACATAGTTTTCACAAAGCATCTTAAACTCATCTTGCTAGATTTAGGCTAAATCTAGATTTTTCCCACTTTGAGCTCATTTGAAGAAACTTGAATCTTCAAGGTCCAAACTTCCATAACCACTTAGGTTTTGATGAAAACCTAGAAAACCCAAAAATAAGCTTGAGGTTGAAGATGAAGATGGAGATGATGAGTCCTTGACCATAGCTTTCAATCCTACCACTTGTTGATGTTTCACCTCCACAAAATCCAAGGATTTAAGGCAAAATAAGTTAGGGTTTGAAGGGGGAAGAAGGAAAACGGTTTGGGAGAGAGTAGAAGAAGTTTGGATGAGAAGAAATGAGGAAAATGGCTGAATTTCGCGACTTAACAGCAGTCTGCCCACTTTGGGCGACTTTGCGCTGGTCATTGTCGCTGGTTCTCCCAGCTTTCTTCTCGTTCACTGTTTCGGCCATAACTTATTCGTTATAGCTTCGTTTTTGCTCCGGAAAGGACCGTTGGACTCGTAATTGAATCATTTATCCATCAAGACTATAAAATCTAGGATTCAAGTCCAAAATCATATATCTTATTTTTTCCTTTAAAGCTACTGATTTCTGTATTAACTTGAAATGATGCTTCTCGAAATTCGAGGTGTTACATTAATGCTCAGGGACGACTTGATGTAGTGAAAATCTCATCTTTCTTGAGTTCGAATCCAGACACTATCAAAACCCTTGTGGTCATGAAGGTTTACCTGCGATAACTTTAGGCCATTCATAGTCTTCTGAAGGATTAGCTGGTACGTATAACCAGGCCCGAAAACCCACAGTTACCAAAAAAAAAACTATGTTTTTATTCCAAATGTAGATACGACGAATTTGTCCAAAAACTTTTGAGGAAAAACAAGTTCAAAATGTAACATTTCAAAAATTAAGAAAATAACTATTTTTGATGTAATTGGTGATTATGGGTTACAAAACGATCTTTAGGAATGTGGATATATGTGTTTGAGATTACCAACAGACAAATTATGAAATTACCAATGAACATCAACAGAAAACCAAATATTGTCGTAAAATTGTCACTATTCCGTCAGTAATTAGTTTACTGAAGGGTTTTCTTGTTCTTGTTAATCTCTTAGTAATTTGTCAACAAGTCATGTATATTTTTTGGTTTGAAAATTACTTGGTTTTGCTAAGAAATACGTGGTTGGTAATTAATGACCAACAAAACTTGTCTATCGATAATGCCTCATTTTCCTAATGGTGTAGCTTACATTATTTCTTTCCATATTTATTATTATAATTGACATAGTTTAAATATAAAATGGAAATTATAAAAATTAATCGTGATATTATGTTAACTTTTATTTCTGAAAACATGCTGGATTTCAAAGTTGGCTACCATGTTTAATTTCCTTATGATATCTTATAAATTAATCTTTTAAAAAAAAGTTCTGAAATTAATTAACAATTATTGATGCTTAATTATTTAATATTTATAAAGAAAAGTTGCAAAATTAACCAACAATTATTGACGCTTAATCATCAAATAATCAATACGATTATCTTTATCACGATTAACCTATAAATCTATCAAATTATTTACTACATGCAACATTATAAGTATTTATTTATTATTTTTTCAAACAATAAAATTTGATTTATTTATTATGTTTTCTAACAATAAATTTTATGAGTACTATATGATAAATCAAAATATATATCGAATGACTTACGTAACTAAAAGGTTTTAATTAAACACCTACAACCTTTCTTTATTATGTTAAATATGAGAATTTGAATAGGACCTTCAAAATTTTGGGGTTCAATATTATGTGTTTTTACGGTCTTTTATCAACCTGTTTAAAGAACGTTTTTTTATTTATGTAAATCAAGTTCAAATAAATCCAATTGCTAATTGTTTAGGTTTACCTTTTTTATGTGCTTAACATATATGTAACCTCGTTATCTCATTTTTTAGTATAATCAAAAACTTTAGATGTAAAAAACCTTCAAAAATAAAACGATAAAAATATTATTTTATTGACATACTAAACGTTCTACTAACAATATTTATAAACCGTAAAACAATTAATCAACTACTCCACTTGCTTTTTGGTTTCTCCTTTTCACCACCAAGTAATTAAAGGGATCCGATACTAATCCACTTTTATAAATAAATAACTTAAAATTTATTTTAATTAATTACAATTATAAACTAGTTAATTATTAATTCTAAAACACCATAACATATTGCTAATCCGATCACCACTACTTGTAGAAGGAAATCCAATTCCCACTATGAGCATATCAAATATAATCTAGTGGTGTACTTGGATTTGGCACGATACCAAGTTTTTTTCTTCAATATCATATACTAATTAAATATAATTAATGTATAAAATTCTATGTCATTTATTAATCACATGTATTTGGTATCAACTTTTTATTATTATTACACATTGTTACTAGTTTTATACCAATTTCACGTCACATATATGAAAACTTGCACAATTTATTCAAATCTTAAGTGACATTTTGAGTTTGCAGATAACACATGTGATGTTTAAGGGGTTTTAAATAGGGAAAAGTTCATAAAAACCCAACAAACTATTCCATTTTGAATGGTTAAGTCCCTAAACTAATTTTTTGAATGAAAAAATCATTAAACTTTCTCATTTTGAATGAGTAAGTCCCTAAACTATTTTTTTGAATGAAAAAACCATTAAATTTTCCAATTTTGAATGATTAAGTCCCTGCATATTTTTTTTTTCAATAAATTAAATCATCGAACTTTTAAAATTTGGTTACTTACATCATTTTAACCAAAAAAAACTACATGGAACCGATTATCTTTTGATTCTTCCTCTTTTGATAAATAAAAAATAGATCAAAAAGAGGGAGATCGATGCCAGAAGCAACAACGTGTTAGGTGATATGGAGAACGGACAATGTAAGGGTAATGGGGAGAGGCGAGGCGGAACGATACGATTGTCTATGAGGGGTTTTAATGACGTATAATTTGAGAACGGTAAAACTGATTTTGATTTGTTTTTACTTTAAAACATTCATCGTCAGTTCCAGGTATCTTTAAAAAAAGGTAATCAATTTTTAGAAGTTCGATGGTTTATTTATTCAAAAAAAATGTTGAGGGACTAAATCATTCAAAATTAGAAAATTTAATAGTTTTTTCGTTCAAAAAAATAGTTAAGGGACTTAATCATTCAAAATGAGAAAGTTTAATGGTTTTTTCATTCAAAAAATTAGTTCAGGGACTTAACCATTCAAAATGTGATAGTTTATTGGGTTTTTTTGAACTTTTCTCTTTTAAATACAAGGAAATGAAGGAATAAAACTTACAAACACTCAAATGTTTAAATAAAATAATATAAAGTTACAATATTTAATATCTATTCAACCGGAGGATGAATTATTATTATTATTATTCTCATTTTTGGCTTTGGAAATGATTATCTTAGGGGTGACCATTTTGTACCAAACTGAACCAACCAACATGCGTACCAACCGTATCAATTAAACTGGTACCAATTGAACAATCGGTTGGTAGTACCACTTCAAGTATGCAAACTTGGTTGGTACACGGTAATGGAATCACGTCCCACAATAGTACCATGGTACCGACTTATTTATTCATTATTAGGTTTTGAGTAAACTACGATTTCCATCCCTGTGGTTTGTTGTTTATAACAATTTTCGTCTCTGGTCTTTAAAAACTGCTTTTTTGGTCCTTGTGGTTTCCATTTAGTTTCTTTTTTCGTCCCTGAAACTAACTCCCTCAAAAAAGTCAGTTAAGCCAAGGGTATTGTTGTCCTTTTACTTTTTTATATTTTCAATTAAAAATTTAAACCATAACACAATAAAAAGAAATAGAATAGATATCAAATATTAAACCCTAACACAGGAGATTTTTAGGTGTGGTTGTCTCCTCATCATCTTCTCTAATGTATTTTCGGTGAACACCAACATCACCTCCAACGGCCGTTTTCAATTGCTCCCATCAATCTTCTTCCACAAGTTTGCTCATAAACTCCATAGAAAAACCCAATTTCTTACTAGCCAAACTCATCGATCTAAAAGATTTCAATTATTCCCACCAGTTATTCACTTCAATGCACGAACCAAATGATTATACTTTCAATGTCATGATTCGTGGGCTATCAACCGCCTGGGAGAGGTTCGATCTTACGTTATAATTCTATTACAAGATGAAGGTTTTGGGTATAAAGCCGAATAATTTTACGTACCCTTTTTTGTTTATTGCGTGTTCGAATCTTTTGGCGGTTGAACATGGTAGATTATCTCATTTTATGGTGTTGAGAAGTGGGTTAATGGTGGATGGTCATATTAGGCATTCTTTGATTACTATGTATTCGAGATGTGGTCAATTGGGGTGTGGAAGCTAAAAGGGTGCTTTGGAGTTGTTTGAGAAGATGAGGGGTGAAGGATTTGAACCGAATGAGATGACTTTGGTTAGTGTCCTTGGGGCTTATGGGAGTTGGAAGATTTGAGTTTGGGGAGGTTGATTGAGGATTATGTTGTGGATAATGAGACGACGATGAATTCGTATATTGGTTCAACTTTGATTGGTATGTATGCGAAGTGTGGGGATTTGGTGTCGGCAAGGAGGATCTTTGATGAAATGAGCAAGAAAGATTTGGTGACTTGGAAGTTGGAATGCTATGATTACGGGGCAAGTATTTCTTCCCTTTTCACCTCAATACTTCCATGCTTATCTTTAGGAAAAATAACCGGAAGTGATAAATTTGGCTTAAAACTCTTGTGTTTCTGTACAAACGAGTGAGGTTCAGGGGAGAAACTTCTCCTGCTCTCGAGACGAGAAAATACTTAACGAGAACTTTAGGTTATGATGGAAAAAGAAACAAGGCGAGTTCGTACCAGGGTCAGCCTTGGCAGCAACAAGCTCCAACATGAGCGATTTTCCGAGCAAATCTCCGATGTCGTCAAACACTCTCGTAATACTAAGGTTCGATAGGACTCCACCCACCGTCATTTGGACTGTACCACAACTTTCACGCTGGTGGTGGTGATGACACCGGCAGTGCTAGTTTTGTTGGCGACCGCTTTGATTTCTCTGACTGAATTTCCGGTGTGACGTCGAGAATTTCGGAAACTCCTGTTGTGACGTTTGACGGGAAATGCCAGCGTGTTGAGAGATAAAAAGGAAGTTGGGATTCCACTACCGTCAACACCACCATCTCCGGCGATAAACTGCAATCTCATCTTTTCTATCCGTCTTAAGCAATGACAACTGAAACTTCTCCTGCTCTCGAGATGAGAAACCGAAAAAAGGTTTGAGAACAAGTTGGGGGCAACAACGGCAATTAGGAATCAATGGGGAGGAAGATGGGTTTTTTTGGGGGGGGCATGGGTGGGGTAGGTCAAGTTTTATGTAATTAATTTTACTATAAATGCTATAGTTTAATAAAGTTAAAAGAAAAATAAATGTTTTTTGAAAAGGACCAATTTGCCTTTAATTTAGCAGCCATTTTCTAATAGAATTAGTCTTAAGGACGAAAAGTGATAAAAATTGTAAACCATAAGGACGAAAAAAGCAAATTTTAAAGACCAGGGACGAAAATAATTATAAACAACAAACCACAAGGACGAAAATCGTAATTTACTCTTAGGTTTGTGTATTTTTAATGTATTCGCTTTCGTGAACGTTTCTTGTTATGTTTCCAGTTGTTTTTTAGTTGTTGGTTTGGATGTTTTGGTCTAGTCCTTTGTTTGTTCGGGGTCTTTTGTCTTTCTTTTTGGGTATTTGGTTTCGCTTGGTTATGCATCTTGTAGACCACTCGTTCAAACTTTGTTTGTTGTTTTTGTTTCTTAATAATGTAATTGTTTGCCTTTAACAAAAAATATAATACTAATAGCACCTAAATCGGTAAGATTAGGATTGTTAAAGAAAGCTTATAACTTCATAAAATATCTAATATTTCCATGTAAGGAAATTTTTCTTTCAAGAATCAGGACATTTGATTTTATAAAGTGGTCAAGGAATTTACTACATATTTATGGGCAATTTGCTTAATAAATCATGTAGTGACGTACCTATAAATTTCTTTCAATGTGTGCGCTTTTTATTTAGACCAAATGTCCATAAAATAGTTGTTTGACTAGAGGTCAGTCAACACGGTTTGACTCAGAGAAAAATCAATTATGTCGATTTAGGGAATAAAATATATTTTTGCAACTGGAATCGACCTTTCCTTTAAAATTAAGAGATAAAAAATTTAAACTTTCGCTTAAAATAAAATTCAAATATATGACCTCATACATGTTGAATGCTAATTTTACAATCTCACCCATGTTTACTTTCGCTTATAAGTTTGGCTTCAAAGTATTTAAGAGCACCCCTCAAAATCAAGCGGATACACCTTTCAGACACCTTATGGGGTGTTTGGGATTGCTTATTTGAGGTGTTTTTTAGCTTATTGCGATTTGGCACCGGAGATGAGCACTTTTGAATGTTTGGATGGAGAAAAATGAAAAGAGCTTATAGCGGTGTCAAACTGCTGAAAAGTTGGTTTTGATAAGTCATTTGGTTTTAACTTATCAACTTATTTGAAAAGTGTTTATGATTTTTTGAGTTATTTTATATGTATAAGCAATCCCAAACACCTTTGAATAACAACTTATTAGTTTATTACGTTTTGGTACCACAATAAGCTAATCAATAAAAACTCCGATTTGACACCGTATAAGTTGATAAGCACTTTTCAAAATAAGCATAAGTTGCAATAATCGAATGAGCGGGAACACGGAGCCCGCTCGGCCTTTAATAGGTCCGCTCCTTAGATCATGAACATATGATACGAATTGCATGCTTTAATTTGAGATTAATTAGATACGTTTCAATTACTTAAACAACAACTCTACATAAAATAAAGTGACTAGATGCTCAACCTCTTTGACTTGCAGAGATAAGCATAATTGGTCTTCAGTTTTTTGACTTACAGAGAGAACCGTCGGAAAAAAAAGGTCTAAATAAAAAATTGGGTCAAAACCGACCACCAAAACTATTAAAATGTCTTTCGTTATAGGTAATAATTTTGTTAATTTTAATTTTAGAAGGTTGGCATTGTTCACTTATGGGTTGTTTGTTTTTTAAAAAAAACTTCTTAATGACTCTTAAGTCTGAATCGTTCAGACATTTTTACACACCACCTCTTATTAATCGTTCAGACTTCAGACCTTTTAAAAAACAAACGACACTTTAGACGATGTTGCAGCTTGATTTAGAGAACACGCGGACTTATCAAAAAACATAAATGTTGTTTGTTTAATAATACACATTTCTTGTAGAGTTCCTGATGAAAAGTTATGCAGAAAATGTGTGCTCTTTAGAAGAGTCATTCAGTAACAAAATAAGGTTTCAATATATATATATATATATATATATATATAAAGGAGAAGTGGTCCAATTCTAGTTGATGTGGGATGCTAACATGCCCTCTCTAATGGACACAAGAAGGACAAATTATTCCATAGTGTAGAGAGGGGGCTACACGATTATAAATTGTTTTAGAGTGTCAAGTCTCTGTATTTTTAGACATTGGCTTTGATACCATGTAAGAGTATGTGGAAACCCCAAATTTTACTTTCCAAAAGAGTTATTGAGGAAAGAAGGAAGACTTCAATATATATAGAAGAGAATTGGTCCAAATCTAAACCACGTAAAACTAACAAATATTGTAAATATATTAAAGTTAGTGACCTCCATTGATGATGCTATGTAATTAATCTATACTATATTATAAATCATCTATAAAAAACTCTTAAAAACAATTGTTAAAACTTAATGTACTGTTATTTAATGCTAATTACTTAAAATATCTTAAAAACAATCATTAAAACTTTATGTACTACATTTAACGTTATTTATTAACTTTCAATTTTTTATCTCTAGCCACTTTAACTCACTAAAATCACTCTCCACTTCAACTCCTCTAAAATCACTCCCTGCATAACTAAATACTGGATAAAAATCAAATTTTAGATATAAAAAATCTAAAATATAATTAAGACAATCTAACCGAATATTTAATGTTTATTTTATAAAAAAAACATATATTATTAAACCTAAAATAAATTACATTATTATTAAACTATCGAAAAAACTCTTAAAAACAAGGTTTTATGCATTAAGTACTGTTTATTGATACACATTAATTAAAATTCAAGATTACAAGTCATGATGCATGAGTACAAATTTAGAAAACTATATGTTTGAATTCATAACTAACTATTAAACACTAGAAGCGTACTCGTGCAATGCAGCGAGATACATCACGATTTTAATGTTTCATTTTATTTTTTGTTTTTTTGTCGATTTACAGTACGATTTTGAATGGTTTTAAGAAAGTGATAATGTTTTTTTTATATATAAATTTGTTTAATTTAGGCTTAATAATATAATGTTTTTTATATAAAAAAATTAAGTATTAGTTATCTTATATATTTTAATGACATCTAGAAAAAATAACCAATTACATATTTAATAATATAATTAAAACAAATTTATAGTAATATAATATATTAATTAATAGTGATATATGGAAAAGTCTGCATAAAAGGAAGACCCTGTACATACCAAATTGGTGGGTGTTAGAAGCTTGTAGTAGTAATATGTATCTTGTGCTTTGATACTTGTAAATTAAGAGATTTTTAAAATCTTGCATAAAATGATGGTACCTTGTGCCTAATAATTTGTATTTAAGATTTTTTATCCCTGCTTTATAATATAGTATAGATAATAACTATGTACAAACTATTTTTAACATTTACACTTTATACCATCATAATTGTATCTATAAAGGTACAAAATGTAAGTATTAAAAATAATTCGTAATTATTTATGATACTTAATAATGTGATTAAATTAAAAAATATTCAATATTAAGCTTGTTTTCAAGGTATTGACAAGACAATTATAATAATACAATTTATAAAAAATGAATTATATTTTTTATTTATTTTAGTTAATATATGATTTCTACATGTTAATGTTAAAATAAAATAGAATAAATTAACTAACTAATTATAAACAATGTTCTAAAAAACTCGTTGTACAGCCGTCATGGCGCGCCATGACACCAAAGCTTGTGTCTCACGCCACGTTAAGCCCGTGGCACGCCATGGCCTAATGCACAATTTTGTAATGCAATATTTGATTTTTCTATACGTTTTTAATGTCTTATTTACAAGTTTGTTAATATATACCATAATTTAATTTGCTTATTACTATTGACTCATTGAGTAACACTACAAACCATATGTTTTTATATATAATGGTATATATGAAAAAAACCTAGATTTAAAACAAAAATATATTTTAGTTTAGTTTAATTATGGTTTTTTATAAAAAAATAATAATAAAGTATTTTTTTACAGGTCAAAAAATGTTTAATTTAAATGATAACTATATTTAAGATATTTTATATTTAAAATTAAAAAGATAACATATTTCAATAAAAAATAAAAATAAGGTGTTTTATCTCGAATTTTCTTATATTTATCGGTTAGTTATATCAATAGTTAAAAATTTTAGATATTTTAGAAAATAAAAATAAGTGTTTATCTGCAGTTAGTTACACGAATTCAAACATTGAGCTTTTATAAGTTGTACTTATATTTAATCAATTTGTACTTTTGAATTTTAAGTAATATGCATTAATAAGTTAAAATTTAAAAATACAAGTTAATGAAACATAATTATAACTTATTAAAGTCCCATGTTTTTATTTGTATAACTAACTGCAAATAAACATATTAAATACAGGATAAACACTATGAGATAAACTACCTGTTTTATTTTTTTATTAAAATATATTATCAATAATTTTAAATATAATAACATAACAAAATAATTTATCATTATCTTTATAAACAGATCATAACTAAAAGTAAAATAAATTACAATCTTTATAATAAAATATAATATTTTGTGTTTAAAATGTTGTAATTAAGTGTTTTTTATGTCTCTTTTATAATATACTAGAAGTGTACTCGCGCAATGCAGCTAGATACATCACGATTTTAATGTTTCATTTTATTTTCTGTTTTTTGTCGATTTACATTACGATTTTGGATGGTTGTGAGAGATTGATAATGATTTTTTTTATATAAATTTGTTTAATTTAGACTTAATAATATAATGTAATATATTTTGGTTTAATAATATAATTTTTTTTATAAAATATTCTGTAAGATTTTTTAATTATATTTTAGATTTTTTATATCTAAAATATGCTGAGAGTTATTTTAGGGGAGTTAAAGTGGGAAATGATTTTAGGGGAGTTAAAATGGTTAGAGATAATGATTGAAATTTAATGAATAGCATTAAATGTAGTACATACAGCTTTTTTGGTTGTTTTTTAAGTAATTAGTATTAAATAGCGGTACATTAAACTTTAAGACTTGTTTTTAAGAGTTTTTTATGACATCTTTATAATAGTATAGATTATAGATAAATATAATAACATAACAAAATAATTTATCATTATCTTTATAAACAGATCATAACTAAAAGTAAAATAAATTACATATTTATAATAAAATATAAGTTGTACCAAAGCATTATGAAATTGTAAATTAAGTAATTGACTTTAATTAGTTGTATTTTGTGCTTAAAATGTTGTAATTAAGAGTTTTTTATATCTCTTTTATAATATAGTATAGATAATCAAAACAAGATTAACATCTCAATTTAAATATAATAAAACTTAAAATATATAAGATAATCATTGAATTCTAACAAAATACTTAATTTTTTTTTATATAAAAAGCATTATATTATTAAGTCTAAATTAAACAAATTTATAAAAAAAAAATCATTATCACTCTCTCAAAACCATCAAAAATCGTACTGTAAATCGATAAAAAACAAAAAATAAAAAGACACATTAAAATCGTGATGTATCTTGTTGCATTGTACGAACACGCTTCTAGTAACTTATAATATGTGTACATTTAAGGTTTAAGATATGCATGAGAATAATGTTGCATGTCTCTTGTTTGCTAGCTAAAAGATATATGAACACAATTAAGTTGGATCCATGATGTGGATGGCAAGATATATAAAGCAAACACTTTTGTGGTGATCATGTGTATTTCCACTATTAATTTTCATGGAAAAGTAAAATTAATACAACACAAACGACATTATTATTACATTTTAAAAATAAAAATACTAAAAATATGTGTATGCCTTATTACGTCTATGTTTCCTTCTTTTGACTTTTGTAACGAAATGGTCAACACTACTAGAAACCAAAACATTATCAACAGTTATTACTGACTATTATAAAAAACTTTTGATAGATCATTGAGGGAATAACAACAAACGTGTAGAAAAAATATTGAGGAATTAGCGATAAAAGAAAATTCGTCACTAAATTATATCACAATACCAATAGATCAACAACAAATTTTACTACTAGACAAACACGCAAAATCGGCGAAATTAAGATAGTCAAACGGCGTTCACTTTCGCTGGAAATCTGCTGGAAATCTTCTTTTATTTTATTTTTTTAAAATCTTTGATTTTTCCGACAGATTTCGACGATTTTTAATTTTATTTTATTTATAGAAAAATTAGAAAAAATAAATAAATAAATCTAATTAATTAATTATTTTTATTTTTATTTTATTTTATTTCAAGTAAGTGACGTTTGAAAACACTTCCCACTCCTCATAAGTTTTGCTCTTACTTAGGTTTAGAGATTGTTGGAACCTACCTTAGACTCCTTAGTGATCGACCTCGGAGCCTAATCACCAAAACTGAAGAAAAACTGGGCCTCAAGAGGAACTGGGCGATTATGCCGGTGACAATGCCACGAGGCAGTCGACAGGGCAAAGTCGTTGCGGTTGTACCGTGTGAGGGGTGGCGTCGGCGACTACGCCGGTAACAATGCCAAAGGGCAAGTCGTCGAACATTCTCGCTAGAGAGGTATCGAGAGTGGGGGTCAGCCCGCAAGTATGACGGCGACAATGCCAATTAGCAAGTCGTCGGGCAATGTCGCACCCGGGGGGCTGGGGGTATAAAAGTGACCCTTGTCCAATTTTGACCTCATTTATTCCCCAACTCGTTTCTGTTGGATGGCTTTGAGAGCGTGGGTGCAATTTTCTTCATCTTAGTCCCTCCCCTCATTAAATTTGACCTTGAGGTTGTTGGGAGCTTTGTCTTGCAATTAAGGATAACATTGGAGCATTTATTGAGGAATCATAAGTCACTAAGGGGTTGTTTGTTTTTTTAAAAAAACCTCTTAATGGCTCTTAAGTCTGAATTTTTACACACCACCTCATATTAATCATAACTAAAATAAGACTTCAGACTTTAGACCTCTTAAAAAACAAACGACACCTAAGTCTCCATTCCAAGTCTCCATCCTCTTCATCCTAGGGTTTTGCTATTTTCTAGGTTTTGCTCAAAAACCTAGATAGTGAGTTTTCTAAACCTTTGTGAAAACTAGATATATGTCATTAATTGTTTTCTTATCATCATCCTTACTTAAATTGTGAAAATCTTTACATTTGCTAAAATGGTCATTTTTATACATTTGAAGAACTTTTGTTTGTTGGGGATGGAAATGTTCTACTTGGTGATTTAGAGGTTTTTTTAGGAAGGGTGTCCTAGGCTACGCCTAGACTAATCCGTTAGCAAATTATGACTGTAAGACATCAGTTGTTGGTCCCAAAAGTAAAAACTTGTATTGTAGAAGGGGAGGGGATTGAATACAATACACAAAATTTCACTTAATTTTAACTCTTTTATTGATATTACTCTCAAGAATTACACATAGAAAAACTTTCAAGATTGTTACGAAAGAACAGATGAACTGTTCTAACAATCTTTTTCACAAAGAAAACAAGAACATAACTTAAAATGCAAAGATTAAAGCTATGAGAATGAGAGAGCAAGGTTGCCAACTTTCTTGAGTGCGTTGAGTTCTTTAGGAAAAGCGTGGCTTGCATGGAGAAGATCTTCACCTTTTTATACCTCCTTATGCATTGAATGCAAAGGACACTTGTCAACCTGATATTGGATCACTGAGATTGTCTTCCATAAAGAATAAGATATTTGATGTGACTTACCAAGATGCAAAGAAGACCTTTTGTACCTTGATAAGAAAATACCTTAATAAAATATATATGGCATAAATATTTTTTAGATCTTTTGGAGAAGGTCTCCATCAATTTAGAACTTGGGTGAATATTTTTTGTGCAATAGAATGTTCCATTCCTTTTGTCAGAAGGATGTTGGAAAGAGGGGGACTAGCTAAATCATGATGATTCGACTATTAGAGCTATCTGCCGAAAATGACTTCACTCGGTAAGAGCTCATCCTGCCGATCAAATGGATGTGAATCGACAAGTATAACATCTGGCAAACGAAGAGAATAACTTTGGCAGATGCTCAGCTTAGTGATCTATGGAAGCTTGTCTTGATCCGCATTAGAGGGCTCACTTCTGTTGATTTTGGTTGGTCTTCGACTTCACCGACCTTTTAAGGCACAACTAAGCTATTACAAAGAACCTTGAAATAAACTAACTATGGAGATGTTCAAACATATTACAAATATGAAATAACAAGCCGAAGGGGAGGTCATCTTTAAAATCTTGATGACCCAACAATCTCACCCTGTTTGATGATGTCATCCTATACTTAAATAAAAGAGTAAGTAAATGAATAATGCATTTTGACCCTGTTTTACTCTTTTTGGGTTCTTTTTTCACATAGACCATTCTTTTTATTTCTTTCTGGATTTTTTAGAGTATCCGACATTTACAAGTATAAAATGAATGAAAGAAAAACCTATACACACTATTTACCAAAATAAAATTGTACTTGTATTAATCTTATATGGAAGAGTACAAGACAAAACAAAATTCAAGTACAATTAAAGGATAGATAGATAGATAAAATTTCTAAGATTATTCAAACGGATCACCTTGAATGAACTCCCTCTTCTTTAATTCATCAGTCACAACTTTGAAAAGAGCCATCGCGTGAGCACCGATTGGGATGATCTGAATAATCCTAGAGAGAAAGAGGTTGTCGGCTATATGGACTTGATCTGCTCTGAAGAAGCGAATTTGGCCGAAGCCATCATTGAAGAATATTCCATACACCGGCTCGAGGATGACTATTTTTGAAGGCTGAGGCACTAGGGTTGGTAGAGAGAGGTCAAGATTGGAGGTTTTTGGAACCTTTCCTTCCTTAGCCATTTCTTGAAATACACCATCCTTCTTTGCCGACCGAGGCTTTGGCTTGGAGGAGGAAGAAGAGTGGTCATCCTTGAGTTTCTGAATGAACTCATTTTCGGTAGGAGTGTGTTCAATTCGGTACATCAGTCGGTAAGATTTCATTTTTTTCTGAAGAGAGAGAATGTGATCTTCAACTTGAGTTTTGAAAGATCTCCTACTCTTGTTCAGAAGCTTGATGATCTCAAACCATTCACTAACGCCATAGACTTTAAGCCATTCCAGCTTATCGTTTTGGCTTTTTCCATCCTCCCTTGAGATAATCAGCCAGATCGAATCTTTTGGGGATTTTGGCTCTAAGATTTTGACACTAGAGATTGGGGAGCTTTCACGTCGACAAGTGAGATACATCCTGTATCACCGAATACACTTAGCTTTTTGCTTTTCAGATTCCTTGGCTGACTTCTCCAGACTTTCATGCTCCAACATTTGTGCTTAGATAGGATCATCTGAAAGCTTAGCCTCCTTTGCCTCTTCCTCGACTATTTTCCGAGCCAGCTCTTGTGTTTCACCAAAAGCTTTTTGAGAAAGCTCAGCCACCTTTATATCTTCAACCAACATCCCAAGCTGAGATGTTATCCTTGGGGAGGTTGCGGCCTTAGTACATCTAAGGAGTGCTTAGTTCTTGCTTTTTTTCTTCTTTTCATTTCAGCAGCTTCCTCCTCAGGTGTCCACCTTTTCTTGCCCTTATCTTTGGATGACTCCCTCTTAGATACTTCGGCTGGATCGGTTGATTTCGATCAGCCAGTGCCTTCACCTTTGGCCAGATCGGTTGGAGACGATCTGTCGGTGCCTTCTTCGTGGACGCTAGAAATTGTGGCATGAGGGGTATGATGATCCCCCTCAACAGGTTTTCCCCCCTTAGCGACCGACGGAGAAGAAACCCTTAACTGAGTCGATACACGACCCATTCTTCGATCTACCCGGCGGAGACAATCGCGATCCTTATCACCGAATACCGCATAACCCAGATCAATGTCCCATTCCTCAGAACAAGACTTAGCAACTGATGCAGGAATATTATCCACCTTTTGATTTAGGCGGGCAAGAGACTCCAGAATCTTGTCATTTACCAAGTCCGGAGAAAGAACCTTGGTCTTCAGAGAGGCAACCCCCTTATCCCTTGCATCAGAAGAAGCTTTGAGGGCTGCAATAGATAAATTGAGGTTGAGGTTGTCTTTGAGGAGTCTTTCCAACCGAGTATTGACTGCCCCCACCGAAAAGCTGAGTGGTTCGGACATGTTATGAAGATCCTCTTGCATGGAATCCATGCATTTGAAGAAGCTTGATTGTACCGAAAGAAGCTCGCTATTTTGCTCATTGATGAGATGAATCAATTCAGTCAGAGATTGGTTGTTGAGATCAAGGTCTCGGGATATCTGCTCCTCTCGAATGGAATTTTGTTCAAGGACGGTGACCCGATGACCTGTCTGAGCAGTGAACCAATCAAACTCCCCCTGAAGGTTTGCATATTAGGCACCAAGAATTCGGTGCTGCCAATTTGTGTCCAGAATATCGACAAGCACCTCCGGGGAAAGGAGCACAGGATTTTGGGAGAGGGTTGGTTGGTGAGAGGGTGGTGCCGAAGAGGTTGAGAGTTGGTTAGTTAGAGGGGTTGGTGGGTGGTGTTGGAGGATTCGGTAGGGGGCTAAAGGTTGATGGATAGGAGGTAAATCAGGGGAGGAGGTGGATGAGGATGTGTCGGATGGGGAGGCTTTTGGTGAGTTATGTGGGTAATGGGGAGGGGTCGGCATGGGTGATGCTCGAGGGGTGGGTTTTGGGGTCGGATGTCGGGAAGTGTGAGGTGTTTGAAGTGGAGTCAGCTGGGGGGAAGGCTGATGAGAAACCTCTTTGCTATGAGTCGGGGAGGGATCCCATATTACCACACAGTCTTGATTCTGCTGAGAGACAGACCCAGAACCTGTGTCAACAAATAAAAAATCCAGAAAGTTATCCGGACCCTCAGAATCGGCCCCTGGAATGACCGATCCTTCATTGGATCGTGCAAGTTCATCGGGACTTTCGGTCCCGACTGAAAACGCTTGTGGTGGAGAAGAAAGGCCTTGGACCAGGGAGGCGTCCAAGTCATCTTCATCTACTAAAGAGAACGTCAATGAAGGTTCATTCAAGGTCCCCTTGTGTACAATCGTACCTTGTTGAGAAGGTACGAAAAAGTCGGCTGTGGGTGTAACAGATTCCCATGCCTCGAATGGGACAATTTCAACACCTACCCGTTTTTGAGAATTGGTTGGTGGAGTAGGTGGTTTGGCCAAAAAAGGTACGATTGTATTTGGAGCTCCTTCGCTTATGTGAATATGGGGTTTTGACTTGGGAAGCCTCCGAAGGTTTCTTCGGAGGCTTCGGAGGCAGAGTCATAGAAGCAAGGGCGGAGGGACCGGTGACCTTATATTTTTTCTTTTTAGAGGCCACAATCTTTGCTTGGGAAAGGTGAGCAAGGCCACCGAAGTAGGAGCAACCGATGGTTCATGTGGTTGTTCGGCCCCAAGATCCACAGGTGCACTGATAACTCTCAAATCTTGAGAGTTATTTCCTCACTTTTCTTATTTATTTTTGCCACTTTCTTACCCATTTTGCCCTCTCCCTCCTTCATTTGGTTTAATATGTTCAAATATTGTGATGAAGTTTCAAGGATGCAAAATTCGGTTTTTCTATGCAGCAAAGTGGCCATTTTGTCACCACAGTGGCGACATGGGTTGGAAATTTGTGGTTAAGCCTTGGACATTTATGGAAATGTACTTTTTGAAAATGAATAAAGAGGAACTTGAGCTTTCATAGGAATAATCAAGGAAAATGACAAAATTTAAAAGTCAAATGAAGCTTCAACACTCTTCCATAAAGTCACTTTTTGGGTTTTGTCAAATCACACATTTTTTCTTCAAGAGCACTATAAAAAGAGGCTTTGGGTACCATTAAATATCATCACTTCCAGGAGCAATCTCTCTAACCTGGTGCTTTACATTTACTTCTCATTCACTCATTTAAGTCTATAGTGTAGTTGCATTCAATTTTCTTGTAATTTCAATTTCTTGTAACAACTATCACCACTGTGGCGACAAAGTGGTGACAACTTTCTACTTTTATTTATGCAAGTTATGTTTATGTATTCTTCTTATTCTCACATGTCTTTTACTTTTATTGTGAACTAAACACCCTTTTGGGTGTGGGTATGAGCCAATGCTAAGATTTGTAGGCAACACTTGGGTGTTGCCATCATTGTTAACTCTTAGACTTGGTCACTTGAGTCGAGACTTCAACTCAACGCGGACAAGACGATCACTTCTTAGTGTTAATATTAGATCTTAGACCCAGAGATGGGCGGATCTGGAAATACCGCTTGAGTGATGCAAAGAAGATTTGAGAAAGTCTTTTATAACTACGCAGGGATACGAGTTTTTGCATGATTTTAACTAAGGTTCAAAATGTTGGTTGATATAGGTGTCACAAAGAGATTTGGGTTTCTATATCCATACTGGTGGAACTAAAATCCTTACAGGTTTACTTAGTTAAATCGGCAAGTCTTGAGTCGACAATAGTGGCAACTTTGTGGGTGTAAGTGGCCACTTTCTGTGGAAACTCACTTTCGAGAGAGAGGGGTTTTTGTAGATATTTTGTGTCACTTGTTTCTGACTATATTGTTACTACATCTGTCTTAGTTAATTCCTGTACCCGTATCCTCTCCTTTAACTTGTTAATTATTTTAAATCGTTGTTTAGCTTACTTAAAACTCACAAATATTGATATTATTCTCAAAACTTAAACGAGAACTAGAAGTTCATGGCTGGAAATGGTGGAGATCCTTCACCACCACCTAATGAAACTATCATAAAAATTTCAAACGACAAAGAAAGGGGAATACGTGACTTTGCAACACCCGGATTTGATCAATTAAAATTGGGTATTCTTAGGCCCAACATCATGGCACAAACTTTTGAACTAAAATCGGGAATGTTTCAAATGATCCAACCAATGGGTCAATTTGGAGGATTACCTTCGGAAGATCCACACTCTCATTTAAAATCATTTTTAGAAATGACGGATCATTTTCGTATTCAAGGTGTTACGGTAGAAGCCTTACGATTGACACTCTTCTTGTAACACCCGTAAATTTCGGTACGTAAATGTCACCCGGACATTTTTGTGACTTGTAAACTATGGGGTTTTGTTGGGGAATGCATTTTTTAAAGTCCCTCGGAGTATCGGGAGTATTGGCGTTGAAAAAGTCGGATTTTTGGAGTTCGGGGGCACCCGGGCGACTATGCCAGCGATTGTGCCAGAGGGCACAATAGCCTGGCACAATCGCCAAAGCTTGAGCACCCACGGTACATTCCTGGCGATTGTGCCAGCGATTGTGCCAGCGATTGTGCCATGGCACTATCGCCTGGCACAATAGCCTACGGGTACCAGTGGGTTAAATGTTGCGATTTTCACCATTTCTTCTCATTTTCTCATTTCTATCTTCTTCCCTTTTATCTCCCAAACCCTAAAACCGAACCCTAACCCATTTTGATGGGGTTTTTTTTCCCTTGAATCACATGATTCTTCATCATCTAACTAGTTGGAACCTTGAACCACAAAACCTCCATCTTCATCTTCCTTATCAAGTTCATTCGGTTGGGAGCTCGGGTTGAAGTGTTGGATTGGGTGTTCTCGGAAGTCTCTTTGTCTTCAAGGGTAAGTTTTCTTGTAATAAGGTTATAAATGCTCCATTGGTGGTTTCTTAAGGTTCAATATCTCAAATCTCGGATTTGATGGTTTTGGAGAAATTAGGGTTTTGATCTTGTTTGAGATCTTGGTATTTTTATGTTTGGAGAACGTTTCCTTATGATTGATTATGGGTATTTATGGGATGAAATGTTCGGATCTAGATTTTAGAAGATTTCGGCTTGAGGATTTAAGCGGCCTTCAAAAGAGCTCGTTGGGTGAAATCTAGATTTAGCCTAAATCTAGCAAGGTGAGTTCAAGTTGATTTGTGAAAACGTTGTACATGCCAAAATGTTTATTTTAAAAGTGTTTACGTGTTCTACATGAAATTATCAAATGTTGGGTTGTTTGCTAATCTTTGATTATTGGAAGGATTTAACTTTATAACTTTGTATAATACCCCCATTTGGGATTTTTGGGCATTTTGATAAATGTGTCACAAATAAATGTGTTTTGAGGTCTCATTGCATAAATAAATCTTTGGTCACAAAAATACACTTTTAAATGTTTGTCGAGTCTCATGCAGCATTCATGAAATGGAGTGTTTTATAAAGTATTACTTGCACTTCTAGATGAGGCATTTGGAAAATATGGGAGTATAAGTTCACTTGGAAAATGGGTACCTCAACTAATGTGAGTTTTGAACTAATCTTACTTTTAGTCGTTGTATTTGCATAACAGTTGGTTGAGTGCGTTTTATCGTATTTTTTTTATTTCATTTATCAATGGGTCAATGGGTGCTAAGCCTGCGGCTTGGTATTTTTATTTGATTTGGAGTCTTCGGACAATTGTCCACTTTTGGTAGCTCGACTTAGAGCCTTGGTTGCGATATTGGATGAGGGACTCGACATAAGGACCGTTCGCGGTTGAACTCGAAATCCCGTGGGTGTACGTTTAAAGCCACTGAGCCTGACATCCTTTGCGCTTGGAATTATTGTCCGGCGTGGGACGATTAGTTTTCCACGTCGAGGCATGTTAGGCACCGGATGTGGGTGTAAGTCCTTCGTGCTCAAGTATTACGATATTAGATGAGGGGCTCGACATAGGAACCCGACGGGGTTGAACTCGAGTTTCCGTGGGTGTACGTTTAAAGCTACTGATCCTGACATCTCTTGCGTGTACTTTTGTTTATATGACTAGTCATAACAACATAAAATGGGCTTACTTTGTGGACCGTCACATTTTATGGAATCGGGAATCCCCCGTCACCGAAAGGTGTTGATTTTGGGTATTGAGTTTTATTATCCAAGTTTTCGGTGACGTTTTGTATATTTGGGTTTTACCCTTGATTTATGGGTTTAGTATTATGCCCCACCCGAGTTTTAGGTGTTTTGAAATATAAGGTTTAATCGTACCTTCTTAAATGGAGAGTTCAATTTATATTTGCGCTTTGAGTAAGTTTTGGGTTAAAGCTAATTTATGAAGGGGCGGTTTACATTGGTGTCATCATTTTGTAGTAGTTTGATTTGGAAAATGTCCAAGTTGGTGTTCTCCGTCTAAAATGCATATTAATGGAAAACGAGTCGTTTGCATATTCAAAGCATACCTTTTGAAAGATTATGAGTTAAACTGCATTATCTATTTTCACAGACATCTTTATTTATGTTGAAAACTCTTGAGCTCACTAGGCGTTAAGCCTAACCTTTTTATTTGTCGGCATGTGCATCAGGTTCCAGTTGGGTTTTGGTTCTAGCAGCCATGAAGAGTTGAGCCTTAGCTTTGTGCAAATGCAAGTAGTTGGTGAAGTCTTCCGCAATCTTGGAGATAGTGACTATTATGGGGTTTTAGTAGCACCCGTTCTTATCATAGGCTTTTGTATAGAATGAATGTTTGTATTGAGATTAAATCTTAATTTGTGGTTGTAGATAATTCCTTTATTGATGTATTTAGAAAATTTTAAATAAGTTGCTATTTCCAGATTTGAGGGTGTTACACTTCTCTTACACATTAAGAGATAGAGCCAAAGCCTGACTAAATTCTCAACCACCTCATTCAATCAACAGTTGGACGATTTTGGCCGAAAAATTTCTAAAAAAAATACTTTCCTCCGACTAGGAATGTGAAGTTTAGAAATGAGATTTTGATGTTTCGGCAAGAGGATGACGAAGCGGTCTCGGATGCATGGGAGAGATTCAAAGACTTAATTAGAAAATGTCCTCATCATGGAATCCCTCATTGCATCCAATTAGAAACATTTTATAATGGTCTTTATAATTCCGCTAAAATTATTCTTGATGCTACGGCCGGTGGCGCTTTCACTTCTAAAACTTATAATGAAGGATATGACATTTTGGAGAAAGTTGCCAACAATAACACCGATTGGTCAAACCCTCGTGCTCTTACTCCTAAAAATGCATCGGGTGTTCATGAAAATGATGCCATCACCGCTTTGAATGCACAAATTGTAGCTTTAACCAACATGGTAAAAAATAACTTGAATTTAAATGGCGAAAAAAACGAAGTCCAAGCTATAAATTCTAATAATGAATCTTGTGTGTTTTGTGGTGAGAATCATGCTTTTGAATGTTGTCCCGGTAATCCCGCTTCGGTAAACTACGTAGGGAACCATTCAAGGAATAACCCATTTTCTCCAACTTATAACCCAAATTGGAGAATTCATCCAAACTTCTCGTGGTCGGGAAATCAAGGACTTCAACCCCCTGGGGTTAATCAAGTCCCAAACAGACCAACAAGGAACTTCTCATACATACCAAAGTGGGCAATCCTCACAACCGTATGTACCGATACAACAAAATGCATCTGAAGGTAATGGTTCTCTTGAATCTTTACTTAAAGGTTTTATAAACCAAACCAATGCAACCTTGAGAAGTTTTGAGACTCAATTGGGACAATTTGCTAACGATTTAAGAGGAAGACAACTAGGCACTTTGCTTAGTGACATCGAAACCCCTAAGGGTATTCACAAAGAGCATGTTAAAGCCATGACCTTAAGAACTGAAGAAAGCATGTCCAAACTTGATGATGAAGTTTTAGTTGAGATGCTTGTGCAAGAGGAAACTCCCCACCAATTTGACAAGTCAAATTTTCCAAGTCTATTTTCTCCCACTGTGGCAGAAAAGTGCCAACTTTCGGCCCAAAAAACAGCAGGTACATCACCTCTTGTTTTTCCAACAACACAGTCTCGCCGTAATGGTGAGACATTGCCTACTTCACAGCACAAAAAGGCAAGTCATAGCCAACCGGAGCTAGACTTAAGAGACCTCCCTTTTCCCGGTAGGATGAAGAATAAAAATGTCGATAATCATTTCAAAAAGTTTTTGGACATTTTTAAACAACTCCATATTAACATACATTTGGTAGAAGCTCTCGATCAAATGCCAAGTTATGTTAAATTTTTGAAAGACATCCTTAACAAAAAGAAGAGGTTGAGTGAATTAGAAACGGTAGCTTTGACAAAAGAGAGTAGTGCCCTCCTCACTTGCAAAATTCCACCTAAGCTAAAGGATCCAGGTAGTTTCACCATCCCTTGTTCGATAGGAGGTAAGGAAGTTGGTCATGCCTTGTGTGACTTATGAGCAAGCATAAATCTCATGTCGTTGTCCATCTTCAAGAAGTTAGGAATATGTGAGTTCGACCACCACCGTGACCTTGCAATTAGTGGATAGATCTTTGGCACATCCCAAGGGAAAGATTGAGGATATTTTGGTCCAAGTTGGCAAATTCATTTTCCCGGTCGACTTTTTAGTTTTTAACTATGAAGTTGATAAGAACGTCCCCATCATTTTAGGATGACCATTTCTTGCCACGGGTAGAACTTTGATCGACGTCCAAAAGGGTGAGTTAACTATGAGGGTAAATGACCAACAAGTGACATTTAATTTTCAAGTCCCTTAAGTTCCATGATGAAGTGGAAGATTATTCGGCCATTAATCTGTTGAGTGAAGACCTAGGTATAGATATTGAAATGTGTGGTGAGAAGTTTGGAGAAGAAAGAGAAATGAGCTTCAGTTTGAAAGTCCAAAGAAAATCCAACCACCAATAAGAGGGAAACCATGTTTGAAAGATGTAAGATTGAGCCACCATAAATACAAGAAAAAACATTTTTTGTCTAATGGTGTGTCGTCACCCTCCAAAATCTCTTGTTGAGTATCGAGAAGGCTAGAAATAGCCTTCTAATAAAATGTTTTTTTAGTCCCTTTTAGTATTACAATTTTCAATTTTTGTTGCAAAAAAAAAACTTGGAGATTTTCGGAGTTGTGCAAAGTGGCCAACTTGGTCGCCACTGTGGGGAGTTTTATGCATGCGAGAATTTTTGAATTTTTTCAGAAAATGATTTCTGTGAAAATATTTAAATTTGAAACTTATTTTCTGCAT
The DNA here is from genome assembly GCA_954870635.1 of Arctium minus. Classification (NCBI taxonomy): domain Eukaryota; kingdom Viridiplantae; phylum Streptophyta; class Magnoliopsida; order Asterales; family Asteraceae; genus Arctium; species Arctium minus. The sequence goes on along the minus strand of OX941083.1, from coordinate 75,269,999 downwards.
TGCATCCAGATATAAGTCATTTGCTAAAAATCCCACCTTTTGAGTAAATACAACAAATGACCCAACTTTTTGTCCATTATCCCTTTTAACCTCAAGTTATACACTAGTCAATATTATTCATTTGCCTTTCATTCTCTTGACTAGAGGTTTTTCAGGGAAATTTTCAAAAAAGAAGTTTCATCAAAGAAGATGGATGGTGTGGGTTTCCAAGGCCAAAAAGCAAAAAATATTTCCTACTTTTTAGCCATCATCACCCTTGACCCTTTCACCCTCTCTAATCCCATCAACCCTTTTATCTTTATTTTTTCTCATCACTCCCTTCTCCCACATTCCTGTTTTCCATTCTCAGATGGAGCTCAAAGCCATGCCCCCCCCAAAAAAAAAATAGTTGTCAAGTTCACTAGCGATTGAAGGTTGAGAACCTCGGAGTCGATGCCCCGCCTGCTTCCCAACCACTTTCAAGTTTCGACTACTAACTAATGCTCCTCCCGCTACTACCGTGTCCGAAGTCGGTCGACCTACTTCGGTTAGTGAACCGTGAGTATCCTTGGATCATTATCATAAGTGTTGTGAACTTTTGTTGGTTATCTCTTTTGGTCTTTTGTGGTGTTTGTTTGTTGTTTTATTCTAACTCTTGGATCGTTGGGTTGTTGAGATTTATGCCGTATTGCCTTGTTCATAGTCGACTTATGTTTTGATATGCTCATGACTGTTTGTGCCTATTTCTTGTTCCTCTTACCTTCTCTTTCAGGTACACTCGCTTGATTGTGTCCGTAATTTTTGGTTTTAAAATGATATAGGCCATTATTCTTCATTTTTTTCCCAAACACTTTCCCATTTGACACCGAGCCTAACAAATACACAAACCACGTATGTCTAAAATTTTACAATGAGGACATTGTGGGTTTCAGTTTGGGGGGGTGGGGAAACCTGAGAAAAATATATATTTTTTTGATCCATACACCCCCAAAGCCAAAGTGGCCACTTATGTCATCGCTGTGGCGACAGAAGCAAACGAAAATTCCAAAATGGGTTGGGTCAAAAATCGAATGGTAATGGCAAAACAAAGAAAAATTCGTTAAAACCAAAAATAGTTTGGAGTCGTGCAAAAATCCAAGTTTAGGGGTCATAGCAAGTAATTAAATTGAAAACCCAAATACACAAGCCCAAAACAAGCCCTATTGATTAAATTCAAAATTATGGATTACATGTTCAAACAGGTTTCTCCCCCCTTAGCGACCGACGGAGAAGAAACCCTTAACTGAGTGACCGACGGAGAAGAAACCCTTGAACCAGGGAGGCGTCCAAGTCATTTTCATCTACTAAAGAGAACATCGATGAAGGTTTAGTCAATGTCCCCTTGTGTACAATCGTACCTTGTTGAGAAGGTACGAAAGAGTCGGCTGTGGGTGTAACAGATTCCCATGGCCCAGATGGGACAATTTCAACACCTACCAATTTTTGAGAATTGGTTGGTGGAGTAGGTGGTTTGGCCAAAAAGGGTTTCCTAATTCTCTTAGAATGAGACTTAGGAGGGAATTTGGAGCTCCTCCGCTTATGTGAATATGGGGTTTTAACTTGGGAAGCCTCCGAAGGCTTCTTCGGAGGAAGAGTCATAGAAGCAAGGGCGGAGGGACCGGTGACCTTATATTTTTTCTTTTTAGAGGCCACAAACTTTGCTCGGGATAGGGGAGCAGGGGCCACCGAAGTAGGAGCAACCGATGGTTCCTGTGGCTGTTCGGTCCCAAGATCCACAGGTGCATTGATAACTCTCAAATCTTGAGAGTTATTTCCTCGCATTTCTTATTTATTTTTGCCACTTTCTTATCCATTTTTCCCTCTCCCTCTTTCATTTGGTCTAATATGTTCAAACCCCTGTGATGAAGTTTCAAGGATGTAAAATTCGGTTTTTCTAACTTTTTGTGCAGCAAAGTGGCCACTTTGTCACTACAGTGGCGACATGGGCTAAAAATTTGTGCATAAGCCTTGGACATTTATGAAAATGTGATTTTTGAAAATGAAGAAAGAGGAACCTGAGCTTTCACAGGAATAATCAAGGAAAATGACAAAATTTGAAAGTCAAATGAAGCTTCAACACTCTTCCATAAATTGGCTTTTTGGGTTTTGTCAATTCACACATTTTTTCTTCAAGAGCACTATAGAAAGAGGCTTTGGGCATCATTGAAGATCATCACTTCCAGGAGCAATCTCTCTAACCTAGAGCTTTACATTTACTTCTCATTCTCTCATTTAAGTCTTTAGTGTAGTTGCATTTAATTTTCTTGTAATTTCAATTTCTTGTAACAACTATCACCACTGTGGCGACAAAGTGGTGACAACTTTCTACTTTTATTTATGCAATTTATGTTTATGTATTCTTCTTATTTTCCCATGTCTTTTACTTTTATTGTGAACTAAACACCCCTTTGGGTGTGGGTATGAGCCAAGGCTAAGATTAGTAGGCAACACTTGGGTGTTGCCATCGTTGCTAACTCTTAGACTTGGTCACTTGAGTGGAGACTTCAACTCAACGCGGACAGGCCAATCACTTGTTAGTGTTAATATTAGATCTTAGACCCAGAGATGGGCGGATCTGGAAATACGGCTGGAGTGATGCAAAGAAGATTTGAGAAAGTCTTTTATAACCACGTTGAGATACAAGTTTTTGCATGATTTTAATTAAGGTTCAAAATGTCGGTCGATATAGGTGTCACAAAGAGAATTGGGCTTCTATATCCATACTGGTAGAACTAAAATCCTTAGAGGTTTACTTAGTTAAATCGGCAAGTCTTGAGTCGGCAATAGTGGCAACTTTGTGGGTGTAAGTGGCCACTTTATGTGGAAATTCACTTTTGAGAGAGAGGGGTTTTTGTAGATATTTTGTGTCACTTGTTTCTAACCATATTGTTGCTAAATTTGTCTTAGTTAATGCTTGTACCCGCATCCTCTCCTATAACTTGTTAATTATCTTAATCGTTGTTTAGCTTACTTAAAACTCACAAATATTAATATTGTTCTCAAAACTTAAATGAGCGAAGTTGATCCGCCTTTGAAACATTAGGGCATGAGCCAAATGGGTCATGTAAGAAGAAGATTGGTCCCACCCAGATGTTTTTCGAGAAAAACAGTGAATGAGATGAGAGAAGAAGATGTTCCAGAATCCCCCCCCCCCCATATTCTTGCGGAGGAGAGTGTCGGAACCCTTATCCTTGCCTTCCGAGAGATAGTTGAGAGCATCAACCACCTCTTCGTGTTCATGGACAATAGGGAAGTGTCATACGGAGAATAAGTGGGAAGTTGAAGAGCTTCCCAGGCGTCGTCAACGCCAAAGGTAAGATCATGATCCTCCGCATCCATCAAGATTGAAGCAGAGACGTATTCGTTTGTCAGATCATAAACACAAGTAAGCAAAAAATTCCCAAGTAGCAATTTTCTCATCTTGGGAGTGGTCGTAAATGCGTATTGGAGAGGAGAGTGCTGGAGAAACAGAGATACTTGATTGAACTCTGGGTGTGCTGGATCGAGCTCGAAGCAGGCGACATGGTTTCAGGAGGGAAATGATAGGGAGTCTCGGGTGAGAGGTTCACCCTTGTTTGTCTTCGATTGTTTAGAAACAGTGGATGAAGCCATGGATTACTGCTTGAGAAATGTGCAGGTTGCAAGTCGATTGTTTGGGAGAAGATGGATGTAAAATGGTAAAAGGTTAAATGATACAAAGGGGGGTGTTTAAATATGTGGACTTTGAGAGGGAATAGGAAAGGTTTCGATTGGGTAAAAAAATAAAAAAAAAACAAGAAATAAGAAATAGGAAATAATGGGGAGAGGGTATAGGTTATAATGGCAGTCATTATTAGGCTTGTGGGGAAGTGGAAAGACGTTCCGTAGGCGAAAAATTGGGTAATGGAACGTCGTGTCTCTGACACGTGATGTGGCAGACGTCAACACGTGTCAGTTGTGGATAGGAACAAATACGTCGGTATGCCGAAAATCATTCGGTAGATGAGATGCCTAAGAGAGAAAAGTATAGAGGACCTACCGAAGGTTGGTTTCGGTGGGAGGGAGTATAGCCGAAGAAACAATGTGTGACATCCTATCAAAGATGGGATTCGGTAAGGGTGTAACTAACCGAAGAAATAATAGTAGGAAAGAATGGATTACCGAAAGAATTCTTGCCGAAGATGGAATATCTACCGAAGGTATAGCTTGCCGAAGGGACACCTGTCGAAGAATGATGACTTTGTCGAAGAGTAACCGAAGACACTATTCCCTGAGGACCTACCGAAGATGAGGTTCGGTAGGTGAGAAAGTAACCGAAGGTTACAAGACCGACTACCTGCCAAAGAATTATTGATTCGGTAGGTGGGAGGCTAACCGAAGATGAGACCTGCCGAATATAAAGGAGTACCTACCGAATGAGGTTTCGGTAGGTAGAAAAGATATACATTTTTTTATTGATCGAAGTTTAACATGACTAAAGATCCTATCAGGAAGTTGAACCTAGTTTCATCAAGAGGTTTAATGAAGAGATCGACCAACTAAAAATCAGTTAGGATGAAGTGTAGTTCAATATCACCTTTTGAGATATGATATCTGATAAAGGGATATCTGATGTCAATGTGCTTGGATCTTGAATGAAGCACAGGGTTTTTTTGCAATGGCTATTGCACTGGAATTGTCACATAGGATTGGGACTTTCAAGTAGAATTGGTTGTAATCTTGAAGTTGATTCTTCATCCACAAGATTTGAACACAACAACTTCTAGCTGCAACATATTCAGCCTCAGCAGTAGAGGTGGAGACTGAATGTTGTTTCTTGCTGGACCAACTGACCAAATTTCCACCAAGTAATTGGCAGATTTCTGTAGTTCTCTTTTTATCCACTTTAGATCCTGCAAAATCAAAATCTTAATACTCAATTAGATCAAAACCTGAGTCTTTGGGATACCAAAGACCCAGATTCATGGTACCTTTGAGATACCGGAAGATGCGTTTTACAGCGGCCAAATGAGATTCCTTAGGATTGGCTTGATAACGTGCACAAAGGCAGGTAGTAAACATGATATCAGGTCTCCTAGCAGTAAGATAAAAAAAAGAATGTGTCCCATATTGTGCAAATTAGATCAAGATGAACAACAAATCTCAATTCCAAATGTCATATTATATTGATCTCAATATCACAGATTATACAATTGGTATACAATCTTTCTCTTTCTAAACATTATGTAGTTTGAATCCCAATGACATATTACACAAAGGAAACTATTTATACTATGACAATTACAAAGACATGACAAGCAAACTAACAACAAACACTTTGACTTGCTTTGACTTCTTGACTTTCCTTTAATAGAAGCTTTGACCTTGATTTTACATTAGAAGGATTTGACTTGTGCTTTGATTTATCAATCTCAATGATCTTGGATCCAACATTTATGTACTAACAATCTCCCTCTTTGGATTCAAGATCATCTTCAAAAAGAATTTCATCATCAAGGAACAATCTCCCCCTTTATGTCTCTAACAAACAATCTCCTCCTTTGAACAACAATCTCCCCCTTATTTGTTTTGTCAAAAATATTCTCCCCCTTTGGTAAGAACACTGATCATCTTCTACTTAGAACATCAATCTCCCCTCTTTTGATAAAATTGTTCAAAGTCAATCTCCCCTTTTCTTCTCTTTAAGAATCTCTTCAATATCTTTGACAATCTCCCCTTTTCTTTGAAATATCTTCAGATTATCACAATCTCCTTCAAAGTCTTCAAAAACTTTATCAATCTCCCCCAAAACTCATAGTAACCTCTTTCAGACTTCGGAAAAGTAATTATTTCAGATTTAGCTCACTTTGCTTCAGCAAATAATCTTCAAAGAAATTTTCTGTAAACTTCAGCAATCTTTCAGAATTCTTTGAAATATCTCCAAAACAACGTTTTCATTTTTAACCATCTTCTCCTCCATAGATCATTTCTTGATTACTTTCTCCCCGTGACGATCACAATCCATTCTCCAATCAACATTTCTTGTAAGTATTTCTCCCCCTTTTTGATGATGTTGAGCATAGAAATCATCAAAACTTTCTTCAAGAAATCATCAAAACTTTCTTCAAGAAATGTCATGTACCCAATTTCTGACCACTTTCCGTATCTGATATTTCCATATAATATCTGAACCATCCGTCAATTCAACAAATGTATTCATCAGAATCTTTTCAAATTCAAACAAATAAGAATGTAACCCTGAATCAACAAACGAATAAGTTAGAAATGTTTGTAAGCAGCACGGAGCCACTTTGTGCAACAAATGCACTTTGGAAAGGATCTTTTTAATGTTCACTCCCCCAGGGATTCCAATCAATCATCGAAAATCACAAAGAATTTTCTATGAACGTTATGACAAGAAAACAAATTCCTTGTGTGCTTGTGCATGTGTAACGAAGATTGAAGTTGCTTAGCTTTATAGGCTTAAAATACGTAAACCATTGAGACAACAACAGTATTACACGGACTCAATGTGCATGAACGAGATGCGAATTTGGGGCATACTTCCTTCTTTTTCAATATCCAAACCTTTCGAGTGAAGATCAAATAGATTATATGTTGTTTCCCTATGAAAATATGAAACATTTCTTTGTTGAGAAAGAAATGAGTAGCTGGTGGGATTTAATTCAAGAGTTGGCATGCGCTAGTGCCTATTTCAATGAAGTTCACCAAAGAATCGTGAAACAACTGTAATGTGACTGGCCGAATCAGAAAGTAGTTGGTGTAGAGTTATGATATTCTTTTAACTCTGTTAGCATACCCTCTTTCTTTTTAACATTTAAGCTCACTTCTAACCAAACTTTCTTTTCATTTTACCTCATCACATACCCACTCTTTGACCCCTTGCCTCTCGATCACTCAAGGATAACTTCTTGGGTAGGAAACATTACTTATCGTGAATCCATAGAAGTTCTTTTAAGTTCTCACATTGATCCCGTGAATTTGTCCTAAAAGCATAATGTTGCTCAATAGTTTAACTTCAACAGTTATAGCACAATAGTATGAATTACATATGTCAGATATATGTAAGCTCAATAAGATAACCATGAAAATTTGAGCATTTTTAAACATAAAAGATTTTCTCATAAACAAGGAAATTGAATGAACAAAGTGAAATCAATAGATATGTTTTGAGAATCTGACAATGTATGGAAAATATCAAATATGAATGATTTAACAATAAAAGCTTAGGTCAAGAAATAACTGGAGCTTTTCTATATGAATCAAGTATAGACAATTCTTGAAAGAATCGTTTTGAACGAAATAACGCTCAACGAACATTGAATATACAAAAGTAGGGTATTACCATCGAAAATAGTTTCATATTGAGACATGGTAATAACATAGTCAACAGAAATACTAAACCGGTGTATATGAATACTTAACAGTATATGGAAAAGATAATACACAAGTATTTATCTTTGGAAACACACGGTTAGTTAATCATCAAAGCTCGTAATTGAAAACATTTTTAAAATACACACTTATGAAATTCATGAAAACTTGTTAAGAATCGAGAAGTGGTGTGAACGTTTAAGCAAATTTGTTTTCATGTTTGAAAGTCGTTCATCTTTCAAACACTTTGAAGATTAAGTTTATAACATACAAACCACAAATTTCGCCACAAGTCATGAAATATTATCGTGTAAGCTCCCCCTCAAAATATGCATTCAGTCAAAAAGTCGTCAAAGCAACAAAGTACGTCAACAATATTGAAAATTACAAAAATATGACAGTAAGACACCCCTATAACATTGAATAATGAGTCCTGATCTGAAATAATCAAAAGTCATTTACTCCCCCTGAAATATTGCATTCACTATATTTGTCAGTAGGAATATTATGTACTCCCCTTTGAAGGTTGATCATCTTTTATGCATCGGAGTACAAAATCTCTTGATCTTTGAAGTATGAGTCCTAAACTGTTGTGTTTAGAAGTCAAAATTGATCTTCGAGGTACGAGTCCTATATTGCTTTGTCTAGAAGTCAAACTTGTTAACATTGAAGAACGGGTCTTGAACTGAATTATTCAAGAGTCAAACTCTTTAATCGTTGAAGTACGGGTTTTGAACTGAATTATTCAAAAACTAAACATCTTACTCCCCCTAGACTTGAGGTGCCTACAACACAGATGGATCTTTTGGTTTTGGTACCCACGGGTATTTGGGTCCAGGTTTGTTAGTTGCAGTTCTTTTAGGAGTAAAAGCCCAAGGCAAAGCCTCTTTAAGAAGTCAAAGTCTTTAGTTTTGTTAGTTAGTGTTAGTTTGTTTTGTCTTTGTAACCTTGTAGGTATAAATAGATTTTTGTTAGTAGACTCATTAGGTTCTTTGATATTGATATATTTTAGAGAAAGAATATTTTGTATCAAATAGAAAGTTCTTCATACGATTTGTAATTGGTGGATTTGATTAATACATATGGCTAGTTGATTGAATTTGTTGTTATTCATCTTAGTTTGCACATTATTAGGAACAAAGAATTGGTATCAGAGCAAGCACATTTCAGAAATTTGATCAAGATCTGAGAATTTTTTGTTCGACATTCAAGAACTCGCATACTACATTGTTCAAGGATCGATATCTTTGTTTAGTGTTGTATTGATTGTAAATTTTGTTGCATTGTAATTGAATTTTAATTTAGAACAAGTTTTGTGTTGATAGTTTGTCCAAATTCACAATCAATCTGTGTGAATTTTGAATTTGAATGTGTTTTTGTTCGAAGATTGAAATACGCACTGTGTAGAAATTAATTCTGTAATTTTGTTGTTTTTAGTTGTGATCTTGTGTTAGAAACTTGCTCAGAAAGTGATCGATATCAATTGGTCAAAGTTTGGTGGACTAATTCTGGGTCGAAGATCTGAAGAACTCGCAAGATCTTCAGATTTCGCATTCTTCAGAGACAAAGATTTCGCATCCTTCAGAGACAAAGATTTCGCATAGGGCTTCGTGAGAAAAGCTTTAGAATTTGCAGAAAGTGTGTGCGAAAAGCATAGATTTCGCACATAGTAGTGTACGAAAAGCGCACAATTCGCACGAGGAAGGGTGCGATAAGCTATTGTTTTCCAGAATTCGCACGAAGAAGGGTGCGAAAAGCTATTGTTTGGTTTCTTTGATCTGCGAAAAGTTGAAGAATTCGCATGATGAAAGGAGTTTGTAATTTTCTAAGTGTGGATTTCGCACGCTGAAGGATTTCGCACAACTTTCTTCTGCGAAAAGTTTGGTTTCTTAAAATTTTCATGTCAGGAATTCGCATCGTGAAGCTTGCGAAAAGTCAGATTTTGTATGCCTTGTTCTGCGAATTGCGAAGACTTTTGATCTGCGAATTGTGTTAATCAATGTGGTGCGAAAAGTGAACTCAGTGACGTGAGAATTCTATATTTAGTCATTTTTTTTTACTATTTTTCAAGAATTTTGAAAATTTTTCTGATTTTGTGTTTAAAGATCAGTGCATTTATCAAGATGACTTCAAGAGATGCATTAGCTATCGGAACCCATGTCAAACCACCTATGCTTTTCAACGGTGAATATGAACAGTGGAAGGAATGGTTTCTGGATTTTATTGAGAGGAATGAAATTGGAGAATATATTAGAAAATCTTTAGAAGAAGGTTTAATATCACCTCCAACAAAGCTTCTCACTACAGAAGAGGAAGGAGAAGAAGTGATTAAAAAAGAGTATGTTATTGATCTAGAAGAGTGTATAGATGAACAGAAGAAGAGACACAAGGCTGATAGAATGGCAAGATCTTTCCTACTTCAACGAATTCCTGATGAGATTTATGTAAAGATAGACAACTACAAAACTACTGGTAAACAAATGTGAGATCAACTGGAGAAAATGATGTTAGGTTCAAAGATATTAATCAGCTGAAGGTTTCAAAATTTCTCAACAATTATGAAGAGTTCAAAGCAAAAGATGGTGAGAATTTAGAGGCCACATATGACAGATTTGTCACTCTTCTGAATGAGCTGAGCAAGAACAGAGTGAAGAAATCTCAGATTGAGCTTAATATGAAGTTTATGAGTATTTTTCAGCCAGAATGGAAAAGATTTACTCGACAGATGAAACAAATGAAAAATCTCAATGAGATTCCATTGGTGTATGAGACTTTACGCCAGAATGAGGAAGAGGTAGAGGAGATAAGAGACGAGAAGAAGAAAATTGAGAAACCGGTGGTTGATCTAGTTGCTTTAGTAGTCAAGAGAAAGTATAAGAGATCGGTTAGTATGAAAAAGAAGAAGAAAGTGGTGATTTCTGAATCTGAGGAAGAAGAAATTGATGGTTCTGAGTCTGATGATGGAGAAAACCTGAAGCAAGCAATGCTCTTATTGACCAGGGCCTTCCAAAAGAAGTTCTACAAGAAGCCCGGGTCAAATAGTCAAAGGTATTCATCAAGTTCAAAGAATTACGAGCACAAGGAAAGGGTGGAAGGAAAAACATATGAGGAAAAGAGATCTGAAGGTAAAAGATTTGAAGAGAGAAAACCTGAAGAAAAGAAATATGTGAATTGGTATGAAGAGAAGAAAGTGGATGAACCAGTTAAGTGCTACAACTGTGGCAAGATCGGCCACTTCACCAAAGATTGTAGGAAGCCCAAAGTGAAGAATTCTGATTATTACAAGAATAAAATGTTCCTAGCAAAGAAAAAAGAAGCAGGTAAAGCACTAATGGCGGAGGACGATCACTGGTTGGATGTTACTGATTCTGAAAGTGAGAAAGAAAAGACTGCCTATATGTGCTTCATGGGACAGAAGATAGCTGAGGAGGATTTAGATGAAGAGACTTCTGATGAGGTAAATGATATGACTGAATCTAATTTTCTTACTCAAATGCACTCCATGATGGTTGAACTTCAGGATCTACAGTCTAAACTCAAACGGGAAAAAGGTATCATTCAAAAGAAAAAATCAAGCAATACTGAAACTCAAAAATGATATTGTTGAGAAGACTGTATTGATTGATTCTTTACATAAAAATGTTGATACCTTTCGTAAAGAAAAGACTGCAATTCAAAGTCAATTATCTAAAACATCTTCTAAGATTAAAATGTGTGAACTTGAGATAAAAGAGGTTGCTAAAAAGTGTTTATCCTTAAAGAAATAAAATAAAACTTTGATTGAAAAGATCAATGGTTTGGAAGAAAAAACTTTATACTAGAGGCCAGACTGATCAAACTATTCATTTTAGCAAACCAAAAGAGTTTACATTTTTCAATAAATGTTGGGGTATTGGTTACAATAACCCTCATTACTTGAAAAAGGGTATTTCTAAAACGTCTGCTTTATATGATTTTGATTTTTTAAAATTTGCAAATAAACACCCTGAACATAGAGTCAAATGGACAAAGTCATCAGAGGAAGTTGAGGCTAAGGAAGATGAAAACAGGAAAAATAAGGATAAAATGCAATTACCATTTTGTTACAGTAAGTTGAATGCTAGTTATAATACTAAGTAGTCAAAATTTCTCTCAAATGATTATTTCCAAAGTTATTCTATTAAAGAAATGGAGGCAAGACCTGTTGAAGGCAAAATTTATGTTCCTCCACTCATCTTAGAAAGTAAAATTTCTGAACTTGAGAACACTCTAGTAGATGAGAGATTTTGATTAATTTAGAACAAATGGTATTTTCTACTGTTTTCTTTAAAACTGATTTCACAAATGCTTCCAAAGTTCCTATATTTGTTGATGATGATTTGTTTGACAATGAGGTTGATTTTCTAAACTCTGATGATTGTTTTGATAAATGCATTTAACAGTTTGATTTTAATGCAAAACTTCCAAATCATCCTCAATTTATTGTTAATTCCAAAGGATTACCAAATGTCTTTGAAAAAGCTGAATCATCAACTAAAGTTGATAGATGATAGATCAGTTCCTGTGAGCACCTATTATGCCAAAAGTAAGAAAAGAAAGAATAGGCACTCACAGAAACGGACCAACACTGGTCAATCTAGGAAGAAACAATCTCGGACGTCTCACAGTTCTAACATGCAAAATTCATATGTTTCGGATCTGAAAAAGAAAAGGTCTGAAGTAAAACTAGAGTGGAGACCAAAGAAGAAGATTGACGAGCCAACAAAATCATTTTCTGTAACGGATCGTAATAGAATTACTGGTAGTACTTCTGATGTAATTGATCAGGTTGCTTCTCCTAAACAAAAACTTGTACCTCCTTACAAGTCTTATACAATAAAGTAAAAGATCCAATTATCTCCGTCTACTACTCAGTCTTCCACATGTCATAGAAATGATTTTGTTCCTCGTAAATTTTCTAATACTTGGTTTGGTTCATATCATATATCTCATTCTTATGTTTCAAAAGTTTTTCAAAGGTTAAGAGTACCAAATTCAAATGGGTACCAAAATCTTGTGCTAACTTGATAGGACCCATCTATAAATGGGTACCTAAACTGGTTGTTGCTTGATTTCTCCTGTGCAGACCCATCATATGTGATACTTGGATTCAGGTTGTTTCAAACATATGACAGGGCAGAAAGATATTTTATCTAATTATACAAAGAAATTTTACGGCAACATCAGATTTGGGAACGACCATTTTTCACCAATTCTTGGATATGGAGATGTCGTGCAAGAGAATGTAACGATCAAGAAAGTGAGTTATGTTGAAGGTTTAGGACACAATCTGTTCAGCATTGGTCAGTTTTGCGACAAGGATTTAGAGGTGAACTTCAAAGCCAAGAGGTGTTGTGTTAGAACTAAAGACGGCAAAGAACACTTAGTTGGCACGAGAAAGTCAAACCTCTACACTATCAATCCATCCAATGTCAAGACTGACAATGATGTGTATCTACTATCAAAGGCCTCTATCCAACAGAGCTAGTTATGGCATAGAAGGCTATCTCACCTCAACTTTCGATACATAAACAAATTGGTGAGAGGGAATTTGGTGAAAGGACTTCCAGAGCTTAAGTATGAAAGAGAACATCTGTGTGATGCGTGTGAGAAGGGCAAAATGAAAAGAGCTTCTCATAAGCCTAAGCCTGAACCCAATACAAGTGATCCTTTGGAATTGTTACACATGGACTTATGTGGTCCCATGCGTACTCAGAGTATTAACGGCAAGCGTTATGTGCTAGTCATCGTGGATGATTATTCAAGATACACTTAGGTCAAATTTTTAAGATCAAAAGATGAGACGCCAGATGTCATCATCTCATTTTTGAAGACCGTCCAAGTGAACTTGCAGAAGACAGTTAAGCTGATAAGAACTGATAATGACACAGAATTCAAGAACAGAACAGTTGACGATTATCTCGAATCGGTGGGGATAACTCATCAGTTTTCTGCTGCCAGAATGCTAGAACAAAACGAGGTAGTTGAAAGAAGAAATTGGACTCTCGTTGAGGCTGCACGAACGATGCTGAGCCAATCCAGACTACCTTTATTTTTGTGGACCGAAGTTGTCTCGACTGCATGCTATACTCAAAACCATTCTATCATCCATCTTCGGTTTGGTAAAATGCCGTATGATTTGATTAATAATAGAATACTTAGCATCAAACATTTTCACATCTTTGGATGCAGTTGTTTTGCGTTGAAAGATAAGGAGAACTTGAACAAGTTCAGTCCCAAGGCTGAAGAAGGCATTTTCATTGGCTACTCTCAGACATCTACGACATACAGAGTCTACTTGAAAAAGACAAAGATTGTGGTTGAGAGCGTTAATGTTACATTTGATAAAGAAATGGCTTCTGAGCACCTCAGTTCAGAACCCGTTATAACAGGAGTATTAGCTTCTAGACAAATCAATCCATAACCTGTTTCTAGTGTTACTAATTTTGATACTTCTTCTACTTCTACATCGCATTTAACAGAATTAGATTTATTGTTTGAACATTTTTATGATGAGTTTCTAGGATCTAAAGTGACTAAACCTGTTGTGATTGACAGATTCGAAGACTTACATGAAAATCAACTAATCACATCAGATGTCTCAACTGAATCAAATTCCCCGATTCAGACTGAAACTCAAGTTCAAACACCTACTTAATTAGTTGAATCTGCACAAGATAATGCAAAGACAGAAGTCACACAATCAGTTGGGTGCACAGTAATGCCTATTCAACAGACATCAAGTGTCCAACCAGCTGAGACTTCTGCACCAGTTACTTCAACTGAACCCCAACAAGAAGAAGATACTGGATATTTAGATGATAAACATGATCATTATATATCTAATCCACTCCCTCATGTACACAAGTGGAACAAAGAGCACCCGGTTCATCAAATAATAGGAGATCCTTCAAAGTCGGCACAAACTAGGTCTGCAGCAGTGAATGAATGCATGTTTGATTCTTTTCTAAGCAAGATTGAGCATACAAAAGTGTCAGATGCTCTTCGCGATCCAGATTGGATTACAGCCATGCAAGAAGAGCTCAACCAATTTGAGGCGCTTAAATTATGGCGATTGGTGCCCCGACCTGAAGGAAAAACGATCATTGGCACGAAATGGGTGTTCAAAAACAAAAAGGATGAGAATGGTATTGTGATTAGAAATAAAGCAAGACTTGTAGCTAAAGGATACCGACAAAAGGAAGGCATAGATTACGATGAGACGTATGCACCAGTTGCGTGCATCGAGGCAATTAGGATGTTCCTAGCCTATGTTGCACATAAGAATTTTACGATCTATCATATGGATGTCAATACATCCTTTCTGAATGGATTGTTGAAAGAAGAGGTGTACGTTTCTCAACCTGAAGGGTTCGTAAGTGCTGACAAGCCAGATTTTGTCTACATTCTAGACAAGGCCCTATATGGACTCAAACAAGCCACTCGAGTCTGGTATGACGTGCTATCTAAATTCTTTGTCAAGTCTGGTTTTTCAAAAGGTAAAATCGATACCACCTTATTCATTAAAATGGAAAAAGTTAATATCATTTTAATTCAAATATATGTGGACGATATAATTTTTGGTTCTACAAACCCAAAGTACTGTAAGAATTTTTCTGCACTCATGGTGTCAAGATTTCAAATGAGTATGATGGGAGAGATGAATTTCTTTCTTTGATTGCAAGTAAGTCAATTTTCAACGGGGATTTTTATAAATCAATCAAAGTATATTGCTGATATTTTAAAGAAATTTAATATATCAAATTGTACTCCCATTTCAACCCCAATGACACCAGGTACTAAAATCGGCACTGATCTTTCGGGAAAAGTTGTTGATCTTAGGACTTATAGAGGCATGATAGGTTCATTAATGTACTTGATGGCTAGTCGGCCAGATATTATGTTTTCTACATGCTTTTGTGCTCGATATCATGCTTCGCCCAAAGAATCCCATCTTTAGACAATTAAGCGGATATTTAGATATCTGAAGGGAACCACAAATCTTGGTTTGTGGTATCCTAAAGATACTGGTTTTGAGCTAACAGCGTATTCAGACGCAAATCATGCACGTTGTATGCTAGACAGAAAAGCACATCGAGTCACATTCAATTTCTTGGAGACAAACTCGTAAGTTGGGCGTCAAAGAAACATCTATGTGTTTCCACATCAACCGCTGAAGCAGAGTATGTAGTTGCTGCAAGTTGCTGCTCTTAAGTATTGTGGATGCGTACACAGCTTCGAGACTATGGATTCCATTTCAACAAAATTCTAATATATTGTGATTCGAAGAGCGCCATAGCGATATCTGCTAATTCTGTTCAGCACACGAAGACCAAACACATAGTTGTGCGGTATCACTTTATAAAAGATAATGTCAAAAAAGGTACAATTGAACTTTACTTTGTAAACACGGATTACCAATTAGCTGATTTATTCACCAAACCTTTGGACGAAAAGAGATTTCACTTTCTTTTTTCGAAATTAGGTATGTTGAATCTTAAAACATACTCCGTTTTACCTAGTACAATTTAATTCTTAAATTTTCTTCATTTCTTTATTTTTAGTCTGAATGATATTTGCACTAAAAGCTTCTGCTCATGATTTCATGGGGAGTGTGAAACAAAGATCAGATGATCATAGTTTCTAAGGAGGGTTAGAGAATTTTTGCATATATTTTGTACTGATATATTTTTGTGAATGCATATTTTCAAGGGGAGTAAGGACATTGACGTCTAAACATTCAGTTTAGAACTCGTTATTTAAATGTTTTAATTCGCTTTTCAAATCTTTAATTTCAATAAATGTTTTACTTTCAATAAGACTTTGTTGCTTCGACGACTTGTTGACAACTTACGGATTTTGAGGGGGAGATTACATGATCATATCAATCATGACTTTAAGGTTGACTTTATGAGATTCAAGCAGAGCGCAAGGAATATTCTAATCTTAATCTCATTGTGTTTGAAAGAAGGACGACTTTCAGACATGAAAACATGCTTCTAAAAGTTCAAACCACTTCTTATTCTCAAAATGATTTCATGAATTCATAAGTGTGATTTTAAATGTTTTAATTTTATGTGCTCTCATGTTTAACTAACCGTGTGTTTCCAAAGATAAATACTTGTGTATTATATTTTCCATATACTGTCAAGTATTCATATACACCGGTTTAGTACTTTTATTGACTATGTTCTTACCATGTCTCATAATTGAAACTATTTTTCAATGGTAAGACCCCCTATTTGAAATTCACTATTCATTGAGCGTTATTTCTTTCAAAGCGTTTCTTTCAAGACTTGTTTATACTTGATTCGTATAGACAACATCTAATTTTTTTCATGACCTAAGTTTTTATTGATAAATCCTTCATATTTGATCTTTTCCATACATTGTCATATTCTCAAAACATTTCTATTGTTTCACTTCGTTCATTCAATTTCCTTGTTTTGAGAAAATCTTCCATGTTTTAAAATGCTCAAATCTTCATGATTATCATATTGAGCATACACTTATCTGATATATGTAATATGCTTTAATTGTTAAAGTTAAACCGTTGAGCAATATTTTTGTTGTTAGGACAAAATACATGGGATCAATGTGTGAGCTTAATAGAACTTCTAGGGATTCACGATAACCAGTGTTTCATACCCAAGAAGTTATCCTGAGTGATCGAGAGGTGAGGGGTCAATATCTGAGTGTGGGTATGTGATGAGGTAAAATGGAAAAGAGAGTTTGGTTAGTAGTGAGCTTAAATAATTAAAAGAAAGAGGGTATGAGAACAGAGTTAAAAAAATATCACAACTCTGCACCAAACTTTTTTTTGAGTCGTGCAACCATATCTACTGTTGGTTTACATTCTTTGGTGACCATCATTGAAACAGGCACTAGCCCATGCCACTCTTGAATAAAATCCGACCAGCTACTCATCTTTTTCTCAACAAAAAGATGTTTCAATTTGATTGGGGAAGCAGCACATAATCTATCTCGTCTTCATTTGAAAGATGTGGATATTGAAAAAGAAGGAAAGTTGCACCACCTTCGCATTTCAATCATGCACAATTGAGTCTGTGTAATACTATTGTTGTCTCAATGGTTTACACATTTTGAGCCTAATATAATACAAAATGCTTAAATTATTTCATACACAAGCACGTACACACAGAAAATTTGTTTTTCTGTCAGAACGTTCATAGAATTACCTTGTGTTATTCAATGATTGAATGGAAGACCTGGGGAGTGAATATAAATAAAACTCCTTGTACAATACATTCATTGTACTAAGTAGCTTTGTGATGCTTACAGGCATTTCAACTAATTCATTTGTTGATTCAAGGTTACATTCCTATTTGTCTGAATTTGAAAAGATTCGGATAAATACATTTATAAATTGACAAATATTCAGAGGCTCGTATTGGAAAGATCAATGGTCAAAAAGTGATGACATTTCTTGAAGAAGTTTTGATGATTTCTATGATCTACATTATCAAAAGGGGGGGAGAAAATCAAGAAATGATGCTTACAAGCATTTCAACTGATTCATTTGTTGATTCATGGTTACATTCCTATTTGTCTGAATTTGAAAAGATTCGGATAAATACATTTATAAATTGACAAATATTCAGAGGCTCGTATTGGAAAGATCAATGGTCAGAAAGTGATGACATTTCTTGAAGAAGTTTTGATGATTTCTATGATCAACGTTATCAAACGGGGGGGGGGGGGGGGGAGAAAATCAAGAAATGAATAGAAGCTATGAGATTAAAGTTCAAGAAATGACAAAGTAGTTTTGGAGAAATAGTCAAGAAATGACAGAGTTTGAAAGATTTATTGTCAGAGTTATGGGGAGAATGTTCAGAATGAAATTGATAATTCAAAGAGTTCAAAAGGTTTGATTAAATTTGTTGAAATTTTCTTTGAAGATTATTTGATGAAGCAAATTGAGCTGAATCTGAAGATAATTTCTTTTCTGAAGTCTGAATGAGGTTTTCATAATCTTGGGGGAGTTTGTTAATCACAGACTTTGGGGGAGATTATTGAAAATCTGAATATATTTCAAAGAAAGGGAAGATTGACTTTAAACAGATTTACTCAAAGGGGAAGATCAATTTTCAAAAGAGAATTGTTTGTCATAAATATAAATAGGGAGATTGTTCTTTGTTGTTGAATTTCATTTTGAATCCAAAGGGGAGATGAAATGTTTTTCTTTATTAAGAATTTAAGATGTTATATGGGGAGATTGAATTCGCTAAAGATCTAACAAGGGGGAGATTGTTCGTTATTGTCAAATTTCTTTTTGTAGATGATCTTGAATCCAAAGGGGGAGATTGTTAGTACATAAATATGTTGGATCCAAGATCATGGGAATTGAAAGTCAAAGCCCAAGTCAAAGCCTCTTTAAGCAATGTCAAAGTCAAAGTTCAAAGTGGATAAGTCAAAGTCTTTAGTTTTGTTAGTTAGTGTTAGTTTGTTTTGTCTTTGTAACCTTGTAGGTATAAATAGCTTTTTGTTAGTAGACTCATTAGGTTCTTTGATATTGATATATTTTAGAGAGAGAATATTTTGTATCAGAGAGAAAGTTCTTCATACGATATGTAATTGGTGGATTTGATTAATACATATGGCTGGTTGATTGAATTTGTTGTTGTTCATCTTGGTTTGCACATTATTAGGGACTAAGAAATATAATAAGAATCATACCAGTAATTAACATAATCTTTACTAACAAAATCATTTGAGCCACAGTAAGAACAGTTAATTTTCTTTTTAGCTAACCTCATTAATTGATTTACAGTATAAACAAGATCAGGTTTACCTTTAGGAATATTGTTCTTTTTGGCATTGAGTGTATGCATAAAAGATCAAGAACTTAAGGAACGGATTTTGGTGTATTGTATTCAATCCACTCTTCTACAATACCTATTCTTATTTGTCATTTCTTGTTGAGACTAACAGTTTGTTTATTTTCTCAATTAATTGCAAAATATGTGTTAGATAATATGCTACATAACATCATTCTACTCTTTATGTGTTTAATATTTGTAGGTACAACAATTAAAAAAACATCAAAAAGAAAAAAAAAATAGAAGATGAGCATAAAGACGAGAGAAACGTGTTTCAAGAACAATAAATATAGGAGTAAACTACGATTTCCATCCTTGTGGTTTGTTGTTTATAATCATTTTCGTCCCTGACTTTAAAAGTTGTTTTTTTTGTCATTGTGGTTTGCAATTCCTTTCCATTTTCGTCCCTAAAACTAATATTCTCAGGGATTAAAAATGAAAGGAGTTACAAACCACAAGGACCATAAAAACAATTTTTAAAGATCAGTAACGAAAATAGTTATAAACAACAAACCACAGGAACAAAAATAGTAGTTTACTCTAAATATAGAGATAAGTAAGACATTGGAGCACAACTTAATAAAGAAAAGATAAGATAAAAGCTTTGGGATAGTTGTTGCTACAACACTTTTCACCTCCCCCTCCAGGTTAGGTAGTTAAATACTATTATTTTGTTACGGAACATTTTTTTATTGTAATTTCTATATTTTTAGTGATTATCTTGTTAATTGTTGTACCTATAATATTAAAGTTAACATTCTCACTCATTAAAGAACATATAAAATGTGACATATGATCATGAATTAATGTCAATTTAACCATAATAAAATGTGACATATATGATCATGAATTAATGTCAATTTAACCATAAAAGACCAAGTCCATGGAACAAAAGAATTAGGCTAGACAAAGGCAAAGTATAATTTTTAATTGGGTCCTTCGAAAATGGGACAAAAGGCAACAAACAATAAGAGGAGACAATGGGGTAACTGGCTATGCTCATAAACCAGCTGCAAAGAATGAGTCCAGCCAGCCTAGTTGGTCCTATGTGAATGCATTGTGACAATAACATATGGACTTGTTTGTTTCATGTATTTGATTTTACCTCAATCACATTGTTAACTAACAAAAGGGTTTAAGAATCTAACCCCACAAAATATATTTTAGAAAAGGTAAGGTCAGTGATGAAATCAGAATATCGAAACAATAGATATAGAATTTGCAAAGGGATTGACCGCACCTGACAACCTATCCTTGGCTTCGTCACTAGATAGGGGTTGGGTTGGTTTCACTGGATTATGACCTCCAATGACCGGGGGCACACATCAAGAGAAGACTGTGATTATGAGTACTTCTTAAAAAGATTTTTTTTTTACTTTGTTTTAGGGGCCGTTTACTAAACGCTAACCCGATAAGCACTTACCGGGTCATTTACCTTACCGGTTGAACATAGCAAGGGCCAAGAATCTTACCCGGTAAGAGCGATGATAAGGATGGAGAGTCTTACCCGGTAAGTGAGTGTGACGGCACTTACACGGTTAGCGCTTACCAGGTGAATTGTTGCATACAATACTATTTTCATAGACTATAATCTTCCCCGGTAAAGTAAATTAGAGTGTCAAATTCTACCAATAAGTGCTTACCGGGTAAGCGTTTGGTTAAACGGTCCCTTAATCAAGGTCATACATGGATCCGCCCGTGGGTACATGCATTTTATAAGAGACGTGGGAAATTGTATTTCAAATGTCATACTTTAGTTATTCCTATTGATGTATCATAGATTCATTAACATCTACTTTTTAATCTTGGAGGAATGTTCTCATTGCACATTTGTAACAATTATAACAACCGCTACTATTTTTGTAGCTACAAAATGTTTGGATTTATGTTGCTAGGTATTATATGACTAGGGGCAGGTTCAAACGAGAAGCTAAACATTTTGCGAGAATGCGAAAAGTGTTTAATCATATATGATACACAAGCTTAATCATATATTATTAAACACATGTTATATTATCAATACATAGACGTTTAATCATACATGATTAAACACACCTACCAGCCGTGTAATCATATATGATTAAACACTTATCGCCTTCTCGCAAAATGTTTAACTTCTCGCATGATCCTCCCTCCATATGACTATACCAAGAAGTATATTACATCATTTTCTTTCATATTTACATTAATAAATCTTAACAGGTAGTTCAATACTCATAAACAGATCAACTACAAGCATACATACAATGATGCAATCCTACAAATATAATTTCTCTACAAAAATAAAAAATTCATTTTAATATATGTAGCTAGCAAATTCATCAGCAAGTCACACTAACTAACAAACTATTTTATTCACATAACATGAAAGCTCTAAGTTTGAACAACTTTTTGAACATTATTCGGTAAATCATTTGAATATGTCACATGAAATAAAACTATTTTTTCATACATATATTATTTTTCAAATCTTATAATAAAACAAACAGTATATTTTATAAAAATAAATTTATGCTTATTGTCTCATACAAAGAATATATGACATCTACAATGTTATAAATATATTAACCAACCTCGTATTTGTTTGAAACATTATTAAGGAATCGAGCCTAAGGGGCTGTTTGTTTACCTCTTAATGGTTCCATTAAGAGGCAACATCTGAATCGCTAAGAGGTGAATCATGTTTAGCAAAAAAATAAGTCTGTCTCTTAATGATTCCAAAACCCTCTGAATGATTTTGTATCTTGGGCCTCCCTTAACCATTAAGCGTCCTGATTTCATTCTCAACAATTACCAAACAATCATATTTCAATTTGCACTATATTATAGGAGCCTCTTAATCATTCTGACCACTTAATTAATCATTCTGCACCAAACCATTCAGCAGTTGTCAAACAGCCCCTAAGAACCTTTAAATTTGACAATGGTATTGTAAACGACAAATAGAACTATCTATACTATATTATAAAAACGACATAAAAAACTCTTAATTACAAAATTTTAAGCACAAGGTACAACTAATTAAAGTCAATTACTTAATTTACAATTTCTTAATGTTTTGGTACAACCTTTCCAAGCATAGTATCTCACATAATCATCTATTTGTGGAATGGATACTCATTTATTAATATAAATATTTGTTTTTTTGGTGGAGGATTTTATAAAATTGATTTTATATTAGCATAATCTATTTTAAATGTAGATTTTACATTTAAATCTATATTAATGAGATGTAATATAAAATCTTTTTTCTTCCGTATTTTTTTATATTACATCTCATAATAATTTTTCCATATTTTATTTTATAAAATCTTTTTCCATATTTTATTTTATAAAATCTTTTTACATAATGAGATGTAATATAAACTCTTTTTTCTTCCGTATTTTTTTTGCTAATTTAAATCTATTTTATTTTATAAAATCTACACGTATTTTATATTAGCATAATATAAAATCTACACGTATTTTTTTTGCTAATATAAAATCTACACGTATTTTTTTTTTCACGGGCATTAAAAGAAGAAAAAAGAAGGTTGATATGAATTAAAAATAAAAAATAACGAGATACACTAATAAATTATCGTATTCTTTAAAATAAAAATATTCCGCAATACTTTCCAAATTAACCAAGTGTAAAGAAAATAAAATAGAAACGATGTAGATATAAAAATATTCTTCCATATTTTTAATATATTTACATTTAAATGTAAAATCGAAAATGAAAATAAAAGATTTTAAAATATTCTCTACATTCACTATAAATATATATAGTTTCTCTATTATCATCCGAGTACAAAAATAAGACGAACGGTCGGGTGTCAATGGCGGAACCTGCAACTGAACAAAAGATATTCCACTATATTTTTGTTTCTTTGAAAAACTACTTTTTTATATTTTATTTTATTTACTGAGGATTTGTTTATATTTTTCAAAACTCACAATCATATTTTTCGAAGTAGGGGAATAAGATATATATACATATCTTTATTTTTATCGACTAATACTATGAGGTCTTGAAGTCAATATTCAGATAAATTTTCAAGTGGTACTGAGTGAATTTGAACTATACCAGTTGAGTTGCCGGTTACAAAAGATATAAATCATTTATTTTCTTTGTCATATATTGATATGGGTTGAATGTTGTTAATTAATCTACCGATTTATACGTTCAAAGTGATTGTCAAGTGTTGTCAAGGAGGTTTCAGAAAAATTGCAAAATCTGTAAAAACGTATGTTCATATTTATAATTATTTCAATAATAGTGATATGTTGTGAGACATGTCGTTTGAGTTTTAAATAATATAATACAAAACTATTACCAATATTATTGCACAAACTCATAACAACAAACGATTAAGAATATATGCAAGTTAACCACTTATGAAAATACATTTGTTTTTCACATTGTATTTCATTAACTGTTAACAGATAAATTACGTTTCATTTTAACTCGGTTCAATATTCCAACAAAAAATTTATTCTCCCGTGCAATGCACGGGCCCAACACTAGTCATTAATTATTAGTTAATTTAACAATATATATATATAGGGTCTTTCTTTTAAAAATTTTGTAATGTGAGATCCGTGAGATCTAATGAAAATCATAAATTATATTAAATTAAGAGTTAAATTAAGAAATTAGTAATTTTGAATTAAAAATTCAAAGAAAGGGCATTATGGATATATTTTACAAATGTTCTCTCTCATACCATTAATAATGTAACTAAAAATTTTAGTTTATTTGTGCATACAAGTGAACATCACTTTGAACACCAAACAATCTAACAAAGCTTTGTGAACACCAAAAAAACTACATCTTGTAAACATCAAGTTAACTTTATCAACACAATGCGAGTATATTGTGGATCTGTGATATCTGGTATAGCTTGTGAATACCAAGTAACCTAATAAAGTAGTACGAAATCTGCCACTTGATGAACACCCAAGAACATTCATAACAAAAGCCGACATTATTGGATATCAATTCTTTAGCAAGAAAAACAACCCATATGTACGTTGGTATTCTCCTTTAAACATGGAGGGAGGGTCGCATGCAGGTGGTGTTCGAGAAAGATGATGTGTCCGGTAGCGAAGAAGATAAATACGCACACACATATATAGGGCCTAGTTCTTTTGTTAACCCTAGTTTTTTGTTATCAACTTTGTAAACTAATCTAAACCATTCATCTTGAGATTAAAACTAAAATTTAATTAATAAATGAGGGTTTATTTCATTACTGGTCATGTGAACATATGTGGTTAAGGGTAATTTGGGAAATTAATCCCCCCATTCTTTTACATCACATTAATCATCCCATTAATGTTCACTAAAACAAAAATTGTAACCGGAGATTCTTGAATGAATTTAATACATTGTTCATACAAATTTAATTCTTACTACACGTGTCTTCATACATCTGTCTTTCAAGAACCCAACATATGAACATTTGTGTGTTCACACGTACATGCAACATTTGTTCGTCTCTGTTCGTTCGTTTATGTTTATCTACGTTTGTTTATGTTCTTTCGTTTAGCATTTTAACGAAAGAACATAAATGAACACGCAAACACATGCTTTAATAAACGAACACAAACACAAAAAAGTTTGTCGTTCACTCTTCGTGTTTGTTCGTTTGTTTGAGTAATTTAAACAAACGAATATGAACAAATCTCTGTTCGTATTTGTTCGATTCATTTACAGTTCTAAAATTTATACAACTGTATATTTCAAATCTTCCAAAGGTTAAACTTGTTGATAGTTATATTAATTACGTAAAAACAAGTATTCAGTATTTAAAACACCAAACTTGAAAAGGAAGAATTTGAGAAACATAAAAAACTAAAATCAAATTCATATGAGTATTCTCTACATGAACACGTGTGATCATACCCATCTTCCTTTCAAGACACAACATTTTAACATCTGTGTGTTCACACGTACATTCATATGTTCTCCAACTTTGTGCAGTGTGTTCACATATGTTCAGTGCCCACATTTAACAAGGATGAAGACATAGATGACCACTGGAAAAAAAAAACCACATTTAACAATGATTCACTATTGTTAATTACTAGTGGTGAATTTTTTGTTTTAGTGAAAGCATTGATGAACTAAATAATGGAAACAACTCGAAAACATTAAAAAAAATTTACCAATACAAATTTTTTTATTTGATTCAACTATATCCACGATGCATATACCGCTACTTGCATTTTCCTGTTGATGGTTTACGAGTTGATTTTGATTGCCTTCATTTTCCTGTTGATGGATTCGAAAAGGTTTCATCAATCGCATCTCTATCGACGTCATTAAGGAGCCCGAAATTCATAATGTTGATGGACGTTGTTGAGTTCATTGTCGAGATGTTCATGGGATTTTCTGAATTAAAATGAATATTGGATAAAATTTTTGAAAAAAAAATCACTATACGATTTTGACAAAAATATGAAATCAGACTTTGAAAATGTTCATATGATTTTAGCATTAAGTTGAAAATGGAAAAAATTTTGAAATCAAAACATAAGCTAGAATCAAGGAACATTTATTCTTATAACTCTCAAAAAACTATATGAAATATTGGCTAATTTAGAATTTACCTTTCTACCTTTTAGCATTAAATATACAAACAATCACAACAACACTCAAAGATGAATTTCTATTCGTTGGAATAGGTTCATAAAGTTAACAACATTTTTTTTTGGAAAGGGTATCCTGGGCCTATGGCCCACACTAATCCCTGGCAATTAGGGCCTTTGGCCCAGCTGCTAAAGCGTGCAGCCCTGAGTTTATCCTCAGTAGCCACAAGTACTGCGAATGGGGCTCGAACCCGGGTTGAGCACTATGAACTCCCCAAGCCTTTACCACCACACCACAGCCCTTGTGGTTAAGTTAACAACATTTTGTTGGTTAACAAATGATCCTTGCTATATATATATAGGTTCAAGTTATTTTGTTAACCTCCTAATTGGTATTTGTAACACCCTGAATTTTCGGTATGTTTATTCTTTTCCTCGATCTATTTTCGTGCTTGTTTTTTATGTTTATCCGTAAGTTTGGAGTTACCTCGAAGTCCAGTTGTGGCGTGAGGATTTCGGGAGTGTTTGTCTAACATTTTCGGCCTGGCACCGCTGGGGCGACATTGCCCGACAACAATGCCATAGGGCAAAGTCGCGGGGAGAACGACCCCCGCAGTACATCCTTAGCAACTACGATCGGCGATTGTGACATAGGCATTCTCACCGTGTCACTGTCGCCAAAGTTGGGGACCCAGCGGTACTTGTGCGGCTACAATGCCCCGCGAGAATGACAAGGGCATAGTCGTCGAGTCATTCTTGTCGGCGGGTAACTGAGGGTTTAAAGGCTCTTTCTCCTCACTCATTTCTCATAACTCTCTTCACCAACCTCAAGACTCTCTCTCATTTGGCGATTTTTAGGCATTCATTGTTACTTCAAGATCCTTCAAGTCAATCAATTTTGGTTTCCAAGTGTTTCTTCATTATTCATCTAAGGGTTCAAGTAGGGAGCTTT
Organism: Arctium minus; assembly: GCA_954870635.1. Taxonomy (NCBI): domain Eukaryota; kingdom Viridiplantae; phylum Streptophyta; class Magnoliopsida; order Asterales; family Asteraceae; genus Arctium; species Arctium minus. The sequence continues at coordinate 75,243,242 of OX941083.1, read as the reverse complement.
GAATCATCTCCTCCATTATCATCTTCTACAAAGGATTAACTAGGGTTTTGGGTTTTCTTCAAAAACCCACTTGGTGAGCTCCTACTATCATTTTCTAAACCTTATACATATAAAAACTTACATTTTAAACTCCTATATATCTCTTTGGGTTTTGGATTTAAGATTATTACATTTTGACCTAACTTGACTTTTGGGAGATTTTAGGGTTTTTGCTATATTTTGCTAAAATGAAGGGTTCCATTTTATACGTGGTAAAACATAGTACTACTTGCACATTTTGGTGAGGTACTTGAAAGAATGCATGAAATCTCATTTTATGAATTTTCATTCTTATCAGCAGTTAAACTTGGAAATGCATTTTTAGAAATAAATGTTATCGGGAAGTATATGATTAACTATAGTTGGTCACAAATGAAATTGTGACAAGTCTAGACTATTACTAGTGGATCCCTAGGTATTGAGTCGGCTTATATTTTTGGGATGTTTTCCCCATTGTAGCTATGGATGCATTTGATCCTCGGAGGCCCTTTGGTACGGTTATGTGGGACCGGTTACTAGCCATGGATCATAATGTAGTCCTAGTGAACGAGTATTATTTGGTTTCCTCGGGTGCCCTCCCCCACATCTTAGTACGGACCGGCGTTGTTCGTGGCCATGGATTCCAAGTATTTAGCTCACAACTCGGATTGTAACCTACTTTTGTGTTCCGCTACAATCCTTGGTAAATCGGGTATCCCCCGTCATCGCAAGATGAATTTTGTACCGAACAGTCCTTATGTGGCAAAATTTTCAATTGTAAACTAAACTTTCTTGAAAAGATCTCTCTTCATTGCAATTGTTTATATTTTTTTTAAATTATAAACTATATGTTCTCACCAGGCTTTAAGCCTAACACTTTTTCTCAAATGATGTGTATAACAGGTTCCCTTAGCGGCGGGTCGTCGAGGGGTTGAGAGAAGAGCGTGGACTCTTGAGGGCATTTTTGGTTGATTAGATATTTTGGGAGCATTGGCGTTGAAAAACAATTAATTCATTTTGGTTTTGGGATGACAACCTATGTAATCTAGATAGAAGTAGTTTAGATTAGTTTGTTGTCGATTTCCCATGCATCTCTACAGGTTTTGTAAATGCTTACGATTTTACCCTTTTTGGGTGGTTTGCTCCAATTACAAATGTTATATTGCCGAAATTTCAATTTTTTTTAAATTACTCGAATTTTTAGGGTGTTATAAGTTGGTATCATAGCCCTAGTTTAAGTGAACTAGGCATGCATGTAAGATGTCTAGACTTAGACTGAGTATGTTAGGCAATTATTTGTGAGTTGGGTAGAACTTCTAAGATGGGTTAGTCTTAGAGTCGACGGAAGTTATGTTCATCAAGCGTTGTGATGATGGTAACAAGGACCTTTATGTGTTATATGTTCATAATCTCACTTAGCTAATGTTATTATGAGGATATTTTATGTGAGTGTACTTAGTTTGCTAGTGTTATGACAATTGGTGTAGTAGTATGTTTCTTTCGTGCTTACTTCAGTTAATCTCTCTCTCTTACACGTTCTCGTGCTTGTGTTACAGCCATTATTCCTTATGGTGAACACTCGTAGTCGTCAGTTAGGCGGCAAAGACCTTCGCGATGTTAGTTCGTCCGATCGAAACCCAGTGGTAAAGGCGTCGGTTGTCGTTCCTCCTGGTATGCCACCGATATTCACCGGGGAGGTGGAGCAGGTGCCTAGGGTGTAATTGGCATCCACGAACCCGGTTATTCAGGAGGCAAACCCTTAAGCTGACATGATGGTCAACGTCATGCAGATGGTAACGTCGGCTATGGAGAAGCAGCAATAGGCGTTTCTGAAGATGATGGAGGACCGTGATGCGAGCCTCAGAAGGCACGAGGCAGTGGAGGAGAATGTGTTGGCTGGCTCTGGAGGCACCGGGAACAGAATCAGAACTGAAGAGCACAGGGTTGTTGGTGCTCCAAGAAGTTGGAAGAGTTTCTCTTAGAAATCTTTTCTCGTTTGTGGACCACCAGAGTTCTCGGGTTCTGAAGACCCGGTTGCGTGCGTTAAATGGATCCAAGCGGTCGAACATACTTTCGGATCCTCCGAGTGTGGGGACGATCAGAAAGTAAGATTCGACTCTCAGTTACTCAGAGATACGGCACTCTCATGGTGGACTGTCACTCAGGCCACCCTCTCTTCTACTATGTTAGCTCAGCTATCGTGGGCTGAGTTCAAGAAGAAGCTTTTGGAGGATTATTGCAGTGAGAGGGCCATGGATCAAATCGAAGCGGAGTTTCGGTCGCTTGAGAAAGGAAACTTGATGGTGAGAGAGTACACCCGTCAATTTATGGAGAAGTTGGGGTTAGTGGGGCATGTAGCCTCAACTGAAAAGGAGAAGATAAAGGCCTATCTGAAGGGTCTGCCAGCGGACATGATGTCTATAGTCCGCAACTCGAATGCTTCTAACCTTCGTGAGACAATCGAAGAGGCGCAGTTTATGGAAGAGGTTTACGCGAAAGGTAAACCGGAGAAGGCTGTGGTGGTTGTTGACAAGAGAAAGTGGGAGAGCAATTCCATACCTCCCAAGAGAACTCAACCTTTTGTTGGAAACTGAAGCTTCAACGGTTATCAAGAAGCTAGATGGTGACGGAGGTGCCATAGCAAGCACCATGGCAACTGTAACCCCACTCCTCAACCTTGCAGCAAGTGTGACAAGTCTAATCACGCCACCAAGGATTGCCCGATCAGAGCGCTTATCTGCTTCGAGTGCAAGGCACCGGGGCATATGAAGAGAGATTACCCAAAGCTCAAGTCGGGTAGCGCGCCGGAGAAGAAAGAGAGAACCCATCTAGGGTTCCGGGTCGAGCTTTTCAGATGACGACCGATGAGGCCAAGGCATCCGCCGATGTGGTATCGAGTACGTTTCTTCTAAACTCCATACCTGCTCGTGTACTGTTCTATTCGGGTGCCAGTTTATCTTTTATATCTGAGTTGTTTCGTCAAAAGCTTGTTATACCCACTAATAGTCTATAGAATGCATTAGTGGTAGAGATAGTGAATGGTAGTCAAGTTCTAATCCGCGATGTTCTGAAGAAGTGTACTCTCGGAATCGAAGGGAAAGATTTCCCGATAGATTTGATGCCGATGTTTATTGGAGGTGTTGATGTGGTGGTTGGTATGGATTGGTTGGCGAACAATCATGCCGAGATCGTATGCTCCAAGAAAATAATCCGACTTCCCAATCCTGGTGGTGATGTTGTGATCTATGGCGAGAAGAGGAAAGGCGATGTAGCAATCATCACTAAGACAAAAGCGCGCAAATGCTTGGTGAAAGGATGCTTGTACTTCCTAGCCTACGTAATCGACGCCAAGCTAGAGAAGGCAAAGCTTGAAGATGTGAACATAGTGCGGGAGTTTCCCGATGTCTTTCCGGACGACTTGCCCGGGTTACCACCCTATCGTCAAGTAGTGTTTCGGATTGATCTCGTGCCGGGAGCGGCTCCTATTGCTAGAGCCCCTTACCGGTTGGAGCCATCGGAGATGCAAGAGATGATGGCTCAACTCAAAGAGATTTTGGAGAAGGGTTTCATAAGACCGAGCTCGTTGCCTTGGGGAGCTCTGGTCTTGTTTGTCAAGAAGAAGGATGGCACAATGAGGATGTGCATCAATTACCGTGAGTTGAACAAGGCAACGGTGAAGAACAAGTATCCGCTTCCGAGAATAGATGACATGTTCGATCAACTCCAAGGAGCGGGGTGTTTCTCCAAGATTGACCTACGTTCGGGGTATCACCAGGTGAAGGTGAGGGGTGAAGACGTTTTGAAGACGGCCTTTAGAACGCGTTATGGCCATTACGAATTCCTTGTAATGTCGTTTGGCCTAACGAACGCAGTGGCGGTGTTTATGGATTTGATTAATAGGGTGTGGCGACCATTCCTCGATAATTCGATCATCGTATTCATTGATGACATACTCATATATTCCAAGAGCGAGTTGGAACTTCGTGAAAGTTCTAGAAGTGTTGAGAAAAGAGAGATTGTACGCCAAATTTTACAAATGCGATTTTTGGCTTGAAGATGTGCAATTCTTGGGTCACGTTGTCACTCGAGACGGAGTGAAAGTGGACCCCTCCAAGATTGAATCCATGATGAATTGGGTTCGTCCGAAATCCGAAGCTTCTTGGGTTTAGCTGGATATTACCGGAGATTTATACAAGACTTCTCAAAAATCGTTTCTTCCTTGGCGGCTTTGACTCGGAAGAATGTGAAGTTCGTGTGGACCGAAGCGCAAGAGAAGGTGTTCCGTATTTTACAAAAGAAGTTGTTCGAAGCTCCAATCTTGTCGCTACCCGAAGGGTCGAAAGACTTCGTGGTCTATAGTGATGCTTCGAAAATGGGATTAGGATGTGTGTTGATGCAAAGAGGCAAGGTGATCGCGTACGCCTCGAGGCAACTCAAAATCCACAAAAAGAATTATCCTACCCACGATTTGGAGTTAGCGGCGGTGGTGTTCGCCTTGAAGCTTTGGCGGCATTACCTCTATGGCACGAAATGTACACTCTACACAGATCATAAGAGCCTGAAGTATGTCTTTGATCAAAAAGAGCTAAACATGAGGCAAAGGCGGTGGCTCGAGTTGCTCAAGGATTACGATTGTGAGTTAATTTACCATCTCGGTAAGGCTAACGTAGTGGCCGATGCGTTAAGTCGGAAGGACTATAGCGGAAGTATTAGGGCTACCCTTTCGAGAATCGAGTTAGTGTCAAGTCTAGTTGAGAAGATCAAGGCATCTCAAGTGGAAGCATTGTTGGAAGAAAATCTTAAGGATGAAGTGATGACCAAGCAACGGTTACTCTTAACGGAAGATAGCCGTGGGGTAAAACTGTTCAACAGTCGTGTATAGGTGCCCAAAGTTGTGGGTAATCGGGAACTACTTCTTGAGGATGCCCATAAGTCCAAGTATTCCATTCATCCGGGGAGTACAAAGATGTACCGGGACTTGAAGTTGCATTATTGGTGGCCGGTAATGAAACTTGATGTGGCGCGCTACGTGGAGCGTTGTGTGACGTGCTTATACGTAAAGGTTGAACATCAACGACCGTATGGGAGTCTACAATCCTTAGAGATCCCCGAGTGGAAGTGGGAACATATTACCATGGACTTCATGACGAAGTTGCCTAAAACTCTTCGAGGTCACGATACCATTTGGGTAATAGTCGATCGATTGACTAAAAGCGCTCACTTTTTGGCTATGCGCGAGACCTTACCGATGGAAAAGTTAGCTAAACTCTACATCGATGAAGTGGTCTCGAGGCATGGGGTACCCTTGTCGATCGTGTCGAATCGTGATAGTCGGTTTACTTCGAACTTTTGGGATCGTGATAGTCGGTTTACCCCGAATTTTCGGTACGTTTATTCTTTTCCTCGATCTATTTTCGTGCTTGTTTTCGATGTTTATCCGTAATTTTGGAGTTACCACGAAGTCCAGTTGTGGCGTGAGGATTTCGGGAGTATCCCCTGTCATCGCAAGATGAATTTTGTGTTCCGCTACAATCCTTGGTAAATCGAGTATCCCCCGTCATCGCAAGATGAATTTTGTACCGAACAGTCCTTATGTGGCAAAATTTTCAATTGTAAACTAAACTTTCTTGAAAAGATCTCTCTTCATTGCAATTGTCTATATTTCTTTAAATTATAAATTGTATGTTCTCACTAGGCTTTAAGCCTAACACTTTTTCTCAAATGATGTGTATAACAGGTTCCCTTAGCGGCGGGTCGTCGAGGGGTTGAGAGAAGAGCGTGGACTCTTGAGGGCATTTTTGGTTGATTAAATATTTTGGGAGCATTGGCGTTGAGAAACAATTAATTCATTTTGGTTTTGGGATGACAACCTATGTAATCTAGATAGAAGTAGTTTAGATTAGTTTGTTGTCGATTTCCCATGCATCTCTACAGGTTTTGTAAATGTTTACGCTTTTTCCCTTTTTGGGTGGTTTGCTCCAATTACAAATGTTATATTGCCGAAATTTCAATTTTTTTAAATTACCCGAATTTTCAGGGTGTTATAGTATTAACTTTGTGAACCCCTATTGACCAATAGGATTTCACCTTTAAGATTGGTTGGTTTAATATATTAATTAATTGTCCAAGGATATATTTGGTATTTCATAAAATTGGCTTTTTTTGGTAGACTTTTTAAAATGGAGTTACAAAATTGAACATTAATCGAGAGTTACGAATTTGATTTAGCTATTCTTAATTTTTATCAAAATACTAGATGTTTTGAGTTTACTTTCGCTCATCAAATTTCGTTGTGATAAATTGTTGTAATGAACAAATATGAACTATTATTACTAGTGTGACTTGAAGACATATGAACAATAATATAATGGGTTAGTTTTTCTTAGGGTTGGATGGACTCATTACTTCACACAATGACTACATTGGGTACATTGTGGTTGTGATAATTTGTTTCATAAATGTTAAATGAACTACCCATGAACAAATATGAAACCAACCATGTGTATTTTTCATGAATGGGTTTATCAGTTCAATTTGTCAACCATGAACAACTATGAAACCATTCATGTTTTCAGAATGTTCAGTGAACATTAATGTTTTTATGAAACTTTATGAATCATTTGACCCTGATCAATATTGTTCACACCCCTATTGTATAATGCACATTCATGTTCATACATGAGAGATGTTTTTTTGGCGAGTATTATGGGGGGGTTACAAAAGGTAAAAGAAATCGGTTTTACTCAATTACGCATAAACATCATTGTTCATTACATTTATTATATGGAGGGGGTTACAAAAGGTAAAGGGGGGCTACAAAAGGTAAAGAAATCGGTTTTACTTAATTACCCCTAAACATCATTGTTTATTACATTTATTACCCATCATCCCATGTTGTAATTAATTTTTTAAGTGTGCATCATCTCAACCGTTCATTTCAAGATCAATTGTTGTTATTGGGTTAATAAAGTTAGTACGATAATTTGGGTTAATAAAATAACTCAACCCTACACACACACGCGCACACACATACACACACACACACACACACACACATATATATATATATATATATATATAGAGAGAGAGAGAGAGAGAGAGAGTCACATTCATTTGTTAACCAAGCCATTGGTATTAACCGTGTTAACCTATCCCAACCATTGATGATCAAGATCAATGGCTTACAATAAAACACTGATTTTAATAACGATTCACGTTCTTGGTTTGAAGATGCACATATGCACAGGGCTATATTGGTATTTTTAATTTAATGATAATTATGGTAATAAAAATAAATTAATGATAATTATCTTGTTTTCTTTTTTATCTCATTATCTTGTTTCCCTTTTTTCCTTAAATCTTAACATTGGTAATTATCTCATTTTATTTTAAATAGAAATTTTTTAAATTTAAAATTGGTAGTTATCTCAATTTTTGTCAAACATGTGTTTGAATATTTCCAAACATTTTTTTATGAAATATGCGTAGCTTTTCTTTTACCATGGATAACCAAATCTTGAAGAATCGAACACCATGGATAACCCCGTGGATGTTGATGCAGATGAGAACGAAACCCTAAGAGAATTGGTGAAGAAAGTGACGGCCAGTGTTGGGCTACAATCGACTGATAACAGTGGAGGAATCGATGATGAAGGTTAGATTTTTAGAATTAGGTTTAGTAATTTACCTTTTTTACTTTTCTACACGACGATCTTTTACTCTTCTACACGACGAGGTATTGCGCCTAACACACATAACACAGTTAAACTTGAAGTGTGCATATGATCACTCGATTATGGTATATGCATATATGCACTTGAATCAATTCTTAAATTTCAATTAATATGTGCATAAGAATATGGTATGACCACAGATTTTGTTTGGTGCATATTTGCACATATGAAACTTAGGTATGAATGTGAAATTTCAAACAATAATGCAATGTCCACTTGGTTATGCGAATATGCACTTACACACTTTGGTGGCACATGATCTGCACATATGTGGATCAATCTACTTTTCCATGTTGTGCATATTTGAATCAAGTTGATTTACATATCAAATAGTCTTGGCATATTAAAGAATTATGTGCATAATAGCATATATGCACATATCCATAAACGCTATGTGTACATATGTGCATATGGTGCACATGTGCATACAGTGGACATGATGCATGTGTGCACATTAACATATGTTCATAAAAAATGCACAATACACTTTTCATACCCAAGTACATGGTTAACTATTCAAAAAAAAAGATATTCAATTCAAAAAAAAATTATGCAGATTTCATAAAAAATGTTTGGAAATATTCAAACACAGGTTTGATAAAAGTTGAGGTAACTACCAATTTTAAATTTTAAAATATTCTATTTAAAATAAAATGAGATAATTACCAATTTTAAGATTTAAACAAAAAAAGGAAACAAGATAATGAGATAAAAAAGAAAACAAGATAATTATCATTAATTTATTTTTAATACCATAATTATCATTAAATTGAAAATACCATTTCTACCCCTATTTAACCGTTTTGACCCAAAAAATGGTGCAATCTGATTGGTCTAAATCGGTTAACACGGTTAATACCAATGGTTTGATTAACAAAAGAATGAGACCATACATATATATATATATAGAGAGAGAGAGAGTGTGTTAGAAAGGAAAAAGAAAAGGATGAACCGGGTAAGTGAGGTAAGAGAGAGATTATAGTTAAAGTTCTTAATGTAATGAGAAAGACAACAATTAAAGATTTAATTTACTAGAAGCAATGTTTTAAAACCCGGGCTGACCCGGCCTGTTCAACCGGTTGAAACGGGAACCGGTGAAGAGACCGGGTCAATTACGACCGGTTTTTTGGGAAATTACGGCCCGGATCAAACCGCCGGTTTTTTGATAGAACCGGTTGAAACGGTCTTATTGAACAGGTAAAAACCCGGGTTGACCCGGTTAAAAAATCAATTTCGTATAACTGTAAGGTAGCGAATAGGGTTAAAAAATCAATTTCACAAATCATCGACTCCACGCTCGATTTCATCAGTCCACGCTCGATTCCATACTCAAACGCAAGGTGACATTTTTTTATTTCTATATATATATATTAATTTGGTGTTGTTAGTATTAGCTTTTTACGTGACATTAATATTTTTTTTATTTGATATTGTAGAAAGTGACCATGTTGTTGATGACCATGAAGTTGAGAGTGAATTTCAATTACTAAGCGATCGTGAGCTTGATGCATTTAACACTCCAATGTCTCAAGATCCATGATTTGATTTGAACATTATGTTTCGTTTTGATGTATTTGGATTGATGAAAAACTTATGTTTATATGTGTGTTTTTTATGTTTTTGGATTGATGTAAAACTTGTTGTTGTGTGTTTTTTTAATGTTTTAACTTGTGGACATCAAATTCTTGGTTTTATATATATATTTTTCAAGAAAATGAAAAATACATATAATTTCTTGAAACCGGGTCAACCACCTGGTTGAACCGTGACCCGGTCATCACACCGGGTCAACCAAAAAACCGGTTTTTAAAACATTGACTAGAAGCGTACTCGCGCAATGCAGCGAGATATATCACGATTTTAATGTTTCATTTTATTTTTTGTTTTTTTGTCAATTTACAGTACGATTTTGGATGGTTTTGAGAAAGTGATAATGTTTTTTTTATAAATTTGTTTAATTTAGACTTAATAATATAATGTTTTTTATATAAAAAAAGTATTTTTTTAGAATTCTATGATTATCTTATATATTTTAATGACATCTAGAAAAAATAACCAATTACATATTTAATAATATAATTAAAATAAATTTATAGTAATATAATATATTAATTAATAGTGATATATGGAAAGGTCTGCATAAAAAGAAGGTCCTGCACATACCAAATTGGTATCTTGTGCTTTGATACTTGTAAATTAAGATATTTTTAAAATCTTGCATAAAATGATGGTAACTTGTGTTTAATAATTTGTATTTAAGAGTTTTTTATTCGTGCTTTATAATATAGTATAGATAAAGAGAGAGAAAACTAATTTATGAGTTATCATCTAAATTAAAATATCATAATCACCATTCCAATATTAATTAAAGAATAACATGAACTATTTTAAATTAAGGGCTTAGAATAAATCTCATGCATCTCATAAATTTTGAAGTTTTCAAATTACTAAGTTCATATATATAAGAAAAGTTTGGTTAAGAATCTGTTTTTCGTTGAGAACTCGGGAATCACTTACAGCCAGGGCGAACCTACCCTTCCGGGGGGTCCCGTGCACCCGCTCAAGTTCGTTTCGTTAGAGCGAAAAAAATTGCGGTACGTAAGGTGCACCCGCTCAACTACAGGGGGTGCTCCGTGATATATACGTTTTTTAGGGTTGAAAGGTGCACAAGTCCCAAAAAAACAAAATTTACTCTTGAAATCAACCGAAAAATCGAAAAAATCTCTTAAAATCAATTAAAAAAACCCAAAAAATCCCTCGAATCAACACATAAAAACCAAAAAAGACTATCGAATCAACACATAAGCTTAAAAAATCCCTCGAAATCAACAAAAAACATAAAAATCCCCCAATAGGGGAATTCGGCTAAAAACACATCGACAACAATTTTCTTAAGCTTTTCGTTTGTGCACCCGCTCACCTAAAATCCTGGGTCCGCCACTACTTACAGCGCATCACGTTTTCCTCCACATGATGAATATTCATCATGAATAACACTTTCATGATGAATATTCATCATGAATAACACTTTCATGATGAATATGAACGTGTTATTCATTATGAATCACACATTCATCATGAATAATACATTCATATTTATGATGAATATGTATGTCATGTGTTATAGTGTCAGTGGTCCTGGTTCTTAATGAAAATGAGGTTCCTAACCGAACCTTCCCCATATATATATATATATATATATATATATATATATATATAGAGAGAGAGAGAGAGGGTCATTCATTTGCTAATCAATCTATTTGTGCTAACCATGCTAACCCATTTTCGACCAATCAGAATGCTCCTAGAGATTAGATAATGATTTTGTTTATTTTAAACTTACAAGGGTAATAAAAGAATTTATATAAAATCGGAATATATTCAAATTAAGTAATCATTATCGCCTATTTAATGTGTACCATAATTATAGCAATGTTTGTTATGGTAATGATATACCATATTAAATATAAAAGTTTGAAATTTTATATTATTCAAGATTATCTTAAATCTTAATATATCCTTTACATATATTTTTCATTATATCACAATGAGCGATATATATGGATTTTATGTTATAAAGAGTTAAATCTAATATATTTAAACGTAACTTTGATATTGTTCCAGATTTTATGTTATTAAGCTTGCACATATGCATATGTGCATATCTTAAACCATTTTTCATATGCATATACAAAAGGCTCATAGTGTACATAAAAACTTATTAATGTGAACAATGCACATATTGTTGGGAACTGAAGATTTGTTTAAGTATGATTACTGCTGTCATTACAACATGGTTACTACTGCTGAGACAAGTTACTACTGCTGAGCCAAATTACTACTGCTTGTAGAAATTAATATTGCTAAGCATAGTTACTACTGTTGGTGAAGATTAATACTGCTCAAAGTGTTAATGCTGCTATGACTTAATACTGCTTATGTGATAATCTTGGTAAGACGCGCAGATCAAGGTTTGAAGATAATCATGGAAGGTTGAAGATAATCATGGAAGAATATACTGAAGATCTTTTATGTTTTGTAATTATCTTTTATTTTCAGTATATGTATAGAATTATTCAGAATAGTTTGTTACACGAGTATTCTGAGTTTTTGTTTTGAGAGAGAATTGACCTCAAGGTTTACAACCCTAGTTCTAGAGAAGTAGAATTTGTCTTGGTGAGCCTGTTCATCAAGATTGAGGTTTTGTGCGAAAGCTTGTAACTTTAATCATTCAATAAAGTTTACAAGTTGTGATTTCTACTTTACTGTTACATTGATATTTGAATATTAAAGTGTTTTTCCGCAACTTCTTTAATATTGTTTCTGAGTTTCATTATTCTTGTTAAGAATCAGATCCTGACAAGTGGTATCAGAGCCTAGTATTCTCAGAAACCTTCATTCATCATGGACAACACAGTTGAATCAAACAGTACTCTTGTTTCAAAGGTTCCCATGCTCAAACCTAATGAGTTTGACATGTGGAAAATTAGGATCAAGCAGTACATCCTCCTTACAGACTTTTCTATGTGGGACATTGTTGAGAATGGTCCCTCTGCTGAAGCTAAAATTAGACAAGATGGAAGAAGACCACCTCCAAAAACTGATGCTGAGAAGAAAGTGAGACAATTGGAGATGAAAGCCTTAAGCACCCTGCTTTTGGCCATTCCTAATGAGTATCAACATCAGTTTCACCACTGCACTGATGCTCAGATTCTATGGAATGCTTTAGAGAAGAGATTTGCTGGCACCAAGAGCACTAAGAGGAATCAAAGGGATATTCTCAAGCAGCAATATGAGAATTTTACATCTTCAAAGAATGAGTCTATGACTCAAACTTTTGATAGATTCAATAAGTTAATTGGTGAGTTGGCTACTGTTGGAGTCCAGATGGAACAAGATGATGTCAACCGAAAGTTCCTCAGATCTCTTGGAGATGAATGGACCATGTACACTGTTTCATTCAGACAGAATGACAAATTGGAAGAAAAGGAACTGGATGATCTGTACAATGATCTGAGAGTGTTTGAATCTGAGGTGGAAGCAAAGAAGAAGCCTACTGGATATGTTCATAATGTTGCACTCCTTTCAGCATCAACTGATTCTACTGCTAACCCTGAATCAGTTAATGCTGCTAATGGAGTAAATCAAGAAAAAGGCAATGAATATGTTTTTGAAGCCTTTCTTTCCAGCCATGGTAACTCCTCCTTAATCAATGATGACTTGGAACAGCTTCATCCTGATGATCTTGAAGAGATGGATATTAAATGGCAGATGGCCATGCTTTCTATGAGGGTGAAGAAGTTCATCAAGAGGACTGGGAGGAACAACTTCTCCCAAAGAAGAGAAGATGGAGCAGGCTTTGATAAGTCAAAGGTGGAGTGCTACAAGTGTCATATGAAGGGACACTTTGCCAGGGAATGCAGAGTTGGAGTGTCTCACAACAATCACCAACAAGCTGAGACTGGAAGCTTCAACCAGAATAGAAACTCTACTCAAGCTCTTGTTTCTCAACAAGGAATGGGGTTTGACTAGAGTGATCAAGCAGGAGAGGCCATTCAAAATCAAACTCTCATGGCAGAGGTATCTGATCTTCCAACTGAGGTACTCTCTAATCTCTATTCTCAAACTTGTATAGACACTGTTAAAAGGTACAGGGATGACAACCAGAGTATGAGTGATGACCTTAAGAGGTTAGAAAAGGATAGAAAAGACTATGTGAAAATTGTTGAGAGGTTTGAGGAACAAATTAAAGGTTTCCAAGCCAATGAACTTCAACACACATATGATACAAATTACTGGAAGTGGGAGAAAAATGAGCTAGAAATCCAACTGACAAAGTCTAGAGAGGAGAATGAAAAGTTGAGAGGAGAGCTAGCCAAGGTTAAGCTGGATGTGGAAAAGTTTTCATATGCTTCTAAAGCCATGGATTCAATTCTAAAGGTCCAAATCCATGATAAGCTTAAACCAGGAATTGGGTACAATACCACACCACCACCATACAACAACAACAACATCCCTCCTAAATCAGACTTGCTAGAGACCAAGGATATGAAGGACTTGCATGGGGGAGCCACTAAGATAGATCCTTTAGATGAAGTAGTTGTTAAAAACAAGACTGAGAAAGAAGCTGGTAAGAGTAAGGATAATACTGTGAGTGGTGAGATTCCCTTAGAAAATAACATTCTTACCAATGAGGGTGGTGGAAGGGATTGGGTCAAATCTGATGACGTAGAGAAGACTGAGGGAAAGTCTAAAAAGGTCCATTACAAGCAGACTACAGTTGTGAATCCTGTTCTTTGCCAACAGTGTGTAGGTAATAAGTCTGAGCCCCTAAAACATGATAAAAGGAGGGGCAATCAAAGAAATTGGAATAATCAGTGGGCTCAGAAACAAGGAGTTGATCTGAGTAGAATCATCAGACCAAAACCTTGTTTCATATGTGGCAAAATGAACCATCTTGCCAAGCACTGTTATTTTAATCCTATTAACCAAAGGATAAATTTTCAAAGATCTGTGCAAAAACCCTTTGGTTATAGGAAGGATGAAAGGAACCATGTGGCTAAGAAACCTGTTAAATCTAAAAGACACATGAAGAAAAAGACTGTAAAAGAGAGTGTCAAGATGTGGGTTCCCAAAAGCACTAAAACTGTTAGTACTGCTACCACAAATAGTGTTGCTGACAAAGATAGTGCTGCCAGAAGCAATACTGCTGCTATCAATGTTAGTGCTATTGAGAGTATGAGTACTTCTAAAACTAACATTGTTAGTACTTCATCAGATGTTAATACTGCTAACTCTGTTAGTACTTCTAAAATTAGTACTGCTTCTAGTGTTTGTGCTTCTAGACCAATCATCTTGACAAAGTACTCCAGTAAAGAGTATTCTAAATTTAAAAATCTCATCAAAAAGGAGTGTAAGTACTTTGATGAGAAAGGGAGGCCCAAGACCACTTTGGCTTGGGTTCCCAGTCAATACTAATTGATTTATCTTATGTGCAGGGCAACCAGCAGCTCAAGGGAAAGAGCATTTGGCATGTTGATAGTGGTTGCTCTAGGCACATGACAGGGAACATGGCTTGCCTCAAGAATTTCAAGAAAATTGATGGAGGGCATGTTGCCTTTGGTAATACTCCAGATGGAGGTAAGATTAGTGGTAAGGGAGATGTAACAAAAGGTAAGATGACCTTTGAAGATGTTTACTATGTTGAGCAGGTAAGGTACAACCTGTTAAGTGTATCACAGGTTTGTGACAAAAAGCATAGTATATTATTCACTGATTCAGAATGCATTATCCTTGCTCCTGGATTCAAGGTAGTTGATGAAAATATGATACTACTAAGAACTCCAAGAAAGAATAATGTCTATTGTTTGAATATGGAAACTGTTTCAAATTATTCATCCTTAAACTGTCTTGTTTCAAAAGCCTCTTTGGATGAATCATCACTTTGGCACAGAAGGATGTGTCACATGAACTTTAAAACAATGAATAAACTTGTTAAAAACAACCTTGTAAGAGGTCTGCCTTCAAAAGTCTTTTCATGTGATGATCATTGTGTTGCTTGTCTCAAAGGCAAACAACACAAAACTTCTCATAAGTCCAAAGAGTTGAACACAATTTCTTCTTCTCTTCAGTTGTTGCATATGGATCTGTTTTGTCCTACAAATGTCATGAGTATAGGTAAGAAATCATACTGCTTAGTTATTGTTGATGATTACTCTAGATTTACTTGGGTGTATTTTCTAAGGACTAAGGATGAGACAAGTGGACTGATCAAATCCTTTATTCTAAGAATTGAAAACCAAACAAATCAAAAAGTAAAAGTCATTAGGTCAGATAATGGTACTGAATTTAAAAATCTTGACCTAAACACCTTTTGTGAGGAAAAAGGAATTGAGAGGCAATACAGTGCTCCTAGGACTCCACAACAAAATGGTGTTGCTGAGAGAAGGAATAGGACACTGATTGAGGCTGCTAGATCTCTGTTAGCTGATTCAAAACTTCCAATTACTTTCTGGGCTGAAGCAGTTAATACTGCTTGCTATGTCCAAAACAGAGTTCTAGTAGTCAAGCCTAAGAACAAGACACCATATGAGCTTTTAAATAAAAGAAAATCATTTATTGGTTTTTTCAAACCTTTTGGGTGTCCTTGTACCATTCTCAATACCAAAACTCACTTAGGGAAGTTTGATAGCAAAGCAGATGATGGTTTTCTTGTTGGTTACTCATCTCAGACTAAGGCCTACAGAGTGTTTAATTCTTCTTCTAGAATAATTGAGGAAAGTGACAATGTCAAATGCAATGAGAACTCACCAAATCCTATTGGTTCAGGTCCTCAGTGGTTATTTGACATTGATTCACTAACTAACTCTTTAGGTTTCAGTAGTGATGATCATGCAGGATCAGGAAGTAGAGGATCAGGGGATGAACAAGTACAAGATATAATTCCTCAGTTTGTGATCTTTCCCATACCTACAATGAACCCTATTGAAATCTGTGAAACGGAGACTATTACTGAACCAATTCAGAGTGAAGAAGAAAGAAGAGATGAGGATAATCCAGAGCATGAAGAGCCAGAAGTAGCTGATGAGATCCCCTCAGCTGACTTAAATAACTCCAATTTAGATGTGGGAATTAATGTAGAACCTAGTCATCAGACAAGAACTCAGAAGAATCATCCTCCTGAGCTGGTAATAGGAGACATCACTTATCCTATGATGACTAGGAATTAAGGAAGACTTCAAGATTTGCAGGATCAGTAGCATACAGTACTCTCTTGCTTTCTATCTCAGATTGAGCCTAAGAAGGCTTATGATGCAATGAAAGATTCAAGTTGGATAGAAGTCATGCAAGAAGAGTTGCTACAGTTTAAATTGCAAGATGTTTGGGACTTGGTGGACCTTCTAAAAGGTCATAGAGCAATTGGCACCAAGTGGATTTTCAGAAATAAAAAGAATGAGAGAGGAATAGTAATCAGGAACAAAGCAAGGCTAGTGGCACAAAGGTACACTCAGGAAGAAGGCATAGACTATGAGGAAGTCTTTGCTCCAGTTGCACGGGTAGAGGCAATTAGGCTGTTTCTAGCCTATGCCTCATATATGAAGTTCAAGGTATATCAGATGGATGTGAATAGTGCCTTTCTATATGGAACAATTGATGAAGAAGTATACGTCTGTCAGCCCCCTAGATTTGAAAATCCATTATATCCTGACAGAGTATATAAACTTAAGAAAGCACTCTATGGTCTACATCAAGCCCCAAGAGCATGGTATGATACTCTGTCTACCTATCTCTTGGAAAATGGGTTTGAAAGGGGAATCATTGACAAGACCCTTTTCATTAAAAGAAGTAAGAAGGACACCCTACTTGTTCAGATCTATGTGGATGACATCATATTTGGATCCACAAAAGATCAGATGTGTAGAGACTTTGAAGAGTTGATGCACAAGAGCTTCAAAATGAGTTCAATGGGTGAACTCACTTTCTTCCTTGGGCTTCAAGTTAAACAGCAGAAAGATGGGATTTTCATAAGTCAATCAAAGTATGTGAAAGACATCCTAGATAAGTATGGTTTATCAGACTCAAAGCCAGCAAGCACACCAATGGAAACACACAAACAGATTACTGCTGATCTCGAGGGGGAGGATGTTGATGTCCATCTTTATAGATCAATGATTGGATCTCTCATGTATCTCACAGCCTCAAGACCAGATATCATGTTTCCAGTGTATGTGTGTGCCAGATTCCAAGTCAAGCCAAAGCAGTCACATCTTCAAGCAGTTAAGAGGATTTTCAGATACTTAAGGGGGAAACCTAGATTAGGTCTTTGGTATCCTTATGAATCTACTTTTGACTTGATTGCATATTCAGACAGTGACTTGGGTGGTGCTAATATGGATAGAAAGTCTACTTCAGGAGGATGTCAGCTTTTGGGTGCAAGACTAGTTTATTGGCAGTGTAAGAAGCAAACCACATTGTCCTTATCCACAACAGAAGTTGAGTACATTGCTGCTGCAAGTTGCTGCTCTCAGGTTCTATGGATTCAGAATCAAATGCTGGACTATGGGGTAACCTTTCTTCACACTCCAATCCTCATTGACAATAGCAGTGCTATTAGCATTGTTAACAATCCAATCATGCACTCCAAAACAAAACACATTGAAATCAGGTATCACTTTATTAGAGACTGCAATGAAAAGAAGCTTATTCAAGTTGCTAAAGTTCATACTGATAACCATTTTGCTGATCTATTCACTAAATCTTTTGATGTGGGTAGATTCACTTTCTTGGTCACAAGTGTGGGCATGATCAACTCTGAATGAGCTCATGTTTAAAAAGTGTTTGTATACCTGTTATTTTTTTTTTTTTTGGTGCTACTAATCATCTTTCTCAGGAAGTTTATTTCCTTGCTCAGACTAACACAAGCTTCAACAGTGTAAGTATCGTTAATGCTGCCAGTGCAGTTTTAATGATGCCAGTGCAAAGTTACTACTGCAGGTTCATTATTACTACTTCAGGTATGTGTTACTACTTCAGGTATGTGTTACTACTGCTAGTTAGTTAATACTGCTAGTTAGTTAATACTGCTAGTTGGTTACTACTGCTCTCAGTTAATACTGCGAGTAGGTTAGTACTGCTTTAACTGAAATTAGGGTTAATACTGCTTCTTTCCTGAATTCTATAAATACCCTCTTTGCCCGCCTAAAAGCTCACAACGACTCTTTGAATACTGTTTGTCTTCTCTCTAACTCTTTTCTCTCAAGCAACCAGGGTGTTTCAGTCAAGAATCCTCAAGCCATATGGCATCCATGGCGTTTATTGATGAACACAATGAGATCGCAATGCTTCAAAAGCCTAAGCAGGCTGCTGGATTCCATCAAATAGTTGATTTCCTCAAGTCCAGTCATATAGCTCATGCTCTTACAGTGTCACCACCAATTTACATCGAGCACCAGAAGCAATTTTGGGCCAATGCCACTGTGGTTACTGAAAACGGTGTGAAGTGTATCAAGACAAGGGTGTGTAACAACCCCTTGACAATCTCTGAAGAGGTCATTCGCATCAGTCTACAACTAGACGATGCCTCAGGTATTACCTCTATCTCTAATGAGGATTTGTTTTCCAATCTCACAAGAATGGGGTATGAAGGCCAACTGGGTGTTTTCAAATTTTACAAAGCTAACTTTTCTCCCCAATGGCGTTTCTTTGTTCATACTCTTATGCACTATATTTCTCGAAAAACTACTGGATGGAGTCAGTTCAGTAGTACCATTGCTTATGCTTTGGTCTGCTTATCCACTGCCAGAAAGTATAATTTCTCACAAATGATTTTCAATGACCTTGTGTCAAACTTGGATAATAAAAAGAGTTTCTATATGTATCCAAGATTTGTCCAGGCAGTTATCACCTCTGAATTGATGGATATACCTCAGTTTAATGCGGTATATGTACCTAAAATACCCAAGGGCAAGGTCTTTTCAAATATGAAAAGATCTGCCAAGGACTCGGAAGGAGTTGACACCCCATTGTTCTCTACAATGATGGTGGTGTCCCACAACCAAGAAGGTATGGCATCAGGGTCAAGGCCCTCACTACACCATCCTACTGATAGCCAAACCCAACCTTCAACCACTATATCACTCTCTCAGTCCCTTGTTCTTAAGCCAACCCCAGTTATATCCAAAACTTATACTAAGAGAAAGGTACACAAGGCTCATTCCATTGTTGTACCTCCTACAAACACAGAACCTCAAAGCCCTCTAATGGAGCATTCTCCATTAGAGAATATCCATAGGGAAACCACTGTGGTTTCTCCCAACCCCAAGGATATGCTCACTAAGGAGATGCATGAGCATGTGGGTGAGAAGGATGCCACTACTCCTGCTAGCACAGAGGAGGCCAGTGGTAACATTACTAAGACCTTCCCCACGACAACTTTGAATGAGCAATCATTCAAAGGTCCCGGGTGCCCAGAAACCAAGGGAATAGGTGGTGCTTCAGTTTGGCTGGAGATCCCTATTAAACATTCCAATGATCCCTCAAAAGGGGGTAACACTCCTGGAGAAGGTGAGGATATATATGACTACCAGGAATTGATTACTGCCATGTCCAACATGGCAACTGAACTGGATTCTCACAAGAAGGTTGTAAATGAACTCAAGAAAGTCATCATCAACCAGCAAGAAGAAATCAGCACCTTAAAGAAGTTGGTTAAGAAGGTGGTTCAAAGAAGGTCAAAGTAAAGATTTGAGCTCAAAAGAAGGAACCCAGTGGATGATGCTCCCAAAAAGGGGGAGTCAGAAGCTGAGGTCAACATGGAGAATGCTAAGAATAAGGGGGAGAAACATGGAGATGAGGGGGAGTTTGCTGGTGGTAGTGGGGATAAGGTACAAGCAGTAGAAACAGAAACAGTGTTTGAGAAAGCAGCAGAAACAGTTAATGCTGCTGAAGCAAGCAAAGCAGAAGAAACAGTTAATGCTGCTGAAGCAAGCAAAGTAGCAGAAACAGTTAATACTGCTGAAATAAATGAAGCAGCAGAAATTGTTCAAGAGGTATTAACTGACCTCCTTAGCAGAAATTTGGAAGAAATTGAGATAGCTGAAGCACTAATCAAGGCTAAACATAACACTCCTAAGGTCACTTCAAAGACCAAAGGAGTTGTCATCAAAGACAATGTTGAGGTTATCAAGAAAGCTAGTGCTGATAAGGTAGCAAGCAAGGACAAAGGCAAAACCAAGATAGTAGAATCTGACCAACCACTTAAAAAGCAAAAGTTGATTGAGTCAGATGAAGCTTTGGCTAAGAAAATTCAGGCAGAACTTGAGCAAGAAGAAAAAGATCAAGTGGAAAAAGATAGGGAGATAGCAAGAGCTCTAGCTGCAGAGTTTAATGAAGTATATCAAAAGAGTTTGGCTACAGAGATGGCACAGAAGGAAACTGCACTTAAAAAGAAGCCTGTAATGATCAAAATGAGTACAAAGAAGAGGCAACCTTCACAGACCTACCTTGGCACTCAAGAGAGAAAGAAGATGATCACTTTCCTCAAAGGTGTTGTGGGAGTCAAAAAGGAAATGTTCACAAAAATGTCATTTGATCAAATCAAAGGTTTGTATGAGGCAGAGATGACTAAGTTACAAGGAAATGACCAAGCAAGAGTTGAAGTGGAAAAGAAGATGAAAGAGAGGCATGACATTCAAATACAAAAACCCTTTCCTGATGATCAAGAAACTCCAAGGAAGGAAGCTACTCTAGGTGAAAGTTTGAAGACTTTGAAAAGAACAAAAATGATGGCAAGAAGAAAACCAGCTAAGAAACTTAGAGTGGATGAGGAAGAAGCTGAGAAAGAACAGAAGGTAGCTGAAGAAGAAGGGGCACCTAAGTCTGATGAACAGGAAGCTCAATCTCAGGAAGAACCATCCAGTACTTCTGATGTGAATATGTACATGGTGGTGATGGAAAAAGTGCCTGAGCCTATAACAACTGAACCGGTTGGTGTCAAGCCTCCTGAGATTATTCACTAGGATACCATGGAAGTAGATGGAAAGGAGTATATCAGGCTTAAGAGGAAAGATGACAAGTTTGAAGTGTATCCTACTTGGGCCAAGATTGTAAGAGTATGCTCCAGATCTGATTTAGAGGAAATGTTTGATGTGGGGATGAAATTATATGCTGATAAGCTGAAAACTCCAGGGATACCAGTTACAAAACTTGTGATGGAATATCTATGCATGTTTTTCAAGCCAGAGGAAGTTCAGCATGTTATCAGAAATGTTTTCAAAACCATTAACAACTGGACTCTGTATGAAAGAAGTGGAGTATATGCACTGGCTATGGATACAAATCACTTTGAATACTTCTTAGTGGATAGAGTTTACAACCATAGAAGGCTAAAGTTGCATGCTATGTTGAAGAAAAAGCTTGGTTGTGCACCAGATTCTGAAATGGCAAGATACTTGATCCACAGAACTCTTAATCAAAGTTTGGGGCTGAATTCTGATACAGGATTATGAGCAATGGAGTTTTGGGAGCATCTGAACAACTTGACTTCTCTTCTCTAAAAGTCAAGTTAGGGGGAGATTGTTGGGAACTGAAGATTTGTTTAAGTATGATTATTGCTGCCAGTACAACATGGTTACTACTGCTGAGACAAGTTACTATTGCTGAGCCAAATTACTACTGCTTGTAGAAATTAATACTGCTAAGCATAGTTACTACTGCTGGTGAAGATTAATAATGCTGAAAGTGTTAATGCTGCTATGACTTAATACTGCTTATGTGATAATCTTGGTAAGACGCGCAGATCAAGGTTTGAAGATAATCATGGAAGGTTGAAGATAATCATGGAAGAATATACTGAAGATCTTTTATGTTTTGTAATTATCTTTTATTTTCAGTATATGTATAGAATTATTCAGAATAGTTTGTTACACGAGTATTCTGAGTTTTTGTTTTGAGAGAGAATTGACCTCAAGGTTTACAACCCTAGTTCTAGAGAAGTAGAATTCGTCTTGGTGAGCCTGTTCATCAAGATTGAGGTTTTGTGCGAAAGCTTGTAACTTTAATCATTCAATAAAGTTTACAAGTTGTGATTTCTACTTTACTGTTACATTGATATTTGAATATTAAAGTGTTTTTCCGCAACTTCTTTAATATTGTTTCTGAGTTTCATTATTCTTGTTAAGAATCAGATCCTGACACATATGCACTGAAAGAGCAAATAATTTAATCATTTTGATATGCATATTCAAATTGCACATCAAGACTTATTAGTGTAGACAATGCACATATGTACAACACATAAATCATGCACATGTGTATTTTTGAAAATGTACATTAAGAATTATTAGTTTAAAAAATGCACATATTTACTTGACAATGAACAAATGTCCTAGTGAACACATATGCATTTTCCGGATTTTATGCTATTAAGTTTGCACATATGCATATGTGCATATCTTAAACCATTTTCCGTATTCATATACAAAAGGCTCATAGTGTACATCAAAACTTATTAACGTGAACAATGCACATATGCACTGAAAGAGCAAATAATCTAATCATTTTGATATGCATATTTAAAATTGTACATATGCACATCAAGACTTATTAGTGTAGACAATGCCCA
This sequence comes from Arctium minus, assembly GCA_954870635.1. NCBI lineage: Eukaryota > Viridiplantae > Streptophyta > Magnoliopsida > Asterales > Asteraceae > Arctium > Arctium minus. The sequence continues at coordinate 75,220,370 of OX941083.1, read as the reverse complement.
TATGCACAACACAAAAATCATGCACATATGTTTGTTTTGAAAATGTACTTTAGGAATTATTAGTTTAAAAAATGCACATATTCACATAAATAGCAAACACTTTAAACTGTGTGGGCCTCTTTTTTTTTTTGGTTTAAAAACAAGAATTATTAGTTTAAAAAATCCCTACTTTTGCGCCTCTTTTTTTGGTAACGTGTTAATATGATTTTGGAAGGCTATATGCATTTTTACATTTTTAACCCTATGCTCTTATGCACCGTAATTTCCTAGTCTTTTAGTTTAATATTTCTAAAATTAAAATTCTAATTAATTGTGAATCATTGATCTAAATAACCAACGGTCCAGATTGGTTAGCACGGTTAACACCAATGTCGTGGTTAGCAAATGAAGGGGACCCTATATATATATATATAACTTTTATATTTAGAAATTATGAAGAAGTATCAATTTAGAAGGATGAAACAATCAACTATGGTCCAAAACAGTCGAAGTGTTGTTTTTTATGTATTGATAGTTGTAAGTTGGGGGCCTATAGCATCGTTTCTCGCTTATCAACTTCCAATCAGTAAGGGACAATATATCTTGCTTCTCAATAATCTTCATTTATATTTAATCATTTCTAACCATGAAAATTTTTCTTATTCTATTTTTATAGGAAAAAAAAAAATAAGCAACAATTTATTAGTCAAAATACAAAAGATTACAAATATATATAACACCACTGAAAACTTTAAATTTGAATATATGATTGTGACCAAATATAATTTCCATCAAGGTAAGTGATCAATCATCACCATTCCTATGATTTTAAGAACATAATTCTAAATTGGTCATATCAACTTAATCAATTTGTTTCAATACCAATTATTAGGTTATCGAGAGAATATATGGAACCCCCATATTTCAAAAGAGCCGTTAGGGAGAAAATGGAGGTAATTTCAATGTATATAGAGGAAAATTGGTTCATGTCTAACGGATGTGGGACTCCAACACGTCCACTCCAATGGAGGCTAGACGGGATCATCCCAAAGTGTCGACAGTACTGTCGAGTCACTAGAGTGGTAATTAAATCTCGACTCTGACACCATAAAAGAATATGTGAAACCCCAAGAATCAATATATTTCACAATTATGAAGAAAAAAAAATATGTTTGAATAATAAAACGGCATATATAGTTCTTGAATCACGAGACTTAAAAGTAGTGTTAAAATATATCTTAAAGACCTACAATTATATTTACTTAAGGGTGGGGAAATTTTGACCAATTGCCAACTTTAACAAGTAGTTATGTTGCCATTAATAGAAACGTGGTATGATTGCTTGAAAGATCTATCCTTGGGCTTTCCCACTAACATACACTCACTTTTAATCCACCTTAAACACCAATTGTGATCATTTAGGCCAATTGTACTATAAAAAGTTTGAAATTATAAGTTTGGTTAACAACTCCAATATAATACTTTTTTCTTTATAATTAGGCATATACTTGTGCGATACAGCGGAATGTAAGTAAAGAACGAATAATTTATGTTATTTTCTTATAGACATATCATCAACAATAAACCATGACATAAGAATCACAAGTTATGAAACCCTAAACCCATAAAGATATTCAATAATTAGTTTATATTACAATTATTGACGAAAAAAATTATAATGATATAATTTATAATAAGAATGAAACGTATTTTATGATTATGTATTTTTAATGTGCTAATGGTGAAAAAAATAAAACGTATGGATAGAAAACAAATTAATTCGTAGATATTCATGATATTTAATAGTACGGTTAAATTAAAAAATATTCAATATTGGGCTCGTTTTGAAGGTATTGACGAGACGATTATAATGGTATAATTTGTAAAAAAAAGAAACGTATTTTTTCATTTCATTTTTGTTCATATACGATTATTTGTGTTAATATGATAATGGTGTAAAATAAAAAATGAAAAAGTAAGAGATATAAAGTAATTAAATAAGTAATTGTAAGAGTGGTAAATGTAACATTGTAAGGATAGTAAATGTTATTGTACAAAAGATTGTAACGTTTTAGAATTTTTATATAGTAGTACAGATATAGATAGTATATATATATATATAATGTTACACATTTATGACATAAAAATATTCAATAATTAGTTTATATTAAAATTATTGACGAAAAAATTATAACAATATAATTAATAATAATAATAATGAAAAGTATTTTTAATATATTTTAGTTGATCTACGATTATGTATTTTTAATATGCTAACAGCTAAAAAAACATATGGATAGAAAACAAATAATTCATAGATATTCATGATATTTAATAGTACGGTTAAATTATAAAATATTCAATATTGAGCTCGTTTTGAAGGTATTAATGAGATGATTATAATGGTATAATTTGTAAAAAAAGAAACATATTTTTCATTGTATTTTGTTCGTATACGATTATTTGTGTTAATATGACAAGTGTAAAATGAAAAATGAAAAAAATAAGGGATATAAAGTAAATTAAATAACTAATTGTAAGGGTGTTAAATGTAATATTGAATTTTGAAAATAACCAGTTTTACAATTTTAATATAATAGTATAGATATAGATATATACATGAGACATAGATATAAATATAAATATAGATATATATATATATATAGTATATATAATGTTACACATGTATGCGTATAAAAATATTCTATAATTAGTTTATATTAAAATTATTGACGAAAAAAATTATAATAATATAATTTATAATAATAATGAAACGTATTTTTAATATATTTTAGTTGATCTACGATTATGTATTTTTATTATGCTAACGGTTAAAAAAACATATGGATAGAAAAAAATTAATTCATAGATATTTATGATATTTAATAGTACGGTTAAATTAAAAAATATTCAATATTGTGCTCGTTTTGAAGGTATTGACGAGACGATTATAATGGTATAATTTGTAAAAAAAACGTATTTTTTCATCGCATTTTGCTCTTATACAATTATTTATGTTAATATGACAAAGGTGTAAAATGAAAAATGAAAAAACAAGGGATATAAAGTAATTAAATAACTAATTGTAAGGATGTTAAATGTAACATTACAATTTTAATATAATCTATACATATAATAAATAAGTAACTAGAATGACACGTGTCGCCTTCTGGTGAGTCAATTTTTTCATTTTCCCTCCTAAACATGTATCTGGACGCATTTTACATTATAAATTCATTTAGCACATCCACATTCATTCCTCCTTAAATCTTTCCTTAATTCAATTTTTTTAATTTATACATTATATTTACTACCCTTATAATTAGGTATGTAGTTATTTTTAATCCCTTACTTTTTTTATTTTTCATTTTAGACTCATATCATATAAACATAAATAATATATATGAACTAAAATGCATTAAAAACATTTTTATTTTTTACAAATTATACCATTGTAATCGTTTCGTCAATACTTTCGAAATGAGTCCAATATTGAATACTTTTGGATTTAATTATATTATTAAATATCATAAATATATACGAATTAATGTGTCGTGATTATTATGAGCTTTGTTAAAATTAGTATGAGTTTTGATACAAATAATCACTAAATTGTCGTGATTTTCTTTTTGCAATTTCATATCAATTTTAACTATGTACTTTTCCATAATTTTATTTACGTTATATTATAAATTTTGTTTTATAAATTCTTAATATTTATTCATATTTTTTATTAATTTTTTGCAAAACATCCTTTGTGAAAACTGTCTAAAACAAGGACATTTTGTAACCAACTGCAAAAAAAAACTCTGAAAGGGAAAAAAGTTTGGAAAAGTAACATCGTACTTTCGATGATCATTCATATATGTAAGATAAGTTTTCTGACATGATTTAATTTTTAATTACCCCGTGTAATACGCGGGGTCGAACCTAGTAGTATATATATAGATATAGATAGTATATATATAATGTTACACATTTATGCTACACATAAAAATATTCAATAATTAGTTTATATTAAAATTATTGACGAAAAAATTATAAAAGTATAATTTACAATAATAATGAAATGTATTTTTAATATATTTTAGTTGATCTACGATTATGTATTTTTAATATGCTAACGGTGAATAAAAATAAAACGTGTGGATAGAAAACAAATTAATTCGTAGATATTAATTATATTTTATAGTACGGTTAAATTAAAAAATATTCAATATTGGGCTCGTTTTGAAGGTATTGACGGGACGATTATAATAGTATAATTTGTAAAAAAGAAACGTATTTTTTCATTGTATTTTTGTTCATATACGATTATTTGTGTTAACATGATAAGATGTAAAATGAAAAATGAAAAAGCAAGGGATATAAATTGTAAGGGTGGTAAATGTAACATTGAATTTTAATGTAATTGAACATGGGAGTGGAATATGGGGAGGAAAAATGGGTTTTCCAAAAACTACCTGAATTTTCCAATAACTACCCAACCGTTTAAGAACTTTAATAATATAGTATAGATATATTCAGAGTATTTTGATAATTTTATATCTTTTTGTTATAGGTTATATTAGTTTTCATGGAAGAGTCTTTTACATATAGCAATCTATGGGATAGTAAACTCAAACTCGTTACACCTAATTGATAGAATCAAATATCATCATTAATAAATGTTTATACATTGTTATGTCATATGTGAAACATCCTGGACTGTTAAACGTTTCACATATAAAACAACATTGTGTAAACAATGTATTTTCAAACATGTTATTTCATGTATATATGAAACAACACATGAAAATTGTTTGTAAGTTTATATGAGTAATTACTAGGGACTGTTTACTTTTTTCCCATTAAGGGGTGTTTGTTTCCAACTTAATGAGCTTAATGGGTGGTTAGCTTAATTGGTTAAGTTATATTGAGGTGTTTGATTTTAACTTAATACTAAGAGATTTACTTAACAAGTTAAGTTGGCCCATTCTATCTTAATGCATTAAGTTAGAATTTTTCCAAAATTACCCTTGTCCTATAATTTTTTTCATTTTAACACTTATGTAGACATAAGGTTAAAATGGTAATTTTTGGTGTTCAGACTATTATTCAGGATAAAAATCAAACAACAACTTATCTTAATTTATTCGGATAAATTAATGCTTATAGATAACTTAATAGATTCAGAGCTTAATAGATAAAAAATCAAACGACCCCTAAGTCATGTATGTGTTAAGTTGTCTATATGAGAGACGGGACAAATGGATTTGAAGGAAGTAAAGCGAGAGGGTTGAAGTGTTTCTGAGACATTTTTGGTATTAATTTGATTGAAGTGGTTTAATGGGGACAAATGAGAGGTCTTGGCTTAATTCATATAAGCCATTTTGGCTTAATGGCTTAATGATGAAGCCGTAAAGAAACACTCTTGTATGATTAAGCGAATAAGTCGTCAAGACCATTAAGCTCATTAGGTTATAATTAAACAACCCTTAAATTTGTAAAAGAAGGAAACTCTGCGTTTGTGTGTGTGTGTGAATACTAAATGTCTGTATTGATAAAATAACCCTAATGACCTTGAATTTTCATTTAGACAAGAATTGTAACTTTTCTTTAAAACGTTCTAATGTAACTTGTTTTTATATGAAAAGTTTTCATATTGTATTTTCTAAAGAAAAAGCCTAAGGGCACGTTTGGTTTGTCGGAATGGATTGGAATTGGATTTCAAATTCATTTCAATCTCGTGTTTGGTTTGCAATATTAATTGTCCGGATCTGAAATCTTACAATTTTTTTGAAATCCCTCAAACATATGATTTTGAATCCCAAGGGAATGACTTGGATTTCAAGGATTTCGTAGGATTTCTATATAATAATGTTTAAAAATATGTTAAAAACACGTGTTTTCTAATAATCAGTTAAATAAAAGGTAATTTAATTACTTTTATATTTTTTTCATAATTTTTTAAAGATGGTTTATAAATTTTCAAATCCATTCCAATCCTACAAACCAAACAAATAAAAGGATTTCAAATCCTCTCAAATCCAAATATCTATATGAAATTCAATCCATTCCATTCCTACAAACCAAACGAACCCTAAGGGGTTGTTTGGTTCATGGAATTTGAAGGAATTGGAATGACCAATTCTATTGACGAAATTCCAAGTGCATGTTTGGTTCACGGAATGAAAGTGATTGAATTCCACATCTTATCTGAAAGGGGAGATGATTCAAAGTTAAATTTCTGAAGAAAGCAGAGTCAAGTGAAAGTCGTAAAGTGGAAAGAATTCATATTTCAAGTCAAAGCAAAGTCGGATGTTTATCAAGCTGAAGAGATTTTCTGAAAGATTATTACACATTTGTGACAAGTGGGGGAGATTGAAGAAGATATTAAAGGTTTGAAGTTAAAAGTTTGTGAAGAAAGACAAAGTTGTTCAAGATTTAAAGCTGTTAAAGATTTTATGTTGAAGATTTTGCAACTGGAAGATGACCTGAAGATTATCGTCAATTTTTTTTAATCTTGAATCCAAAGGGGGAGAATGTTGAGTCAAGATTGTATTCAAGATTAAATGAGAGGTCAAAGTGTAAAGTTGTATTGTATAAGGTTTCGTTTGTTAATATTCTTTGTAAGTCAAAGTATTTGACTTTGACTTTAGTTAACTTGTAAGGTGATGTTGACCACGTATAAATAGTGAATGTCTTTGTAATTATCAAAGTAGAATCTAGAAATCAAGAACACGCACAGAGAGAAATAGGTATATGACCCTGTGAGATCTGTGACACAAGAAATCATTGTAATAGAAGTTATATCAATCAAATGATTTCTACATATTCAGTGTATGATTGTTAATCTTGGATTGGACTTTCAAAAAAATTCGTCATTCTTTGGCTTAAGTGAATGAATTGAATTCCTACCAACCAAACGCATGGTCAAATTCCATTCCAATTCTTTCAAAGTCAAATTTCTTCAATGGATTCCAATTCCATCAAATTCCATTATGTGAACCAAACGCCCCCTAAGAAACCACACCTGAGAGAAAGAGTAAACTTCATCCATTTTCTATTTTGCTAATGTATGTTTTTGTTAAATGGTATTTTAAATATTTAATAATTTGACCCTTTTTAAAACTATATATATGGAATTAAATGTGATTTTAATAGAAAAAATGCATACCTTGTCAAACTTTATTAACTAAAAATGAGTTGTAATAGTATCATTATGTTATGAAGGTGTTAGACTTCAATTAAATCCATGACAACACATTTTCGTTATTTTTAAAAATTAGAAAATAACCTAGTATTATGCTATTTTTAATATAATGCAATATTTTATAAAATATATGATTTAATCGAAAATTTGATCATTGATCAAAAATATAAAATGTAAAAATAGAGAACTATATAGGCCATAGTCAATATATAGGTAATATAGTTAAAATTTTGGAGAAGGTTGGAGCATCTTCGATGAGAACACCATATTTTACACCAAATATCAAATTTGATGTCAAATCATTTGAATGAGGACATCGAATTTTACACCAAATTTGGTGTAATGAATATTTACACACCAAAGTTGTTGTAACACTATTCATTTACTTAACATTGTTGGTTTTGGGGTACTAAAATTAGGCTAGGAAAAAGGTAATCTGAACTCTGAAGCAACTACTTGTGGCTTTCGGGCAAGTAATCTTTTTCCTTAAAGCAAATTCTGCTCTATCAAATGTGCTTTTGTGCTTTTGACGAATTGTCTTCGAAGACACAATAAAGCAATGCATGAGTATGATTATCAACAATGCATGGTTGGTGATAATCCGAGTCAACTAGTGAGTAACCAAGGATTTCAAGAGACCAAAAAATTGTGTTTCCTATAGCAACATACTTTAGGGTAATCTGGTATGAGAGAGAAGTGTCTTTGTTGGTGTTAATTTTCATGTATATATAGGCTTTAGTGATACCCCTTTGAACCATCACCATTTTGGCATATTAGTGACACTTGTCACTTCTAGCGACGCTTCGAACATGTGCCATCTAAAGAAACTCTCACGAACTAGGTGAACCAACCTGTCCTTGAACCACCACATATGTTCGAAAGCAGCCCAGTCTTTACTGATGCCTCTGTTTGCCAACAGACCTTGTTCAAACCATTACAAAAGGGTCATTTGCAAATTGTTCTTATGTCACCATTACAATAGGTAAAAGAATTTTTGACGATTTTAAGCGGCTCACAGTGATTCATATGTACGAATGCAAAGTGCACCATCAGAGTAAAGGGTGCATTGCATCCTTTTGGAGCCCTCACCGTTTCCGTAATCATTAAATTAATAATAAGAAAATGGTTCCACTTATATATGCACATTTATTTCACTTTTCTACCATGTGGGGCTAGTGAAATCACAAAAATCCAAACTTTTTTTATCTTCCTAAGACACAACCCAAGAAGACTAAGGGGTCGTTTACCAAACGCTTACCCGGATAAGCGCTTACCAATAAATTTAACACTATCACTTACTTAGCGGGTAAGGTTTTAGTCCACCAAAACGGTATCGTATGCAACAATTTTCCCGATAAACGCTTATCGGTAAAATTTAACACTATCACTTACTTACGGGGTAAGATTTTAGTCCACCAAAACGGTATCGTATGCAACAATTTTCCCGGTAAGCGTTAACCGTGGTAAAAGTCTTCGTCATCACTTACCAGGGTAAGACTATTGGTCCTTGCCTTAGCTCTTACCAGGTAAGATTCTTGGTTTGCCATTTTCATCTATAAGGTAATATGACTTGGTAGGAGCTTACCTGGGTAAATGTTTAGTAAACGGCCCCTAAGTTTATATACTATTTTGAAATAAATCTCTAACAATTTTACATCAATGGGAAAAGATAAATATGAATATACCTAGAATCTTACATTTTGGTGTTACCCATTGTAGTAAATTAATTGTTTGAATAAAATTTTACACCAAATTTATAGATTTAGTGTAAAATATGGTGTAAAAAGATGCCTTTAGCAAGATTATTTGATTTGAATATCATATATATTTTGTTTTGGCAAAATTAAAGTTTGTTTACTTTATATGAAGATAATATTTGTATGTATGCATAAACTAGTTTGGTAAAAAAAAAAATAATGAAGGAAAACTTAAAATGAATTAAAATTATAAAATAAAACATTATATTTACTTTAGGACAAAAAATAAGTATAATAAAAAATCAATCAAATATAAATAAATAAATAAATAAATAAGCAAATTTTAAAGGAGGAAAAAGAAGAAATCCATAAAAGCAATATGTTATGAAGTGACCCAAATTGCTTCATGTTTCCACTTATTATTATTGATCTCCTTTTCTGTTTCACTTTCATCAATCTTCCTTTCCCCTTCAACAGCTTCAAACATGGCACCTGGCAAATCAGAATTCTCTTTCTCTGCTTAACCATTGGATTTTAATATCAAACTCATCTCTCTCTCTTAAATTGGTACTATTTCTTCTTCTATTCTCTCTCTCTCTCTCTCTCTCTCTCTCACTTCCCCCTTGTTATTATCTAGGAATATTCACTCCTTTGGCTGATTACCTCATCTTCATTTTCATCTCTGTAGTTTGTTGCTCTCTGGGTTCATCTAATTAGAATCAAGTTTCTGCTATCTATGTTAGCAATTTGACATGGGTTTTGCTTATAATAATATGGGTTTTTGTTAGTAATATTTATGGGTTTACAAATAACAAAGAAAACTCCTCCTTTAAAACTGTTTGTTAATTTGCCATGTAGATTAATGGTGAATTTCAAAATAAGCATTGGTTTCTATGCACTCGAATTCTGGACAATCGAACGAACTTCGACTCACCCTTTTCATGATTTTCTGCTTTAAAAGCTTTAAGTTGTTCTGAATTGAGCTACTACTATTATACTATTTAAAATCCTGTTGTTGATGATAATCTATTGATCTTGATTCAGCTGCAGGAAATAACTCAAATCCGATCTCGGTTATAGTTATGCCAATGAATTCTGTTTATTACAAAGAACAGGATGATGGGAGTAGTTCGAATCCTATGGGTTCAGTTCCATGGTGGAGTGGATTTGTGACTCGATCGTCTCTTGAAGAATCCATCCGATTGAAGCAATCATCAATGGAAAACCAGACTTCTTATGGAAGACAACCATCAGATCATGATGCAGATCAAGTAACTCAATTCAATATTTTTACTGGTAACCTTTTTTTTTTTTTTTTTTCTTTTCACATTTGCATATAGGGATTTTATATTCAGGAATCAAATCATGAAATTTAGCTAAAATGTTGGATATGTTTGCATCTAAATGAAGATTTATATTGAAATGAAGCCGGAAACTTTATGGGAAAACTTGATCAATTCAGGTGACTGCAAGAATCCATCGAACGGGTCAAAACCAGCAAAAGTCCAGACAACTTTTTCTATACAATCCGACCAGACAAACCACCTAAGTCTTGTTGAGCAAGGATCTGGTCAGCCGGCCATGGTAGGAATTTCTAGTCATTAAACGTAGTTTTTAGATAATTTTGATCTTTATCAATATCGGACGGTGATAATATTATTGTTTCTCTTTTGATCGATTGTGATAGTTATGTGGTGAGTACCCTTATGGGGATCAATATTACAGAGTATTCTCAACTTACGGACCTCAGATAAAGGTGTGTCCTCTCATACAACCTATTAGTGTCTTCTTAACAAGGTTATTTTGAGATATCTACGAATAAGATGCCCATTTCATATAATTCGTCTATATTTCTATAAAATTATCAAATATCTCATGTGTCAGTGCTATGTTAATCTCTTAGAAGCTAAATTAAAGAACAAATAGCTTTTATGTTTTATTCTATTTAGATGAACATGTTTAGTTGAGAATCTGATTCATGAGATTATATGACATATTCACATAACCTTCTGATCTGACTGATTGATAATGTTTCAGGGTCGGATAATGTTACCTTTGAACTTGAGCAGTGATGATGGACCGATATTTGTGAATGCAAAGCAATATCATGGAATAATAAGGCGTAGAAGATCTCGTGCAAAAGCAGAGATGACAAAGAAAGTTTTGAAAAACCGAAAGGTATGTTGGTATCGTAAATCTTATATGACCATACATTACATTATTTTAATGATATAGCAGTGAAGATCGTAAACTATAACAAAAGTTTTAAATTGATCGTTAAACTATCAAATTTATTTATATAAAATCATGCCAAATGACCAATAGCAATTTTCTTTTTTTCTTTCCAATAATTTAATAATTAAAAAGGTTATTCTAAGAGAATATATCTATCTACAAGTTATAAGTTTTAATATATATAATGTACACTTGTACATTATATATCACCACTTGTCTATTCTTTTACTTTGAAAATCTGATTATTTATAAATAAAAAGTACTTATATGTAAGTGCACTTGTACATTATCCATACCACCATGCCCAATATGGGTATGGTTAGACATGTGTCACTAAGAAAGAATAACATCGATATCAAAATTGCACAAAATAATGGCCTAAAACTTTGTCAACTCACGTTCTTTATACATTTTTTTAATTTGATTATGCGACGTAGTAGCTTCGATCGCCATTTTTGAGTCATGCCAAGGTCAATCAAGTTCAAATTTGTTATTATCGAAAAACTCTTATACAAAGAAATCCGACGATATCAAAATCGTACAACGTGATGGTCTAAAACTCTGTCAGATCATGTTTTCATGAATTATTGAGATTACGTGCGACAACTTTGGCAACCATTTTTGGGTTGTGTCGAAATCAATCAGAAAAAAAATTTGGTATCACTATGCCGAATTTATCTGGAGTAGCTCGGTGATATGAAAAGCACACAAAATGATGGCATAAGATCATGCATTTTTTAGATTATGCAACAACAATATATTGGTAGTCATTTTTGGGTAATGCAAAAGTTAACTGGGTCAAATTGGTATTGAAAAACTCTCGAAACAAGGAATCAAACAAGTATTGCAGTCTAATTCAAAAGATAAACGGGTGCATGTTTGTTATCATATGTGGTGGTAGTGTCATGTTAATGGAGGAAGAGTATAATTGTATTTGGCCCGAAGTGAAAATGTATTCTATTTAAAAAAAAATTAAGTTTTCATGATGATAAAATATGTATAAGGGGTTGTTTGTTTAACTCTTAATGGTTCCATTAAGAGGCAACCTCTGAATCTTTAAGAAGTAAATCTTGTTTGACAAAAAATTTTTTTGCCTCTTAATGGTTTCAAAACCCTCTGAATGATTTTGTATCTTGACTATGCCTTAACCATTCAGAGCCCTGATTTCATTCTGAACAATTAGCAAACAACCATATTTCATTTCGAACTATATCATAAGAGTCTCTTAATCATTCTGCACCAAACCATTTAACAACTACCAAACAGCTCCTAACTCTAAAAGTTGTGTTAGTTTCAATTTGGTCAAAACTCGATCATAACTTAATCATTTTGTAATTTTAACCGAACTAGATATCAATAAATCTTAATTCAAAGTTCGATGACACTCTTTATATGTTTTTTTAGTACCGCAACCCACTTAAAACTTTTGCTACAATTCAATAACTTCTAATGCTAACTATGATATCATACCTTCTCTCCTTTCTTGATAGCTGAAAATTTTTAGGTTTTTTGATGGTTTCTTTATGTAGCCATATTTGCACCTTTCGCGTCATCTCCATGCAATGCGTCGACCAAGAGGGAATGGGGGTCGTTTCTTAAACACCAAAAAGATGGATGACTGCAAAGATGAAAATATGGATTCGGGAAGGGAAGAGAATGATCCAGGATCTCCAAATTGTACTGTTATGCTATCTGCTGATAGCAACTTGATTTTTCCTCGCGAATCAAATGGTAATAGATCGCATGTTCCCCAATCAGAGGTGACTAGCGCGTTCTCAATGGGAGACCTCAAACACTTCCAAATTGGAAATCTTTCAGTTGTATCTCTTTCAGACATGATGAGGTCTGGCAACACCAAACATGGTTTTGCCATGCACGACAAATGGGCTGCAACAACAAGTTGTGGTAGTCGTTGCAACTTTATAGTCTAACACCAACTTAGGGTCCAATATGTTGAGTAATCGACATTTTGGATCTCATCTTCCTACAGCCAAATGAGGTGATCATTTGGTTGTTTGTGGCAATTCATCCTTGGCTTATTGTGTTAAGGTTGTCTCTAACCTTCTCCCCCTTGCATCTTTTGCAAGTGTTTGGGAGTTGCTATGGGATGTTAATAGCCTTAATGCATGTGAAAAAAATGAACAAACATTTCTAAACATGTTTGCTTCATCTTTACTGAAATATTGCTAATGGAGTAAACCTTCATATATGACGTTTTGGATCTTGTTGAAACTGTGGGTTAAAAACCCAAAATAATGTATCTCGTACTGTTGTAAGCCCGTTGAGTTCAAACTTTAGGGTAATGTAATATATTTTAACTTTTGTTTGCCTTACGTGCTCCTTAACTTTTTGTAAGTTTTTTTTTTTTCCAAAAGTACTAGACTAGTTGATAAATTTGTTGTTAGCTAATAACTAACATTTAGCGGAACCGTTGGCTAAGAATATAGTTGTTAGCTGATAAATTACTCGCACTTGATAAAAATTAATTGATGGGTTAGATGACAATTTGAAATGACTTAAAAAATAATACGCAAGACATTTATGTAATATAAGAGGCATAATTTGAAGAAAAAAAATGGTAAAAAACTCATTAAATTATACCTTTTCGAAAAGATAGTTTATGATTTACCGAACATGACTTTTTCAACAAGTTTTAAAACGAGATAAGCTAACTTGTGGTTGACAAACATGAACATTTACCAAAATCTCAAAAAAATTAAAACAACAATTAATTAATTTGATTATAGAAGAGAACTTAGAAATCATGTTTAAAATGATCATGAATTAATAAAAAAATTGGTTTAAAAAATAAATAAATCATAGAAGCTAAATCAATCTTGAAGTAGATCTTAGAGGGTGACTGGGATTGTTTATTTAAATGATTTATTGACTTATTATGTTTTGTCACCGCATATAAGTTATTTCTAATGTTTGGATTAGAAAAAAAAATGCTTATAGCTTTTTGGGAAAGTTGAAAAGAAGTTTTTAATAAGTTAGTTTATAGTGATTTATCAACTTATTTGAAACAGCTTAAGACATTTTTGGTTATTTTACATGTATAAACAATTCTAAACATTCATAAATAACAACTTATTAGCTTATTACGTCTTGATACCACAATAAGCTAATCAAAACAGTTTTTTATAAAACTTCTTTTTTATCGCCATATAAGTTGAACACTTAAAAAAAAAAAAAAGCATAAGTTATTTTAAATAATCAAATCCCAAACAACCCCTTGACAATGTAAATAATCATACAACCCAACAAAAACAAAGACAACTTCTGCAAAACTCCATTTCCTCTGAATTTATTGTTATCTATACTATATTATAAAGATGACATAAAAAACTCTTAAAAACAAGTCTTAAAGCTTAATGTACTGCTATTTAATGTTAATTACTTAAAAAACAACCATTAAAGCTGTATGTACTACATTTAATGCTATTTATTAATTTTTAATCATTATCTCTAACCATTTTAACTCTCCTAAAATCATTTCCCAGTTTAACTCCTCTAAAATAACTCTCAGCATAATTAAATATATAATAAAAATCAAATTTTAAATATAAAATTATAAAATATAATTAAAAAAATCTAACAAAATATTTTATAAAAAAATTATATTATTAAACCAAAATAAATTACATTATATTATTAAGTCTAAATTAAATAAATTTATACAAAAAAAATCATTATCACTCTCTCACAACCAACCAAAATCGTAATGTAAATCGACAAAAAATAAAAAATAAAATGAAACATTAAAATTGTGATGTATCTAACGGCATTGCGCGAGTACACTTCTAGCATAAGTTGGTTAGAGAAAAGTAATTAGTTCAGTTTTAGGCATACACTAATAATAGGTTACGATTCAAAAGAAAGAGAGATTCAAGCCAATCGACCGGCTAAGAGGAAAGTAGATGTATACTAATAATTATTGAATCCAAGAAAAGGAAAAGGGCAAATAACAAGGGTTTCGATTTCTTTACCACCATTTTACTACATATTGGTTTCACCACCACCGCTCGCTTCCCCCACTCTCTTCTTCACTCTCACAAGATTCTTGCAGATTTTCTTTTTCAGATCGTATCATTTACCAATCCAAAATCCAATACAAAGGTTTTCCTATCAAATTATTGACCAACAAAATACCCAATATGAGCTTGGGTCCAGCTGTCTCGATCGCTAATGGCAACGTCGATGAATATATTTCTCAGCTCATGCAATGCAAACCCTTATCGGAACAAGAGGTTTTTTATTCCTCCAATCCCTAATTCCTGATTGGTTAATCTTGGATTGATTGATGATTTGTTGGTTTAGGTTTTATTTGTGTCTGATCTGATAATTTGAGCTGAGTTATGGTGCTTATCGTTTTATTTCATACAGATCTGCTTATTGGGTCAGATCTGGTCCAGTTTAACTCTGAAACTCCTGTTTTTTCAGTTTGAATTTAGGAGTTTTTTTAATGTCTTTTGGTAACTCTGGTTTGAAAGCATACCTTAGGTAAATGGTATCCCTATGTTAGATTTAAGAATTTATGGCTCTAAATGTTATATGAAAAAGAGCACCAAAGATTACATAATAATTGATAGTTGGTAACTTCTGAGCTGAAATTTTGTGGTGTTTCATGGATCTTCAGCAACCCAAAACTCTTCAGCAAATAGCAAATTGAGCATGGTGTCATTTTTTGAAATTATAAGGAAGGATAGGGAACATAACCCCCAAAGATTTAAGCCTAAAGCTTGCATATTTACACTGGTTGTTGCAGATTAGACCTTTTGTGTTGACTATTTGTGTCTGAAAAAAAAAAGGGGGGGGGTGCTACCTTTTATTCGCATAGAACGATGAAATGCTTCTAATGAACTCTATTGCTATACCACTGTAAGATGAATACAACACATAATAATCATGCATTTTAATGGTGCTTTCAGTTTCAGTTTCATTTCGGAATTTGTTTTTATAACAAAAATTTATAGTGTTATGCTTTGATGCAATGTAGGTTAGGGTGTTATGTGAGAAGGCTAAGGAGATCCTGATGGTGGAAAGTAATGTACAGGTATACTCGTTTTCTATTCTGTTGCTATGTTTATGAAATTATGTATTAAATTGGCCTTATGTTCTGATTAGAAGATTCATAAATCAGAAATTATGCCTCTAATTGCACATTCGTGTCATTGTTATTGTAAAGTGGTGTACCTGAGTTGAATTAAACTCATCGGGTTTCTACATTTCTGTTCCAGCCTGTTAAAAGCCCGGTGACAATTTGTGGTGATATTCATGGGCAATTCCATGATCTTGCTGAGCTCTTTCGAATCGGAGGGAAGGTGTGTTTTCTTGTTTCGTTATTTTGCTTTTCTCATCTTTTTACAGTTTGAGTTCTGAGCTAAGTATGTTGCTCTTTTGATGCTTTTCTTTTCTAATTGTAGTGTCCTGATACGAATTATTTATTCATGGGAGATTATGTTGATCGTGGTTATTATTCAGTTGAAACTGTAACAGTAAGTCTCGGCTGCAATGCTTTTACTTTTTACTGATATCAACAACTTGAGGTTCAAATTTACCACTATTCTTTCTCATGCTAATCTTTTTATCCTTTCAGTTATTGGTGGCACTCAAAGTGCGCTATCCTCAACGCCTAACAATTTTAAGAGGAAACCATGAAAGTCGTCAGGTATAACTTTCGACTATATAATATCCAGACTCATTTAACTAGCAGGTTGTGGCTCATTTTTTATTTATAGTGTTCGTTAGAGCAGCATGATGGCTACAGTTAATCACAGTGTTCTAAAAATTACATACGAATTTTCAAGAATGACAATAGCCCTCTCTGTTTTTCCTTTTATTAAATACAAATTTTATACTCACTATCTTATTTATTCTTTTATCTTTCAATGTTTTTTGTCACGAAAATTGTCTGAATGTTTGTAAAATGTTTATGATATCCATTTAATGTGGACAAAAGTATCTTGTGGTGTTACAATTGACAGAAGCTGAAATGTTTGTGCTTGTGCAGATTACTCAAGTTTATGGGTTTTATGATGAATGCCTACGAAAGTGAGTACTCCCACGTTCTTTGGTTACCTATTTTCTGTTAATTGTTACATGGGTGGTGCCGTTAATTGGCTAATTTGTTTACGTGTAGCGTGGATTTGATATGGTTGTTGGAATTTTATTCACTGATATGTCATGTAGCAATATAAAGCATCATAACAAATCTCTTGTTCATCTCCGTGTTTTGTAATTATGGCTACTTGACCTTTTGCAGATATGGTAATGCTAGCGTGTGGAAGACCTTTACGGATTTGTTCGACTATTTTCCGCTGACTGCATTGGTTGGTATCACTTGCCCAATTCTTTTAAGCCGGTTTTCGTAAATTTTGCTATTAGAATTCGTAAATTGTATTTCGAAGGCTGCAACCAGGCCAATTCTGTCACCCCACTTTTAAATTGGCTTAGAATTATATAATCATTACTTACTGCATAATACTTCCTCCGTACCAAAATAAAGGTCCACAATGAAAAAGACACAGTTTTATACTTTTTAATTAACTAAATGACAATTTTACTCTTAATAATAGAGGGAGCAATGAATTTCTCCATCTCATAATTAAGGGTATAGTTGGAAAGTAGACACTTACTTTTAAAGGTGAATGCTTATTTTAGGACAAACAAAAATAGAAAGGTGGACACTTGTTTTGGAACGGAGGGAGTATTATATATATGCACACATTTTTTGTGGGTTGTTATTTTCGGTTGCTTTTTGTAATGCTGATGCCAATGTCCTGCCTTTATTACTAGGTCGAGTCCGAAATCTTTTGTCTTCACGGTGGATTATCTCCTTCAATTGAGACCCTTGATAATATAAGAAATTTCGACCGTGTTCAAGAAGTTCCCCACGAGGGACCAATGTGTGATCTTCTATGGTCAGACCCAGATGATCGGTGTGGTTGGGGTATCTCTCCCCGGGGTGCTGGATACACATTTGGCCAAGTATATCTCACAACGCATTTTGTTCTCATTCGATTTATTTATGCGATTACTAAACTTTGCTTTTTATTTTATTTTATCAGGATATATCTGAGCAATTTAATCATACCAACAGCTTAAAGCTGATTGCAAGAGCACACCAGCTGGTGATGGAGGGATTCAACTGGGGTCATGTAATAACTTCATAAACTCTCCTTTTTGGTTTGATAAGTAAAAAATTTCTACGGATGGCCGTCACAATCCTTACAAATGCACGTAATTTTTCACACATTGGTTCCTATATAAATCAGTCTGTAACTGGTATAACAGGAACAAAAGGTCGTGACGATCTTTAGTGCACCTAATTATTGTTACCGATGTGGAAATATGGCTTCGATTCTTGAGGTAGACGACTGCAAGGGTCACACCTTCATTCAGGTCTCGATCTTTTTCTTTTTTGCATACGGAATCGATTGTGGTGGATCGTTTTGAAAGGTGACTAAAGAGAATATGTTGAATTGCAGTTTGAACCAGCTCCAAGGAGGGGTGAGCCAGATGTAACCCGTAGGACACCAGATTACTTTCTATGAGGTAGCGGTTGCAGTCTGTCTGTCTTGGACCAGGTTTTGGGTGAGCCGCGTGCTGCTTCATGCAATTACGATGTGAAATGGATGGATAGGTGATGGTTGGGTTTAACATAGCCGAATGACGATGGAATTACTACTGGGAAAAGGAAGGCATTTGGTGAACAAGTCAAGTGTAGGAGTTGTGATTTTTTTGTGTCTGTAGAAACATAAAGTTGATGGGGGTCTGTCTGGGAAGATAATATAGAAGAAAGACGCATTTAACATCAGCAGCATGTCTTTTGATTTCGTCTTTTTGTTGTTAATTTGGTCCAACCCTGTTATATTTTTTATTTTATTTTTACTGTAGTTAAAGAATACTTGCATTTATTGGTCATTCTTAAGAGGTCAATCGTTGTCGAAGTATATTATACTAAAAGCGTACTCGCGCAATGCAGCGAGATACATTATGATTTTAATGTTTATTTTTATTTTTTGTTTTTTATTGATTTACAGTACGATTTTGGATGGTTTTTATCGAGTGATAATGATTTTTTTATATATAAATTTGTTTAATTTAGGCTTAACAATATAATGTTTTTTATATAAAAAAAATTAAGTAGTTTGTTAAAATTCATTAATTATCTTATATATTTTAAAAATTTTATATTTAAATTGAGATGTTTATCCTG
Organism: Arctium minus; assembly: GCA_954870635.1. NCBI lineage: Eukaryota > Viridiplantae > Streptophyta > Magnoliopsida > Asterales > Asteraceae > Arctium > Arctium minus. The sequence continues at coordinate 75,201,043 of OX941083.1, read as the reverse complement.
TTTTGATTATGTGTATCAGAATTCAAATTTCATAATTTTAGGATTTGGGGATTAGGGATAAGGATGAAATTTATTAATTAGGGTTAAAAACATTTAAAAGTAGTACATATTGCTTCATTAATTGTTTTTTAAGAGATGTAGATTAGCATTAAATAATAGTACATAATGCTTAATACATCACGATTTTAATGTTTATTTTTATTTTTTGTTTTTTATTGATTTACAGTACGATTTTGGATGGTTTTTATTGAGTGATAATTGTTTTTATATATAAATTTGTTTAATTTAGGCTTAACAATATAATGTTTTTTATATAAAAAAAATTAAGTAGTTTGTTAAAATTCATTAATTATCTTATATATTTTAAAATTTTTATATTTAAATTGAGATGTTTATCCTGTTTTGATTATGTGTATCAGAATTCAAATTTCATAATTTTAGGATTTGGGGATTAGAGATAAGGATTTTGGGGGATAAGGATGAAATTTATTAATTAGGGTTAAAAACATTTAAAAGTAGTACATATTGCTTCATTAAGTATTTTTTAAGAGATGTAGATTAGCATTAAATAATAGTACATAATGCTTAATACATCACGATTTTAATGTTTATTTTTATTTTTTGTTTTTTATTGATTTACAGTACGATTTTGGATGGTTTTTATTGAGTGATAATTGTTTTTTATATATAAATTTATTTAATTTAGGCTTAACAATATAATGTTTTTTATATAAAAAAAATTAAGTAGTTTGTTAAAATTCATTAATTATCTTATATATTTTAAAATTTTTATATTTAAATTGAGATGTTTATCCTGTTTTGATTATGTGTATCAGAATTCAAATTTCATAATTTTAGGATTTGGGGATTAGAGATAAGGATTTTGGGGGATAAGGATGAAATTTATTAATTAGGGTTAAAAACATTTAAAAGTAGTACATATTGCTTCATTAAGTATTTTTTAAGAGATGTAGATTAGCATTAAATAATAGTACATAATGCTTAATACATCACGATTTTAATGTTTATTTTTATTTTTTGTTTTTTATTGATTTACAGTACGATTTTGGATGGTTTTTATTGAGTGATAATTGTTTTTTATATATAAATTTGTTTAATTTAGGCTTAACAATATAATGTTTTTTATATAAAAAAAATTAAGTAGTTTATTAAAATTCATTAATTATCTTATATATTTTAAATTTTTTATATTTAAATTGAGATGTTTATCCTGTTTTGATTATGTTTATCATAATTCAAATTTCATAATTTTAGGGTTTGGGGATTAGAGATAAGGATTTTGGGGGATAATGATGAAATATATTAATTAGGGTTAAAAGCTTTACAGGTAGTACATTAGGCTTTAGTAGTTATTTTTAAGAGATTTTAAGTAGATAGCTTTAAATGATAGTACATAAAGCTTAGTGAGTTGTAATTAAGAGTTTTTTATGTCAACTTTATAATATAGTATAGATTATATTCAAGATTCATACGGCCCTATCTCTTCCCGTTTTATTTCCCTACTATCTCTAAAACCCTAAAATCTCTCTTTCATCTCCCGTAATTGCCATTTTCATTTACTGGGAGAGGCATCGGATGTGATGATAGACACATTTGGTAAATTCTGTATATACTAAAGTGTTAGTTGATCCGGAGGTCAATCGTTCTTACGTTTCTCCTTCATTTACTGGGTATTCGAATGTAAAGTCTAAGTCTTTGGGTTATGCTTTAGTATTTGAAACTACAGATGATAATAAGATTTTGTTAATAAGATATTTGTTGATTGATATATAGATCTGGATGGGTGTATAGTATCGATTCAGTCGTCCTCTATTGCTCTGAAAGAATTTGATATTATATTTGGGATGGATTTGTTACGAAGAAATTAGGTCGGCGTTGTTTGTGATAAAGAAATGATTTATATTAATTTACTCGGTAAGGGCCAATTGTGATATATAGTGATAGTCAAGAAAGATAGATGGGTTCAGAAACTATCAATCTAGTCACGGTTTAATGATGTTCTACATCAGGATGAAAATAATCAAGACTTGTGATCGTCGTGCTGATTACAACATCTATTTACATGAATCGGCAGCGAGACGGATTACGTGAAATTCTCGAGAAATATCATATGATATGGTGCTAGAGCCTGATCCTAGAGTGTCGGTCCAACAATGTTTATCAAGTTTATAGAAACAACAACACAATATGATTACCAACCTGTATTGATATATAACAAAGGTTACAAGGTTGATTGATTCAAGCTCTAGAATGTGTTCTCTGTTTTCTCTCTGATTTACACCTTTAAGTGTGTGTTTTTGTGTTCTTGATAATATCTTATCGTTAGAGAGTTGATGAGAAATACACAATATCTAATCTATCTAATGTGTGTCTAACACACTTCCTACAACTTGCAATAATATCTAGATATTATTTCTAAATAATATCTATTACAAAGATATTAAATAACTAACTATAATAAACTAACTAAACTAATAACTAACTAACTAGATTAATTACTTAAACAATACAATAACAAACAATTACTTTGACATTTATTACAAATAAACATTAGACTTTAATATCGAGAGTCGACTTTCCGGCTTTAGCTTCAGATTGCGATCTTCAGTTTGGATGATCTTGTATCCAATAGATATGTGATCTAACAATCTCCCCCTTTGGATCAAGATCATTACTAAAAAGATTTTAGCAATTCAGTCTTCTTCTTCAGCTCAGAAGATGCAATCTCTTTCTCTAGCTCTGAAATCGGCATGTCTTCAATCTTGGACGTGATTCTTGAAACATGTGATCTTTGCCATTTCTTGTGTAGTCATTCTCCCCCTTTTTGATGATAAGTGCAACGACTTCATCAAAACTTTTTGTAAGAAATGTCCTTCAGTTAGAGCCTCTGATTCGTCAATTCATAAGATATTCATCTAGATCTTTGCAAATCCAGACAAATTAGTCGTGTAACACCTGAATCAACTAATGAATCAGTTAACATGCCTGTCAGTAACACTAAGTCACTGTGTGTAACAAATACACAATGGAAAGGAACTGTTTGATGTTGACTCCCCCAGGGCTTCCATTTAATCATCGAAACACCACAAAGGTAAATTTCTATAAACGTTATGACAAAGAAACTAATTCCTTGTGTGTTCGTGCTTTTGATAGAAAGAATTAAGCACTTGATGATTGCTTATTTGGCTCAAAATTGTGTAAACCACTGAGACAACAGTAAGTTAAACACAGACTCAATGTGCATGATTAAAGTGCGAAGGTGGGGCAGACTTCCTTCTTTTCAATATCCATATTTTCCAAATGAAAATCAGATAGCAAATGTGTTGCATCCCCTTAGAAAATGTGAAACACTTTCTTGTTGAGAAGAAAATGAGTAGATGGTGAGGTTGGATCAAGAGTTGGCATGGGTTAGTTGCCTGTTTCAATAATGTTCACCAAAGAATTGTGAAACACTAGTAATGTGGCTACCCGGCTCAGAAAAAGTTGGTGCAGAGTTGTGATATTCTTTTAACTCTGTTCTCATACGCTCTTTCTTTTAAACATTAAGCTCACTCTAATCAAACTTTCTTTCTTTGTTTGACACACTCATTTCTTTTCGACTTCTCACACTCAATCACTAAGGATTAACTTCGTGGGTAGAAATCACTGGTTAAGGTGATTCCATAGAAGTTGTGTTAAGTCCTAGCACAATGATCCTTGTTTTCCTAGTATGCATATGATGCTCAGATTGGTTTAACTATTTCAGTTAAAGCACAAAGTTGATCTTGAAAACATTTAAAGTCACACTTCCAATTCATGAATTCGTTTTGAGAATCGGGAAGTGGTTTGAACATTTAGAACAATGTTTTCTATGATTGAAAGTTGTCCACTTATCAACCATATATGAGATTAAGATAAAGGATTATACCTTAACGTGCGATCTTACATCTCATGAAGCTAAGCTTAAAGTCATAAACATATGATCTTTTAAGCATCTCTCAAAACTTCTGCAAAAGTCTTATGTCAAGTCAAAGTAAAATTTATTCACTTAAATTGAAAAGACAAAAAGCAGTAAAACTGTTAAAGTACGAGTTCTGATCAGAAATAATCAGAAGTCATATCCAAACTCCTTTGACTTGAAGAGCTCCCCCTAAATTCTTGCATTACAAAAAAAATTTGGCATTAAAAGGTACATGCAAAATTTTATGAGCTCCCCCTCGAAGTAATATTGACCACTTGTCAATTTCATCTCATACTCCCCCTTGAATCATGAACAGAAGATAGAAGTGCAGATATCTTGTGGAAATGATGAAAAAGTATACAATTAGAAAACTTTGATAGGTAACTACTGATTAAATCTTTAGATTTAGCATACCAAGCTTAGAGACAAGAAAGGTAAACCTCTTTTCTTCTAAAGGTTTGGTAAACAAATCGGCAAGTTGATAATCAGTTTTTACAAAGAAAAGTTCAATTGTTCCTTTTTCAACATGATCTTTAATAAAATGATACCTGACGTCTATGTGCTTAGTCTTGGTGTGCTGAACAGGATTCACTGTTATTGCGATGGCGCTCTTGGAGTCACAGTATATCGGGATTTTGTTGAAGTGGAAACCGTAGTCGCGCAATTGAGTTCGCATCCATAAGACCTGAGAACAACAACTAGCAGCAGCTACATATTCTGCTTCGGCCGTGGAAGTTGAAACACAAAGTTGCTTCTTCGATGACCAACTTACGAGCTTATCACCGAGGAACTGTACATGTCCTGACGTGCTCTTCCTGTCTAACATACAACCTGCATGATCTGCATCTGTGTAGGTTGTTAGTTCAAAACTAGTATCTTTAGGATACCACATACCAAGATCTGCAGTGCCCTTTAGATACCTAAATATGCGCTTCACAGCAGACATATGGATTTCTTTAGGATTGGCCTGATATCGTGTACATAAGCATGTTGAGAACATTATATCTGGCCTACTAGAAGTAAGATACATTAAAGAACCTATCATCCCTCGATAAGTCCTAACATCAACAACCTTACCCGAAGGATCGGTGCCAATCTTAGTACCTGGTGCCATTGGGGTACCAATCGGTTTTGAATTTTCCATTTGGAACTTCCGAAGAATATCCATAATGTATTTTGATTGATTGATAAAAATACCCGATGAAAATTGTTTTACTTGTAAACCGAGAAAGAAATTCATCTCTCCCATCATGTTCATCTGAAATCTAGACACCATAAGGTTTGCAAAATTCTTACAGTACTTAGGATTTGTAGAGCCAAAGATAATATCATCTACATAGATTTGAATTAAAATGATATCGGATTTTTCCTTTTTGATAAACAAAGTGGTATCCACCGTTCCTTTTGAAAAACCAGACTTGACTAGAAAATTGGAAAGGACGTCATACCAGGCTCGAGGAGCTTGTTTCAGACCGTAGAGTGCTTTGTCGAGAATGTAGACGTGATTCGGCTTCTCTTGATTAACAAAACCTTCTGGCTGAGAGACGTAGACTTCTTCCTTTAGAATTCCATTCAGGAATGATGTCTTCACGTCCATTTGAAAGACCGTGAAGTTCTTGTGTGCTGCGTAGGCTAGAAACATTCTAATTGCCTCTAATCGCGCCACAGGAGCATATGTCTCGTCATAGTCGATTCCTTCCTCTTGTCTGTATCCTTTGGCTACTAGTCTTGCCTTGTTTCGGATAACGGTACCATCTTCGTCTTTCTTTATCTTGAAAACCCACTTCGTACCTATAATGGTTTTACCTTTAGGCTTTGGTACGAGTCTCCAGACTTGAAGTGCATCAAACTGATTCAGCTCTTCTTGCATTGAGATAACCCATTCTGGATCAGCAAGTGCCTCTGATACGCGTGTTGGCTCGAACTTGCTCAGAAAGGAGTCATGCATGCACATATTCATTGATGCTGACCTAGTTTGCACCGGTTTTGATGCATCGCCAATGATCTGGCTTAGCGGGTGCTCTTTGGTCCATTTATGTTCATGAGGCAGTGGATTATATGAATGTATGTCAGTTGTATCATCTATAAATCCACTTGTACCTTCTTCAGGTTGTTCAGGGGGAATAATGATTGCAGTTGAAGTGGTAGGTTCAGAAGGCTCAGCAGGTACAACTTGTTCCGGCTGTGGATGGATCTGTACAGAACATCCTACTGGTTCAGCTACTTTTGTCTCTTCATCACATGGAACTTCTTCAACTGTTGGAGTTGGCATTTGAATTGGAACTTCTTGTTGAATCGGGGCGTTGGATTCAATAGGAACATCTGAACTGGTTGGATGAGTAGTCGTTAAGTCTTCCATCCTGTCAACCACAACAGATTTCTTTACATTAGATCCAAGAAATTCATTATAAAATAATTCAAATAATAAGTCTAAATTAGATAAATGATTAGTTGAAGTTGATGCTTCATCTGATTTATTCTGTTGAGACGCAGGTTCTGGACTGATTTGCCCAGAAGCTAGAATTCCTGTTATAGCGGGTTCTGAACTGTGTTGTTCGGAAGCCATCTCTTCATCAAACGTGACGTTGATGCTTTCAATCACCGTCTTTGACTTCTTCAGATAGATACGGTATGCAGTTGATGTAGAGGAATAACCAATGAAGATGCCTTCGTCCGCCTTGGCACTGAACTTGTTGAGACTCTCCCTATCGTTTAGAACGAAACACTTACACCCAAATATATGGAAATATTTGATTGTCGGTGTTCGGTTGTTGATTAACGCATAAGGAGTCTTCTTGAATCTGCGATGTATCATGGAACGCTTCTGTGTATAACACGCGGTCGATACAGCTTCAGCCCACAAAAATAGAGGTAAGTCTGATTGACTTAGCATAGTACGAGCAGCCTCAACTAGCGTACGATTTCTTCTTTCGACCACTCCATTTTTTTGAGGCGTACGAGTAGCAGAGTATTGATGTGAAATCCCGACAGATTAGAGATATTCTTCAACCTTTTGGTTCTTGAACTCTGTGTCGTTGTCTGTTCTTAGAAACTTGACCGATTTCTGCAGATTCACCTAGGTCGTCTTTAGGAATGTGATGATAACATCTGGTGTCTCATTCTTTGAACGTAGAAACTTGACCCATGTGTATCACGAGTAATCGTCCACGATCACGAGTATGTACTTCTTTCCGCCTAGACTATGAGTTCGCATCGGACCACATAAGTCTATATGTAATAACTCTAACGGAGCGCTTGTACTTGGTTCAGGATTTGGTTTATGAGGTGCCCTCTTCATCTTTCCCTTTTCACATGCTGCACAAAGATGTTCTCTTTCATATTTGAGCGCTGGAAGTCCTTTGACGAGCTTTCCACTGACCAGATTGTTGATGTACCTGAAGTTGAGGTGAGAGAGCCTTTGATGCCATAGCCAACTTTGTTGCTTCGAGGCTTTCGTCAATAGACAAACCTGCTTGTCGTTCTGGATTTTTGACAAGTTAATTGTGTAGAGGTCTGACTTTCTTGTGCCGACCAAGAGTTCCTCGCCTTCTTCAGTGCGAACTGAACACGTCTTGGTTTTGAAATTGACCTCTAAGCTTTTGTCACAGAACTGACCAATACTGAACAGGTTGTGTCGTAAGCCTTCAACATAGCTCACCTTCTTTATCGTGACATTGTCATGTTGTACATCACCGTATCCCATTATTGGAGAAAACTGGTCATTGTCGAATCTGACTGATCCACAATATTTCTCTTTAAAATTGGACAACATATCTTTTTGTCCAGTCATATGCTTGGAGCATCCACTATCTAAGTACCACTTATGACGGATCTGCACAAGAGAAATAATGAAACAATTGATTTAAATAGACTTAAAACAAATATGGAATTAAGACTCTTGAGCATTGAGGAGCGGGTCTTGAACTGATGTGTTCAAAAACCATATTCTCTTCTTAAGCACGGGTTCTGAACAGACGTGTTCAGAAACCATTGTTTTATCTTTGAAGTGCGGGTCTTGAACTGTTGTATTCAAGAACCTATTTTCTTTGAGGAACGAGTCCTAGACTGTTTTGTCTAGAAGTCATATCTGTAAGCTCCCTTTTTAAACTTGGTGTGCCTGCAACACGGATTTAGCCTTAGGTACCCACTGGAATTTGGGTCCTACTGTGTTAGCACAAGATTTTGGTACCCATTTCAAATTGGGTCCTCTTTTCTTTTGAAATGCATTTGAAGAATTAGAATGAGATGAATGCACATGATAGTTGCCAAACCAATCTTCAGAATCTTGACAAGAGATAGAAACATGTTTATCATAAATAGAAGACTTTCAAACAGATAAAGATAACTGAAATAATTGCTTCATTGTATATTGTTTACGAGAAACAGCAAGTTTTGAGTTCAAAATATCAACATCAGCAATTAAGACATCTTTACTAGGCGAAGTCTTACTACAATTAACACTAGAAAACAATTTAACGGTCTTGTCAAGCTTCTGTTTCGGTTGCCACAGAGATTTAACGTCTGGCCTTTGCTTGCTCAGATCTGAAACATGTGAAACTGGTGAGTTAGACTTTTGAGCAACAACCGAATGCATCTTCTTCGGATTACCAGTAGTGTTCGGTTTCTGTGAATGCTGAGATATAATCTTACCTTTAGCATTTTTAGCTTTCACAGAGACTGAATTATCAACTTTCGTTGATTTTGCACTGTTAACAGGCATACTGGTTTTTCCTAAAGATTTGTTAACAAAAGATGAATGATTAGGAAGTTTTGCATTAAATTCAAATTGATTAGAACAATCATCTAAACCACCATCAGCGTTCAGAAAATCAAACCCTTTATTTGCTAAACCAAACACATCCTCAGAGTTTGAAGCCTTAGAAATAATAACATTTTTGAACACAGTTGAAAAAACTTTTTGTTCAATATTCATCAAAAGTCTTTCATCTGATAAAGAATTCTCGAGTTCAGAAATTTTTCTTTCTAAAACAAGAGGAGGGACATATAGTTTACCTTGAATAGGCTTCGCCTCCATTTCTTTTTCAGAATAACTTTGAAAGAAATCACTTGAAAGAGTTTTCTTCTTTTGATATATTGGATTTTCATTATAACTATTATTCATCTTTGCATAATAAAATGGAAGATGAACTTTAGATGATTTCAACCGTTTTTCAGTTTCGTTGGCTTCATCATTTTCAGATAGTTTAGTCCAGAAAGGTTTAAACTCAGGGATTCGTCGAGCTAATTTCATAGAAAGATGATCATAAAGTGTTGGCACTTCAGACATCCCTTTTTGAAGATAGTGAGGATTCTTATAACCGATTCCCCATCTCTCTATTTCCTCTTTGGGTTTGTTCAGATGAATAGTCTGTTCAGTTTGACCCATTTTGTATAACTTCTCTTCCAAACTTTTTAGTTTACCAAGTAAAGAAAAGTTTTCTTTGGTACATGAAGAATGCAATTTTGTAAGCTCATATATATCAATCTCACTCTTTGTCAGTTTAGACTTGAGTTCAGAATTCTCTTTAAGAATTATTGTCTTTTCCTTTGCGTTGGTGTCATTATCTCTATGTAAAACCTCAACCAATACTTTCTTCTCAGCAATTTCATTGCTAAGTTTCTGTATCAGTTGGTTTTTGTCAGTTATAACACCATTTTCTCGCTCAATATTCGACTCTAACTCTTGTTGTTTTAAATTCATGGCATGCATTTTATTCATGAAATCTGAATACGATAAATCACATACCTCCTCTTCTTCATCATCTGAATCAGCTTCAGCATCTGATTCTTGCTTTCCCATCAAGCACATGTTGACGGTTTCATCTCTCTCTTCATCCTCTTCTTCCTCGTTTGAATGATCAAGCCAGTATTCATCCTCTGCCATCAGTGCCTTACCAGCCTCCCGTTGCTTTGCAAGAAGCATCTTGTTCTTGTAATAATCGGAGTTTCTGACTTTTGGTCTTCGGCAGTCTCTGGCATAGTGACCTGTTTTGCCATAATTGTAGCACGTAGGTGGTTCTGTCTGATTGGATCCTTCAGCTTTAAACTTTCTCTCTTCTGGTTTCCTCTCGTCTATTCTCTTTCCTTCAGACTGATATCTTCTCTCTTCAGGTTTCCTCTCCTCTGTTCTTTTCCCTTCAAATCTCTTTCCTTCATATCTACTTCCTTCAACCCTTTCCTTGTGGATGTAGTTGTTCGGACCAGAAGAATATCTCTGACTATTTGAACTCGGCTTCGTGTAGAACTTTTTCTGAAAAGCATTTGACAGCAGAATCATTGCTTGCTTCAGTTGTTCATTTTCATCCATGTCAGAGTTTGCATAAGCTTCATCTTCTTCTGAATCATACACAATTGTCTTGTTCTTCTTCTTCCTGACAACAAGAGCAACTGTGTCTTCAACTGTCTTTCCTTTCTGCCTCTTCTCATCTATAATTTCATCCACCTCTTCTTTATTTTGTCTGAGGGTTTCATACACCTCATGAAGTGGAATCTCATTCAGATCCTTGATCTGCTTCATCTGCCTGGCAAATCTTTTCCATTCCGGTTGTAGAATACTCAGGAATTTGACGTTCAGCTCGATTTGAGATTCGTGGACCTTGTTCTTGCTTAGTTCGTTCAGCAAAGTCACAAACCTGTCATAGGTTTCTTCTAAAGATTCTCCCACTCTGCCTCTAAATTCTTCATAATTGTTCAGGCAGTTGGAGATTTTAAGCTGATTTCCAACCTTTGAACCCAGCATCATCTTCTCAAGCTGATCCCACATTTCTTTGCCCGAGGCCTTGTAGCTGTCAATCTTTACATAGATTTCGTTTGGAATTCCTTGTAGTATGTATGACTTAACTAACTTATCACCTTTGGCTCTTCTTAGGTTATCATCTTCTAGCTTATGATACTTAAGTTCAACCTGTGTCGGCACAATTCCAACCAAACGAGTCGTCATAATTGGTTTCATAACCCCTTCTTCTATCGACTGTCTGATGAAATCACCCAGCTCATGTCTGTCAACAAAGTTCAGGAACCTATCTTTCCACTGTTCGTATTCTCCTTTAAAGAGAACTGGTGGCTTGGTGTCAGTTCCGATTGCAAGGGCTTCTCTGGATGTCATTTTGAAGAAAATTCTAAGTCTGGAAAAACTTTGCGTTTTGAGAAGGTTTGCGCGAGAGGTTGACGGCGCAAAGTGAGGTTTGCGTGACAAGTGGGTTGCGTAAACTTAGGTTTGGCTTTTTGTGAAGAGAAGATCACTTGAACTGAGGTTTGCGTTTCCTTCTTGTTGCGAGAAGTGAAGTTTGAGGTTTGCGATTCAAGTGTGTTGCGAAAAGTGATGTTTGCGTAAGCCGTTGGATGCGAGAAGTGGACTTTGCGTGTTGCTTGAGTTGCGCAAAGTAAGCTTTGCGTATCAAGTGCGTTGCGCAAAGTGGACTTTGCGTATGACGTTGGTTGCGCAAAGTAAGCTTTGCGTGTCACGTTGGTTGCGCAAAGTAGGTTGCGCAAAGTGAGCTTTGCGTGTGTTCTTCCTCTGGTTTGCGCAAGTTCGTCTGTACTTTGATAAAATTCGACTTTTCAACCTGTATTTCCAAGATTAACAGACCCAAACTCTACCAATATGACTACAAACACTTCTAGAAGTGATTGTGACCACTCGATCTCGATAAAAATCACTTTTAAAAAAGTAAATCGATGGCACAGTAACTTTATAAACTCGACTTTCAGACCACAAAAATCACAAAATGGAACTCGATTAAAGCTTTATACTGAAATTAATCACTCACAACTCGATCTAGCATGTATATCGATCACAACCTGATCGATTTTAACACCTAAAACACTCTAAATCTCAAAAACGATTTTCAAACAAGAACACAGAGTCGTTTTTCTTAAAACTTGATTTTGATCTTAAATCAGGATCTGATACCAATTGTCGGTCCAACAATGTTTATCAAGTTTATAGAAACAACAACACAATATGATTACCAACCTGTATTGATATATAACAAAGGTTACAAGGTTGATTGATTCAAGCTCTAGAATGTGTTCTCTGTTTTCTCTCTGATTTACACCTTTAAGTGTGTGTTTTTGTGTTCTTGATAATATCTTATCGTTAGAGAGTTGATGAGAAATACACAATATCTAATCTATCTAATGTGTGTCTAACACACTTCCTACAACTTGCAATAATATCTAGATATTATTTCTAAATAATATCTATTACAAAGATATTAAATAACTAACTATAATAAACTAACTAAACTAATAACCAACTAACTAGATTAATTACTTAAACAAGACAATAACAAACAATTACTTTGACATTTATTACAAATAAACATTAGACTTTAATATCGAGAGTCGACTTTCCGGCTTTAGCTTCAGATTGCGATCTTCAGTTTGGATGATCTTGTATCCAATAGATATGTGATCTAACATAGAGGCTACACCATAGTACCAACAACAATACACCTTGGAGAACAAACACCCTTTGTTCTTTTTGTATACCAAAGAAAGCATCACCCTTGAAGCTTTATAGATTGCAATTCCGTAGTCACTTCGGTTTGACATCTCACAATCGGGATTCCGTCAATATATCCGGCTGTTTGATTTTCTGGCAAGCTTGTGAACCAACATTGTGGAGAACAACCATAGTAATCGATGTTGTACGGTTTGACTAATGTGTCGCTAGCCTTTATGAATATAATAAACCGGAAGAGAATCACGCTAATCATCTTCGTTTAGTATTGGAACTGTTGAAACGGGAAGAGCTTTTGTCCAACTTTCTAAATGCTAGTTATGGTTAAGAGAGGGTCAATGTTTGGGGCACATTATTGCTGAAAATTGTATCAAAGTGAATCCGGTAAAGGTTGAAGAAATTGAAAAAGTGAGAATCACAGGGAACACCAACCGAAATAAGAAGTTTTCCGGGTTTAGCAGATTATTATCGAAACTTCATTCAGGACTTCTTTCGTATAGCGACAGCTCTACCGTTGTTAATGAAAAAGAATGTGAAGTTTGAATCGAAAGAAACTCAAGTTGAGGCCCTCCGAATATTGAAAGAAAGACTATATAGTGCACCAATTCTATCTCTGTCTGATGATTCAGAAGATTTTGTGGTTTATAGTGGCATTTTGAAATTGGGTTTGGATTGTGTATTAATGCAATGCAGAATAATTGTTGCTTATGCTTCTCGTCAGCTGAAAGATCACAAGAAACAACATCATACTCAAAATATGGAACTTGTCGTCGTTGCTTTTTCCTTGAAGATTGGAATACATTATCTGTGCGGTAAGAAATATTAGATTTTACTGATCATAAGAATCTATAGCATTGGTTTAATCAACAAGAACCGAATATGAAACAAATACGGTGGTTAGAAATGGGTGAGTGATTACGACTGTGAAATTACGTATCACCGGGGAAGCGTATGTGGTAATTGATGTTTTGATTCAAAAAGAAAAGAGTGAACCGATCAAAGTGTAAGTATTACGAGTTGATTTAGAAACGAGTATCCTCGATAAGTTACAGAGATTTCAAATTGAAGTTTCGAAAAATGAAAATGTAAAATGGGAACGACTCGTTGGCATGACATTCGTTTTAGTGAAAGGTAGTTGTGGATCAATGTGTTTTGAAAGCAAAGAGTGGGTATCTCGTATTGATGATATTTATGACATAGTATTGGAAGAACCTCATAGGTCTCATTATTCAATTCACCCGTGTACTAATACGATGTATAGAGATCTGTTACAATTCTTTTAGTGGCCGGAATGAAGAGGGTTATCACAAAGTATATGGAACGGTGTTTAATTTGTTACAGGTTAAAGTTGGGCATCAACGATCCTACAGTAAACTGAAATCGTTAAAAATTCTGGATTGGAAATGGGATCACATCATGATAAAATTTGTGACAAAGTTATCGAAAATGCCAAGAAGTTTTGATGTTGTCTGGGTTATAGTAGAGCGATTTTCTAGATCTATTCATCTCTTTATAATCAAAGTAACATATTCGATGGAAAGGTTAGCACAATTGTGTATTAATAAAGTGGTAACCCAACATGGTGCGTCATAATTGATATTTTTGGATCGAGACAGTTAGGGGTTGTTTTTTTTAAAAAAACCTCTTAATGGCTCTTAAGTCTGAATCATTCAGACATTTTTACACACAACCTCTTATTAATCATAACTAAAATAAGACTTCAGACATTAGACCTCTTAAAAAACAAACAGCACCTTAGTTTACTTCTATGTTCTGAAAAAGTTTTTATAGGGAGAGAGATGGATCGCAAACAAAGTTAGGTAAAGAACACTTTTGTATTTGAATGCAGTAGGAAAGAAATAGTTTACTTCATGGGTTGGTGTGAGATTAAAAGTGATCAAGGGTCCAAATCTCTTCTTGCCTTCCCAATTTAACTCTTTTTCTCACAAGATCATTCGTCTCTCTCTTTCTCTCTCCCTCTCTCTCCCTATTTATACATATATATATATACATATATATATATATATATATATATAGAGAGAGAGAGAGAGAGAGGGAGAGGGAGAGGTTCAAATGAGAAGTGCTAAATGTATGAGAAGTAGAGAAGTGATCCTAGTCTTTCATCTAGTCAACATTTGTGGCTTTGACTGTGAAGCACCGGATAATTCCTTGCATGGTTTACAGAAGTTAGAAAGATAGTTTCGTAACTTTTACAAATAGACGACAAACAAGTTCATATGTGAACCCGTGTAGTTCACATATGAACTATGTAACACCTCGCTTCTTGGTAAGTATATTTTCTTGTGCCACCTTAAGTTTTTCTTTTAAGGAGGGGTATTTCTATTTTGGCTTTTGGATCGTATGTATCGGACTTCAGTATCATGGGCTCAGCTAGAAAACCGACCAAATCAGTGACCTGCACCCCTTAAGCGAGAGTGTCCGGCGAGATTGTCATGTTTCACTCTCGCAGGGCATAGTCACGGGGGTTCTAAGGGTCGTGGTACACATGGAGAGAGTGCCTGACGAGAATGTCATGGTCACTCTCGCGTGTCATTGCCGCGGGAGAGCCGAGGCTCTCAGTACACACTCGGCGATAGTGCCCGGCGAGAATGCCAGGGGCACTCTCGCATGTCATAGTCACTGCGGGCTGTCTGGACTTAAATGCTCTTGTCCGATCTATTTTAGAAGGGTGCTCATTTTTCAGTATTTTGGGGTCGTTTTGCTCTCTAAAAGTGGCGATTTTCTCCCTTCTTCTCCCTCCTCATTTCCATGGCACTTAATACTCATCTCTTAGGGTTTGTCTTCTTCAATAGCAAGCTTTCAAGTGTTTCCAAGCTCTGTTACCAACCTCAACTTCCAGGGTTTTCCTTCATATCTAGGTTTTTACTTCCCATACCTACTAGGTAAGTTCTACAGTTAAATGCTCCTATGAATATGCTTGATTTATAAATATGCAACAAATATGTTAGTATCTTGTGTTTTTACCTAAAATGGGAAGTTGGGGTTTTGGAAGGGATTGTAACGCCCGTAAAAAATTTCAAGTAATTGTGTTTCCCATCCTGAATTCTTAGTTGTTTTATGCTTTAACCAAGGTTCTAAATGGCGTGAGGCGTGGCGTGGTGGCGAGGCCAAGCCTCAAGCCTTAGGAGCCACGGCGAAGCCATGGCGTTTTCAAGGCGTGACTTATGACGTCAAATTTCTATTTCATATATAATATTATATATAAAAACATATGTTTTGTAGTGTTACTCAGTGAGTCAATAGTAATAGGGAAGTTAAATTAGTTAAATGGCATGCCATGGGCTTAACTTGGCGTGACACACAAGCCTTGGTGCCATGGCGCGCCATGGCGGCTGTGCAGCGAGTTTTTTAGAACATTGGCTTTAACTTTCGTTTATGTTAAATTGATATTGAAATAGCTTAAGCTCTTGAAGTCACGCTCGAATCGCTTTTGAACCGAACGTTTGAGAAGGCTTGGTACAGGGTTGGCGAAAGTGATCGGCGACAGTGACACATATCATAATCGTCGAGTCACAATCGCCGGGGGGGGGGGGGCACTGAACTCTCGATACATCCCCGGCTAAAGTGACGGCGAAAGTGACATTTGGTCACAATCGTCGAGTCACTCTCGCCGGAGCCACACCCTCACTCACGGTACAAACTCGGCAAAAGTGTCGGCGAGAGTGCCACTAGCACAATCGCCCGGGCCCATCTGACGGGTTTTACTGCCCTTTTTCTCCCTATCTCCTCTTAACTTCACAAATCAGATTTTTAGAGAGAGGAACCCTAAGGGGCGATTTTTAGCAACTCCACACCTCTCTCTCTTCATTCATTGCCAAACATTAAATTGTTGGTTGTTGGGAAGAGATTCAAGGTCCCTTGAGCATTTATTGAAGGGGTTCAACAAGAGTTACAAGTCTTCAACTTCAAGTCTTCATCATCTCACCCTCTCTAGAGTTTTCAAGGTTTTCTAGGGTTTTCTATAAAACCTAGATAGTGAGTTCTTTACTAACTACTTTTAATGGGATACACTTCTTAATATGCTTCTTATTATTACATCTTGTTTCTCTATATATGTCAATCACCTGATAAGTTTGACCTACATTTCCATATTTGGTAAATATTGGGGTCTTTGATTATTATTCATGATAAGAGTTTCCATGAGGGTATTTGTTGGCAAGAGTTGGGACATGTTATGTGGTACTATGTGAATGATAATTATTATTGGTGAACTTATATAATTTATGGTTTTAAACCTAAATTGGGATTGGAGTTATTTGGGATCTTATACATGTATTTTACTTGATGTTAAATATGTATAGTGATGGACGGTATGTATATATTGGATGAACCATGAGTAGGCACTAGGAGGATGTAGTCTTAGGGTGCCACCTTGACGGTATGCACCTAGACCTCCGTCATTTGAAGTAATGCCTGGGAGGTAGTCTTCAAATGTGTTGGGCCTTCGGGATGTTGCTCACGCGAGTGAACATCAAGGTACATTGACTTGAGGTGAAACTCATTGGTATATGGTTCTCCCCTATTGACTCCTTTATCGCTCTTGTTGTCTATATCTGTTTATCTGATTATGCCATATTATTGTCGAACTCACTAGGCTTATTTCGCCTAACACTTTATTGATTTGATGTGTATCTCAGGTTCTAGTGGAGCAACCGTCAAGAAGGTTTAGTAGGCTTTAGATGTGAGCTTGGGAGCACTTTTGGGGACGCCAAACTAGAAGATGCATGTTTTGGAGTAGACACTAAAGGTATATGTGTAGGTTTGAGGTGATGTCGAAGCGGTATGTGCACTAAAACCAGGAACCTGAGGTGTAGTCCCACTAACATTATTAGGTGACTCCATTTACGTGTTCTTATCACCTTGATGGAAACGGGTCTCCCCGTAAATCAAGAGTTGTATCTTATGTATATGTTATGGTGTGGAACATCATGTGGAAATGAGATTTATGGTAATGTACTTCTATTGCGGAACGGGTAATACCATATTGTACGTTAATGTCTTCCCAATATAATTATACTTATACTTTGGTGTTTGATTTCACTAGGATTCTAGCCTAACATTTGTTATGTGTATTTGATCTACAAGTCCCACTAGTGGTAGATCTAGGACTCTGTGAGGCGCCAAGTGTTGTCGTGAGGAGCACCTAAGGTGCGGGCTTTTTGGGATATTTTTGTGAAGAACGAGTGGAGACATAGTGACACCCACTCTAATCTAGTCGTTAATTAACTAGATTAATTAGGTTGTTAGCTATATGTCTCGTTATTTTTGGATGTTGGTTGTACAAACTTCCCCTTCGTAGGTTATGGTTGGTTTTTAACATTGAGAATCTTATGTTGTTCATTTTTAGAATTACCCTATTTTGATGTTTTAACTTTTAGGGTGTTACAAGTTGGTATCAGAGCTCTGGTTTAAGTGAACTAGATATGTAAGTAAGATACCTAAACTTAAGCTGAGACGTTAAGCGATGATTTGTGAGAATTGGGTAGAAACCTTAAGAAAGGTAAGGTTTAAAAATTGTGATGATGATAACGAGAATTCTTATGTATAATGTGTGTCCCAATAAGTACAAATCAGATCAAGATGAATAAAACGATTTCCATATATTGAATCTTGAAAATCACAATACAAAATGCTCTCACAGACTCACTATTTCTCTCTCTACAATTAAGCTCTCTCTTAGTCATATGAGTCTATAAACATAAAAGAAACTATTTATACCCCTATCAATTACAAAGACAAAACTAAACACTTAAACATTTTGACTTTTACTTTGACTTATTACAAAGACTTTGACTTTTGCAATAAGAGGCTTTGACTTAAGCATTGACTTTGACTTTCATCTTCATGATTTTGGATCCAACATATTTGAGCACTAACAATCTCCCCCTTTGGATTCAAGATCATCTTCAAAAAGAATAAGCATTGAAGCTCCCCCTTTGGATTCAAATTAAACTTCAGCAATCACGAACAATCTTCTTCTTTGAATCTCTTCTTTCTTTGAACAAAATAATCAAAGTCAATTTCCCTCTTTCTTTAAGTTGTCTTCAAACTTTCTGTAATCTTCCCCAAAGTCTGCGAATGTGCTCTTCAGGAATCTTTAACAATCTCCCCTAAAGGTAATAAAACCTCTTTCAAACTTCAGAAAAGAAATTATCTCCTGATTTAGCTCACTTTTCTTCAGCAAATCATCTTCAAAGAAAATTTCTTGAAATCTTGAATTTTCTCTTTCTATATGAACATTCTCCCCATAACTTGGACAATAAATCTTTCAAACTCTGGCATTTCTTGATCATTTCCAAAAACTGTTACAAACTGTTCTTCAAACAACATTTCTTGAAGTAACTTCTCCCCCTTTTGATGATGATGAAGAGCATAGAAATCATCAAAACTTTATCAAAAAATGCCATGAATCTTCTTTCTGACCACTGAGCTTTGCAAATGAGCCACTGAACATCCATCAATTCATAATGTATTCATATGAATCTTTTCAAATTCAGACAAATAAGAATGTAACCCTGAATCAACAAATGAATCAGTTAATATGCTTGTAAGAAACACAAAGTCACTTAGTACAACGAATGTACTGTACAAAGAGTTTTAGTGATGATCACTCCCCAGGTCTTCCATTCAATCATCGAATAACACAACATTATTCTATGAACGTTCCGACAGAAAAACAAATTTTTGTGTGTTCGTGCTTGTGTATGAAAGAATTTAAACATGAATGTTTTATAAAAGGCTCAAAGTGTGTAAACCATTAAGATAACAACAGTATTACACGAACTCAATTGTGCATGATCAAATTGCGAAGGTGGGGCAGACTTCCTTCTTTTTCAATATCCATATCTTCCGAATGAAGAAAAGATAGATTATGTGATGCGTCCCCAAGAAAAATTGAAACATCTCTTTGTTGAGAAAGAAATGAGTAGCTGGTGGGGTTTAAATCAAGAGTTGGCATGGGCTAGTTGCCTGTTTCAATGAAGTTCACGAAAGAATTGTGAAACAACAGTAATATGGCTGCCCAACTCAGAAAAAGCTGGTGCAGAGTTTGATAGTCTTTTACTCTGATCTCTCACCCTCTTTCTTTTTAACATTTAAGCTCACTTCTAACCAAACTCTCTTTTTATTTTATCTCAGCACACACCCACACTCAGATATTGACCCCTCGCCTCTCGATCACTTAAGGATAAATTATTGGGTAGGAAACACTGGTTATCGTGAATCCATAGAAGTTCTGTTAAGTCCTCACACTGATCCCATGTATTTGTCCTAAAGTAAATTGTTGCTCAAATGATTTAACTTTACTAGTGAAAGCACAAAATGAAATACATGTCAGATATTTGTATGCTCAATAAGATAATCATGAAGATTTGAGCATTTTATCATGGAAGATTTTCTCAAAACAAGTATATTGAATGAATGAAATGAATACAAACTGCTTGTTTGAGAATCTAACAATGTATGAAAAAGATCAAATATGAATGATTTATCATTAAAAGCTTAAGTCATGAAAAATTGGATGTTGTCTATAAGAACAATTATAGACATTCTTGAAAGAAACGTTTTGAATGAATTAACGGTCAACAAACTTTGAATGTACAAAAAGGAATGTCTTACCATCGAAAATTAGTTTCAATATGATGGAAAAGATAATACACAAGTATATATCTTTGGAAACACACGGTTAGTTAAACAATGAAGCCCGTGAATGAAAACATTTAAAATCACACTTCTGTATTCAGGAAATCTGTTTAAGAATCGAGAAGTGGTTTGAACATTTAAGAACATGTTTTCATGTCTGAAAGTTGTCCATCTTTAAAAAAAATGAGATTAAGGTTAGAATAATCCTTACGCTCAGCTTGAATCTCATGAAGTCAGCCTCAAAGTCATGATTGATATGATCATGTAAGCTCCCCCTCAAAATCTTCATTTAGTCAAAAAGTCGTCAAAGTACAAAGTCTTATTCACAAACTTTATTGAAAAAATACAGACATGAAAGCAGTAAAACTTTTAAGAACGAGTTCTGATCAGATGTAATCAGAAGTCAATGTCCTTACTTCCCCTGAACATATGCATCACAAAATATGTCGGTGAAAAATACATACAATAAAAATTTATAACTCCCCCTAGAATGTAGATCAATTAAACTTTATCTCACTCCCCCTGAAAACATGAACAGAACCTTTCAGTGAAGATATCGTTCAGATTAAAAATAAAGAAATGAAGAAAAATAACAAAAATAAACGGTACTAGGTAACTACAGATTATGTCTTGAGGTTTAACATGTCGAGTTTCGAAATGAGAAAATTAAATCTATTTTCGTCTAATGGCTTGGTAAACAAATCTGCAAGTTGATAATCTGTGTTTACAAAGTAAAGTTCAATTGTACCTTTTTCAACATTATCTTTGATAAAATAATATCTCACATCAATATGTTTAGTCTTCGTGTGCTGAATAGGATTAACTGATATGGCTATGGCGCTCTTCGAATCATAATATATAGGAAGTTTGTTGAACTGGAAGCCATAGTCTCGAAGTTGTGTCCTCATCCACAAAACTTGAGAGCAACAACTGGCAGCAGCTACATACTCTGCTTCAGCAGTCGAAGTGGAAACACAAAGTTATTTCTTTGATGCCCAACTTACTAGCTTGTCTCCAAGAAATTGAATGTGACCCGATGTGCTTTTCCTGTGTAGCATACAACTTGCATGATCTACGTCTGAATACGCTATTAGCTCAAAACCTGTATCCTTAGGATACCACAAACCAAGATCTGCAGTTCCCTTCAGATATCTAAATATCCGCTTTACAACCGACATATGGGATTCTTTAGGCGAAGCTTGATATCTAGCACATAAGCATGTAGAAAACATAATATCTGGCCGACTAGCCATCAAGTACATTAAAGAATCAATCATTCCTATATAGGTTCTAACATCAACAACTTTTCCCGAGAGATCAGCTCCGATTTTAGTTCCTGGTGCCATCGGGGTTGAAATTGGAGTACAATTTGACATATTAAATTTTTTTAAAATGTTAGCAATATACTTCGCTTGATTGATAAAAATCTCCGTAGAAAATTGTGTAACTTGTAATCCGAGAAAGAAGTTCATCTTTCCCATCATACTCATTTGAAAACGTGACACCATGAGGTTGGAAAAATTCTTACAGTACTTTGGATTAGTTGAACCAAATATTATATATATTTGAATTAAAATGATATCAACTTTCTCCCTTTTTATGAATAAATTGGTGTCGATTTTACCTTTAGAAAATCCAGACTTGACAAGGAATTTGGATAACACGTCATACCAGGCTCGAGGAGATTGTTTGAGTCCGTAAAGTGCTTTGTCTAGAATATAGACATGATCTGGTTTATCCGCACTTACGAATCCTTCAGGTTAAGAAACATACACCCTCTTCTTTTAGCAATCCATTCAGAAAGGTTGTCTTGACATCCATCTGATAGACCGTAAAATTCTTGTGTGAAGCGTAGGCTAGGAACATCCTAATTGCCTCAATACATGCAACTGGTGCATACGTCTCATCATAATCAATGCATTCCTCTTGTCTGTATCCCTTAGCTTTATTTTGAATAACAACACCATATTCATCCTTTTTATTCTTGAATATCCACTTGGTTCCAATGATTGTCTTTCCTTCAGGTCGGGGCACCAATCGCCAGAATTTAAGCGCTTCAAATTGGTTAATCTCTTCTTGCATGGTTGTAACGCAATCTGTATCACAAAGATCTTCTGAAACTTTTGTCGGTTCTATTTTGCTTAGGAATGAATAAAATAAACATTCATTTGATGTTGCAGACCTAGTTTGCACCGACTTTGACGGATCTCCAATAATTTGATGAACCGGGTGCTCTTTGGTCCACTTGTATATGTGAGGGAGTGGATTAGATTTAGATTGATCATGTTGATTATCTAAGTATCCAGTATTTTCTTCATGTTGGGTTTCAGTTGAAGTAATTGGTGCAGAAGTATCAGTGGATTGGACATTTGATGTTTGTTGAGTAGACATTACCGTACATCCAACTGAATGTGTAACTTCTGGCTCTGCAGTTTCATTTGCAACTTCAACTGAGTGAGTAGGTGTTTGAACTGGAGTTTCTTCTTGAATCGTGGAATTTGATTCAGTCGATACATCTGAAGTGATCAGATGATGATTGCTGGAATCTTCAGATCTGTCAATCACAACAGGTTTAGTCACTCTAGAACCAAGAAACTCATCATAAAAATGTTCAAACAATAAATCTAATTCTGTTAAATGAGATGTAGACGTTGACGCCTTATCAGAATTAGAAACTTTAACCGCAGGTTCTAGACTGATCTGCCTAGAAGCTAATACTCCAGTTATCACGGGTTCTGAACTACTTTGATCTGAAGCCATGTCTTCCTCAAATTTGACATTTACGCTCTTCACCACAATCTTTGAATTCTTTAGATAAACCCTATATGATGCGGATGTTTGAGAATGGCCAATGAAGATCCCTTCTTCAACTTTAGGACTGAACTTGTTCAAGCTCTCCTTATCATTTAATACATAACACCTGCATCCAAAAATATGAAAATGTTTAATGCTTGGTGTTATGTTGTTAATCAAAGCATAAGGCGTTTTACCGAAGCGACGATGGATGATAGATCGATTATGTGTATAACAAGCAGTAGACACAACTTCAACCCATAATAATAGAGGTACGTCTGACTGGCTGAGCATCGTGCGTGCAGCCTCAACTAAGGTTTTGTTTCGTCTTTCAACTACCCCATTCTATTCTAGCGTTCTGGCAACAGAAAATTGATGTGTTATCCCGACCGATTCGAGATAATCGTCAACAATTCTGTTTTTAAATTATGTGCCATTATCATTTCGGATAAGCTTGATTGTCTTTTGCAGGTTCACTTGAACGGTCTTTAGGAATGAGATGATGACATCGGGCGTCTCATATTTTGATCTTAGAAATTTGACCCAAGTGTATCTTGAATAATCATCCACAATCACCAAGACGTATTTCTTGTCGTTAATGCTTTGCGTTCCCATTGGACCACAGAGATCCATATGCAGCAGTTCTAAAGGAGTACTTGTGCTTGGTTCAGGCTTAGGTTTATGTGAATCTCTCTTCATTTTTCCCTTCTCACACACGTCACACAGATGTTCTTTGACGTATTTTAGCTTAGGTAAACCTTTGACCAAATTGCCAGTCACCAACTTGTTGATGTATCTGAAGTTGAGATGAGATAGCCTTCTATGCCATAACCAGCTTTGTTGTATAGAGGCTTTAGAAAGTAGACACACCGCATTATCAGTCTGGACATTTTACAGATTGATAGTGTAGAGGTTTGACTTCCGCGTTCCGACCAAAAGTTCTTTACCATCTTCCGTTCTAACACAACATCGTTTGGCCTTAAAATTCACCTCTAAATCCTTGTCACATAACTGACCAATACTGAATAAATTGTGTCCTAATCCTTCAACATAGCTCACCTTCTTAATCGTTATGTTCTCTCTCACAACATCTCCATATCCCAAGATTGGTGAAAACTGGTCATTTCCAAATCTGACGTTGCCGCAGAATTTCTCTATATAATTAGATAAAATATCTTTCTGTCCAGTCATATGCTTGAAGCAACCAGAATCCAAGTACCACATATGACGGTTCTGCATAAGAGAAATCAGACAACAACGGGTTCTTTTATTTTGAAAAACATTTGAAGAATAAACATGATAAGATCCATACCAACAATCATAATATTGTCGAGTAACAAAATCATTTCGACCATGTGTAGAATACTGACTAGTAGAACGAGATAATTGAATCAACTGCTTTATTGTATAAACCTTGTAAGAAGTTACAAGTTTTGTTTTATGAGAAGCACATTGATCAATTACATCAGTAACACTAACAGCAATCCTATTACAATCCAAATCAGACAATGATTTTGTAAACTCTTCAACATTCTTCTTAGGTCGCCATTCAAGCTTTGCCTCAAGCCTTTTACTTTTCAAATCTGAAACAGAATATTTAGATTTGTAAGAACCATGAGATGTCAGAGTTTGTGCTTTCTTATGCTAACCAGTGTTAGTCCGTTTATGTGAGCGCCATCATCATCTTCTCTAGTTGATCCCACATCTTTTTGGTCGTTGCCTTGTAGTTGTCTGTCTTAATGTAAATCTCATTCGGTATGCTTTGAATTAGTAGAGATCTAGTCTGCTTGTCAGCCTTGAATCTGCTTTTCTGTTCATCAGAATACTGAGAGATATCCACTGGAACTCTCTTTGTCCTTTGTTCTCTTGGTTGATTCCCATCTCCACTATTAGATGATTGATCATCAGGAATTTCCATAGTAAGTGGAATCATTGGACCTTCCTCGATAGACAACTTAATGTTTTCACCATTTGCATGCCTGTCAATAAAATCTAGGAATCTGTCCTTCCATTGTTCATATTCATCTTTGAATTAAATTGGTGGTTTAACATCTGTTCCTATAGCAAGAGCATCATTTGAAGCCATCTTGAACTGAGCACTGGTCTTTAAACAC
This sequence comes from Arctium minus, assembly GCA_954870635.1. NCBI lineage: Eukaryota > Viridiplantae > Streptophyta > Magnoliopsida > Asterales > Asteraceae > Arctium > Arctium minus. The sequence goes on along the minus strand of OX941083.1, from coordinate 75,176,049 downwards.
GAAAACAGAAACTTTCCAGAAATTCTGAAAATTGCCAAAAATTGACTAAGTGTCAGAAGTCGCAAAACACTAAGGTTAACTTGTCGCAAAACACTATTCACTTCACTTGTCGCAGAAAGAGACTTGCGCGTTCTTAGTTGACGCAGGCTGAAGGTTGCGTGTTCTGAGGTTGTCGCAGGCAGTGGTTTGCGCATTCTCACTTGACGCAAACTGAAGTATGTGTGTTCTTGGTCTTTACTTGTTGCAAAACGTTTGCGAGTTCTAGGACTTAGAAAATTTTTCAACAATTAACTTGTCGCAATGCGTCTGCGAGTCCTGGACTTAGAAAAAATTTTGATCAAATAACTTGTCGCAAACAGAACACTTGACGCAGGTCACTTGTCGCAAGCTTTGTCTTGCGTGTTCTTGAGCTTGGCGCAGACTGAAGCGAATGAACAATGACTTGTCGCAGATAACGGTTTGCACATTCTTGGTTGTCTCAAATCGAAGTTTGTGACTTCTGTGCTCTTCGCAAACCAAAGAAAACACAAAAATCACTTTTCGCAGATAGCACTCTGCGTGTTCTTCACCCTCTGCGCGTTCTAGCCTTCTGCGAGTTCTTCACCAAGAATCTTACGTGTTCTTTGGATCTTGCGAGTTCTTCAGAACTTTGAACAAAACTCACTTTTTCAGCCACAAATCGATCCAAATCTTTGAATTAGACCTCGAACCTTTGTCAATTTTTCCTCATACATAATCTAAACACTTTCCAATTGATCGATTACAACCAAATCAACAAAAATTACAAAATTGATGTCAAGAACAGTACGTTTACAACTCGAACCAAAAAAACTCAATCAAATCCAAATTTCACACAAACAGTTGCGAATTGGACAAACTAACCAACACAAAACATGTTCTAGAATCAAAAACAAGTACAACGAATCAAGATTTACACTAAAAACACACAAAATCAAGAAATTGATTCTGGAACAGTGACATTTGCGAGTTCTTCAATATCGACCAAAATTTTATGAATCTTTGAATGATTTTCTGTTTCTATGCTTGCTCTTATACCAATTATGTGTCCCAATAAGTTCAAATCAGATCAAGATGAATAAAACGATTTCTATATATTGAATCTTGAAAATCACAATACAAAATGCTCTCACAAACTCACTATTTCTCTCTCTACAATTAAGCTTTCTCTTAGTCATATGAGTCTACAAACATAAAAGAAACTATTTATACCCCTATCAATTACAAAGACAAAACTAAACATTTAAACATTTTGACTTTTACTTTGACTTATTACAAAGACTTTGACTTTTGCAATAAGAGGCTTTGACTTGAGCATTGACTTTGACTTTCATCTTCATGATCTTGGATCCAACATATTTGAGCACTAACATATAATATGTTCATAATATCACTTAGCTAATGCTATTATGGATGCGGTGATACGTGAGCATGCTTGACTTCAATATTATTGCAATTATTGATGAATGTAGTAGTACGTTTATTATTGTATGAATATATCTATACAATCTCTCATCCTCGTTCTCGTGTGTGACAGACTGAGCTGGTTAACACGCAGTGTAGACCCCGAGCTCAAGTGGGTGGTCAAGAGGCGATCGCATCCACGACTGATTATACGAAAATAGTGGAGACAACTGTAATCCCACCTATACCGGACCTTCTAGGGGGAGGGTGGGGTCCAAACATGTGCCAAGGGTTAATTTGGCCTCCTCAAATCCGGTTATGCAAGAAGTGAACCAGTAGACAGAGATGCTTGCCTGTGTAATGCAGGTATTTAACGCAGATTTAGAGAAGCAACAAGAGGCATTTATGAAGATGTTAGAAGACAGAGACAATAGTCACTGTAGGCACGAGGCAGTGGCTGAGAACGTGGTGGTGGGTTCCGGGGGAACTGAAAACGTCACAAGACTAGAAGATCAAATCAACATTGTTGTTAGGAGGGGTGAGAGGACTTGCTTCTATAAGACTTTTCTGTGCAGCAAGCCGCCAGAATTCTCAGGTTCGGATAATCCAGTTGTTTGCAAGAACTGGATTCAAGAGACTAAACAAGCCTTTAGATCGAGTTAGTGTAGGGTAGATCTGAAGGTGAGGTTCGCCTCTCAGATGTTGAGGGACCCAACCCTTCAATGGTGGAACGTCGCTATCGCTACTCGTGAAGACTCTGTGCTAGTTCGTTGGCTTGGGCCTCTTTCAAGAAGAAAATCTTGGAAGAATACTTTAACGAGTGAGAAGTTGATCGAATTGAAGAGGACTTTCGAACACTTAGAAAGGGAAACTTGTCGGTGAGAGATTTTATCCGACTGTTCATGGAGAAGCTGAATTTGGTAGGGCACGTGGATCAAACTGAGAAAGAGAAAGTGAAAGTGTACCTCAAGGGCCTACCCGTAGAAATGATGGCTATGGTCAGAAATGTTAAGGCCTCTACTCTACGAGAGGCAATTGAAGAGGCCAAAGTCATGGAGGATGTCTACGCTCGGGATAAAGAAGAGAAAGTCGGCATAGGGGAGAAGAGAAATTGGGAAAGCTCACAAGGTTCATTCAAGAAGCCAAAGTTCAATCCTAGCGGAAAAGGAATAGACACACGAAGGGAAGAAAGGTGGTGTCCCTAATGCAAGAGCAAGCATTTTGGACCTTGCAACCCCAACCCGATTGTGTGTTTCAAGTGTGGAAAGTCGGGACATACTAGTCGTGCTTGCTCTATTAAGGGAACGGTATGTTACGAATGTAAGAAGATGGACCATATGAGGCATGAATGCCCCAAGTTGAGGGACAACTCAAAGGGATCAGTGTGGGGATTCAAGTGAGGAAGGAAGTTGCTCCGAGAGTACAAGGGAGGGATTTTTCAGATGACAACGGAGGAGGCAAAAGAAAATTCCGATGTGGTGTCAGATACGTTCTTACTCAACTCCATACCCGCTAGAGTACTTTTTGATTCCGGTGCAAACCGCTCCTTTGTGTCATCCGTGTTTTGAAAATCATTGAATGTGCCTCCTAGTACCCTTAGTGATGCGTTAGTGATAGAAGTAGCGAATGGGGAACAAGTAGTGTTGCGTGAAAGGCTAGAAAATTGTCGTGATATTGGAGGCAAATGTTTCGAGGTAGATTTACTTCCTATGGCTATAGAAGGATTTGGCGTCGTTATGGGGATGGATTAGTTGGTGAAGAACCAAGTCGAGATCTTATGCTCAAAGAAACTTATTATAATACCTACAGCAAATGGGGACTTCATTCTTGCCTATGGGGAGACACAGAAGGGTGAAGTAATGATCGTTTCTTGTATTAAGGAACGGAAGTACCTAGCGAGGAAGTGTACCTCATTCCTTGCCTACGTGGTTGATGCCAAAGAGGAGAAAAAGAAAAGGTAGGAGACATGAAAATTGTTAGTTAGCAAGTTTTTGGACGACTTTCCCGATGGCCTACCGGGTTTACCACCCGATCGTCAAGTGGAGTTCTGAATCGATTTAGTTCCGGGAGTGGCACCGATAACACGTAAACAATATCGTCTCGCACCAACATAAATGCAAGAGATGATGAAGTAGTTACAAGAATTATTAGATAAGGGTTTTGTAAGATCAAGCTCGTCACCTTGGGGAGCCTCGATGCTTTTTCGTTAAGAAGAAGGATGGCACAATGCGCATGAGCATCGACTACCGCGAGTTGAATAAGGTGACCATGAAGAACAAATACCCACTTCCCCAGATAAGTGATCTATTGGACCAATTGCAAGGAGTGGGATGCTTTTCTAAAATAGATCTTCGTTCGGGATACCACCAAGTGAAGGTAAGAGAGAAAGATGTTTCGAAGACTGCCTTCAGAACTTGTTATGGACATTATGATCTTTTGCTTATGCCGTTTGGCTTAACCAACGCGTCAGCCGTATTCATGGACTTGATGAACCGAGTTTGTCGACCTTTCCTTGATAGGTCTATTATAGTCTTAATTGACGACATCTTGGTCTATTCTAAGAACGAAGAGAAGCATGAATGACACCTATGGGAAGTATTGGAAATGCTAAGAAAAGATAAATTTTACGCCAAGTTCTCTAAGTGTAAGTTTTGGCTGCAGGAAGTTCAATTCTTAGGTCACGTGGTGACTCATGATGGGGTGAAGGTAGACCCATCAAAGATTGAGGCGATGATGAATTGGGTACCACCGAAGAGCCCATCGAAGATCTGGAGCTTCTTGGGTTTGGTTGGTTACTACCGAAGATTCATCCAAGACTTCTTCAAAACCGCCTCGCCTTTGACACTGTTGACAAGAAAGAATGTGAAGTTTCTTTGGACCGATGCCCAAGATCAAGCCTTCAAGATGCTACAAAAGAAGTTGTGTGAACCTACAGTTCTATCCCTACCTAAGGGAACAGATAACTTTGTAGTCTTTAGTGACACATTTAAGATGGGGTTGGGATGTGTCTTGACGGAAAGGGGCAAGGTGATAGCCTATGCATCAAGACAACTTAATGATCATGAGAAGAATTACCCAACTCATGATCTGGAGTTTGCGGCGGTAATGTTCGCACTGAAGTTATGGCGACACTATTTGTACGGCACGCGATGTACACTTTACACCGACTATAAAAGCTTAAAGTATGTCTTTGACCAAAAGGAGTTGAATATGCGTCAAGGGAGATGGCTAGAATTTCTTAAGTATTATGATTGTGAAATACTCTACCATCCCGGCAAGGCAATGTGGTGGCGGATGCCTTAAGCCGGAAAGAGTATAGTGGAAACGTCCGAGCATCGTTCGAACGGGTTTAAGTGGTCTCAAACCTACTTGAGAAGATCAAGACCTCACAAGCCGAGGGCTTGCTTGAGGAAAACCTCAAGAATGAAGTTATGTCAAAGCAACACCTTCAATTGACGAAAGACGGTAGGGGGTTGAAGCTCCTCCAAGGGCGGATTTGGGTACCCAATATTGGAGGATGCCGGGAATTATTGTTGGAGGACGCTCATAAGTCAAAGTACTCTATTCATCCCGAGAGTAAAAAAATGTACCGGGACCTAAATTTGAACTATTGATGGCCAGTGATGAAGCTAGATGTGGCCAGTTATGTGGAGAAATGTATTACTTGTTTACAAGTAAGGCCTGAACACCAACGACCTTATAGTAGTTTGCAGTCACTCGCAATCCCGGAGGGGAAATGGGAGCATATCATTATGGAATTTGTGACGAAACTACCAAACACATTGAGGGGTCATGACACCATATGGGTAATAGTGGATCGACTGACCAAGAGTGTGCACTTTTTGACAATGCGAGAAACACTACCGATCGATAAATTAGCGAAATTGTACATCGATGAGGTAGTCTCGAAACACGAAGTGTCACTGTCCATTGTGTCCGATCGAGATAGCCAATTTACGTCCCGTTTTTGGGACGAATTACAAAAGGAATTGGGCACGAAAATAAAGTTAAGTACCATGTATCATCCCTAGACGGATGGTTAAAGAGAGAGGATCATCCAAATTCTGAAAGACATGTTGGGTTGTGTGTCATCGACTTTAGGGGTAATTGGGATTCTCATATATTATTATTGGAATCTGCTTACAACAACAACTACCATTAGAGCATCGACATGGCACCGTTCGAGGCATTGTATGGCAAAAGTGTAAGACTCCCATGTGTTAGTTGGAAGCAGGATAGAAACAGTTTGCCACCTCAGAGATCGTGCAAGAGACTATCGACAAGGTGAAAGGTATCCGAGAGCATTTGAGGGCAGCTCAAGACCGTCAAAAGATTTATGCGGATAAGAAGAGGAGACCTATAGAGTTCCAAGTGGGTGACTGTGTGATGTTAAAAGTGTCACTTTGGAAAGGGATCATCAAGTTTGGAAAACGTGGGAAGCTTAGTCCCCGTTTCCTTAGACCCTTCACCATTATTGGCAAAATAGGACTCCAAGCCTATAAGCTAGATTTGCCATCAGAGATGAACGTGATTCACCCCACCTTCCACGTGTGCTACCTCCATAAGTATTTGGCAGATGAGGAAAGTGTCATTCCGTTATCCGAGATCCGAGCAGAACAACCGATGTGTGGAGGAACCCGATGCCATTTTAGAGAGGAAGTCAAAGAGACTCCATCACAAAGAATTTGTTATGGTTAAAGTGCAATGGAAGCTATACCAGGGTACGAATGTGACTTGGGAAGCGAAGGAGGATATGAATAGGCGGTATCCTCACCTTTTTGGTTAGTGTGAGATTTTGAGGACGAAATCTATTTTAAGAAAGAGAGGATTGTAACACCCTGATAAAATTGAGCACGACTTATCACCCTTAAACGGATGGCCAAAGTGAAAGAACCATTCAAACTTTAGAAGACATGTTGAGATCATGCGTTATCGACTTTGGTGGTAACTTGGACTCTCACCTACTATTGGTGGAGTTTGCCTATAATAATAGTTATCACTCTAGCATCGGGATGACTCCCTTTGAGGGGTTGTATGGCCGAAAGTGTATAACTCCCGTATGTTGACTTGAAGCAGGAGAGAAGTAGTTTGTTGGACCAGAGATCACTCAGGAGACATCAGATAAAGTAAAAAGCATTTGAGAGCGCTTGAAAGCGGCTCAAGATCGACAAAAGAGTTACGCCGACATGAAGCGAAGACCAACCGAGTTCCATATGGGGGATCGAGTGATGTTGAAAGTGTCCCCATGGAAAGGCATAATTCAATTCAGAAAGCGTGGGAAACTTAGTCCCCGTTTCCTTGGGCCTTTCGCCATTTTCGATCGAGTTAGGCTCCATGCCTATAATTTGGACTTGCCATCGGAAATGGAAGGAATCCATAACACTTTTCACGTGTGTTATCTATGTAAATGTTTGGCAGAAGAAGAAAATGTTATTCATTTGTCAGAAATTCGGGTGGATGGAAACAATCAGTGCGTAGAAGAGACCGATGCCATTTTAGAAAGGAAGTTAAAGAAACTCCGTCCCAAAGAGGTGATTATGGTCAAGGTTTAAAACCATTGGGATGCAAACGTGACTTGCGAAGCCGAAGAGGACATGAAAATATGATATCCTCATTTGTTTGTTTAAGACAAGATTTCGAGGGGACGAAATCCTTTCCAATGAGGGGAGGATTGTAACACCCGAAAATTTTTAGGTAAGTAAAATTACAAGTCCTATACGTGTTTTTATTATTGTTATAATTTTAATTATACATTTTATAGATTAAATGTGTTTGGGTTGAAAATGGTTATATATATAGGTTATATTTTATTTTAATAAAAAATATTATCAATTTGTTTATTTGGATTATATTATATTTCAATTAAAATTTTATTAGTTAAATATAGAATAATACGGTTGGATCTTTAAAAGTAGGCATGGAAATGGGCCCCGACCTGTCGGGGAACCCGGTCCACCCGCCCCGATCGGGGATGGGGATTCCCCACTAAACCGGGGATAGGGACGGGGATCCCCGTTTGTCTCAAACCGGGGATGGGGACGGGGACGGGTATCGCACTCCCCGCCCCGCCCCGCCCCGTCCCCGTCCCCGTTATATATTTTAATTAATATTTAATATATATTATTTATTTAAACTAAATCGGTAATTCATAATTTCCTATTTCCTAACTAGGTTTATAATATAAAATTGTTATTTTTTGGATGTTAATATGTATTTTGGATGTCAATCAAAATACAATTACTCGATATGGTTTTGAATATTACTCGATATCTTTTGGTACATGTAAAGTTTAGTTTTTTTTCCCGAATTCGGTTGAATTTCTTTTGGTTTTAAGTTATTAATTATTATATGATGTTGTGATTTTTTTTATACTAAATTAAATTTCTTTCGATTTTAGGTTTATTTGAAATATGTGATATTTAAACATGTGTGGTGTCTCATATATTTGATTTAAATAGCTTACATAAACGGAAAAGAAAATCCTCGTTTCCCCGTTGGGGATCCCCGTTCCCCGTTGGGGATGGGGATGGGGATGTGATCATATTCCCCGGCGGGGACGGGGACGGGGACGGGGATGAAGACGAGGGATTGGGGACGGGGATGGGGATTGAGGTCCCCGCCCCATCCCCGCCCCATTTCCATGCCTATTTAAAAGGGAAATAATAATAATAAATAAATCATGGACTTTAGTTTATTTCAATAAAGGGCCTAATTTAAATGTTATGGAGTATGGACCTAATCTGGAAATTGTTATTCAAACAAATAGTGGGCCTAACATTATTATTGAATTAGAATCAAATTGTGGGTTGCAGTGCATTGGGCCTCTCGACCCTGAAAAACATCCTCGGCCGTGAAGTGGTGGCAGAGGTTGGGTTGTCTGTTTGAGGTACCAAGTGACTTGCGCCATGTGATTTGTATCCTTGGTTTGTATCATTGGTTTCATTTATTACTTCACCCACTTCCTCCCACTCTCAACTACTTGGATATTTTTCAATCTATGGCACCAATTTTAAAGCTTCAACCACATTCATAAGCCTTGATTTCTCTTTGAATGCAAGATTTATGATTAAAGTTTTTCACCATTATCATCTTCTCCATTAGAGCTTTTATCCACTTCTTAACTTTTCCATTGAAACCGTTTGGGGAAGATTTCTAGAGCAATTATTGCCCATCTCCAAGCATTTACAAGATTTCTAACATCAAGATTTCAAGTGTTGGTCAAGATCCAAGTTCATCATCTCTATTTTGAGGATTTTACCTATTTTCTAGGTTTTCTCCAAAACCTACAAGGTGAGTTCTAAAAGCTTTGTAAAACTAGATACATGCCTAAATGTGTACATCTAACATATTTTCATGCTTTATGTTAGGACCATAAATGTCCTACATAGTTGAAAGTTATATAAAAAAATATTTAGGTTTTATTTATTTATTTGTAAAAGCCTTTAATTTGTTATTTGGGCTTAATCTTGACGTAATGGGCTTGGGCCTTGGTTGTTAGAGGCCTAAGTATTTAATGTTTTGTTTTGTGTGAAATTAGGGTAAGAGAAGAGAGGTGATTAGAGAAATTGTATTGTGCGCTTCAGAAAGATTAGAGAGAGAGTTTGTATTACATTCAATCATTTTGTAACTCTCTTCAATCATTCAATACAGATTTGTGATTTCGATACATTGTTACTTGTTCAACTGGGATTCACACTTTATTTCAAGTGTTTCCTTCTTAGTTGATGATTTGATTATATTTATCCATTTTGATGATTTTTTGGCTATTTTGAGCATTTTTAGAGTGAACCATTACTTTAGAGTCATGATGAGCATATTTTATGTTTAGATTATATTTGAAACGATTATATGGAACCTTGTTCGTATTTTGACATATTTGTGTTAAACACATTTTATGGGTTTATTGGCCTAATTTGAGGATTTTGTCTATATGTGCTATTTTCATGTTTATAAATAGACTTATGGAGTTACGATGTAACTTTTAATCATGAGTTATGGAAAAATTATTTCGTTATGGAATTGTTGGACTTTTCCGCTTGAGATGAATGGATAAAGGGACTTTCCAAGTAGGCACTAGGAGGGTTGAGTCTAGAGGTGTTACCTTTGGGGTAGACACTAAGATCTCCGCCGCTTGAGGTGTTACCTTGGAGGTAGACACTAAAGCTGCCAAGCCTTGAGGTGTTATTTGTAAGAATAGAGACTAAGGACAACCGACTCTTGTGGTGAAACTTGCTAAGTGGTCGTTAGGACACTTGGACTATAAGTCTTGAGGTGTTATGCGACAAGTTGTTGAATGACATACTTTTGTGTTCCCGTCACTCTCAACGGATACGGGTCTCCCTCGTTGAATCCACTTAGATCTCGTATTTGGCTTACAAATGGTTTTAACTACTTATATTGAAACTGTCTACTTCATGTTCATGCTCACTAGGCTTTTTGGCCTAACACTTGTTTTGGTGTCGGCATGTATCTCAGGTTCTAGTGGTGTGGTCGCCAAGAAGGTTTAGCCAGTCTTGGTAGAGAGAGCTTGGGGAACTTTTTGAGACGTCATCTTTTGAAGCTATTTTGTGGGTTAGGTGACACCCAATTGTAATCTATTTCTTCAATAGAATTAAATTAGGAGGTTGTGATCCTCAATCCAATTGTTTACAAATTGTAAATTTATTTGGCGTATTCTAAGTTCCTTTTTAGGAAAGCTCGTATATTAATATTTGTATACCATGTTCCGGATTTATTCATAATTTTTTTTGTATTCCCATTTTTGGGATGTTACATGTGTCCATATATGGATTCTAGAGAGTAGACACTAAAGAACCATGGATCCTTGAGGTGGAACTCGTCTATCATGGGTAGGCACTAAGGTTCAACAAGTACTTAAGGTGTAACTCCTTGGAGTAGACACTAAAGGTATATGTGTAGGTTTGAGGTGATGTCGAAGTGGTATGTGCACTAAAACCAGGAACCTGAGGTGTAGTCCCACTAACATCATTAGGTGACTCCATTTACGTGTTATTGTCACCTTGATGGAAACGGGTCTCTCCCGTAAATCAAGAGATGTATATTGTATTATGTTCAGGTGTGGAACATCATGTGGAAATGAGATTTATGGTAATGTATTTCTATTGCGGAAAGGGTAATACCATATTGCACATTAATGTCTTTGCAATATAATTATACTTATACTTTTATGTTTGTTCTCACTAGGCTTCTAGCCTAACACTTGTTGTGTGTATTTGAGCTACAGGTCCCACTAGTGGTGGATCTAAGACTTTGTGAGGTGCCAAGTGTTGCAATGGCGAACACCTAAGGCACTGGCTTTTTGGGATATTTTTGTAAAGAGCGATATTTTTGGAAACATAGTGGCACCCACTCTAATCTAGTCGTTAATTAACTAGATTAATTAGGTTGTTAGCTATATGTCTCGTTATTCATTGGATGTTGGTTGTACAAACTCCCCCTTCGTCGGTTATGGTTGGTTTTTAACATTGAGGATTTTATGTTGTTCATTTTTAGAATTGCCCTATTTTGATGTTTTAATTGTTAGGTGTTACAAACTATAAGTTCATGTGTGAACCTGTTGATTAGTTCACATGTGAACTATTTAACTGATTCACATATGAACATATGTGTTCATATGTGAATCAGTTAATTAGTTCATATGAGAATCAGTTAATTAGTTCATATGTGAATCACAAGGAATTATATGTGAATCTATTAATTAGTTCATATAATTCACATATGAACATATGAACCGGTTAAAAATAGTTTATATGTGAATTACACAGGTTCACATATGAACATATAGTTCATATGTGAATCACACGGATTCACATAGAAACCCGTTTGCCGCCTATTTATAAAAGTTACGAAACTACCCCTCTATTTTTGGCATAGTCACAAATTTTGATCAGTCAAATCCGATCTTGACCGTATGAAGGTCTAGTAATACTTATCTAATTCTTATATATTTAGCACTTCTTATATATTTACATATATATATATATATATATATATATTAGAGGGGAGAGGTTCATTTGAGAACTGTTAAATATATGCGAAATAAAGAAGTAATCCTAGTCTTTCATTCGGTCAAGATCGGCTTTGACCGGTCAAATATTGTGTCTTTGACTGATCAACAATTTCGGCTTTGACTGGTCAAAAGTTGCCGCTATTCCAAAAATAAAAGGGCAGTTTCGTAATTTTTACAAATATACGGGACGAGTTCATATATGAACTTGTATGATTTACATATGAACTATATGTTCATATATGAACCTTGTGATTCATATATGAATCAATTAACTGATTCACATATGAACTAATTAACTATAGATTCATATGTGAATCAGTTGAACTAATTAACAGATTTATATATGAACCTTTGTGATTCACATATGAACTAATTAACTTATTCATATATGAACGTATAGTTTATATATGAATCAGTTAAAAGAGTTCATATGTGAATTACACTGGTTCATATATGAACATATAATTCATACGTGAATCATACAGGTTCATATATGAACTCATCCCGCGTATTTTACAAAACTACCCCTCGATCTTCTATAGATCACACAAAGAATTATCCGGTGTTTCACGGTCAAAGTCGCAAATGTTGACCAGATAAAGGGCTAGCTAGGATCATTTCTTTATTTCTCATATTTTTACCATTTCTCAAATTAACCTAATCCTATATTAGATTATATTTAATATTTATGTAGCTTATTTAATCCTTATGAAATAAAATATTGTTTTTTGAGTTTTACCATAAAAATATAATGTAATATTTTTTATTGGTAAATCTTCAAGTTAATACTTTCAATCAATTTGCAATAGTTGGTATTTTGAGTTTAATTAATAAATTTAGTTAATATTTTGTTTACTTTAAGATAACATTTTAAATATTTGATCAATACAACTATCTAAGATTCAACAGGTTTACTAAAATAGATAAATTAATATATTTTATTTTATAAATAAAAAATTAAGAGTGAATTACACTGGTGGTCCGTGGTTTGGTCAAATTTTGGATTTGATCCCTAAAACAAACTATCTAAATTGAAGGTCCCTAACTTTTCATTTTCATTAGACACATGGTCCCTCTACTCAACAAAGTTAGTTAGCAACCCTTAAGAGTGACAAAAATTCTTCTACTCTAAAATTTAATTTCATTCATGCTTTATTTTATTTTTTATTAAAAGGTATTTTATTCGATACAAATCAAATTTCTTAAAATAAATTACAATAAAAAATCTTTATATTTATTTAGAAACTATCAAATTCACAAAACAAAAAAATTAGCGTTAAAAACTCTCAAGTTTAAGAAAAGAAGGAAACCAAGATAAATTCACATATCTTTTGAGTTGAGAATTGAAATATGCGAACAAAATATTGAAATTAAGTTCGGTTAACATGAGATTATTAATATATGGTCAAACTACAAATAATTAAGATAACAACAAAGTAAAAATTATAAATTAAAATTAAAACAATACTTTGTATTTTATAGGAAACTTTTTTAAATAGTGTCATATATATAAAATTGCTAATGCGACGCTTTCTATTTTAAGTGTTTTAAAACTTGCTAGAACGTCCAAAAAGTCTTATAACTTATTGCAATGATTTTAGATAGAAAACTTTATTTTTTTGATCATGTAAATTAAGTCTTATAAAGTGGTTTATTATGACACTTATTTTTTTTGGCTTCATATAAATCTTATTTAGTCGTAGTAATAATTTTTCTTAATTGTTTGATTAATCTGCTCTTTTTTTAATCTTAATTTACAAATTTTATTTTGTTGTTATTTTAATTATTTGTAGTTTGACCATATATTAATAATCTCACGTTAATCGAACTTAATTTTCCTCGTATATTTTAATTCTCAACTCAAAAAGTATGTGAATTTATCTTGGTTTCCTTTGTTTTTTTTTAACTTAAGATTTTTTAACGTTAACTATTTTTAAAATTTAATAGTTTTTAAATAAACATAAAGATTTTTATTTAATGTGTAATTTATTTTAAGATATTTGATTTGTGATTGATTATATAAAAATATTTTGTAAAAATAGAATAAAGTGTGAATGACATTAAATTTTAGAGTAGATTACTTTTGGTCCCCATAGTTTGTTTAAATATCGATTAGTCCCTCATAACGGTTGCTAACTAACGTTGTTAAGTGTAGGGACCATGGGTATTATAAAATTGAAAAATCACCAGTATAGATATTTTATTTTAGGGACGAAATCCAAAATTTAAGCAAACCACAAGAACCACTAGCGTAATTCACTCAAAAATTAATAAATATACTTAAATTAAAATATGAGTCATATAAATTGAATAATTTTATCTTTAATACCATTCTTAGCAACTCTCTCTCTCTATATATATATATATATATAAAAATATATATATAACATAGATGCAATTAAATGAGAAATCCATATTATGATAACCGTAAAACTTTTACATTAAGATATTGTTTGACATGGTTTCTTCTCATGTAAAGTTAGCATTTAATTTATTGATGAACAAATATTTGTTTCAGTATGTGTTTGTTTCATATGTATTCAGTTTACAATATGAAAAATTTTTACGTGAACTTTTGTTTCACAAACAGGGTAAAGAGGTTTACATTGTAAAACAAATATATGTTAATCAATATTATAAATTCTACTATTATATGAAAAAAAAATTATATGAAATAATAGATGATGCATTAGTTCTTAACACTATCATAATGTCGTGGATTCTCAAAAGAAACCCTATATATAAAGTATATATGTACCTATAAATCAATCAATATTTCATTCGATAAACAAAATGCAATTAATAGAAAGATTGCACCTTTAGAAATGCATAAGCCTCTTCTTCTTTTAAAATAATGCTTACACAATGGCATATGCTTAATCCTACCAAAAATCTCAATACAAACACCTTAATTCAACTTCTACATTACACAATGATGCTTGAGATGTAGATTTTTTAGACGAAAAATAGAATGGAATGGTGTACCTCAACCATCAACCTAGTATTTATTACATCTATTTGTTGTTACATCTCATGTGATTGCACCTATTCCACAAATCATTCACAAAACTATTCATACTTGTTTATTTTCAAATTATACTTCAAATATTGTATAGTTAAAATAATGTTGTTTTAAACCATATAAATTTATGACCTATATTTCATTATAGGTACATTTATTATTTATATCTTTTTAATATTTTATTCATAAAATAAAATATACCAATTTATCTATTTTTAATAAACATGTTGATTTTTAAATAGCTCATACATATCGATCAAAATATCTAAAATGTTATTTTAAAATAAACATAATAATAACTAAGTTTATTAAATTAAACTCAAAATACCAACTATTGCAAATTGATATATATATATATATATATATATATATATATATATATATATATATATATATAAGGGTTAAATCTAGTGAGGACCAAAAAAAAATTAAGAACTTGAGAACTAATTTAATCCATTGATTAGAATAAATGAAGGGTTATTAAAGAAAAAGTCTTTTTTGTTAAAGGAAGAAATAAATATAACAACAATAAATGGAGAGAATGAATCTGTAATTCTCATTAATCAAAAGCCCTTTAAATAGGGATGAGTTACAAGTAGATAACCACGAGATATTTCAGTTCTAATCTAACTCTGATATATTTACCTCTATCTCTATCTTTATCTCTATCGTCATATCCTTTAGACGATGGCACATTTATCCTACAACACTCCCCCTTGTGCCGAGTTAAAGGAGTGGTGGTACACAGTTGTTGCCTCGTTAAAACCTTACGCCAAAATAAAACCCAGTGGGAAAAAATAAAAATATGACGAAGGAAAGAGTACAACACACCAGCTTCTTTGCAATACATAGACTTTTCCTTCAGTCTAGTTTTCTCTTAGATTCGTACTTTAATCATGAGAGTTAAGAAAATACGATGGTATATAAACTGTTGCCTCACTAAAACCTTACACCAAGGAACAAAACCCAATGGGAAAAATAAAACCTTGGTTGAAGGAAATAGCACAACATACCAATATCAAATATATAGTAGACTCCCCCTTTTGTCTACTACTCCCCCTGATTTGTGCATTAATCGAGGGAGTTTGGAAAACATTTCCATTTACTTTCTACACGTTTTCCAATATATGGTTTTATGGTAATGAATTGGTAAAATATGTCACATTCTTCTGACACCTTACTTGATTCACTTGAATCTAAAGGAGAGTCTTTTATTGCTGATTGTATAGAAACTTAAGAAGAATATGCTTTGTGTTATTACCTTGATGTATCTTATGTTCATTTCTTCAATATATGATGCATCATTTCCATATATGCAAGTAGGATTCTGGTTGAACCCAAAATTACTAACTCCTCTAATATATGTAATGATAGTCCTTAATCATATACATTATTTTATTATCTCATGGAGAGTAATATTCGTGGATTAGTTCAAGGAGATAGTTACAAATGATTGCTTAGTTTACTTCCAAGCAATCGACGTGTTCCTTGTGGTAATTCTTTATCCAGTTTGGGAACAACCTTTGTATGGGTCAGACACATACCTAATATCAGCAAACACATACCAAGACATTGTTTGGTGTTTTTCTATAAGAGCTAGTACTTTTGCTGCTTACATTCTAAGTAGGTATTGAAATTCCATTATCAATCCAATTTTTCTTTCTATAGGGAAAGTATAAACCCATGTCAATGGTTCCAAAATATTAATTTGATATCATTCCAATGACTTTGCGTTGGCGTTGAGCTAAATCTAGCTAACAAGTTCATTGAGAAATATAATGTATGGTCAAGTGTATTATGCTAAGTACGATAATGCGCATATTGTACTTAGATAGGGAATTCCAGCTCCCAACATTTTTCGTCATCATCCTTTAGACGAAATGGATTTTTCCTTATATCCGACACTTCAACCGATCATGGGAGTGCTAACTGAATGCGCTTTGTCCATATTAAATTGCCTGATTATTTTCTGGACATATGCAATCGGTAAATTAATATTTCACAAACTCGGTGTCCTAACTCAAATATCTAGACAAAACCAAGTCTTCCCAAGATCTTTCCTCTCAAAATCAGATTTTAAGTAGCTTGTGGTTCCTCTCATTTCATCAAGAGTGCCTATTATGTTCACAACATTGACATATAGAGCTACTTTGAAAATCTGGAACTTGTTTTCCATAATAAATACGCAAGAGAACAGTTCATCGTTCTTATATATCCTTTCCCAATCAAGTATTCCATTAGGCGGGTATACCACATCCGCTTAGATTGCTTTAATCTATAAAGTGGGCATTTCAATTTTATTGCAAACGCATTTCGTGGTTTAGAGTTACTTGATTTTGGTAATGTAATATCATCAAGTACTTTATATATCTCCAAATCTAGATCCCCATAGAGATACGTAGTAACCACATCCATGAGTTGCATTTCCAGTCCTTCGGAAACTATGCTAATAAATTATTTGGATGTCATAACATCTATCATGAGAGAGTAAGTCTCCTCGTGGTCAATCCAGAGCATTGTGAGAAACCTTGCGCCAAAGGAGAGCCTTACATATTAGGACTTCATTATTCTCATTACGCTTTCTGACAAAGACTGAGTTATGTCCTACGGGCTTTACACTTGGTAGGTTAGCACTACCAGACCAAATACCCGATCCTTTGTCAAATAATATAATTATTTCTGGATTGTTTCTTTACATTTAGGTCAATATGCTCTTTGTTGATATAATTCAACCGAGCCTGGTTCGATGTCGTCGTGCTCGATCATTTTATGAGCCATTGTATATGATAATAAATCATCAATGATTATATATGATATGTCCATCGACTCATATGTACTCTCATAGTTCATTTGAGATTAATATTCATCTCTAGAATCAATATTAATTTTGGAGCGTCCTCCAGTGATGATTCATGGACATAATTATAATTAGAGACAATCTCATAAGAGTTTTGTGTATTGATGATAAATGGATGTGCCTCACTATTCTCTTCCTTTAGAATAGTATCTATCGAACCAAGTAGCTTCCACCACTTCCATTTGGTAGCTACGACCTCAACCACACCTCCACTATGTGTGATTGCAACGCACTTTCCAACGGCGTTGTGCCCCTGTTGGGGACTTTTTAACCTTGCGAGTATATTTGCAGCTCGCATATGTGATCTTGTCACTTTTGGAATATTAAACGTATCAGGTATCGAGTCTAATTCGTTTGACTTCAACATTACGTTATGAAGTTTTGGGGATCAAAATGAGACAGAGTGAGAATATTCAATGACACTTCCTGTCGTTCCCATGGAAAATCCTTTTTCCTATCTCCCCCTAACGACGGGAAGATTGTCTCATGAAAGTGACAACCCGCAAATCTAGCGGTAAAGAGATCACTAGTCAAATATTATAATTAGCGGATAATTGTTGGGGGTTCATATCCAACATTTACCAAATCGTCTTTAAGGACCCATTTCGATGTGCTGTGGGGGCGCAATTGGCACATATAATCAAACATGCGTAAATGTAAAATATCAGGCTTATATCCAGTTACCAACTGGTACGCATGAGACTGGTTAGCAAGCAGTGGGTCTAAAAACGAAAAAAAAAACTGCATATAATAATTGCGTAATCCCAGGTAGATGTGGGTAAATTGGTGCGCATTACTAATACCCTAGATGTCATCATATTCTTTTGATAACAACTTCTATGAGATCATTTTATATATACACATGGGGTATAGGAAACTCTACATTGATCCTAATACATATGCAATTAACATCAAATCCTTATGATGTAAATTCTCCAGCATTCCAAGTCATGTAGACTTGATGAAATAATAAGGGTGGTGAGCCCTTAAATGTATAACTAGTGCTAGGAGTGCAGTATTTCATGTGGACAATAATACGACATGTGTTCATCGTGTCGAAACCAGAACCATAAAGTACTTTAATGGTCCGCATTCTGGATGTTTATGTCCATAAATATCACCTTGTAACAATGGAATATTTTTGTATAATGTCCTTAGCTTTAGTACGATCTCATTCCTGTATTGGCTAAGGATTAGGGTATATACAAAAGTTTATGTATTCGAGAGGGCATATTATGATAGCAATGTTGTTTCTTATGCTTCAGAAGTCAACAGTTGCAATTTGCCTCATTTTGCCTTTCACTCGAAAGAGAATGTGTCTGTGTATTTTGCAATACACGGATCACTATGTCATAACCACGGTGTCCCACATGGTCATGTCAAAACATATATATGTTATTGCCCCCAAAAGTTCTTTATTGGTGACAAAATATGTTTCGATGACCCAATAATCTACTAGTTTGACACATTAGTTTCCATGATATATGTTTCCTTTCATATTCATTGGAATTTTTGTATATATGCTCATTTTCATTTCCATTTGATACGAATATCTTTACAAGGTTCCTATTAAACTTGTTCCAACAAGAGAGTGACAGTTCATCGTCTAAGTAATTTGGTTGGATGTATTATAAAACAAGTATTAGTCTATCTTTTTTTCGATTGTGTGATAGGTCAAAAAAAATCAATTCTCCTCGATACATTCCTACATGGAACGGAGAATATTGAAATTTTTTGTATTTGTTTTGATGTATTTCTTTACATCTATAATGGTTACATATTCGATTTTACTTTAGCAAATAAATTAATTTTGGTACTTCAAATTAATTTCAAAGAAACATATGCATAATCAATATTAAATATTAAAACAAATATGTTATGTTTCATTTTCAACGTGTTCCCTTTTTGATAGAAGCATTTTTTAGTGCATATCTTATTTGATTGTCCATTATCACCTGGGTAGTAGTTGTATCCTACACTAGGTGTTGAAAAATCCTTCCTGACTCTTACCAATACCCTGACCCTTTATAGGGTCTCGTCCACATGGTGCATAAATGTCACATGTGTGAAATTGTTTTTAACTCACAATCCTTTGGAGTTGTTTCCACCTCTAACACTTTCACTATCGATATCGGGAATTTTCTTTATCCCGACATATGTGGTGTTATTCGAAAGAACCTTGTTATGTCTCTCAACCACTTTCATTAGGTTGATGAGTTTGTCTAAAGGTTGTATTCCAACTTATATTTATATTTACTTATATATGAAAGGTGGAAATAATGTTAAAAATCATGTCATCTTCTGTGAGTTCCTTGCCACAGAGATTGAGATGGGTTTTGGATATATTTCTTTGTTGACATCAGTTACCTTTTTTGTAATCGAGTAAGTGGGTTTCATTCCAATGTACGATTAGTTCGGTAAGTACATATTCATGAGTACTCCCGATTATCCCTTTCGGGACATCCCACGTTTCTTTGGGGGTTTCTAGTAAAGCTATTCCTATGAAATTTAGGATTTATATGTCGTCTCAAAACATGAAGGTATTTGCTTGTACCTTTTCAAGAGGTTGGTTTTAGAGTCAATAGGGAGTTGGATTTTAGGTATTTTCTTGTACCTTTTCAAAATGAGGTTTATATACTCATTCAGATTCTTTTGAGTTTACGACGTTGATTTTTGAATGAGTTGTTTCAACCATTTACATATATAAAGCATAATATATATATATATATATATATATATATATATTTTTTTATAAGAAAATGGATTATGGTTATGAAATTTCATTATCATAACAATATTGGATTTTGTATGCTTTAATTTTATTGATAATACCTCATCAATATTTCAATTTGCGAAAAAGAAATCACTCAATCTATTGGATTTCCAGGTAGTAGGGGAATCACATGGATTTCTTAAATCCCTACAAACCTTAAGGCTGTTTACACTCGTTTGACAAAATCCAGTCGATATTTTGCGATTTATTTAATTGGTAGATTTTGACATGAGGTCAAAAAAAAATGAAATCAGATTCAGAAAAATTATTGTATATTAGCATTATGGGAGCTTTTGACATGATCCAAAAAATATGAGGTTGAAAGTGTAACTTCCAAATATGAATTAAGGTTGAAAATGATGAGTAGGAACCCATAATCAAGATAAGCATTTGAATAATATTTTAACATTTTCATGCTATTTTTTTGGAGCGTTTATCAAAACACTAAAAAATTATGAACGTTGAAAGTGTAACTTTCAAGAATTAATTATAAGAATGATAAGTATAAACTTAAATTAAGATAAACATTTAAATATTACGTGGATAAGGTAATTTCTAAAACTAAATCTATAAAAGAATTAGTAAACATGTTAATATCAAATTAAAGTCATTGACTTAAATCCACAAATAACAATTAACTAGTCTACAAATAACACAGTAAAATAATTATTCATATTAATAATTGGATATGGAAACAATAATAATCAAATAAATAGTTAATGAAACTTAATGATTAAATAAAAACAATTTAATCATTCAATGCATATCATAAGCCATCAACAGTAATGGTTGATGGAAGCTTCCTTACATAATAATTCTTTCTTCTTCTTGTAACTGTGGACAAATTTTACCTAATTATGACTTTGAAAACTACAATCTTCCTTAATTATGTGATATTTAAGTAGTTATAACATTGTAATAATTTCTTCAAACACTAACTTCTTAGGGATCAAACATATAATTTTTCATAATTTATTCTAAATCCAATGGACACAATTATACAACATGATATAATTAATTATTATAGTAAAAAACATATAATAATAATAATAATAATACAATTACGTAATACCTTCAAACACCATATTCTTTTTTTTTTTTTTTACGGCCTAATTTTATTTTTCAAATTTTATTCTCGAAGCGATGGATATCAAGCTTAACAACAACAAAAAAACTATTAAAAAAAATTGCACCAAATTAATCACACAATTTCTTAAAGAGAAAGAAAATAAATCCCATATTTAAATTTTCATCGCATAAGCAACCATTTATTACTAATTTTTTTCTTTTCAATATCATATTAGATCTTAAGCGATTGAAACTGGTAGGAAAAAATATATAGTTTAATACGTGATATTAATTCATAATTGACATTTATCATCATTATCAATTCATCATGCATCAACATAAACTTTTATGAACATTACTATGCATCAACAGAGAAAATAATCATTTATCTAGAAAGGGTATATGGTGGAAGATATTGGCTAATACATGTTGTGTCATCAAACATTAGCTATGCCACATATTCAAAGAGCTTAAAATATAAAGATGTTTACCTGAATTGTAGAGTCGATTGATAAAGTTGCAGATACGCGACGAGCATCGTGCTGATAACGTGTTAAAGGAAGAAATAAATATAACAACAATAAATGGAGAGAATGAATCTGTAATTCTCATTAATCAAATGCCCTTTAAATAGGGATGAGTTACAAGTAGATAACCACGAGATATTTCAGTTCTAATCTAACTCTGATATATTTATCTCTATCTCTATCTTTATCTCTATCGTCATATCCTTTAGACGATGACACATTTATCCTACAACATTTTTGTAATTAAAGCAAAAAACAATGGTAGTTTTGAGAATTTGAAAGAACTTTTCAAGAGTATAATTGACATTAATTAATTTAATAAATTCATTAAACTCTCCTTCACGTCTCCTCCTTCAAGCCTCCTTCAATTTTTCTTATGGCACACAAACTTTCACAATTCTTCTTTTCCATAACCATCGCCTGATGCTGGTGGCGCCACCGTTGATCCACCGGTGTTACCAACAACCAACGGGGGAGTTTGGTGAGGATGACGGTGGGGATTACAAGGCGGTGATTGAACTCGCTATATGAAGAAGGGCTTCTCGTCGGAGATATAATCAGAGGTTGAAGGCGTAATCGGAGATATAATCGGAGTATAGATGGCGCTAGTGATGGAACTCCGGTGAGTTGCAGACCATGACAAAGGATCAATGATGAAAGCTTTCTCGATTGGGTTTCGATTGTTTTGACAGAGGGAATATCACATCCACTGTTTCCAACTAAAACCCCCCAAATCATTCATCGATTTTGACTCAGGAACTTTGATTTCTCTCTCTAAACCCCATTTCGTGAGATAATAATAGATGTTCTTCATCGAATGAAGAGTCAATCTAGTAATCTATTCTCGATTTTTTATTTTCTCTACCTTGCAAAGAAGATTGTTAGCAATAACAATGGGGTTTATATTGTTAGAAGGATATTATAATTCTTGTTTTTTTAGGGTTTTTTTTCAAAAGTGGAAATATGTTCCCAGATTTGGGGTTTTTGTGTTTGCTTTTCCAGACCTGATTAATTTGTATGTTTTATCTGGTAATTCGTATATTTCATGAGGTGAATTCGGGTGTTTCATCTGGTGAAGCTGTATGTTTCATCTGGTGAATCTACGTGTTTCATTTGGTTCATATGGTGAATTGTGTGTTTCATCCGGTGAAATAGCATAAAAATGAAACACTGTCAATATTAACCTTATAAAAAATAATAATTTTCATTATGATTCAATTGGTGAGTATGTGTTTCATATGGTGAATATTTGTTACCAAAATGACAATTATGCCATTTTCATGTGGTGAAACAATTTTCAATTAAAATCATATGATCAAAACTAAATTACGGCTTAGATTGGTTCTTACGATTTTCAATCTTTTTGTGGTTCTCATCTGATTATCATATATATATTAACTTGAGGATTTACCAAAAGAAAAAACTATCAAATAATACATTTTTATGGTAAAACTCAAAAACAATATCTTATTATTAAAGGATTATACAAACTACATAATATTAAATATAATCTAAATTATATATAGTATTCTATGATATAATAAAACAAAAAAATGACAAAAAAAAATAGTTAAAGGACAAAAATGCTTCTAAGTTAACTCATCTTTTTTAACTAGAGTTAATAAGAGGGACTAAAAATGAAATAAAATGGCAACCACAGTCCACATTAACCAAATTTAAAGTAAGGACTAAATTTAATAACAAGTGTCAACTATAGGGACTAAAAATGTAATTTACTCTCACTTTTCTAATGTTGAGATTCAAGTATTTGGTGACCGAAAGCTAATTCACCCCTATAACACAAGAAGAAACTCGATATCCTCCCTCCCATTGCCACTTTCATCACTCCCTCCTCCAATGGCGATCCCCAAAACCTCAAGGATAAAACCCAAATCCAGATCCCCAATTTTCCTACTCACAGCCGCCATCTCCTCAATCGCCATTCTCTACCTTCTTTCTTCACTAATCTCATCTACTGGATCAGATTCCCTTCAAACCCCCATTTCTCGTTTCAAAAGTAACATTAATTCTCTTCATCGCACTGATACAGAAAAGTTTTTGTATTGGGGTAACCGAATTGACTGTCCCGGAAAGCACTGTGAGTCATGCGAAGGACTCGGTCATCAGGAGTCCAGCCTCCGCTGTGCTCTTGAAGAAGCAATCTTCTTACGCAGGTAAATTTCCCCCTTTAGTTCAAATGGAATTGCATAGTGATCCTATTTATAGTATGTTATGAATCTCGTCATCTGTGTGTTACTGCAATCCTTGATTTTTTAGAACCAATTGGCTGATGTCAAAATTTGATGCAAAATTTCCGGATAGTTGAGGAACATTTGATCATTTAATTGGACTGCATCATACATAACAACTGTAAATGGAAATGCGCAGCCTTCTACAGGTAGAATCCTGAGCTTTTGAATTGCCTAAGGAATTACCAATGCGCATGAATGGCCGGTGGCAAAGTTTCAATCCATTGGTGTGGTTTCTAGGTTTTCAAAGACAGAATTATAGATGGAATAATGATTTGCTTAAAGTTTGTGAGAAAATCAGGTTTTTCTTGAAAATGGAAGTGTAATCTTATTCATGGAAAGTGTATAGATCCCTATTTGTGTGTGTGCCTGTATTAAATTAGTAAGGTGATTCCAAAAGTAGAATGTCAAAATTTGAGAACGGGGGATTACCTTTTGCGTAATTGTAATCTTCTTACTGTTTTTGTTGTTCACTTTTTCTTGCAGAACTTTTGTGATGCCTTCTAGGATGTGTATAAATCCAATACATAACAACAAAGGGATTCTGCATCATTCCGAGAATGTTAGTTCAGAGGAAAGGTTTGTTCTTTTTCTCATCGTATAAGTATGATCTATGACTCCCATTTTTGCAGGGTACTGTGGCATGTCAGTTCAGTGTTTGCTAAACAAATCTAAACCTTACTCGAATATCTTCAAAACCCGTGTGAAATCTTGAATGCCATGGTCCAGATGAATAAGATCATTCATTTTTGCACATGATTCGCATATATCTTTTTCATTATACCTTATTATATGGATGGTAGAAACACCTGTTTGTTTTAACTAATGTATTAGTTACTGTTATTTCAGGTGGGCTGCTAGCTCTTGTGCAATGGATTCCTTGTATGATTTGGACCTCATATCCAACACGATACCTGTAATTCTGGATAATTCTAAAACTTGGTTCCAAGTTATGTCAACAAGTATGAAGTTAGGATCTAGAGGAGTTGCCCTAGTGGAAGGAGTTAGCCGGGCCGATCTAAAAGAAAGAAGTCAATACTCAAAGATCCTACTTATAAATCGAACTGCAAACCATCTGTCATGGTAACAAACCTTCATAAACCCTGTACATGTATACCATACGTATTCGCACAAATATAAGCACATTTAGCAATGGAGATGGTTTAACAGGTTGTAGGTCTAAATAACCAAAAAAAAAAAAAAATCCTTCCAATAACTTATTGTCTTCTTGTGATGTTTTCCTAGAGAACTAGTCTGATATTCATATAAATGATTATGATGCATCTTGTGATATTACAACTCTGTTTTAGATTTATAGTTATACTAGAAAGTAAAAAAGAAGGCTATTTTAATTTTTGCTGGAATGTCGTGGCATGGGGTGAAATCTTTATAAACTTGTTTAGATAATTGCATTTTCCTGCTGTTTCTTTTCTTCTCTTTTTCCAACGATTGAGAGAGAAAAAATCATAAACAGAGTCGTCGCTTAGAGCTGTGCCAAGGTTTCAAATGAAAAGAATATATGATTTTTATCTGAAAACCTTTCTCAAAACATTCTGATGCAAACGTGGTACTGAATTCTATGTTGAAAAGTTAAGATTTTATACACTTAAATTCCAAAGTCTTCCTCCAAACCTCCAACTTTGCGGTATTACCTGGCCTAGTCTCATCTAAATATATATCATCTGTGAAAAGCATACACCAAGGT
Source organism: Arctium minus (assembly GCA_954870635.1). Taxonomy (NCBI): domain Eukaryota; kingdom Viridiplantae; phylum Streptophyta; class Magnoliopsida; order Asterales; family Asteraceae; genus Arctium; species Arctium minus. Next base: position 75,150,396 of record OX941083.1, on the reverse strand, counting down.
CTATCCAGATTTTATAAAACAGTGTTCTTCATCTGTTGGAAATTATCATCAACCTGGCATTTATTTGTTAAGACCACATTTTGTTATCTCTTCTTGGCCGTCACTTTCTCTTAGTTTAGGCGTCATTCGGTCTATTTGAATTTGTCATTTTGTGTTCTGTGTAGGTATTAATCACCATAATCATTCAGGTTCATGGAATGTAAGGATCGAAATAACCGCACCGCTGTGTTGTTACCGCATTCATATCTTCCTTCAATGGCTGCCAAAAAGCTTAGAGATGCAGCAGAGAAGGTCAGCCTTTAATGTTACTGTTTCCCTTTTTTCCAATTATTTTTCTTCCTTTTTGCTGAAAAATTGGATGCAACTTGCTTCTTGTCACTAGTCATGGTCCTAGATGTATGTATATCAATGTAGTAGTTTCTATGCATGTGGTATAATGTGAGTTGTTATAATGTGCTCGTGAAGTTTTATTGGACCAACATATTCATTAGCACAAAATGTGATGATGTGTCACCAAATGGGCTTCATATTTTGCTTACATGAACATACTATTTTATGTTATTTGTGTACTTGCTTTTTTGTTCTTGTACTAATTCCAATTCGTTTGTTACGAAAGGATCTGAATATTTGGTTGATTTCTGATGAGTTACTAATGCACCCTTCCAGATTATGGCGCTTCTTGGTGATTATGACGCCATTCATGTTCGACGGGGTGATATTTTAAAAACAAGAAAAGATAGGTTCGGCATAGCCAGGACCCTGCATCCTCACCTTGACAGAGATACGCAGCCTCGGTTTATTCTTTGTAGAATTGCCAAGTGGGTTCCACCAGGACGGATGCTATTTATTGCCTCGAATGAGAGGACGCCAAATTTCTTTTCACCTCTTTCCATGAGGTAACTTGTCATTACCCAGCCTTCTTTTGAAATCGAAATAGCATGTTAGATTTGCACGTTGCTTATTATTTGGGGACTAGAATAAATTCACCCTGATTAAGAATTGAAAACTTTTGGATAGAACAATTATATAAAGCTTACTAGATCTCATCGTTGGGGTTATTTTCCAATTCCATTATATTCGTATCATTACATTCATCAGATATCATCATCATCAATCCATCACCATAGTTCCTCACAATTTCATACTGCATTATTTATACTGTATCCTGTTGCCATCTTTGTAATTTGTGGTTTAACTTTGACAATAATCCTTGTGAAAGTTTTTGTTTTTGTTTCCAAATATATGATTTTAATGAAAGAGCCTGAAGTAGATTTATGGATTTCCCTTGAAGATGGTAGTTTTATGGAGTCATGTGGATGTCAACTACACATTCATTAGCCTATTTAGATACTCCTTCCTTCCATCAGAGTAAATGCAACTTTTTATCGGGCACATAGGTTGATGGGAGTAATAGACTGTTGATCATATATCTAAAATATATCCCTTGATCATGAATAAGGTTGAGTAATGGGGGAAAAGGTAATTTAGGGTTGAAACCTATAGAAATGATTGATGCATTCGTTTTAGACGAATCCAATAGCAAAGTTATTTTGTTGGTTGCAGGTACAAACTAGGTTATTCATCAAACTACAGCAGGATCTTGGATCCAGTAGTGGAAAACAATTACCAGTTGTTCATGATAGAAAGGCTTATCTTGGCTGGAGCCAAAACATATATTAGAACATACAAGGAAACCGCTACAGATCTCAGCCTAACAGACGATCCCAAGAAGAACACAAAGATATGGCAGGAACCTGTTTACACAAAACAAGGATGCTGATCCCCACATCCCCTTCCTTTTATTCTTTTCATTTCTCTTGTAACATGTTTGTTGCTAAGCACCACTTGTGACTGAATGAAGAAGCTTGTTGTATATTGTTTTTTGAAATTTGTAATACAACCGAATATATGATTCTTTCAAACCATATTACTTTTCATTCAATGCAAACATCCCTCAATACCTTCACTGCTTATTAACATGGGACTTGAAGCATCAAAACATGACTTAGGAGTCGTTTACCAAACGTTTACTTATTAGGTGAACATGTCAAGGACGGAAACTCTTATCCGGTAAGTGAAGGAGAAGACTCTTCCCCAGTAAGAGACGTTTACAAATAATCCATTTTGATGGTCGAGAATATTATCCGATAAGGAAGAGAGGACGGTCACTCTTGCAAGTAGACAGCCCCTTAGAGAATGGATTACACCCAAAGTGGTGGTGACTATGTGAATGATGTCTTTAGGGGTGTTCATGGATTGAATTGGTTGGGTTGAAGGCACTTGAACAACCCCAACCTAATGTTTTGTGGTTTGAAAAATCTCAACCAAACCCAACCCAATCCAAATCGTGCGGGTTTAATACATCATTTTACAATCTAAGTGATTCCGCTTAAAGAAACTAAAATCAAAATAGAAATATAAAAATAAGGCTAACAAGAGGAGAGAAGAGCAGAAGAAAGAGTATCTCTTGGCTCTTGAGATGGATGTTGAAGAACTTTTAAAGTTCGATTCGTACGATTTCAATCGGTGTGGTTTCGTGGACAGATCTAAACTAGGGCTAAGATAGTAAGACTTGAGAGAAAGAAGAGCCGCTAAAAGTCTATAACCATAATAAAATAAAATAAAAACGTACAAGTTATGGTCGGATTACTTTAGGCCTATGAGTAAAATTTGTATCGATTATATATCAGTTTACCTTGATTTGAATTTTTTTTACAGTTTTTCAGGTTGGGTTGGCCACACCCCTAGTTGTCTTGCTATATATAGCTCAAGTCTACATGTTCTCTTCACTAGATTTATGCATCTAGTGCTATCATAGTTGTTCGAGTCCAATTAATAGTAGTATAAGCCTAAACATCATCATACTTGTTTCATAAAATACTAGTACAGAGTCTAATGTACCTCAAGTTTTTACTGTTTCTAGTATGTTGTCGGACCCTAATCTTGATTATAATTTCGACTAACCAACGCAAAAGATACAAAACGGTATCTCAAAAGGAGCCGATTCTAAAACACCAGAAGGACCAACTTCAGTACAAATACAGACAGTAGCATCGCCACAACCACAATATGGAAAACGTTCACAAGAGTCGCTCGACTCGACTACATAATTATCCATCATAGAAGTACCCATTGTCTACTAACACAAGTTTTTTTTCTTCAAATGACCGTGCACAACCACAAAACTTCTCATAGATTCAAGGACTCGGAGAAGCATCCCTATCTGCTTCAGCCCTGGAGTAATCACGTGCAATAGGGCTTCGGCTGCGGCTAGGATCCCTTGCTGCCCGTCGTTCCCTTACAGGACTACGATCCCCCCTTGGTGGGACTCGCTCCCTTGCAGGACTTCGACTTGGGCTCCTTGACCCATTGTAGGGTGGAGACCTCTCCACGACAGGACTTCGACTGCGGCTCCTGGGAGGCCCGTCATAAGGAGAACGCTCTCTCACTGGGGATTGCGAGTATGACCTTTCTCGACTATGCCTTTTCTCTCGAGGTGAAATAGACCTACCCATCATAGCAACACCAAAAAGAACAACATTATTAAAAGAATCCAAAATATGATACTGGATTTAACTATAAAAAAGTTGTAATGTGGGGTGGTCAGATAGCAAACATACCTCACGTGCTGCTTTCTCTTTGGAGGAGGAGAGTATTCACGGCTGTGAGATCGCGATCGTGTGTAGCGTGGAGGAGGAGACCGAGAGTAACGTGGTGGTGAGCGGGAGTAGCGAGCCGGCGGTGACCGCCTGCGATCACTAGGCCTACCACTACCACCTCTGCAATAATATATAGATCACATAAGTAAACTTTCATGTTGCAAATCACATTAACAATATATTTGTGAAGTTGGCTTAATTTCAACACCACAAAACACAATCAGATTATACTTAAAATGTTTCTGTCATAATGTCATAAAGAAGACACACTGAAACAGCGTTAAGCACACTAAACCAAAATCCACCAGTTGTGGTAGCAAAAGGGAAGACTCACTTTGTGTGATTTACTTAAAAAAACACTTGTTATAAAGAAAAACAACCAAATCCAGACCTAAATTAATAACAGAAAAACCAGTAAATTTACCTTCGTTCTCTTTGTCGCATGTCAGTTGGCTTCTTCCGGTTCTCCTCTGCAAAAACAACTGTCAGCTGTCGGCCCAGAAGAATCTGACCATCCATCTGGTATTTTGCTTCTGCAGCATCAGCAGGATCTAGAAATTGAACAAAGCCAAACCCTCGTGGCTCCCTACACAATGATGCAAAAAGTAGATAACAAAAAAGGGTCAATGGCAAGTCGCATTAACATCTGTTCTTTTGACCATCTAAGTTAAAAGACAATGTACATTCAGGGCTGTTTGTAAATCTCAAAAGGTGCTGTCAGCAAGAAATTTGACAAATTCATGATTTCGACATGATTTATTAACAAGAACTCTGATTATCATTTGACAAAATTCAGATCCAACAAATAAAGTAGTGTTGTGTGTGCACACCACCCTTTTGGTTCTACATGATTTTTTCAAACAGCCCCCAGTCAGTAAAAATGATACAAACAATAAACTTCCAGTAATTTGAAAGGTCGTCATCATAAGCAGATAAAGCAAGCACATGGCTGCTGACCTTGCAAATGTGAATATTAATATGACTTGAAATTCTTCAAGACTTGAAATCTTGAGATCTTCCAAATGAAATCAAACTCAATTTCCTTCTCATCTTCATTACCATATACACCACCTTGAACAAAACTCTTACTACTTGATTCGTGTCAAGAGAACGCTTACAACTGGAATATATCAAGAGAACCCTTAATACTTGACTGATGTCTTCAAAACTTTTACCTCACTTCACTGTTGATCTCAACAACTTAAAAATCCAATTTGAGACATAAGATGGTATTATTAAAAATATTGAAAGACTAAAGAAAACTAGCATCACAATAGACAAGAGGATAGAGGGATGTGAAAACAAGAAAAGGAAAAGGTAGATATTTATCTCAAAAAATATACATCAACTGCCTCCCACTTAAAAAACAAAAATTTGGAATTAAGAGTGCTAGGTCTATACAAACTAATGAATTTTAAAACCAATGACAATGGTAAAAGAGGTTTTCATGTGTAAAGGAGGTCACATACATCATAAGTGTCATGACCTTGACTCCAAAAAATGAAAGAAAAGAATGTTTCTATATACCAAAACTGGCAAGAACACAAAGATCATAAATATGAAGGCTACACCAGCTCACCCGCTATAATAATCCCTTGGCAAATAGATATCCTTTAGGGGACCAAATTGTCCAAATGGCCTCCGGAGGTCTTCAGGACTGCAAACATCAGTATGTAATTAAGAAACAGAACAGCTTATCACAATGTTGACATAGTAATCATGGCATGCACAGCAGATGATGACATAAAACCGAACACAGTGTGGCACACACCATTTACCAAATAACAAAAAGAAAAGCAATTTTGAAAAACTGATCAAATTAAAAGACAATAATCTAGTATTTGGATGCAAAAATCAATAAACAAAGAGAATAATTAATGTCACTAGAATTGTAGCAAGTCACCAAAATAATTAGCAACTAGCAAAATTTTGTGGTTAAATTTTAGAAGAAACTTATATTTAAAAAAAACAGATCAAAAATTTAATAGCAACTGTGAGGTAAAATTTATTAACCAAAAGTAACAGCTAAAAGAAATAGCAACTTCATTAAGCAGTAACATTATAATTAGAATTGTAGCAAGTCACCAAAATAATTAGCAACTAGCAAAATTTTGTGGTTAACTTTTAGACGAAACTTGTATTAAAGAAAAACAGATCAAAAATTTAATAGCAACTGTGAGGTAAATTTTTTAACCAAAAGTAACAGATAAAAGAAATAGCAACTTCATTAAGCAATAACATTATAATTAGAAGAAAGCTTATCTTGCAGTACTAAGTAGTAAAATAAACTATACTGCCAACGACGTTCACAAAATATGCCACCCATGTGCTATATTGCAGAAGGCACACGGATTTTCCTACACATCACCATGCAAGATGGAATGGCACCAATCGCCATTTCTGCTATTGCCTTGCCCCATAGATATGTTGAATAGCAAAACTATCTTAACCAAAACAGAATCTACAGCATACTCGTTAAAAACAACCAATTTTTCAAAAATTTCAAAACCAATGCTTTGCAATAAGCTATAAAGCATGCAGTTGCAGTTCACTCGAACACATCATAAAACAGAGGTTTTCTACGGCATAGCATTAGCTTGTAACTTATTATGAAAAGGAGAATAATAATCTCTGTTTAGCACTTCAAAATCACTAAAAGACAGCATAATGCCAAGGATTAGACTACGGTATTAAAATTGCATAGTTAACATTAGCATCACCATCACGTAATCAAGACTGTGACTGATATTTACCGGTAACGTTATAAATTTCAAAAATAGCTGTATGCATATGTCACATAAATCATAACTGATAAAAAAAATAGAATTCAACTTAGAAGGTGTTTATGCAAAATTTAGACGATGGTGAAAGAAATAGAGAAGAGTGTTTTGCACCTCTATATCAATGAATTTCAAAATCTTCCATCAGGTGTTTTTAAAAACTATCAGATAGCATGCAAGGATAGATCCACAGGGGAAAAAAGTAAAAACAATTCAAAATCCTCCAGTCGAAGAAAAGATCAAATGTATTGAGTTATTCCTTAGGACAATGTGCTGATGTACCAATTCCTTACAAAAAAGAAGCTTGGATCTTGCTGTAATATTCATTTGTTCATAGCAAGCAGTACAAGCACATGGAACAACATGGATTCCAAAAGTAGAATGCCAAATTTTAGAACAAACTAAGTTGCAAACAGAACCCAACACAACATCTAGAAAGTGAAGAAGCAAGTTAGTAGGAACAAACCGGCAATCATGACGAAGATTGCGAACTAAAAGACTGGTCGGAAGATCTCTTCCACGGCCACCGCCACCACCGCCGCCACCACCACCACCATAGCGACCCCTTGGACTAGGGCTCCTTCCCCTTCTCCCATGACCACCCCTAGGTGGTGAAGGAGAGTAGCTCCTTCCACCCATTTACCGAGTGCTGTTCAAGAATATAGAAAAAAAACAGAAAACTTGTATCAATATGCACATACAAGAATGTCCACCAGAAGCAATTTTTCTGGGCCAAGTGATGCACAACAGAATAATTAATTTAAATTTCATGTAGTTCTGAAAAGAGATAAACTAAGTTTCCATCAAGTAATTCACACAACACCTCTCTTATCCAAATCGAGGTTAACCAAATCAAGTCCACATGCATGATGGGAATCATTGGCCATAAAATCCAATCTTCACTCTTCCTCTTTGTAATTACAGTTTCGCTCTACTATGTCTAAATCCCCCAAACCTAAAAAGGCTCAGAAAAAGAAAGTCCTCTGTATAATGCAACTTACCAATGAACTTACAGTCTAAAACCCTAGTTCTAAAGTTTCAGCTAGTAAAAAGCTTAGCTTTATGAAGACAAACACATACCAAATATGCATGTTTACCTATCTTCAACTATTTCCTTATAACTGAAACTACTGCTAAAGCATCCAGTGAAATTGCAAAACAAGACCAGTTAGCATGTAGATTCGGAGCCATCAGTTACTGAATACAATTGCACTCTTTCTTTACAATCTCAATAAATGACACATACGCTAAGCCGAACTCAACACCGAAAAGAACGTATACATAATGAAAGAAGTTATAGAGTTCGGTTCATTACCAAACCCTAATGCCAATAAACTAACGGATATGCGTTTAAAACTATGTGCTTAAACATCCAAACGAAATGCTGCAGCTACCAGTAAAATTTCCACTAAATTATCCAAATCAAAGCTGAATATAATATGAATTAACAATCATGGAAAAGAAGAAACAAAATGAGGTTAAATTTAGCGATTACAAGTGCAAAACAAAGCGAGATCCGGAAGAAAAAGAAAAAAAAACAGCATGCTTCGAATAACGCAGGAGACTGATCTAAGTACAAAAGAAAAGATTGAAGATACCTGTAAAATTTGTAGAAGGGATCTCGAACCAGACGGAGAGAAACGAGTTGAGTTCTTAAGACGGCGAGGATATGCACATTACAAAATGCCGGCTGGGGTTTTTATTTCCTAGGGCAACATTTTCGACGAGACCAATAGAAAGATATTTCAAGAATTCCAGATATAGTCCTTCAACTATTTATAAATCTCTTATTTATACCTCTTACTTCTAATTTGGAATAACGGCCCCAGTTCTTGAGTCGCTTGACTTTTATTTACAAACAAACAATTGTCTTTTTTCTATGGGAAAATTACTGTCAAAGTGGAACTAACTTTCACCTAATTCCTATATTGATGAACTAACTTTTAAAATCATTGTTTAAGGATTTGGATCAAATTTTTTATTTATTTAAGGGTTTGATGGACCTGTTCAATAGTTAACCGATAATTTAGTATGACATGACAAATAATAATTAAAAAAAATATATGTGGATATTATATTGCCATATCATTACTATTAAAAAAAAGAAAAAAAAAATAACAACTCAAAGATAGAAAACAGACGCTCCCACTCAGTTTCTCAGATCATCTCCAATCTATCCTCCCTCAATCGTTATCGTTGCAACCCTTGTCGTCGTTGCGGTCATCCGTGTTCGTCGCAGCAGCCATCGCTCATGTCTTTGGCAGCGCCGACGACAGCAACGTCGTTCATCAGCAGTGCCCCTCTCCTCCTGTTAATTTCTTTTTTTCATTAATGAGGTATGAAGCATTGTTTTGTGTTCTTGTCCCTCCCTCCAATTCCTAAGTTTTATGTTTAACTAGTTTGACTTTGATGAAACCTTGTAGACTTACGTCTAGTCTTTCTAAAGATTTGGTCATATCACTCATGCAGTGTATCTAAATGCAGTATGTAATATTCTCTTGATCAATCCCCAAGGTTTCCTTTTAACTGAATGGAATTGCTTTAAATTGCCATTGAAGATACATACAACAGGCATGGCACAGGAATAGGCTCATGTTTACAACAAGACAACCAGGTTAGAACTTAGGCTTAGACCATGAACTTAAATCAGCATTAAAGTTCTTAAAATTGATAATAGTCCATATATTACTCTTGTAAAACTAAAGGGTCATTTACTAAACGCTTATCGGATTAGTTATTTACCGGATGAACATGTTAATTGTCGAGAATCTTGCCCGGTATAAGCGATTATAAGGATGGAGAGTCTTACCCGGTATGTGAGGTTGACGACTTTTACCGGGTAAATTGTTGCATATAATACCGTTTTTATGGAATACAATCTTACCGGGTAAAATAAGTTAATGTAAGTTATTATATACCCACGACACATGTCACACAGAGATACTTCTGAGGAGTATGTAAACATATAGGGTCGCACACAAAGAATATGTTTGTTTCCATTTGTAGAAACCCGGATTAAATCAAGTTGATTAAGGAAATAATTATTCTTGAATAATAATTATGAAAATATGTGTTAAACTGTAATTATGATAATTACAGGGTGAAAACGTAATTATGTTAATTACGTGGTGTTATCTGTAAATATATATATAATTATATTTAAAGTTTAAAAGATAATTATATATATATATATATATGAATTTGAATTTGAATATTACAGATAAATACTAAACCTTATTTGAATTATAGTTTATCTATAATTTTTCTGGTATAAATAGGGTGTTGGGTTAAACCTTTTTCTTAACAATTGAAATAATTAGAATTAGCCTATCAAAGAAATACATAAAATAAACGTTTTCTTTTCTGTAAAACACATATAGATCTAGGGTTCTTGGGCTAGCACCCGGTGGAGACGGGAAACGTGTTCATGTGTGGACTACCAATAGAGGAAACCTACTTTGGTTTCTTGGTGCTCCATTCCAATCCCGACTGATCTATAAAAGGTACATATTCTAAACACCCTATGGTGTGGTTCTATTTTGATTAAATGCATCATTGGATCCGATTGGGCTTTAAGTTTATTTAGAAAAGTTTTCTATATAATTGTTGTAACCAAATTTATTTATTTTTTCGCTGCGTTTTATCGGTTACAAATTGCATTAAATCCCAACAGTTGTATCAGAGCCACTTTGATGTCATTTAATTAAAAAAAAAAACAAGATATTATATGGCAAATTTAATTGAACCATAAATTTCTAAATTGGATCAAAATTCTAATTGGGCCTCATGTTGAAAGCCTAAAAGAATTTTAAACCCAAATTAAATTTAAAAGAAAAAAAAGTTTTTTTTTATTTCCAAAAGACTTAGTCGGCTGAAGGTGACAAAGGGTTTGTAACCCTATTACTCCCATCACCTCTCTCCCACATCACAGCCGCTAAGTGGCATCCTCTCTACCCACTAATCGCCGGTCGCCGCTGGTTATCTGCAGCAGTCGCCGCCGGCCTTCTCCACTTTTATGCGGTCATGTCGGTGCCATCTACGGCTTTTGTTGCCTCTTTTCCATCGTCGCTCCACAAATCTGAAAAGCCATATACGACTTTGTAACCATAGGCTGACGGACAATCTCATACCAGGTCTTTGGACCATGGTCGGTTTATTATATGCGAGTGTTGGTGTCGCCTGTCACAGCCCTGTATGTCTTCCTCTCGGTTCATGATTCATGGTGGGATACCATCTGGTGTTGCCTTGTTGTGAGGCACAATTCGAGCTGGTTCTGGCCATGCTTAGAGTTTCCTTTTGGATGTTTTTTAGCCACATTTTCGTGACGTTCCCAGCCACGGCTGGATACCATATATGGCGGTCTTTGGCCATGACAGTGTGGTGTTCAAATCACGATCCTTGTGTCATTCGAGGGTGGATCGACCACAACTCGGTGGTGCATTTTCTCCCGACGTTTTTTCCCAGGCGACGACATGGTGTCGTTTTTCCTCTTGGGTTCCACGACCCTACTTTGTCTCGGTCTAAGTTGTTCCAAAAGCCCATGGATATTTCTGGTTTGTCTTGGGAAATTTTTGGTATTTGGGTGAAATGCAAATCCAACTGTTTTATTGGATTTGATCGGTTCAAAATTTTTGCCAAATGTTTATCTCTTCCATTAATTGGTCCTTTTAAATATATTATTTAAGATGGCTAGATTATATTATTTAAAAGGTAAACTGTTGTTTTATACGGATGTTGCTGATCGAGATTCTTAATGTTATCGATCGTTTTTAATGTCCGGTCACGATTGGCTTGAAGCCACCGTCTTGGGTTGTTATCCCAATTTTAGTTTTTGGGTCCGGGTTAGTAGTTCCAAGTATTGTTTTTAGGCATTCACCCTGGTTTCTCGTGTTGGGCATGTGCCCTAGACGGCTGGGCCGTAGGATAGGCCAAGGCCCGGTTTTGATGGATCAGTTCTCTTTTGGGTTAGGTTTGTTAACCTACAAATTAAAATTTGTTAATTAAATTTATGTTGCCATATGAAATTTTGTTCCTTATGATTTGACCTTTTAATTATGTTAATTATACTTTGGTCAAATATTTATTTTATGGTTACAATATTGAATAATATATGGTTTGCCCCAAAAACCCATGGTTGTGGTTGTTTATTTTTGTATTTGGAAAATTAAAATGTATTAATTGCAAGAGTTGTAATTTTAAATTTTCCTAGATAGGGGCAATTGTAAATAGATTAGGATATGTTATCTTTCTATTTTTAAATTGTAAATCAAACGAAGACGGAGTTCCAAGAAGTCGAGACGGAGTTCCAAGAGGTCGAGACGGAGTCCCTAGAGTTCACCAAGATGGCGAGGCCAGTGGGAGTTTGAAGACGTCCTTAGTTTTGACCGTGGTTGTTGTGTTGGCTCACAACACCACATTAGGGGCAAATTTGTATATTATTAATGTGGTTGTTTATTTTGTGTTTGCTTTTATTTATTGTTTTATTATTGTTATGATAATTGCAAACATTTTAAAAGTAAAATCAAACGCAAAACAAATTTTGAATCGGTAAATAAAATATGATATTTTAAAATTGATATGTTTATCAAACTCAAACCGATTTAATAAATATAAACTTTTAAAACAAGATTTTTAAAAATAAAATCAAAACATTTTAAAAGAATTAGAATGTTTTCTAAAATTAAACCTTTTACAAAACGTAAACTTAACGCCACCCATTTATGGTACTTGTCGAGCATACATGATTCCGGTGTGGTCAGTGCTCAACCAATCATATCGGTTGAATATAGTGTAAAACAAGGAGCCAAAATAACGAGATTTAAGTGGACAGTTGCTTGGCCATTCACTTAAATAGTCGTATTTTGGACGACTGATCCCAGTAAACCCTAAGTCTAGTATTTAGGTGGGATCACGATACCTTAGTATGGTTTGTTTACTTGAGAATATCATAGACAGTTGCTTGGCCATTTATGAGTATTTTCAAGGTGTTGAAGTAGGATTAAACGTGCCAATTTCAATATATGATATATTGAATAGGATCTCACGACATTTAAAAGTTATGTTGAACATAATTGGATGATGTCTACCTAAATAGCCTAATTCCATATACAGTTGCTTGGCCATTTATGGAAGTAGGTGAAATATGGATCTTAGCTCAAATCAAATGATTTTGAAAGGTTAATCCATTTATTTGAGATATTAAAGTTACTAAAATTAAATCATGTTTTTGTAGATGTCTACCTCAGATTCAAACTCAAACAACTTATCCCAATTCACACTATGGTAAATCCTAGATAATGAAAAAATTGGACGGAACGAACTTCATCGAATGGTTTCGCTTCCTAAGGGCAGTCCTTAGGTATGAAAAGAAGTTCTACGTTCTTGAAAACCCCCCTCCAAATGCTCCTACAAGAAATGCTCCAACTGAAGTCAGAATTGCTTATGATAAGTACCAAGATGACTCTCTGATTGTTGGTTGCCTAATGTTAGCCATCATGACTCCCGAATTATTACGATATCATGAAAACATGACTGCTTGGGATATGATATCTTCACTGAAGTCTATGTTTTGGTTACAAATAAAACGGGAGAGATTTGATACAGTTAAAGCATTGTGTGCTTGTAAAATGACTGAGCATTCGTCAGTTAGTACCCACATTTTGAAAATAAAAAGGGTACTTTGACCAACTGACCCGTCTTGGTTTCCCACTGGGTCAAGAGTTGGAAATTGATATGGTTCTCAACTCTCTACCCAAAACATATAAGCAGTTCGCTAAGGACTATAATATGAAAAGTTTGAATAAGACTCTCACATGGCTTCACAGCATACTTACAACTACTGAGAGGGATATGAAATCCAAGTTGAGTTCAACCAAACCAAAACAGGCTTTGATGATCAAACCTGACAATGGGACAATCAAGAAAAGGGGGGAGATAACCAAGGGTAAAACACATGTTGGAAGATCCAACATAGATAAGGGCAAAGGAGAAATTCCTGAGGTTGCAGTATGGGATAATTGTTTTCACCATGGGCACCAAATGAGAACTTGTCCAGCCCGATTGGCAGAAATCAAGAAGCAAAAGGCTACCAGAGTCGGACCTTTAGGTATGTTTACCATTTGATTTAATTAACTTCTGACTAAGTGTTACATATTGAGTATGATACTCATATTAGTACTACTTTTCAGAAAATAAGAAGTGGGGAGAAGATGAAATTAGACCAAATGTAGCTAAGTTAGTTGTTGTTGCTCAAAGGGACATATGATATGAACTTTCTACATGGTCTTACATTAACACTTAGCAAGTGTCTTCATGTACCTAGTGCTACTAGGAATTTAGTTTCATTTTCTCAATTACAACGAACTGAATTTATGTTTTCAGAAATAAAATTTTCGTTTTATCCTAATAAATGTTTTATGAAATTAATAGTTGTAATTATAAATCAATATAACGAATTAAGCATGATCTATTTGTGACATTTAAACAAGAAACACATAGCCAAACTCTAGGCGAACGGAGAGCTGGAATCATATAATGATTCATATGATACATGTGTATCTTGTTAGTCAATATGACAAAAGTGCCTTCAAAGGGTAAACCTTTAGGGGCTACAAGAACTATTAGGGGTTAACCATACTGATGTATGTGAGACTTATAGTTATGTCACAAGATACGGTCATCACTACTTCATTACATCTTACTGATGACTTCAGTAGACGTAGGTATGTTTACCTAATAGAACAAATATAAAAGCTTTGAAATTTTCAAAGAGTTTTAGAAAAGAAGTAGTGAGTATGCTTGGCAAAGGATAAAGATGCTTCGGTTAGATCGATGTCATGAATATCTGAGCCAATAGATCATCCTAGAGATTTTTGGGATTGTATCCCAGTTGACTCCTCACGGGACACCGCATCACAATGGTGTATCCAAGAAGAGAAATAGAACCCTGTTGAACATGACTCACTCTATGATGAGTCTCACCACTCTACCTAAATGTTTTTGGGATTATGCCCTAGAAACAGTTGCCCAAATACTAGTTTATGTAGCAACCAACAAGGACCAATAAAACTTACTCTCTTAAATGAACTGGGAAGATCCCAAAGTTATCATATTTGAGAATATGGGGTTATAATGCTTAAGCTATGCATAAAGCTTTTGGAAAGCATGATTCAAAGGTCTAAAAAGTACATCTTTAAGTGATATCCAATTGGATATTGTTTCTACAGGTCTAGCGAGAACAAAAGTTTTGTTAACGCACCCTGGTGAGTTCTTAAGAAAAAATTTTATGTCAAGAATCACAAATGGGGACACAGTAGATCTTGAAGAAATTCAAGAACCACAAAGATGGGACGATGGTTGACACTGACATTCAACAAGATGTTGAGCTTCAACAAGCTGTTGAAGATAATAAACGAAATACAAAATAATCTGAAGATCGGATTACTGATAAATGGCAAGATGCCATGAAGACTGATGTCAAAAGCCACATTCCCTAAAAGGAATTTTGAGCGAGGACGTATACAAGGCCTTAAAACATCAAACCTAAAAGTGCAAGTTGCAAAAGTCCATTTATGGACTAGAACAATCATCTCGTAATTGAAATCTTGTATATACAAGAAGGTCAGTGGGAGCATAACAGTATTCTAGATCCTATATGACATCCCAATGCTTGAAGGTGTAAAATCATGGATTAAGACAGTACTTCGTGATGAAGTGATATTCCCAAATCTATCAAGTTCTAATCGTAAACAGAATCAAGATCAAGAATCGTAGTCATATGTCATTGAATAATCATCCACATATTACAAATCTCTCTCACTTTCTCTCTCTACATTCATTCTCTCTCTCTCTAGAATAATGTTCTCATAAACCTCTTCTCTACAAATGACTTACACAACTGATTCCAACTTACACCCTTCTTACAAAGACTTACAAAGGTATTTATACCCAAGACAATTACAAAGAAAACAAACAAATACAATATGTTGACTTTGACTTTTATTACAAAATGACTTTGACTTTTATTACAAAATGACTTTGACTTTCCATGAGAGTTGACTTTCCAGCATTGACTTTCTTGAACTTTCATCTTCAATCTTTTTGGTCTTGAATCCAACAAATCTGTGCTCTAACAATCTCCCCCTTTGGATCAAGATCATAACTAAAAGATTTAGCAATGCGATCCTTTTTTTTTTAAGCTCGATTGAAATAAACTCCCCTTTTGATCCACCTTTATCTTCTCTTGTAATCTCCCCTTTGATACAAACATGATTTACATTCTTCCTTTTCACACTATGAAATTCCTCTTTGATAAGCTCAGAAAATTCTCTCCCAAAGTTATAAAACCTTTTTCACAAATAAAATTTCAGCAAATCTTCAAAGTCTTTCAGTTCAATCAAATCTTGAACATCTCTCCCATATCTTGAATTTCGGACATTTCTTTTTCTTTATCTTCCCATTTCTGAATTAAACTTTCCTTTTCAAACATCTCTTGAAACAAATACTTGTAATGGACATTTCTTCAAACTTTATCTTCTCCCCCTTTTTGATGATTAGAGCATCGATATTATCAAAACTTTCTCCAAGAAATGTCATTGACCATTCTGATATGTCCAAGAGCCTCTGATTCACCGTCAATTCTCCAAGATATTCATCTAGATCTTTTCAAATCCAGACAAAAAAAAAATAATAATAATCGTGTAACTCCTGAATCAACAAATGAATCAGTTAACATGTCTGTCAGTAACACAAAGTTACTGTGTGTAACAAATACACATTGGAAATGAGCTTTTTAATGTTCACTCCCCCAGGGCTTCCATCCAATCATCGAAACACCATAAAGGCAATTTCTATGAATGTTATGACAAGAAAACAAATTCCTTGTGTGTTCGTGCAAGTATAGAAATAATTAAGTCATCATATGCTTATAAAGGCTCAAAATTGTGTAAACCACTGAGACAACAGTAGATAAACACAGACTCAATGTGCATGATTGAAGTGTGAAGGTGGGGCAAACTTCCTTCTTTTTCAATATCCATATTTTCTAAATGAAAATCAGATAGATTATGTATTGCGTCCCCTTTGAAATATGAAACACTTTATTTTTGAGAAGAAAATGAGTGACTGGTGGGGTTTTAACAAGAGTTGGCATGGGCTAGTTGCCTGTTTCAATAATGTTCACGAAGAAATGTGAAACATTAGTAATGTGGCTGCCCGGCTCAGAAAGTAGTTGGTGCAGAGTTTGATATTCTTTTACTCTGATCTCACACCCTCTTTCTTTTAATCATTAAACTCACATCTAACCAAACTCTCTTTTCCATTTTACCTCAACGCACAACCCACACTCATTTCTTTTTGACTCCTCACACTCAATCACTAAGGATTAACTTCTTGGGTAGAAATCACTGGTTAACGTGAATCTATAGAAGTTCATTTAAGTCTTAGCACAAAGAACCCATATTGTTCCTATAAAGCATATGTTGCTCAATATGGTCTATCTTGAACATTTAAAGCGCAAATACAAATGTCAGATGTAAATATGCTCAGAGATATAATCATGAAGATATGAGCATTTTTAGACACTGAAGTATTTTGAAACAAGTATATTGAATGAATGAATATGAATGCAAAAGACTTGTTTGAAAATTTGACATTGTATGAAAATGATCAGAAATGAAATGATATATCAGTTAAAGCTTATGGTCAAGAATAACGGAGATTGTCTATATGAATCAAAATACAAACATTCTTAAAAGAACGTTTCAAAATGAAATGACGCTAAAAAATATTTGAAGTACAAGCGGGGTGTCTTACCATCGAAAATATGTTTCAATATGAGACATGGTAAGAACAATTTGATCAAAAAGTAAACCGGTGTGTGTGAATACTTGAAAGTATATAGAAAAGACAATACGCAAGTATTTATCTTTGGAAACACACGGTTTGTAATCATGTAAGCACAAGTAAAAATGAAAACATTTAAAATCACACTTCCAATTCATGAAATATGTTTTAAGAATCGGGAAGTGGTTTGAACATTTAAGAACATGTTTTCTATGATTGAAAGTTGTCCTTCTTTCAACCATATATGAGATTAAGATAAGAAATTTAACCTTTGTTTTCCAGTCTTAAATCTCATGAAGTCAGCTGAAGTCATAAAAAATATGAACTTGTAAGCTTCTCTCATTCTGCACAAGTCTCAAAGTCATGTCAAAGCAACTTTATTCACAAATTTATTCAAAAATAAAAGACATAAAGCAGTAAAACAATTTAAAGTACGAGTTCTGATCTGAAGTAATCAGAAGTCATCACCTTTACTCCCCCTGAAATTATACATCTAAAATATGTCAGTGAAAAGCACATGATAGAGATCTACAATTCTATTTTGAAATGTAGTTCATCATATCTATCGGATGCAAAGTATTTCAGAAAAGTATGTACTCCCCCTTGATGGTTGATTTCCTCATTCGAGTATTGTAATACAATCTCTTATCAGCACAGGAGTAAGGTCTTTTGATCACTGAAGTACGAGTCCTAAACTGTTGTGTTTAGAAGTCAAACTTCGTTGAAGTACGGGTCCTGAATTGTACTATTCAGAAGCTTTGGTTCTCTTACTCCCCCTTGACAATAGGTGCCTGAAACACAGAATCAGCTTTCGGTTTTGGTACCCACTGGTATTTGGGTCCATATTTGTGAGTTGCAGTTCTATTGGGAGTAACAGAATAAGAACCATACCAGAAATGATCACTTGTCTTGTGAACATGATCATGTGTACAGCAGTAATGTAACACCCCAAATATTAGGGTAATTTAAAACTTAAAATTTTGGCAATATGACAGCTGTAAATTGATAAAACCTGATTGTACGAAGACCTGCCAAGGAATCCCAAAGTATCATCCCAAACGGGGAATATAGTATAATGAGTACAAACTATTTGAATGAAGAATAATATACGACAACCTAGATAATCTAATTCCTCTAACAGATTACAATCGGGTGTCGCTATTCTTCCAAAAATGATAATCGTTCATCATGTATACCGACCTCTAAATCTCCCAAAAAGACCGCTCTCGATCATACGATCGCCCACTCATTCCCGAAGGTTCCCGCCACTAGGATTTCCTGTCATACATGACAACCAAAGGAGCAAGTGTTAGGTTAAGGCCTAGTGAGAACACAATAATTACAATGTAACGATAGAAAGAGATCACAATACAAGATTATTATAATTTCACAGCGCTCTACCAGTTTGCTTCGCCTGACAATAACAGTAAGACACTATATAATATCATCAACACAATTTATAATGTTTCCCAAGTCATTTAACTTGACTAGCATCAACCCAAACAAGATCTTTAGCTATTTGGCACTCAACCCAAACCGGGTCTTTAGCCTATACTTGACATCAACTCTAACCGAGTCTTTAGCCTACTTATAACCTCAACCCAAACCGGGTCTTTAGTCCATTTATGACCTCAACCCAAACTGGGTCTTTAGTCCATTTATGACCTCAACCCATACCGGGTCTTTAGTCCATTTATGACCTTAACCCAAACCAGGTCTTTAGTTCATTTATGACCTCAACCCAAACCGAGTCTTTAGTCCATTTATGACCTCAACCCAAACCGGGTCTTTAGTCCATTTATGACCTCAACAAAATCAAACACATGACTTACTAGTCTCTTATAACTCATACCACATGCTTTAGTCCAATAATACCTCTAGTACTTTCCATTTGAACTTTACCCACAAGTGGGATTTTAGGTTAGCTCCACATAATCAAGTGATAGATAGAAAAGTACATATGAATACTAGCATATTATTAAGTAAGTATGCAAGTGGGAGAACCAAGAAGTACACTCACCTTGGTGATTTCTTACAAATCAAAACCCTAGAAGAGGAGATGGAGAGTTGATGACTTGAGATGGTGACACAAGATAGCTTCCCCAAATGATCACCCTAACCAAGAATTAAACCTCCATAAATGCTTGGGGTACACCAATAAATGAAGAGAGATGAGGGAAGGCTTACCTAGGGTTCCAAAATCATTCTCCTTAGTTCCACAATTGAGACAAATGAGGAAAAGGGGAAAGAAACTCGTATTTGAGAGTCCAGGGGTGTTCCACGAGTTATGTCGCGACCTCAAGTCGCGGCATAAGTCGCCCGTGTTTCTGAGAAGTTAGACCAACCATGAGTTACGCGGCTAGTGTCGCGACTTCAAGTCGCAAGGAAGTCGCGAAATCCACTGTTTCCCTTATCCAAACTTTCAAGCCTTGACACACAACTAGGCTACGAACACGCGGTACTCACTAATATGATAGCGTTCAAAAACCAAGATTAAAAATACGGAAGACCAGGAGTCTGAACGATAGAATCATTACAACGAAAATTTCGGGATGTTACAATCCTCCCCAACTTGGGAATGATTTCGTCCCCGAAATCCAACTAGCTAAAATAAATGAGGGTATCTACGCTTCATGTCCTCTTCCGACTCCCATGTCACGTTCGTACCTCGGTGGTGTCTCCATTGTACTTTGACCATCACGACTTCCTTGTGGCGAAGTCTCTTAGTTTCTCTTTCCAAAATAGCTCCGGGTTCCTCAACACAGCGGTTGTTCTCCACACGAATCTCGGATAGCGGTATGACGCTCTCTTCCTCCGCCAAACATTTCCGTAAGTAACATACATGAAATGTAGGGTGAATTTCGTCCATCTCGGGCGGTAAGTCTAGTTTATAAGCTTGTTGTCCAATACGCTCAAGAATAGTGAATGGCCCGAGGAAACAGGGACTTAGCTTCCCACGCTTCCCAAAACGGATCAAACCTTTCCATGGAGATACTTTCAACATCACTCGATCTGCTACTTGGAACTCCATCGGTCTTCTCTTCTTGTCGGCATAACTTTTCTGACGATCTTGCGCCGCTCTCAACCGTTCTCGAATTGATTTAACCTTGCTGGCCGTCTCCTGCACTATTTTGGGACCGACAAACTGCTTCTCTCCTGCCTCTAGCCAACACACGGGGGTTCTACACTTTCGCCCGTACAAGGATTCGAATGGCGCCATCCCGAGGCTAGAGTGATAACTATTGTTGTATGCAAACTCCACCAAAGGTAGATGGGTATCTCAACTACCGCCAAAATCGATCATATACGACCTAAGCATCTCCTCCAAGGTCTGAATTGTCCTTTCGCTTTGATCGTCCGTCTGTGGGTGATATGCCGTGCTCAGGTTCACTCGCGTGCCCAACTCTTGCTGTAACGCTCCCCAAAATCGTGACGTAAAACAACTATCACGGTCGGAGACTATAGACAAGGGTATACCATGTCTAGAGACTACCTCGTCAATGTAAAGCTTTGCCAACTTATCCATGGGTAAGGTTTCGCGCATCGCTAGAAAATGAGCGCTCTTGGTCAAACGGTCAATTATGACCCAAATGGTGTCGTTTCCTCTCAACGTCTTTGGAAGTTTGGTCACAAAGTCCATCGTAATCTTGTCCCATTTCCACTTGGGGATTTCTAGTGATTGAAGGCTCCCATAGGGTCGTTGATGCTCGACCTTCACTTGCGAACAGGTTACACATCGTTCTACGTAATGAGCCACGTCTAATTTCATAATCGGCCACCAATAATGTAGTTTCAAGTCCCGGTACATCTTGGTGCTTCCCGGGTGGATGGAATACTTGGATTTATGCGCGTCCTCCAAAAGTAGCCTTCGGCAACCACCAAACTTCGGGACCCAAACTCGCCCATTGAAGCACTTAATCCCTCTACTATCTTTGGTTAACAATAACTGTTGTTTGGTCATCACTTCCTCTTTGAGATTCTCTTCTTTCAAAGCTTCGGTTTGCGCCCCTTTTATCCTCTCCATAAGGCTCGATACTAACTTGATTCTTGTAAGTTTGGCTTGAAGTCTCCCGTTATACTCCTTCCGACTTAAAGCGTCGGCCACCACGTTTTCCTTACCCGGGTGGTAGAGTAATTCACAATCGTAATCCTTATGTAGTTCTAGCCACCTTCGTTGCCTCATGCTGAGTTCTTTCTTACCAAAAACATATTTCAATCTCTTGTGATCCATGTACAAGGTACACTTTGTGCCGTAAAGATAATGCCGCCATAATTTTAATGCAAACACTACCGCCGCCAACTCCAAGTCGTGAGTGGGGTAGTTCTTCTCGTGCACCTTCAACTGTCTGGATGCGTACGCGATCACTTTTCCTCTTTGCATAAGCACACATCCAAGTCCCATCTTGGACGCATCACTATAGACCACAAAGTCCTCCGATCATTCCGACAAGGATAGGATCGGAGCCTCGAATAATTTCTTTTGCAACATTCTAAATGCCTTCTCTTGTTCATCGGTCCATACAAATTTTATATTCTTCTTGGTCAGCATCGTCAACGAAGAAGCAATCTTGGAGAAGTCCTGTATAAACCTCCGGTAATATCCCGCAAAGCCTAGAAAACTCCGAATCTCGGACGGACTTTTGGGAGGTTCCCAATTCATCATAGCTTCAATCTTGGCCGGATCTACCTTCATTCCATCTTTCGAAACTACATGCCCCAAGAACTGCACTTCCTTCAACCAAAATTCACACTTGGAGAATTTAGCATAAAGCTTCTCTTTCCTCAATACTTCCAACACATCGCGAAGATGTTGCTCATGCTCGGCTTCATCTTTGGAGTAAACCAATATGTCGTCGATGAACACAATGACCGACTTGTCAAGGAACGGTCGGCACACGCGATTCATCAAATCCATGAACACCGTCGGGGCGTTTGTCAGACCAAACGGCATCACCAAGAACTCGTAATGCCCATAGCGTGTCTTAAACGCGGTCTTCGAAATGTCCTCCTCCTTAACCTTCACTTGATGGTAGACGGAACGAAGATCGATTTTGGAGAAACATCCCGCTCCTTGAAGTTGGTCGAATAAATCGTCGATCCTAGGGAGTGGATATTTGTTCTTCACGGTCACCTTGTTCAACTCCCTATAGTCAATACACATACGCATAGTGTCATCCTTCTTCTTTACAAACAAGATCGGTGCTCCCCACGGTGACGAGCTCGGCCTCACGAATCCCTTCCCGAGAAGATCTTGAAGTTGACCCATCATTTCCTTCATTTCGGATGGAGTCAATCGGTACGGGGTTCTAGCTATTAGGGCCGCTCCCGGTGTTAAATCGATCTTGAACTCCACTTGGCGATCAGGCGGTAGACCAGGCAAGTCGTCCGGGAATACGTCGGGGAATTCTCTTACTATTTCTACGTCTTCAAGCTTTTTCTTTTCAAGCTTGGCATCTATAACATATGCCAAAAAGGATGGACATCCTTTTGATAAGCACTTCCGTGCCTTTACCATGCTAATGACCGCTACCTCGCCTTTTCGCCTTTCACCGTACACGGTTACCGACTCACCATTCGAGGTCGGAATTCGAATCAGTTTCTTCGCACAAAGGATTTCGGCATGGTTATCTGCTAACCAATCCATTCCAATTACAACATCAAATCCCCCGATGACCATCGACATTAAATTGACCGGAAACTCCTTCCCTTCAATCTCCAACTTACAACCTTTCAAAACATCCCGAACCACTACTTGATCGCCGTCCGCTAATTCTACCGTTATAGCATTTTCTAAAATACTAGTGGGCATAGATAAATTTTGACAAAACGAAATCCATATAAACGAAAAGCTCGCGCCAGAATCAAACAATATACGCGTAGGTACGGAGTTTAGAAGAAACGTACCCGACACTACATCAGTGAAAGCCTTCGCTTCTTCGGTGGTCATTTGAAATGATCTTCCCGATGCTTTCGGAGGATCCGCCTTCTTCGTTTCCTTTCCCCCAGTCTTCAACTTCGGACACTCACTCTGGATATGACCCGGTTCCTTACATTCAAAGCACGTCATCCCTCGGACCGGGCAATCACGCCGATCATGACCCAACTTTCCGCACTTGAAACAATTTGATCCGCTCGAGTTTGTTATCCCAGTTTAATCTAGTTGATTAACAATCACAGAACACAATATAGATCAAGAGATATAAAATCAGAATAACATACCAATCCCTTGAATAAACAGTTAAACCTTGTGTGTTCTTGATATCATTGAATACAGAGAAAACGGTTACCTCACTATATGATTATAATTATGAATATGAGGATTCGCCTAAAACTAAACTAATCAAAACATTAAATACCCAGGCCTAATGCCTAATGGGCTTTGCTAAATGCTAAGCGGGCTTGAGGCCCAATAACTAATAACTATTAGCTTATTACACAATAAACCCTCTTACTTTAACTATCAAACAAATACAGTTTAGACCTTTTAATCTTGAATACAATTATTTGATCCAACAATCTCCCCCTTTGGATTCAAGATTAAAAAAAATTGACAATAATCTTCAGGTCTTCACTTTTCTTCAGATATGACGTTGATAGCTTCAAAACTTGATATCTTTAAATAGTCTTCAAATCTTCAAATCTTCAAATATTTCTTTGAATGCAAACACTTTGATATCTTTGAAAATCTTCAGCAGTTTTCAGATTATATTCTCCCCCTTAATATATTATCCCCCTTTTTGATGAGTGGTGAGAAGCATCATCATCAAAACTTGTCAAAACAATCTCCCCCTTGTCTTTATAGACTTCAATTAAGCATTGTCTTCATGTATCAAGCCCTGTGTGGAAATAAGAGCAGTCTTCCCAGATGGAAAGAGTGATAATTTCAATCTTTTCAGATTCAAATAACATAAAAGTAGTAACCATTCGAATCTTTTCAAATTCAAACAGTTTAATAGGTGTAACCCTGAATCAACAAATGACTCAGTTAGAATACCTATCAATGACACAAAGTCACTGAGTAACACAAAGTTACTATATAAGGAGCTGGTTTTGATGTTATCTCCCCAGGTCTTCCATTCAATCATTGAATAACACATGGTTATCTATGAACGTTCTGACAGAAAACAAATTTCTTTGTGCTCGTGCATGTGTATGAAAGAATTTAACATAGATGATTGCCTTTTCATATAGGCTCAAAGTATGTAAACTTGTTGAGACAACAACAAATTATACAAAGACTCAATGTGCATGAGAAAGGGTCCGAAGGTGGGGCAACTTTCCTTCTTGTTCAATATTAGTATCTTCCAAATGAAGAACCAATAGCATATGTGTTACGTCCCCAGAAAATGTGAAACAATCTCTTTTTGAGAAAAGAATGAGTAGCTGGTGGGGTTGTATGCAAGAGATGGCATGGGCTAGTTGCCTTTTTCAATGATGGTCACCAAAGAATGTGAACCAACCAGTAGATGTGGCTGCCCGACTCAGAAAGTGGTTTGGTGCAGAGTCCAATATTCTTTTACTCTGTTCACTCACCCTCTTTCTTTTAATGCTTACTTCTAACCAATCTCTCTTTTCCATTTTACCTCTTCACACACCATCACTCAATTCTTTTGACCCCTCTCCCCTCAATCACTCAAGGAATACTTTCGGGGTAGGAAACACTGGTTATCGTGAATCCATGGAAGTTCTGTTAAGCTCTCACACTGAATCCCATGTATTTTCCTAAAAGAACATGTTGTTCAACAGTCTTTTGTACATGAAAGCACAAAGGAATAAAGTTACATAAAGAATAAAATTTGGAGAAGTCAAAACATTAGGTGTTTGACGATGATATTTTCCCCCTCAAACTAAAAGAGTTTGACAATTAAGCTCTAAAAAGTTTTTCTATTAAGCTCTTTTGACATTTAAGCTCCCCCTCAACTGAAGAAGTTTTATTTTTTTGGCAATAAATCAGAAAAATAAAGTACTGAAGTGCGGGTTCTAATCCGATGTCATTAGAAGCCATCTTTTCGTTGAGGTACGGGTTCTAAGCTGATTTACTTAGAAGCCTTTTTTCTTTCTCCCCCTTAAACCTTGGGTGCCTGCAATACAAATTTAGCTTTTGGTACCCACTGGTATTTGGGTCCTAATGGGTTAGTTGCAGTTCTAGTGGGAGATATAAAATAAGAACCATACCAGTTATTCACATAATCTTTTCTTACAAAATCATTTGAGCCACAATAGGAACAACTAATTTTCTTTTGTGTTAACCTGATCAATTAATGGATTGTGTAAACTAGATCAGGTTTGCCAAAAGTTTTACCTTTTGTAGCATAGTTCCATTTAGCATTTGATGTATGCACAAATGATTTGTCTTTCTTCTCCTCTGGAGATCCTTTAACTCTCCAGATCCAATTACCTTTATCTTTCTCTTCATTTTCTTTTCTCCATATCCTTTTCTTCTGAGACTTGTTCTTCTTTAAGTTACCTGAACCATCAACATTTTTGTCATAAAAAAGGTTAGAAGGACGAATCTGATCAGTAGATTTAGAAGTAAGACTATCATCTAAATTACAGAAAGGATTATAGAAAACATTTGAAACATGTGAACTTGAAGCCTTTTTGAGTGAACAATCTGAATCAGTTTGATCATCTCTCGATGATTAAGCTATTGACTCTGGCGTCTTGTGCTCAGTCAGCTTCACCTTGAATACGATCTCTTCAAGTTCCTTTATCTTTGAAGACAAACTGTTTCTTTCCTTTTAATCAGATCAAACTTCTTATGCAACTCAGATTTTGCATTCTTCTCCTTCATGATGTTTGTTGACAAATCAGATAGCTTTCTTGTCAGTTTGGCTATCTCGGTCTCAAATATTTTCTTTTCTTCAGAAAAGTCTATATTTGTATCCTTCAGCTCAGCTTTCTTCTTCTCATTCTCAGCCTTTTCTCTTTCAATAATGATAGCCTTCTCAAAGTCTGAAACTTGTTGAGAAAGCTTAACACATCTAAGCTCTAATGATTTCTTCTCTTCAAAAGCTTTTCTGGAGAAATCAGAGAATTTCTTAGCAAAGTCTTTTCTTTCTTTCTCAATCTTCAGTATTTCATCTTGAGCTATTGTATTGTCTCTGTCTTGGGTTGCCTTTTCTTTCAGCTTTTCAATTTCAACCTCAAGACTGAGAACTTTATCTTTAAACTTATCTCTGTCCGCACAGAGTTGAGAATTTATCTGTCTTAGTCCTTTACTAGTATCATTTGCAACACTTGTATTCCTTCTGAGCTTCTCAAGCTCTCTTTGCATTGCATCCTTCTTTGACCATGTAGAGCTGGACTCAGATCTTTTCAACTTATCTTGAAGATCTAAGATCTCTTTTTCTTTAGACTCAATTATTCCTGCAAAGTCAGTTTTAGAATCAGAATCTTTTGAATTTTCTTTTAAAACATTGATCTGAGTAAGAAGAGATGAGTTCTGAATCTGTAAAGCCTTGTTCTCAGCTTTAAGAGATGATATCTCGGATTTGAACATTTTTTCCTCTATGTCATACTAATCAACCATGCGATAAGATATTGATAACTGTCCAGCAAGTTGTTTAGCCTTTGCTTTTACTTCAGAAAGAGTCATGTTGTTAAAATCAAGGCTGTAACCTTCAGACATCTTTAGCTGTATGGTTAGAAATCAAGCTAATCTGTACCAAAACAACCAACTAGATGAGATCGTTAGAATCAAGAATTAGATAAAACTACACTAAAAAAATTTCAGAAAAATAAATTTCCAAAAATAATTAAATGCAGAATTCTCAAACAGTAGATAAAATCAAACAGAGTAATACTGAAAATAAGAAAATTTTGATCCCGAACATAACTTTGTCCCCCTTCGCAGACTTAGCACGGGGGTCCCGCTAGTAAGGTTTGCGTGAGCCTTGGGACGCGCAAAGTGGGGTTTGCGCGAGACGGCACTGGCGCAAAGTTGGTCTTGCGCGAGACGGCACTGGCGCAAAGTGACTGTCGACCGGTAACTTGCTTGGACCGGTAACTTGTTCGACCGGTATGTTGTTCGACCGGTAACACGTTCGACCAGGAACCTGCTTCGATTGGGAAATTGCACGACCGATAGAGTGATATGACCGGTAAGCGACTAAGACCGATAATGACCGATATAAAGTATTCAACTGGTGAGGTGCTATGACCGGTAAAGGTATGGACCGATATAGTGTATGACCGATATTCTATGGTCGACCGATAAAATGTATGGACCGGGGTATTGTGAGATGCAAACCTAGTCGACCGATATGTGTTCGACCGATATGTTCTCTCAATGACAGGTTCCCTTTCCTCAGATTTCGGAACTCTTCCTCCATTCGATCCAAGGCCTGTTCGTTGCAAAACTCTTCCATCAATTTCTTTTTGAAGGTTGACCAACTCAGTTTGGCCAACACTAAGGCCTCTACCGACGAGGAGTAAACATTCCACCACGTTAGGGCCGCCCCTCTTAACATCTGAGAACCAAATATCGCCTTCTGACTCTCTCCGCATTCACTTGATCTGAAGGCCTACTCCATCTCTCGTACCCAGTTCATACACACTAACGGATCATCGGTACCCTTGAACTCTGGGGGTCGACATCCAAGAAATGTCTTAAAAGTGCAAGGCTTAGACCCTTGCCTTGCTTCCAGAGTTAAAGTCTCATTGGTGGGAATTATGGGTTCCGAGCCCCCGGATACCGCCACAATGACATTCTCTGCAACCGTTTCAGGTCTACGGTTATTGGTGTCCCGATCTTCCAGTAACTTCATGAACATTTCTTGTTGTTGCGCCATGGCTGCGTTCATGGCTTGCATCATTCTGTCCATCATCCTTGTCTCCGGTGCCACTTCCTCCATGATCGGATGGGTTGCAGCTAAGTTCCGTCGAGGTACGTGTTCCGGTCCCCCGCCCAACGCGTTTATAAGCGGTGGGGGCAAATCGTTATTCGTTACCCTCGGTTGATCGGCCGTAGACGCCGCCGTATCCTGCCCTTCTGGCCGATTTCGCGTATTAACCATAGTCTGCCACACACGCGAGAATATTGATAAGATAAGACTATATAGCTATAAGCAAAGAAACGTACTACCACATTCATTAATCATCATCACAACGGAAAACAAGCACAATCACGTAAAACATCTTCATAATAACGTTAGTTAGGCGAAATTATGAACATGCGATACATAAGAATTTTCATTCCCATTACCATAAATCTTAACTTGTGTAGCTTCCGTCGACTCTAAGACTATCTTATCTTAAGAGTTCTACCCAATCTCACAAAATCATTGCCTAAATCCACAACTTAAGTCTAGGTATCCTACATCCATACCTAGTTCACTTAAACTAGTGCTCTGATACCAACTTGTAACACCCCAAATATTAGGGTAATTTAAAACTTAAAATTTTGGCAATATGACAGCTGTAAATTGATAAAAGCTGATTGTACGAAGACCTGCCAAGGAATCCCAAAGTATCATCCCAAACGGGGAATATAGTATAATGAGTACAAACTATTTGAATGAAGAATAATATACGACAACCTAGATAATCTAATTCCTCTAACAGATTACAATCGGGTGTCGCTATTCTTCCAAAAATGATAACCGTCCATCATGTATACCGACCTCTAAATCTCCCAAAAAGACCGCTCTCGATCATACGATCACCCACTCATTCCCGAAAGTTCCTGCCACTAGGATTTCCTGTCATACATGACAACCAAAGGATCAAGTGTTAGGCTAAGGCCTAGTGAGAACACAATAATTACAATGTAACGATAGAAAGAGATCACAATACAAGATTATTATAATTTCACGGCGCTCTACCAGTTTGCTTCGCCTGACAATAACAGTAAGACACTATATAATATCATCAACGCAATTTATAATGTTTCCCAAGTCATTTAACTTGATTAGCATCAACCCAAACAAGATCTTTAGTTGTTTGGCACTCAACCCAGACCGGGTCTTTAGCCTATACTTGACATCAACTCTAACCGAGTATTTAGCCTACTTATAACCTCAACCCAAACCAGGTCTTTAGTCCATTTATGACCTCAACCCAAACCGGGTCTTTAGTCCATTTATGACCTTAACCCAAACCGGGTCTTTAGTCCATTTATGACCTCAACAAAATCAAACACATGACTTACTAGTCTCTTATAACTCATACCACATGCTTTAGTCCAATAATACCTCTAGTACTTTCCATTTGAACTTCACCCACAAGTGGGATTTTAGGTTAGCTCCACATAATCAAGTGATAGATAGAAAAGTACATATGAATACTAGCATATTATTAAGTAAGTATGCAAGTGGGAGAACCAAGAAGTACACTCACCTTGGTGATTTCTTACAAATAAAAACCCTAGAAGAGGAGATGGAGAGTTGATGACTTGAGATGGTGACACAAGATAGCTTCCCCAAATGATCACCCTAACCAAGCATTAAACCTCCATAAATGCTTGGGATACACCAATAAATGAAGAGAGATGAGGGAAGGCTTACCTAGGGTTCCAAAATCATTCTCCTTAGTCCCACAATTGAGACAAATGAGGAAAAGGGGAAAGAAACCCGTATTTGAGAGTCCAGGTGTGTTCCGCGAGTTATGCCGCGACCTCAAGTCGCGGCATAAGTCGCCCGTGTTTCTGAGAAGTTAGACCAACAGTGAGTTACGCGGCTAGTGCCGCGACTTTAAGTCGCGAGGAAGTCGCGAAATCCACTGTTTCCCTTATCCAAACTTTCAAGCCTTGACACACAACTAGGCTACGAACACGCGGTACTCACTAATATGATAGCGTTCAAAAACCAAGATTAAAAATACGGAAGAACAGGAGTCTGAACGATAGAATCATTACAACGAAAATTTCGGGATGTTACAAGTAAGAACAGTAATATTTCTTACCTGATAACCTGATTAATTGATCTTTTGTGTATATATGATCAGGTTTACTTTTACGCACATTGTTCTTTTTAGCTTTATGTGAATGTACACATGACTTCTTTCCTTTCATGTCATCTTTCTTTTTATCTTTCTTCTCTTCATCATCCACTGGTTTCACTCTCCATACCAGTTTCTCTTATTTATATCTCCTTCTTCTATGTGTACCTGAACCATCTAATATTCTATCATAGAAAAGGTTAGTACTACGAATCTGATTAGAAGATTTAACTGACCTTTTGGACGAAACATTCTTATGAAGTGAGCTTGCAACTGTCTTGAATGAGCATTCCGAATCAGCTGAATCATCTCTAGGTGTGTGGATAATTGACTCTGGAGTCTTGTGCTCAGCCACCACCACCATCATGGAAACGATATCTTGAAGCTCTTTTACCTTTGAAGAATAACTGTCTCTTTCTTTGACGAGTTGGTCAATCTTCGTTTCGAATACAGACTTCGTTTTCTGCTCTTTTAGCGCACTTTCAGATAGTTCAGATAACTTGACAGTCAGCTTCTTTATCTCTTCCTCAAAAATATTCCTTTCTTCCTCAAAGTCCTTCTCGACATTGTTTCTCTGGCCGAATATTTCTTTGAAAAATCCCACATTCTTTTGTTCAATGGCCTTCTTCTCTTTGACAAACTTTTCTCTTTCCAAGATTATTACTTTCTCAAAATCAGTAAGTTGCTGAGAAAGCTTTATACACTTAAGCTCAAGAGTCTTCTTTTCTTCAAAAGTCTTCTTGGAAAGTTCTGAAAACTTCTTTTCAAACTCACCTTTCTCCTTAGCCATTTTTATTTCCAAATCTGATATTTTCTTCTGAAGCTCAGTGTTCTCAATTATTAGACTCTGTTCCTTGTCTTCAAAGCTTTCATCATTAATGATAGAAGAAGAATGATCAGGAAGTGGTGCATTAAAGTCAAACATATTAATTTCGTTAACACACCCATTATCAGAATTAAGAAAATCATTTTCAGACTCAAAGAAATAATCAAAATCATCAATTGAAGTTTGAGGTGCTTTAGAAGATGGAGAACACACTTCGGATTTAAAATGAAAAACTGTTTTCTTTAACACTATAGAAAATACATCTTGTTCTATGTCAACCAAAATTCTTTCTTCAGATAAAACATTTTCAAGCTCAACTATTTTGCTTTCTAAAATGAGTGGAGGAACATAAATTTTTGCAGTTGCAGGTTTTGCCACCATCTCAGTAGAAGAATAACTAGCAAAATAATCAGTTGAAAGAAATTTTGGTGTTTTAGAAAGATAACTATCATTCAGTCTTTCATAACAGAATGGTAGTTTCATTTTCTTTAAATTCATTCTTCTCTCATCTTCTTTGTCCTCAACTTCTTTTGATGCTTTGGTGATAAATTTGGGTTTCAAATAAGGATATTTATCAGTTGCATACATATAATTTGCATTATATAGACATGACTGTTTTCTGATAGCTTTTTCTAAGTAATGAGGATTATCATAACCTAGTCCCCATTTCTCTTTAACATCAGCCTCTTCAATGGGTGCATTTAGAAAAATGGTGTGATCTGTTTAACCTATCGCATGAAGTTTAGCTTCTAAATCATTTACCTTTTTCGTTAGGCTCTCATTCTCAACCTGCAATTTATAAAGAGTTAGTACATATTTTTTCTTTTCTAAATCAGACTTTGAAAGTTTAGATTCAACATCAAAAATCTTCTTTTCAAAACAATCCTTTTCATGTTTAAAATCTGAAGCAGATTTACGTAGAGAATCAATCAAATCTTTGTTTCCAATAACAGACTTATTAAGCTCAAAGATCTTTTCATTTCTTCTAGCAACTCTGTCTTTTTTCTTTATCAATTTATCTTGAAAGTCTTCAACTTTAACCATCATAGCTTCCATTGTGGTCATGAAATCATTTACAGTGAAATCCTTTACCTCTTCAGCTGAAAAATTCATCTTGAATATCTGTTAACAAAAAGAAACTTGAAATGATTGTTAGAAATTCAGAAAAATGAAATGGATCAGTAAAAATCAAACTTGGACAAATTTCAAAAAAACTCAGAAAAATTCTAAGTATGAAACTCTCAAACCAAAGAATACCATCTTCGCGCTAACACAGTAATTTGCGCGTTTTTGAAGTTCACGCACAACAAAGGATGCGAGTTCTGAGATTCGCGCTAACAGGCTCGTGCGAGTTCGAGGTTTGCGCTAACCGAAGCTTGCGAGTTTTTGAGTTTCGCGCTAACTGAAGCTTGCGAGTTTCTGAATTTCCCGCTAACTGAAGCTTACGAGTTTCTGAATTTCGCGCTAACTGAAGCTCGCGCAAACTTGACTCTTTGCGCGTTCAAGACTTAGTCAAATTTTGAAATTCCACTTCGCGCTAAATGTAAACGCGCAAGAACAGTATCTTGCGAGTTCTGGACTTAGGAAAATTTCAAAAACACTTCGAGCAAAACACCACTTCGCGCAAAACACCTGAAATGAACAGTAGAAACTCGCACCTAGTTATGTTCGAGTTTTAGCTTCGCACACAACCTTACTAGCGAGTTTTACACTTATGAGTTCTTCGACTTGCGAGTTCTTCCTTTGCGCGAACTGAAGATCTAGCGAGTTCTTCAGTTTGAACGATTTTTCCCTCTGATTCGATCAACCACTCGACCAATTGATTCGATTCTTTGCAATTATCCTCGAAAATGATATACGAATCGATTACAATACATGAAATATCAAAATAAACACAAATCTATGGACTATAATCCTATAATAGTTCGTACAGAGTCGAGTACAAAAATCGAACAAAAATCCAAAATTCAATCGATCTGCTGAAAATTTGACTAAACATTATACTACAACTATGTTCTAGATGTATAAACGAGTACAATGATGCACAAATCAAACCAAAAACATCACTGTAGCTACAAAAGTTAAATCCAAACAGTAACTAGCGAGTTCTTCCAAAATGTCGACTAAAAACTTTCAATTCAATCCATTTCTGAATTTCTATCTGCTTTGATACCAATTGTTATTCCCAAATCTATCAAGTTCTAATCGTAAACAGAATCAAGATCAAGAATCGTAGTCATATGTCATTGAATAATCATCCACAAATTACAAATCTCTCTCACTTTCTCTCTCTACATTCATTCTCTCTCTCTAGAATAATGTTCTCATAAACCTCTTCTCTACAAATGACTTACACAACTGATTCCAACTTACACCCTTCTTACAAAGACTTACAAAGGTATTTATACCCAAGACAATTACAAAGAAAACAAACAAATACAATATGTTGACTTTGACTTTTATTACAAAATGACTTTGACTTTCCATGAGAGTTGACTTTCCAGCATTGACTTTCTTGAACTTTCATCCTCAATCTTTCTGATCTTGAATCCAACAAATCTGTGCTCTAACATGAAGGATCTAGAAGAGACAAAGTCCTTGGTATAAAGATCTATCGTGGTAGATCAAAGTGCTTAATCAGATTAAGCAAAAGTACATACATTGACAAGATCTTGAAACACTTCAAGATGAAGGGTTCCAAGAAAGGAAACTTGCCAATAGAACATAGTGTACATCTGAGCGAAACTCAGAGTCCTAGCACTAAAGAGGACATGAACCGTATGAAAGGTGTTCCTTGTGTTTCAGCCAACTGTTCAATCATATACGCCATGTTAATGTACTAAGACCGAACATCTCGTATGCCCTGAGTATGACGAGAAGATATTAGTCAAACCAAGTGATGCTCACTGTATAACAATAAAGAACATTCTGAAGTATCTAAGGACAACTAAAGATATGTTCTTACTGTACAACAGTTATGAAAGAGATTTGTGTGTTTAAGGTTACACAGATGTTAGTTTCCAAACCGACTGTAATGACTTAAATTGTAATAGGGATATATGTATTGAACGGAGGTACTATGAGTTGTAAGCGCTTACATACAAATCTACTTGTCAAGCCTATGTCTCAAAACAAACATGATGTTCATGTTATAGGCTTGAGGATTTTTTGAATAATAATTTTAGTAAACTTTAAATTTTCTGGAACATTAAAACAGTTATGTTTTTATTTGATATGGCATACTGGGTATGAGTATATACATTAAACATTTATGTGTTCTTTATTAGCATGTTTAAGTATCCTTAAATAAATATGATGATCATATTAGTTAGAATTGTCCTTGATCGATTATTACTAGGGGACTAGTAATAAATCAAGATCATTGTGAAGTGTAACACCCCAAATTTTCTTTGTATAGTTTATCGTTAAGACTTCTAGACGGCTATGTATTAAATCTTAGTTATCTTGCGTTTTCCCAATTCGTGTGTCAAGTCTTGAAGTTGGAAAATCGAGACAGTGGCTTACGCGACTTACTTCGCGACTTGCAGGTAGACCTGGCAAACGTGTCGTGTCGTGTCGGGTTCAAAGTTAAACGGGTTAAAAGTGTATAACCCTAACCCAACCCGTTTAATAAATGGGTCAGAAAATCCCAACCCTAACCCGACCCGCCTAACCCGTTTAACCCGTTTAACATTTATAAAATAAAAATTAAAAATCGAAAATTCACAAAAAAATACAAATACAAAATTCAAATGAAAGCATTAGAAATCCAAAATTTATAGTTCAAAATTATAATCAAATCTAAAACACTAAAAATCTAAAGCATTAAAAGGAAAACTTATATATATATATATATATAAACGGGTTATTCGGGTCATTTTCGAGTTGAAAATTTTGACCCTGACCTTACCCGTTTATTTTTCGTGTCGTGTCGTGTAAACCCGTTTACTTAAACGAGTTGAGATGTATTACCCAAACCCGTTTATTTCGTGTCGAGTTCGTGTCGGGTTAGCGTGTCATGTCAGTTTTTGCCAGGTCTACTTGCAGGTCACGGCACAAGCCGCGTAGCCCACTGTTTGTATACCTTTTCAGAGGCCGCGTCATAACCCGCGAGAGACCCCTGAACACCCAAATACGGGTTTCTTCCCCTTTTTCTCATTTATTTGCAAGTGTGGGACTAGAGAGGTGCGATTTGGGCGATTTTGGAACCCTAGGTGAGTCTCCTCTCATCTCTCTTCATTTATTCCTTGTTGTTGGAGGTATAAGTCTCTTTAATGCTCAACCTAGGTTATCAAGTGTTGGTGTGGAGCTTTCAAGTGCTCTAGTTCAAGTTCTCCTCACCTAGAAGTTTTGCTAGGGTTTAGAATAAACCCATTGTGAGTTCATACTTCTCTTTTATTAAACTTTATACACATCAAAATGCATCTTTTAAACTTCTAAACATCTCCTTGTTTAACATTTTCATTGTTGATGAGATTTGACCTAACTTGGTATTTTGGGAGATTTTTAGGGTTTCTTTCCATTTGGTGAAATAAAGATATAATCCATGACTTGGAACTACATATATGAATGTTATTTCATTTTGTTGAGTATATGTTAAATATATGGCATTTCAACCAAGTTTATGTTTTATGCATATTATGGGTTTCTTTGGTGGAAAGGGTTATTGGGTGGAAATGAGACAAATGGTTTAAAACATGAAGAAATCCATGATTCAATAAAATGGTTTCTACTATGGAAAGGTTTACTTGATAAAGGAACATTTTGGGAAATGAGATGATAGCCTTATGTTTTATATATGGGTTTTGTATTTCTTATCAGCAGTTAACCATCAAAATGTGATTTGGGAACTAAATGGCAATATGAACTATATGTTTGGTTATAGTTGGTCACAAGTGTATTGTGACGAGTCTAGACTATTACTATTGGATCCATAGGTATTGAGTTGACTTATTATTTGGGGGTAATTCCCGTATGTAGCTAGTTGAGACATTGGATCCTAGAGGGCAACTTGGTACGGTTATGTGAGACCGGTTACTAGCCGTGGGTCGTCAATGTAAATCCTAGTGAATGAGCATGACTAGGGATCATTGGGTGCCCTCCCCCACATCTTAGTACGAGCCGGCATGTTCGTGGCCTTGATCCTAGTATGGTGAGCTCAAAACTTGGAAAGTGGCTTACTTTGTGTTTCGCCACAATCCTTGGAATTCGGGCTTACACCCGCCATCGCAAGATGAAGTCTGGGCCGGAAGGTCACTATGTGTTTACCAAACCATTTACAAAGTTGATTGATGAAAACAGTTTACTTATGTTGCAATATAATTCTTCTTACTATCTTTCATATAAACTGTATGTTCTCACTAGGTTTTAAGCCTAACACTTTTTCTTAAATGATGTGTATAACAGGTTCCCTTAGCGGCGGGTCGTCGAGGGGTTGAGAGAATAGCGTGGACTCTTGAGGGCAATTTTTGGTTGTTTAGATATTTTGGAGTTTTGGCGTTTGAAACGATTTATTCATATTTTTGGTATTGGGATGACAACCTATGTAATTTAGATAGAATTGGTTTAAATTAGTTTGTTGTCGATTTCCCATGCATATTAAAGGTTTTGTAAACGCATACTCTCTTACCCCTTTTGGGTGGTTCACTCCAATTACAAATGTTATATTGCCGAAATTTCAATTTTTAAAATTACCTCAATTTTTAGGGTGTTATAAGTTGATTTCAGAGCTCTAGTTTAAGTGAACTAGGCATGAATGTAAGATGTCTAGACTTAGACTGAGTATGTTAGGCAATGATTTGTGAGTTGGATAGAACTTCTAAGATGGGTTAGTCTTAGAGTTGACGGAAGTTATGTTCATCAAACGTTGTGATGATAGTAACAAGAACTCTTATGTGTTATATGTTCATAATCTCACTTAGCTAATGTTATTATGAGGATATTTTACGTGAGTGTACTTGGTTTGCTAATGTTATGACAATTGGTTGAAGTAGTAGTACGTTTCTTTCATGTTTAATTCTGTTAATCTTTTCTAACTCCTTCTCGTGCTTGTGTGGCAGCCATTATTCTAGAATGGTGAACACTCGCAGTCGACCGTTAGCCGATGGGAATGTACGTGAGGATAGCTCGCCCGAGCGGAATCCAGTAGTTAGGGCAGCGACCGTTGTTCCTCCGGGTATGCCGCCTATATTCACGGGAGAGGTGGAGCAAGCGCCGAGAGTGGAGTTGGCATCCACAAACCCGGTCGTTCAGGAAGCAAACCCTCAAGCCGACATGATGGCCAGCATTATGCAGATGGTGTCATCGGCTATGGATAAGCAGCAAGAAGCATTCCTGAAGCTGTTAGAAGACCGCGATGCCAGTTTCAAGAGAAATGAGGTGGTGACAGAGAACGTAGTGGCGGGTTCTGGTGGCACCGGTCAGGGTGTTAGAACGGAAGAGCACAGGGTCGTGGTTGCTTAGAAGAGTGGAAAGAGTTGCACTTATAAATCCTTTCTGGGATGCGGGCCGCCGAAATTCTCCGGTTCTGACGACCCGATTGTGTGTGTGAAGTGGATTCAAACTGTCGCGCAGGCTTTTGGCTCATCGGAATGTGGGGACGACCAGAGGGTGAGGTTTGGTACCCAGTTGCTTAGAGATTCGACACTCACATGGTGGAATGTCACCCAGTCCACCCTCTCTCCTACCGTCCTGGCTCAGTTGTCTTGGGTCGAGTTTAAGAAGAAGATTTTGGAAGAGTTCTACAGTGAAAGATCTATGGACCGTATCGAGGCTGAGTTTTGGTCCCTAGTGAAAGGAAACTTGACGGTGCGGGAGTACACCCATCAGTTTATGGAGAAGTTAGGGTTGGTGGGGCACGTGGCCCCAACGGAGAAAGAGAAGATAAAGCCTTATCTCAATGGTTTACCGACGGACATGATGTCAATGATCTGCAACTCTAAAGCTTCTAACCTCCGGGAGACGATTGAGGAAGCTCAATTCATGGAAGAAGTTTATGCAAGAGACAAGCCAGAGAAAGCGGCGGCGGTAGTAGAAAAGAGAAAGTGGGAAGGCAATTCCGGCCCTCCTAAGAGAAATCAACCTTTCGTTGGGAACCGAAATTTCAACAACCGTCAAGAGGCACAGTGGTGCCATATGTGCCGAAGCAAGCACCACGACAACTGTAATCCTACTTTCACCGCTTGTGTCAGGTGCGGTAAGACCGATCATCTTACCAAGGATTGCCCGATTAAGGGAATCATCTGTTTTGAGTGCAAGATGTCGGGCCATTTTCGAAAAGATTGCCCGAAGTTGAAGACGGGGAGTGCCCCGGAGAAGAAAGAGAACCCTCCCAGAGTTCCTGACCGAGCTTTCCATATGACGGCCGAGGAGGCCAAGGCATCCGCTGATGTGGTATCGGGTAAGTTTCTCCTAAACTCCGTACCTGCTCGTGTGCTATTTGATTCGGGTGCCAGCTTCTCTTTCATATCTGATTCGTTTCGTGAAAAACTTGCCATGCCCACTAATAGTCTAGAGAATGCTTTAGTGGTAGAGATAGCTAATGGTAGTCAAGTGTTAATCCATGACGTCTTGACATATTGTACCCTTAGTATCGAAGGAAAGGAGTTCTTGATCAATTTGATGCCAATGGTCATTGGTGGGTTCGACGTAGTAGTCGGCATGTGAATTTTTAAATTTAAATAAAAATTTATGTTCCACATCAACATTTTAGATATATATTTTTAATCAAATAATGATGTGGAATCTTAGTTGGCAAAAAAATTGGCTGATGCCATCATTAGCAGGTCAACAAGTTAATCAGACCTAGGCATGGTGATTTGCCCCGCCCCATTGGAGAACCTAGTTCAGCCGCCCCTTTGGGGCCGGGGGATTCCCCGTAAAACCGGGTACCGGGGCCGAGGCCGGGGATCCCCGAAATGTTGAAAACCAGGGTCGGGTAATGTATTCCCCAACCCGCCCCGTCCCCGTATGTTTGTGTGTATATATATATATATCAATAAAAATTATATTTTTTATATGTGTTATATAATATATGATATTTTCCAACTAATTTTAAACATTTTTTTTGTTAAACCGATGATTGACTGGGGATGGATCGGGGATAGGCCCAACAAAAACCAGGGTGGGGATTCGATTCCCCGTACCCGTCGAGGACCAGGGCCGGGGATAGGGTAGTGAAACCGGGGCCGGGGATTGCATTCCCCATCCCATCCCACCCCCGTTGCCATGCCTAATCAGACCCTTAAATAAACAAAAAAGTTTGATTCGGATCCTCAAATGATGATTTTAAAAGTTAGTTACCCAAAATAAAAATTAGGTGAAAGTTGGTTTCATTTTAATATAATTTTTCCTTTTTCTAATGCAAATTGGTGATAAAAATAAATATGAATTTCCAAAAATAAAGGATTTTTAGAACAAATTGTGTAGAATAGTAATATATTATTATTTACTAGAAGTGTACTCGCGCAATGCAGTGAGATACATCACGATTTTAATGTTTCATTTCATTTTTTGTTTTTTTGTTGATTTACAGTACAATTTTGGATGACTTTGAGAAAGTGATAATGTTTTTTTATAACTTTTTTAATTTAGGCTTAATAATATAATGTTTTTTATATAAAAAAATTAAGTATTTTGTTAGAATTCAATGATTATCTTATATATTTTAATGACATCTAGAAAAAAATAACCAATTACATATTTAATAATATAATTAAAACAAATTTATAGTAATATAATATATTAATTAATAGTGATATATGGAAAGGTCTGCATAAAAGGAATGTCCTGCACATACCAAATTGGTGGGTGTTAGAAGCCTGCAGTAGTAATATGTATCTTGTTTTTTGAAACTTGTAAATTAAGAGATTTTTAAAATCTTGCATAAAATAATGATACTTTGTGCTTAATAACTTGTATTTAAGAGTTTTTTATCCGTACTTTATAATATAGTATAGATATAGATATTTTAATGACATTTAGAAAAATAACCAATTACATATTTAATAATATAATTAAAACAAATTTATAGTAATATAATATATTAATTAATAATGATACATGGAAATGTTTGCATAAAAGGAAGACCCTGCACATACCAAATTGGTGGGTGTTAGAAGCATGCAGTAGTAATATGTATCTTATGCTTTGATACTTGTAAATTAAGAGATTTTTAAAATCTTGCATAAAATGATGATACCTTATCCCTAATAATTTGTATTTAAGAGTTTTTTATCTGTGCTTTATAATATAACTAGAAGCGTATTCGCGCAATGCAGCGAGATACATCATGATTTTAATTTTTCATTTTATTTTTTGTGAATTTACGGTACGATTTTGGATGATTTTGAGATAGTGATAATGGTTTTTTATAAATTTGTTTAATTTAGTTTTAATAATATAATATTTTTTACATAAAAAATTAAGTATTTTTTAAAATAAACATTATATATTTTGTTAGATTTTCTTAATTATATTTTATATTTTTATATTTAAAATTTGATTTTTATCATGGATTTAATTATGCATGGGAGTGATTTTAGGGGATTGAAATGGTAAATGATTTTAGGAGAGTTAAATTGGTTAGAGATATGAATTGAAAGTTAATAAATAACATTAAATGTATTACATAAAGCTTTAATGGTTGTTTTTAAGAGATTTTAAGTAATTAGCATTAATAACAGTACATTAAACTTTAACAATTATTTTTAAGAATTTTTTATTCGTGCTTTATAATATACTAGATATAGATATCATTTAAAACCATTTAATGTTTGAAAAATCATTTATTTGAAAAAGTATCAAAAAACATAAAAGGTGACTAATGAGATCTAATAGTACTGGATTTTTTTTTTTTTTTAATCTTTTCTAAATCAAGGTTGCATGAATATAGACTATTAATTCGTGGCAATACATCGTTCTTTATTACATAGAAGAATTTTCTGACTTTATAAAATTGTGCAGGTACTTGATATAATTTTTCAAACATATATATACAAGTAACATAACATTTAATAATTTATTTATAAAATATATAAATTACAGGTATACATCCAAAATAATATCACTTTAGTCTTAACAAATGACAAATAATTAATATATAATTCAATATATAAACATAAGTTGTTGTCATTTTCGACCCTAGCCAGTAGCCACCATTGATTCCCCTGTCACTATCAGTGATCAACCGTCAACCCATCTAGTCACCCCCTCCACATCTTCTTTCTACTAAACAAACTTACCCTTGTACCATCCTAAATCTTAGGGGCCGTTTACCAAACGCTTACCCAGGTAAACGCTTACCAAGTCACATTATCTTATCAGATGAATATGATAAGGACAAAAAATCTTACCCGGTAAGAACGAAGGCAAAAACCGAGAATCTTACCCGGTAAGTGAGAGCGCTGACTCTTACCACGGTTAGTTAGCATTTACCGGATAAATTGTTACATACAATACCGTATTTGTGGACTAAAATCTTACCCGGTAAACAAGTGATAGTGTAGATTATAGAATTTTACCAGTAAGCACATTATCAGATAAGTGTTTGGTAAACGGTCCCTTAAACTAATATTTGATTGAAAGTACAATTACAAAACAAAAACACAATCACTTAAAATAATGCAAAATCCTTCTAAAAAAACAAATCAATAAGCATCAAACTAAAAGAATTAAATAACTAACTGACTAATTAATACGTATATTAAAATTATTCAGAAAAACATGCGGAAGAACAAGTGCATCAACATGATTTTATAAGAATACAACACCTAAAGAAGAGAAATGATACCAAGATATGTTACTATTCTATGCAATTTGCTATTTTCCTACCGTTGTTAATTATTGTTAAGTTTGTCATGCGTCATTCATAAATGATGTATATAAAACTTATATGAATAACAATATAAAAAACTTGATGATACAATGAATCATCGATAACAAAAAGATAAGCACTTCATAAATGATGGGAATACAGTCAATTTACCTTATAAAAGTCATTGTTTAGCAACTTTGTTTGGTATAAACCCTATATAGATAAGAGTGACCATTCAAGCTAAATGGAATGAATATGTAAGGGTCGTTTACTTAAACGCTTTCAAGGTAAGCACTTACTAGTACCAGTTAATACTCTAACATATTTTACCAGGTAAGATTGTAGTCTATCAAACTGGTATCGTATACAACAATTTACCGAACAAGAATCGTTACCCTTACTTACCGGGCAAAACTCTTCATCCTTATCATCACTCTTACCTGGTAAGATTCTCAGCCCTTGTCATATTATCCTTTAAGGTAAATGACCGTGTAAGCGCGACCAAGTAAGTGTTTAGTAAACACCCCCTTTGATTACATGAACTGTAACACCCCCGTCCCACGTGAACGGAGAACGATGTGCTACGAATGAAGACATAATAACATAACTAGCTAACATATAAGGAAAACAGAGCT
The DNA here is from genome assembly GCA_954870635.1 of Arctium minus. Classification (NCBI taxonomy): domain Eukaryota; kingdom Viridiplantae; phylum Streptophyta; class Magnoliopsida; order Asterales; family Asteraceae; genus Arctium; species Arctium minus. The sequence goes on along the minus strand of OX941083.1, from coordinate 75,107,902 downwards.
GTTACAAAGTTCCATCAAAATAAAGGTTCGGGAGACCAGATTTAAGACGACATGGTTGTATTTACAGAAACAAAAACTATACTATTCAAGGTCGTCTTCAAAATAGTTACACTCCAAAGCTCTCACTCCCGAGATGATCCCATCTGCTAGCCAACACCTGCCGAAGACAAAACAAATCTCGGCTGAGCCAAATGCTCAGTGAGCAGATAATTTATATAATAATAAAATCACAGTCATAGTCGAGTTAATAAAAAGAATATGCGTAAAAGAGCAATAATGACTCAAAACCGAAACATAAAGTGATCTGTCACCGGTTTACACAAAATATCTCAACTGGTAACTAATACTTATCATCACACCAAGAGTCAAGAAGAATTAGAAAATCATTTGGGTTCGAGGGTTGTACGGACCACTCGAACAATAAGAAATGAGTATAGGACAATATACTCAATTCTCTTCCGACAATCAACTCCCGATAACGGTTCGCGAAAACGGCTCCTAGGATCGATCCATTCATCCTCAAGTTGGCGGGTACTAGGCCAGACCCACTTATTGACATTGAGGTACTAAGAACAAGGACGCCATGGCAATTTATAGCTTCCATGGAGGCGTCACGACATCGTTGTCCTCGCTGTCGTGCCTTAAAACACGAAATATTCAAATAGTTGAAAACAGGTCAAGCGATGTGTAAAGAGTAATTTCATAAAGTATGTGAATTTCAATCACTACATATCAAAATAGAATTTCGAAAACGATTATAATCCAAAAACGATTTCAAATCCGACAACGGATCAATTATAAAAAAAATAATCAAATCCAAAGGTAGTTCAATTCAAACTCAGATAGCCAATAATGAATATATGAAAGATAAGCCATGGTGATAGCTCCAAATAGTAACCATGATCATAAACATTATGAATGCCGACAATTAGAGGAGTTATTAAATTCACAATATCTCAATTTGATTTCGTGAATTGGAATATGAAGGATTGTAGTCATAATAAAGAAATAGATGTCTAAATGGTAAACGGGATACGATATTACCTTGATAATAGACTAGTGTCTAAAGTTATATGGTAATCGTAGTAATGCTACGCGTTCGAGGTGTTCCGACTTTAAGCTACGTCACTCCAAGTTACCTTAGAGTTTTACATATGTACGAAGATTCTATCCCATAGATAAGACTCATTTCTTATCATAAGTTTGACCCTGCATAAGATTAAACATAATTGGGATTGGATTACATACATTACAAGTCCTTAAAGCACAAGGTACAAACAAATAATACCACTTATTCCCCTGCATCTGACAACTTTGTACCAACTCGATTTTGAGTCTTTTTATCATACTTAGAGGTACATTCAGGTGTTAATGTCTAAACAAAAGTTGTAACTCTATTTCTTAGGGTTCTAATAGCATTGGAATCATCCCATTTGAAGCAATAAACGATTTTATATGAATTTTCTAAAAACAGTGCACAAATCCCGTTTTGCACAGGACCAACTCAAGAAACTCACTGTTTTGAGCCTTATAGAGTTAAATCAGGTATTGACATAAACTACAAAGTTGTAATAGACACAAAAAAATTTCCAACAATGTATTACCACTTCAATCGGACCAACGAGCGATTTTATATGAATTTTTAAACAACCGGAAACTATTAAGACTCCAATGCACAACTCACAACAATGCCTTTTTACATAAATTTGCTACTAAAACCATAATGAATCATTTATCTAGCTTTTCCATACTGCAAATAAATGGTTGATACTTAATTCTCCACTTTTTTAACCAACAATAACATAGAAATAACATCATTTAACAAAGATTTAACTTAATAATCAAAACTCTATGAATCCTAATATGATGCATATTCAACTTTGACATCAATCATCAATTTAGAGCACAAATATTGAAATTAATAGATTCATACCTTGATCCTTTATCCTTGTTTGGGTCAAAAATCCACGACCACGACGAGAAACATTAATGATAATATTTCTGCACGACTGATCTTGTATTAAGATAAGGTTCTGTTGACCATGCATATTTACAACACTCGTCGACACTTTTGTGGATGACAGTCGAGCGTTAGTCGCACGACTATCATAAGATTCTCCTCGACCACGATTATACTAACGTACGATCAAACGTTCCTCTCTTGTTCATTCAATACAGGTTTAATGCTCTTAAAGACCAACGACTATAACCGACTAGAGACATTAAAGTCATTAAAGGAGCTTCGACCGTTACTTAAAGATTCAATGACACATTTATGAATATCAAATATTATAAATACCAAGGAAATACATTTCATCCAGACACTAGAACTCAGAGATTACAAGCTACACGAAGAATTCGTACAACTTTCTTTCTTTAAATTCACGACCATAGTGCTATACGCACGACCGAAGTGTTTTACACACGGCATTCGACTATTACTTGCTTCTACATTTTTTTCTTGTATTCATCCTGTGAAACATTGTAATACGTAAGGACGTCGCCCCTGTTTGGTGATCATAGTGCACTGAAGACTTCTCTTTGTCGTCCGCGGTTTTTTCCTCGTTGAGGTTTTGCCGCGACACCAATTCTCTTGTCTCTTTATTCTTATTATTATCACACGTCTTGTCGCCTGGTTACTTTCTTTAGTTGGATAAAGCTCCACATCAACCTTTAGTCATTCCAAGGGGTGATTTTTGGCATTAACAATCCTCTCCTCATTTAATTAGCTTCAATCATTCAAATTGTCAACATCTTCCTAGTTGCATGTGTAGAGTAGAGTTGAGTTTAACTTAGGGTTTGGGATGGAGAGAACTTTTTGATTCTAGAGAGAGAGAACTAAGATGTCAAATGAAGATTTTGGCTGAAATTAGGGGTGTAAATACTTTGACAAAATAAGCTTTAAACTTCTCATATCATCAAATATTGACCCTTCTTCAATTGGCTAATTCAATATTGGTCCATATTTGGATTTTTCTTAACATTTCAAGTCCTAAGCCCACGTTTATTTTATACATACTTGACCCCTACATAAGACTTTGACTTACATTAATAGTCTAAAATACAACTAGTTTAAGCATAGGTACAAGTAGGTAATGCATCCATATAAATCAATATATCGATAAAGAAATCTAGGGTGTTATAATCCCCCCCCCCTAAGAAAAAGATTTCGTCCCCGAAATTGAGTTAAAGTCTTAAAACTCTTAACAAAAGAATTATTACAAAACTAAATCTATTTACTACACATATTCATCTTCAAAGGATTTGAAGATGATGAAAGCTAAAGATACAAAACCTAAAATGTTGAGAGAGAAGAGAGAAAATCTAAAAGATGTAAAAAAAGAAAATGAGTTGAGTTAATTCGTAACACGGGTGAGAAGCCCGCTTTATAACTCTTCAATATTGCAATTCAGTCCTTGCAGCTTAATCCCTTGATCAACGTAAATTGCTCCGCTACCCTTGGGGTTTCTATGTAACACCCTAAAAATTCGGGTAATCTTGAAAATTGAAAATTCGGCAAAGTAACGTTTAAAAATAGGGCAAACCACCCAAAATAAGGGCAAAGCGTGAGCATTTACAAAACCTGTAATAATGTATGGGGAAACGACAATAAACTAATCTAAACTACATCTAGCTAGATTACATTGGTTGTCAACCCAATACCAAAATGAATAATTGTTTCAATGCTAAAGCTTCCAAAAGTTCTATCATTTAAAAATGCCCTCAAGAGACCACACTCTTCTCTCAACCCCTTGACGGTCCGCCGCTAAAAGAACCTGTTATACACATCATTTGAGAAAAAAGTGTTAGGCCTAAAGCCTAGTGAGAACATACAGTTTATATGAAAGACAGTAAAAGAATTGGTTGCAATATAAATAAACTGTTTTCAACAACATCCTTGTAAATGGTTTGGTAAGCACATAGTGACCTTCCGTTCCATACTTCATCTCGCAATGATGGGTGTAAGCCCGGATTCCAAGGATTGTGGCGAAACACAAAGTAAGCCACTTTCCGAGTTTTGAGCTCACCATACTAGGATCAAGGCCGCGAGGACGCCGACTCGAATAAAAATGTGGGGGATAGAACCCAATGATTCCTAGTCATGCTCATTCGCTATAATTACATTTAACCCATGGCTAGTAACCGATCCCACATAACCGTACCAAAGGCCAAAAAGGAGTAAAAATGCATCCTTAGCTACAAAAGGGAAAACATCCCAACATATAAGCCGACTCAATACCTAGGGATCCACTAGTAATAGTCTAGACTTGTCACAATAACACATGTGACCAACTATAATCAACCATATAGTTCAATACACCATTTAGCTCCCAATTCACATTTTGGTGGTTAACTGCTGATAAGAAATACAAAGCCCGAATATAAAACATAAGGCTCCCATCTCAATTTTCCAAAGTGTTACCTTACCAAATAAACTCTTCCATAAAAGAACCTTTTTATTTGAACATAAATTTCCTCATGTTATAAACTACTTATAGTCTCTTTTCATGAAATACTCTTTTCAACCAAAATCTAGAAAAGTTAAATCATAAACTTGGCTAGAAGCCATAAGTTGAACATTTACTCCACATAATATAACAATAACCCCTTCGTAGTTTCAAAACATAGATTGTATCATCATTTTACAAAAATGGTAAGAAACCCTAAAATCTCCAAAACCCCAAGTTAGGTCAAAATCCCATAAATGATGAAGATGTAAACAAGGAGATGATTAGAAGTCAAAATATGTATTTTGATGTGTATAAAGTTTTAAGAAAAGGTAGATGAACTCACCAAGTGGGTTTTGAAGAAAACCCAAAACCCTAGGTTTTGACTCTTGGAGAAGATGAAGATGGAGATGAAGCTTCAAATACCGAATCCCTGGATGGTGCACTTGCACTAGCAATAAATGGTGAGGAAGATGGTTGGACCAAACCCTAGATGGAGTAAATGAAGAGGGAGGGTTTTGAGAGAAACGAATTGGGAGATAGAAATGAGAAGTAAATGAAATTTGGGGAAAAATCTCATTTAACCCGAGCTGCGTCTTCTGTTGCCAAGCACGACCCGTGCTACTTTTGTGAAGAAAAGATCATGACCCGTGCCAACGCTTCTGTGCCTAGGCACGACCCGTGCCATTATACTGAAGAACGGCGCACGGGCCGTGCGCCCTGCAGATCATCGAATAAAAACCATTTTCTTTCTTTCTTCTTCTTCATCGACTTCTCTCAAAGAAACTCTAATATAAGAATATAGAGATATACGAGGGGTTTTTCATAAGATTGAAAATTCAAGGTGTTACAATCCTCCCCTTCTTAGAAATGATTTCGTCCTCGAAATCTCAACTACACAAACAGATGAGGATATCTCCGCTTCATATCCTCCTCGGCTTCCCACGTCACGTTGGCACCACGGTGGTGCTTCCACTGCACTTTGACCATAGTGACTTCCTTGTGGCGAAGCTTATTTGAGTTTTTCTCCAGAATAGCTTCGGGTTCTTCCATACAACGATTACTCTCGTCCACTCTAATCTCGGAAAGAGGAATAACACTTTCCTCTTCTGCCAAACATTTCCGAAGATAACAAATATAGAAAGTGTTGTGGATCCCGTTCATTTCTGGAGGGAGTTCCAACTGATAATCCTGTAAGCCCACACGCTTAAGCACTTTAAATGGTCCAAGGAAACGAGGACTTAACTTCCCACGTTTTTCGAACCGAATAATGCCCTTCCAAGGCGACACCTTTAACATCACACGATCGCCCACTTGGAATTCCATCGGCCGCCTCTTCTTGTTGGCATAGCTCTTTTGCCGATCTTGGGCCGCTTTCAATCTTTCCCGAATGCCTTTGACCTATATTATTTCACATAGAGCAGAGGCCATCACCCATATTATTTCACATAGAGCAGAGGCCATCACCCTATATTCAGACTCAACAGAGGAGCGTGAAACAGTACGTTGTTTCTTGCTTCTCCACGAGACCATACAATTACCTAGAAAAAGACAGTACCCAGTAACTGAACGCCTTGTTGATAAACACTTTCCCTAGTCAACATCAACAAAGGCAGAAAGTTTAAAATCAGAATTAGAACAAGCAAAAAAAACTAACACCCTTACCAGGAGAGGCCTTTAAGTACCTTAGAACACAAAGGGCCAGTTTCAAATGAGACTGATGAGGAGAATGCATAAATTGACTCAGACAATGAAATGCAAAAGCGATATCTGGCCTAGTAGTTAAAAGATGGTAAGTCTATCAACCAATTTCTGATATCCAGTAAAATCTTTCAAAGGAGGATCCTTTGATTCAAACCCAACAGAATCAGTAACGATTAAGTTCATATTTATAGGTGTGTTAATAGGAAATATTCGAAATCACTTAATAGTTCAAGACAATACTTTCTTTGTGACATGCATACTCCATTTTCAGTTTCTAATATTTCAATACCTAAAAAGAACTTTAACAAACCAAGATCTTTTATTTAAAATTTTTTTTATTGCAAATGACTTTTAACCTTTTGAATTTCAGAATTAGAATTACCTATAAGTACGATGTCATCCACATATACAAGAAGAACAAGAAATACATCACCAGTGCATTTAGTAAAAGTGAATAATCACTAGTACTTTGAATAAAACCATGATCAAGAAGACAGTTAGAAAGTTTCTCATACCATTGTCGTGGTGCTTGTTTAAGTCCATACAAAGACTTCACAAGCTTGCACACACGTTTATCATTAACAGAAAAATATCCAGGAGGTAAAGTCATATATACATCTTCTACTAAATCACCATAAAGAAAAGCATTATTCACATCAAGTTGGCACGATGGCCACCTATTTTGAACGACTAATGCAATAACACACTTGACAGTGACCATTTTTACAACAGGTGAAAAAGTTTCTTCATAATCTATATGTTCCCGTTGACTATACCATTTGGTTACAAGACGAGCCTTATACCTTTCTATTTCCCCAATGGATTTATATTTGATTTTATAAATCAAGCGACAACCTATTGGCTTTCGACCAGGGGGTAAATCAGTTAAAACCCAAGTACCATTTCTATAAAGGGCCTCCATTTCATCATTCAAGGCATTAACCCAATTATGATCTCTACTAGCTTCAAAAAAACTTTCAGGTTCAAAGGACTTGTTTAATGTAGAAACAAAACAAAAATTGTTTGAACTAAGATAAGAATAAGTGACAACCTTTCCTAGACCATATTTGACTTTACCTTGTACAACATAATCATTAAACCGACGAGGTAAATTAGAAGGACGGCTAGATTTGCTAACAGAAGATACACCCTCTGGAGGGGACCTCAAATGATCATCATTTTCAGGTTGAACATTTAAATGTCGAAAATCTGCAGATCGTGAGCCACTGGCAACCTTGGTACTACCAGGATCATTCGATCCGATAACTCCGTTGAACTTACCATGTTCAGTAGTACTACCAGGGTCTACAGACCCATCAGCTATACTTTGGCTACCAAGATGGTCACGGTTGCAAGTGTTATCAGAAGTGTTGATTCCATTTTCATTTCAAGGATTCACCCTAATCTCATCATCGGGTAATTCATAGGGCAAATCATTAGATTGAAAAATAATAGAATCAAAGAAATTTAATGAGTTTATTTCACTAGAGTCATGACTTGGTTGATTTGCACTCATTTTTAAAGGAAATATTGTTTCATAAAACTTCACATCTCTAGAAACAATAATTTTCTTTGAATATAAACTATAAAGTTTGCAACCCTTCTTGGACTTAGAATAACCAAGATGAACACAATTTTCAGATCGAGAGGAAAATTTATCTGACACATTGGGTTTCACAGCAAAACATAAACACCCAAAATTTCTATGAGATAAAACAGGTGCAAAACCAAACACAAGCTCATAAGGACTCTTTCCATTTAACACAGAAGAATGAGTTTGATTAATAAGATAAGTAGATGTTAAAACACACCTATTCCACATGTTTAATGGAACATTTCCTTGAAACATTAAGGCTCTAGCCACATTCAATAGATGTTTATGCTTGCGTTCAACTACCCCATTTTGTTGAGGAGTATAAACGCAAGTAGTTTGATGAATGATACCATTGGATTTAAAAAACTCACCTAGCTTATTATTAATGAACTCGGTACCATTATCACTTCTGAACATTTTAACACGTTTCCCAAATTGAGTTAATAGTAAACTATGAAAAGCAACACTGATATCAAAAACTTCATCCTTGCTTTTCAACAAGTACACCCAAACAGACCTAGTGTAATCATCTACAATAGTAAAAAAGAACCTATAGCCCTCTCTACTTTGGACACGATAGGGTCCCCATAAGTCTAAATGAACTAATTCTCCAAGAACTTTGGAGGCATGATTGCTTAAGTTGAACTTGTCCAACACGATACGTAACTTCTCCAACACGCTCCAACACTTCAAACAGACCGATATATCGAGGGCTAAGCTTGCCTTTAATTCCAAATCTTCGGATACCTTTGAATGACGACACTTTTAAAAAGACATGTTCACCTGGATGAAATTCGAGAGGTCTGCGGTGTTTGTCCGCATAGCTTTTCTAGCGCGATTGAGCCTCTTGGCAGGCAATATTGACTTTTTTGGTAGTGATACGAACCAAATCGGGTCCTTCGATGACTTTTTCTTCGACTTTGTTCCAACAAGTTGGTGCGCGACATTTCCGTCCATATAGGGCCTCGTACAGAGCCATCCCAATACTAGATTGCCAACTATTATTATACGAGAACTCCACCAGATAAAGAAATTCATGCCAACTACCGGACCACTCCAAAACACATGCCCGCAACATATCTTCGAGCGTTTGTATTGTTCGTTCAGTTTGCCCGTCGGTTTGAGGATAAAATGCAGAACTCATAATCAATCTTGAACCCCAAGCTTTCGGTCCAGAATCGTGAAGTGAATTGCGGGTCCCTATCAGAAGTAATAGAAACCGGCGTACCGTGTAATATCACGATTTCTCATTGGAAGATTTCAACAAGTTTACTAGCTGAATATGTTTCCTAGATAGGAATAAAGTGAGAAGATTTTGTCAATCGATCCTGTTGTTCCCAGATGTGTGCAAATCAAGATGAATAACAATTGAAATCAATTCAAGAAGTCATATATTGATTTATGAATCAAACAGTAAAATGCTTTCTCATGTATAATATTTCTCACTCTAGAATTAATCTCTCTCTCTCTTAGTCTTATGAGTCTACAAACAAAAACAAGGTATTTATACCTACTAGTATAAAGACAAAACAAAACTAACAAAACTAGACACGTTGACTTTCTTATGCTTTGACGTTGACTTTCCACTTTAAGCACTTTGACTTTCTTCTTTGCAATGAGGGTTTGACTTGAGCATTTGACTTTGATTCTCATTCTTCATGATCTTGGATCCAACATATTCATGCACTAACAATCTCCCCCTTTGGATTCAAGATCATCTCCAAAAAGAATAAGTTAATTATCTCCCCCTTCGTGAAACATGTAGATATCTTTCTTTGAAAAGAAAATTTTGCAGTAACGAACAATTTCCTCCTTTGTTTGATCTTTGGCAAATTTAATCTCCCACTTTAGCATCTTCATAAAGATATGCATTTCATATCTCCCCTTTCTTTGAACTGTCTTCAGACTTTCAGTAATCTCCCCCAAAGTCTGTGATTATCTTCTTCTAGAATCTTTAACAATCTTCCCTAAGGTAATAAAACCTCTTTCAGACTTCAGAAAAGAGATTATCTTCAGATTTAACGCACTTTGCTTCAGAAAATAATCTTCAAAGAAAATTTCAACAAATCTTCAACAAACTTTATGAACATTTGAACTTTCTCTTTCTTTATGAACATTCTCCCCATTATTCGGAAATATAACCTTTAAATATGTCATCTCCTGATCACTGTCTCCCCTGAATTTTGGCAGTCTGTTCTTTAGACACCATTTTTTGAAATTAATTCTCCCATAACTTCTAATCCATTTCTTGACCATCTCATTTCTTGAATATATTTCTCCTCCTTTTTGATGATGCAACATAGAAATCATCAAAACTTCTTCAAGAAATGTCATGAATGTTGTTCTGATTTCTGACCAACTGATCTTTCGATATGAGCCTCTGAACATTCGTCAATTCATAATATATTCATCCAAATATTTTCAAATTCAGACAAATAAGAGTGAAAACCTAAATCAATAAATGAATCAGTTAAAATGCCTATAAGCAGCACAAAGCTACTTAGTACAACGAATGTACTATACAAAGAGTTTTATTGATGTTCACTCCCCATGTCTTCCATTTAATCATCGAATAACACAAGATTATTCTATGAACGTTCCGACAGAAAAACAAATTTCCTGTGTGCTCGTGCTTGTGTATGAAATAATTTAAACATGAATGTTTATAAGGCTCAACATGTGTAAACCATTGAGACAACAATAGTAATACACGGACTCAATCATGCATGATTGAAGTGCGAAGGTGGGGGTATACTTCCTTCTTTTTCAATATCTACATCTTTCAAATGAAGACGAGATAGATTATGTGCTGCGTCCCCAATCAAAATTTTGAAACATCTCTTTGTTGAGAAAGAAATGAGTAGCTGGTGGGGTAGAAAGCAAGAGTTGGCGTGGGCTAATGCCTGTTTCAATGAAGTTCACGAAAGAATTGTGAAACAACAGTAATATGGCTGCCCGACTCAGAAAAAGTTAGTGCAGAGTTTTGATATTCTTTTAACTCTGTTCTCACACCCTCTTTCTTTTTATCATTTAAGCTCACTTCTAACCAAACTCTCTTTTCATTCGATCTCTTATCTCACTGAGGTTGTTCAACCGGATGAACGTCCTCCCCCACTCTTTGATTTATGACTCCTCACCTCTCGATCACTCAGGATAACTTCTTGGGTAGGAAACACTGGTTAACGTGAATCCATAGAAGTACTTTTAAGTCCTCACACTGATCCCATGTATGTTATCCTAGAAGCAAAAATATTGCTCAATTGGTTTAACTGTAACAGTTAAATCACAATATGAAATACATGTCAGATATTTGTATACTCATTAAGATAATCATGAAGATTTGAGCATTTTAAACATGGAATATATTCTCATAACAAGTATATTTGAATGAATGAAATGAATACAAAAGACTTGTTTGAGAATTTGACAATGTATCGAAAAGATCAAAATTGAATATTTATCATTAAAAGCTTAGGTCATGAAAAATTGGATGTTGTCTATATGAAACAAATATAGACATTCTTGAAAGAAACGCTTTGAATGAATCAACAAACTCTGAATTTCAAATGGGGTGTCTTACCATCGAAAAATATTTTCAATTTGAGACATGGTAAGAACATAGTCAATAAAGTACTTAAACCGACATGTATGAATACTTGACAGTATATGGAAAATATAATACACAAGTATTTATCTTTGAAAACACATGATTAGTTAATCATGAAAGCTCATAACAATGAAAACATTTAAAATCACACTTCAAAATTCATGAAATCTGTTTAAGAATCGAGAAGTGGTTTGAACATTTAGAAACATGTTTTCATGTCTGAAAGTTATCCTTCTTTCAAACACAATGAGATTAAGAGTAAAATAATCCTTACACTCAACATTAATCTCATAAAGTGAGCTCCAAAATCATGATTGATATGATCATGTAAGCTCCCCCTCAAATTCTGCATTAAATCAAAAAATCGTCAAAGCAACAAAGTCTTATTGAAACAAAAACATTTATTGAAAAATTAAAGACATAAAAGCAGTAAAACGTTTTAAGAACGAGTTCTGATCAGATGTAATGTAACACCCTCAAATATGGAAATAACAACTAATTTAAAATTTTCTAAATACATCAATGAATGATTAATCTACAATCACAAATTAAGGTTTAACCTCAATACACACATTCATTCTACACATACAGTCTATAATAAGGACGTGTGTTACTAAAACCCAATAATAGTCACTATCTCCAACAGCGGAAGACTTCACCAAACTACTTACTCTTGTGTAAGTCTAATGCTCAACTCCTCAAAGCACTGGAAGAACCAAACCCCAACTGAAACCTGATGCACATGCCGACAAATAAAAAGGTTAAACTTAACGCCTAGTGAGCTCAAGAGTTTTCATTAGAGATAAATAAAGCATCAACTTTAAGAATGTTATTTAAAATCATGATTTCCAAAATGCAATACATTTGATTTGAAGGCAACCTGATATTGTCCTATTCAATCAAGCAATCAAACAATCAATCAAGATATTGACAATATGAAGTTCTAGAGAGAGAATGTAGATAGAGAGTAATCTGATATTGATATGACAGTGAATATTCTAGTTACATGATTTACAAAGCAACATGGTATTTATACCAAGGACTAAAACAACAAGCTTAATGACTAAGTAAACTCATATTGACTTAGACTAGACTTTGACTTAAAAACATTGACCTTGTTGACTTTGCTAGACTTGACTTTTCCTATTAAATCTTGGATACAATAATACATTATCAATCTCCCCCTTTGTATTCAAGATTTAAAAAAAATTTGACACTTGTCTTCAGCGCTTGATTCTTCAACTTTTGACTCTGACAGTCTTGAACTTTGAGACTCTAACAATCTTCAGTCTTTCAGTCTTTGAAGAATCTTAAAAAGTCTTTAACACTTTGCATCTCTGGAAAGTCAACAAGTCTTGAACAAATCTTTGAAAACTTTGGAACTTTGAGGAATTTTTGAAAACTGTATATCTTCATCTCTTTGATCTCTTGATCGTCTTTGGAAAAACGAACTTTCACGAATCTTCTAATTTGACTTTGAATAAAATCAGAATGATTTCTTTTCATCTGGCTTGGACTTTCAGAATCATCTTTAGAAAGCCTCTTTTCTTCAAATCAGCTTTGAAATTTGAATCTTTCAGAAATTTCTTCCACTTTTTGACATCTCATCTCTGAAATTGATCTTTGTAGATTTCTCCCCCTTTTTGATGATTGTGAGCGTCATAATCATCAAAACATCTTCAATTTCAACATAATCTTTGATTCTCCCCCTTGAAAATACATTCTCCTCCTTTTGATCTGAACTGAATCATGAACTGTATATACCCAAATCTTTTCAAATTCAGATATAATGGACGTTGTAACCCTGATTCAACAAACGAAACAGTTAGGAGTGCCTGTCAGTAACACAGAGTTACTGTGTACAACGAATGTACAATTTAAGGAGCTGGTTTGATGATGAATCCCCAGGACTTCCATTCAATCATTGAAAAACACAAGGTAATTCTATGAATGTTCTGACAGAAAAACAAATTTTCTGTGTGCTCGTGTTTGTGTATGAAAGAATTTAGCTCAATGATTGTGTTTCATAAGACTCAAAATGTGTAAACTGTTGAGACAGCAACAGATATTACACGGACTCAATATGCATGAAAGAGGTGCGAAGGTGGGGCAACGTTCCTTCTTTTTCAATATCTAAATCTTCCGAGTGAAGACTAGATAGCAGATATGCTGCGTCCCCAAAGAAAATGAAACATTTCTTTGTTAAGAAAGAAACGAGTGGCTGGTGGGGTTAATGCAAGAGTTGGCATGGGCTCACTGCCTTTTTCAATGATGGTCACCAAAGAATGTGAACCAATCAGATTTTGTGGCTGCCCGACTCAGAAATGGTTTAGTGCAGAGTTTTGATATTCTTTTAACTCTGATCTCACACACTCTTTCTTTTTAACATTATGCTCACTTCTAACCAAACTCTCTTTTACATTTTATCGCTCCACACAATGAGAAAAACTCAATCGGATGAGTTATCTCCCCCACTCTTTGATTTTGACCCCTCACCCCTCATTCACTCAAGGATAACTTCCTGGGTAGGAAACACTGGTTTGCGTGAATCCATGGAAGTTCTGTTTAAGCTCACACATGAATCCCATGTAATTCCTAAAAAGAAGGGTTGCTCAACAGTTTAACTTGAACAGTTAAGCTCATAATGATAATATTGTCAGAATGTATGCTGATTTAAAATTAAGAATGAAATTTGAGCATTTGAACAATGAAGATCTCTCAAAACAAGAATATTGAATGAATGAAATGAAATCAAGAAAATTGTTTTGAGAATCTGACAATGTATCAATCAGATCAAATGAAATGGTTAGGGTATCAAAGAATTGGACAATTTGTTTATATGAACAAATATAAACAATGTAGCAATGAAAGCACAAATTTGAAATGATGAATGATGCTCAACAACATTTGAAAGCAAACGGGAGTATTACCATCGAAAAATAGGTTCGTTTAGAGACATGGTAATAACAGATTAAAATGAAGTACTGAACCAATGTGTGTGAATACTTTACAGTGTATAGAAAAGATAATACACAAGTATTGATCTTTAGAAACACACGGTCAGTTAAACATTAAAGCTCAATAATGAAAAACATTTAAAATCACACTTCTTAATTCATGAAATCATTTGAGAATAGAGAAGTGGTTTGAACATTTAAGAACACGTTTTTCATGCTTGAAAGTTGTTCTTCTTTCAAACAATCATAGATCTAGGATTAGAAGATACTTACATTTAAGCTCCCCCTCAAATCATTATAGAATGATTTAAGTCTATTAAGCTCCCCCTGGATATTTGCAAAATATCCATGTCTAAACATTGAAGAACGGGTCCTGATCTGTCATGTGATCAGAAGCCACAATCTTGACACTTAAATCCGGGTTTTGAACTGTTTTGTTCAAAAGCCATTGTCTTTGACATTGAAGTCCGAGTTCTAAGTTGTAGTACTTAGAAGTCAAACATCTTGTACTTTGAAGTACGGGTTTTGAGCTGCTGTGTTAAAAAACCATCGTTCCTGCTCCCCCTAGACCGGTGGTACCTGCAAAACAAATTTAACAGGTTTTGGTACCCACTGGTATTTGGGTCCTGGTATGTTAGATTTAGGAATCCACTTCTCATTAGATGTATATCTTTTAAAACCAGAATTCTGAGAAGTTATTCTATAAGAACCGTACCAGTTGTGAACAGATTCTTTTTGAACAAAGTCATTCTCTCCACAGTAAGAACAACAGGTCTTCCTTTGAGCAATCCTGATCAGATGATTAGTCGGGTAATATATATCAGAATTACCAAAAGATTTACCTTTATGCACACTGTTCTTTTTGGCATTGGTTGTGGATTTGAATGATCTGTCATTCTTCTTCTCTTCATCAGGAGAACTCTTCACTCTCCAGACCATCTGATTTTTCTTTGATTGCTTTCCAAGAGATTTTACATAATAGCTCGCTGAACCATCAACAAATTTGTCATAAAATAGATTTGATGGTCTGATCTGATTTGATTTGACAGTTTTAGGTTTGAAACTTTTGTTTTTCAAAACATTTTTATCATGAATAGAACTTGAAGTTGTTTTGAAAGAACAGACTGATTTTGTTGAATGATCAAGACGTGATTGGCTAATCACATCAGCTGTTACTTTATCAGACAATTCAATGTTTGCAGCTTCTAAGCCATTTATCTTTTTAGTCAAAATGTTTCTTTCATCTGAAAGTGTGTCAAACTTTATTTTCAAATCAGATCTGGCCTTCTTTTCTTTTTGATAATCTGATGACATAGCAGTTATTTTGGATTGGAGCTTTGATATTTCAGATTCAAAATGTGAACGTTCAAGCTCAAAATCTTTTTCCAAGTTCTTGTTCTTTTCAGAAATATCTTTGAAAATCCCAGTATTTCTCTTTTCAACATTTCTCTTTTCAAGATCATAAGACCTCTTGTTTTCTTTAAAGCATTTTCTTTCTTTCTCAAGTAGGTCTTGTAAAGTGGAAATCTGGTTGGGAAGTTCAGTAATTTTATTTTCAAGAACTTGTTTCTCTTTAGCAAATATATCCCATTCAGTTATCAAAATCTTTTCAAAGTCGGATACTTGCTTGGAGAGTTTTATGCATCTAAGCTCCAAATCCTTTTTCTCTTGGAGTGTTTTCTTTGAAAAGTCAGATATATTTTGAGTTGAAGATGTCTCCAGTTTTGATTTTTCTTTATCTGCTTGGAGACTTGTTTGCAGTTCAACATTTTTCTTCTCCAAAGCAGATATCTGATCTTCAAAAGCCTTCAATTTGTTTTGAAGCTTGACTGATTCATCTTTCAGCTCAGATGATTTCTGTTCAGTCGTCTTCAGTTGGTTTTGAAGTTTTACAATTTTTCTCTCTTTTAACTTTAATTCTCTCTCACATATAACAATTGTATTTTCTTTTAAAGCAATGATGTTCTCTTTCTCTTTAATCTCTTTCTCTCTTGCACTATCATTACCTGCAAAAACAGATTTGACATTATCAGTACATTTTGCACAAACAGGAATTGTATCAGAATTTGACAAATTAGAATTAAAATCCTGAATTTGTTTAAGAAGCTTTGAATTCTGATTTTTCAGCTTGTCTAATTCAGCTTCCATCTTTGGTATTTCCGGCATGTACAAAACAGCCATATCTCTTGCAGATAAAACAGTGTTCCCTCTCTCGTCTGTAACAGGCATCTTGTCAGAATGTTAGCTTAAAAAAATGATTGTCAAAAATCAGAAAATTATGACCACTATTAGAATATGTCCCCCTCCGCAGACTTAGCACGGGGGTTCCGCTACCCGGTTAGCGGATGGGGTCAAGGGGCAACGCCCTTGCGGGGGGGGGGGGGGGGGGGGGGGGTATGGGGGCATGCGCCCCTAGAGAAAATTTTTCTGACATATTTTTCTCTAGAAAGAAATGCTTGAACAAAATGATCGTTCCCAAACAAATCAGAAATTTTGACTAAAAAAGTCAAACTTGGATCACAAAAAAAAATTTAATTTCAAAAAAATTTAAGTCTTGAAACTCGCAAGTCACTGTACTCGCAGACCACTAAACACGCTAATCACAATTCACACTGAAACTTGCAAATGGTAATGTGCGCGTTTCTAGAACTCGCTTATCAATAAACTCGCACGATGATTAAACTCGCAAACACCTGTTCATCACAGAACTCGCAAGCCTTTCTAGCGCGTTTCGTTCAAACTCGCACGCCTGTTAGCGTGTTTCAACCAAACTCGCACGCCTCTTAGCGCGTTTCAACCAAACTCGCAAGCTTCATCCTGCGCGTTTATAGAACTCGCTCGCTTCAGTTAGCGTGTTTTAGCAAACTCGCACGTTTTGCTTGCGCGCTCTTCAGACACTTGCGCGTTCTAGCCAAAACATCAAATCTCTTTGACTTGCGCGTTTGATGATGAACTTGCGCGTTTGTTGATGAACTTGCGCGTTTGTCAGATCTTGCGCGTTTCGACACTTTTGTTCATGAAATCGATCCAATTCGACTCAAAACCTGTAAATCTAAACATGAAATTGCACCAATATGATCGAATTATCAATTATAACACAAATCTACCACAAGATTTCCATTAAAACATCAAAAATCAACAAATTGATTCAAGAAACAGTGTTTGAGTTCGAGTTTCACAAAAATAGCTATTTGATCAAATTGATCAATCTAATGTTTGAATTAGACAATGTGATCAGAACGAAAGCTGATCCAATTGATAAAACGTATACAATCAAATCAATTTTTTGATTTAATTGTACAAAAACAATAAAACCACGGATCAAACAGTAACTTTCAAGAAAACAGTTCGTGAAAATCAAGATTTCGAAAAATTTAATCAAATTTTGATGTAATGATCCTTCTGATTGGTTTGGTTTGCTCTGATACCAATTGATATTGTCCTATTCAATCAAGCAATCAAACAATCAATCAAGATATTGACAATATGAAGTTCTAGAGAGAGAGTGTAGAGAGAGAGAGTAATCTGATATTGATATGACAGTGAATATTCTAGTTACATGATTTACAAAGCAACATGGTATTTATACCAAGGACTAAAACAACAAGCTTAATGACTAAGTAAACTCATATTGACTTAGACTAGACTTTGACTTAGAAACATTGACCTTGTTGACTTTGCTAGAATTGACTTTTCCTATTAAATATTGGATACAATAATACACTATCACAACCAAAAATGAAATACATTAAATCTCAAAACAATCTCCTTTCATCATTCACCCTTTTCGTGTTAAAAATCATAAAACAAACACCTCTTTAAATAAAGCCAAAACCCAAAGCACACGTAAAACATAACGGACATTATAATGATCAAACACTGAAAACGTAGATAACTCCAACTTCCAAAACATCCCAATAACTCGAATGAGTTTCAATAACCAAAACCTTAAAACATAGATAAATACCCATACTCAAACGTCTCCGAAAACATGGTTTATAAAACTCCATAACCAAAACCACACCTATTGGTGACGGGGAAGACCCGATTACATTGTACCTGACGGAACACAAAAGTAGGTCACATAATTATGTTGGAGATCAAAACATGTGGGTTACACATAAAACACCCACCGAGCTCAACTCCTCTGAGTCTATCACTCGAAAACATCAAGTCAACTCCTCTGAGTCTATTCCTGAAAGTTCCAAAATAGGGGAACTTATGCACAAGGGAATTACACCTTACTGCCCATGAGACGCTGCCCGACCGTATAGGTCCACACCTTACTTATCATGGTGACCCGATGCCTATTCCGTGCCAAATGGTGAACCAAATGCCCAAAACGGGGACATAGGAACACCGTGCCTATGGATCCATTGCACTAACTGATAATCCAAGAATCCTCTAAATCATAGAGAGAGAAAGTAGAGAGAGAGAGAGAGTAAGCGCAAAGCAGTAATCTGATAGAATAATCGTGAACTTCTTACAACAACCAAAGCCCAAATGGACTTAAATACCCTTGGTCAATACTACACAGTATATGACATTAAAGACTGTATTAGACCAAGCCTATAAATACAATGATTACTATAAAATCATACTTAACAATCTCCCCCTTAGTAATCATTGGTGCTGTGGTCTTCAATATCCATCTTCTAAATCAGCATGGACCATCTAAGCGACTTTACGAAGAAGCTTCTTGACTTAATTTTTTTTTCTTCTCATCATCTTTTAAACTCAGTTGTCTTTGCTACCTTAACAAGACTGGACCAGTTTGTAATAAGCTTGGAAGAACAATCGGTTCATCAGCTTGTGCTCTAGACGACACACCTCTTTTAAATGTACTTGAAGAAACTGTAGTGGTCGGAGCTTGAACAACAAATAGACAAGTTCAGTTGAAGAAATTTGAATCTTTGAATCTTGAGCGAATCTTGATCAGCAGATAAACGTTTTAACTCTTTGTCTCTTTATCATCTCCTTAACTTCTCCCCCTCATGACCTTGATGATCTGGATCAACTTGGTCATGCAAATGTTGGAGACGAGACAACTTAAGATCTGAAAAATCAGAATAAAGGAGAAAGAGGAGAGGTTTGCGCGACACGTTGGTGGCGCAAAGTGCGTTTTGCGCTAGCTGAAGGTGGCGCAAAGTGAGGTTTGCGCTACCAACTGTTGGCGCAAAGTTGACTTAAACTCAGAAATTTTTACCTGATAAGCTCTTTGACTCCCCTTACACAAATGCACTAAATATGACAATTCAAGTTAACATTCATATAGAGAATCAAATACTCCCCCTCGAAAACAGATATTATCATTTAGAAAAATCTCCTTTTTCACTCCCCCTTGAATAATGCACAAACCCATTTATAAAGATAAGAGAACATAAAAATGTAAACATCATTGTAGAAAAAAAAAATATACTGAATAAGTATTTTGAAACAACTAAACATATAAAAAATTTAAACACTAAACAAATAAAATTCTACTCAGAAAAATATCACATATTTATCAATCAGTTGAAATCAAGTGTATGTTGTTGGATACAAATACAAGTTTCATTGCATATCAAGTTAATACATGTTCAGTTTCAAAAAACTTTCATCAATCTATTCAGTGTGTTCGCATGCGAATCTTCGATTAGCTTCAAGAAAATGCAATTCGAAAAAATATAATAGAGAACTTTGCATGTACTCACACTAAGCCATCAAGAATTAAGACTTTCACAAATTTATAGGTTTATCGCAACTTAAACATATCACCAAGTATCATGAGATGTGTGCTCATTGGCATCTTTTAGCATTGTGCACATTGGCATCTTCACATGAGTGTGCTCTTTGGCATCTTTTAAGCTTGTGGACTTTGGCATCTTTTTAATCAAGAAGTTTATTAAGTAAAGAACATGCCGTAAACGTAACTTTCTATCTGACCCTATTGCAGGATTTGGGTCAGCCGCTCCCAGACCAGTTGGCCTTAGGGGACTAGGTGTCAAGCACCCCTTGGAACTTACTCTCCCAGATCAGAAAGGCTACATCGACACATCCTAAACCCATTCATACCAGTAGAACATGACTTTCGATCTGATTCTATTGCAGGATTTAGGTTCGATCACTCCCAGATCAATTGACCTTAGGGGACCAGATGACAAGCATCCCACAGAACTTACTTTCCCAAACCAGAAAGGTCACAGGTACAAACTTTTAAACATAGAGATTTCTGAATTATATATATATATATATATAATTTTCATCTTAATCACTCAGTTTTACATCTAAGTGTGTAGCCCATATTTTCATTACAATTCATAATTCAGACTTTTTAGGATTTCCAAGCATTGTAAACTATAAATATTCCGAATCACATATCTTTAAAGCAGAATACAAAAGCTACAAACATGTTGCTGACTTTTCGACTTGTAAAAGACTTGAAAGTTGAACATATAAAACTTCAATATAAACAAAGCAACTTGAAAAATTATCCTTGACACACATTTTATTCAAAAGAAAGAAAACCTGTAAAGCGTTTACTTTATAGAATAAAATTTGTAAAGATTTAAACTTTTAAATCCAAATGCCGAGTTTGAAAAATTTTAAGACAAAATGTAAAGAATTCGGCAAAATGATATTTAGTCAAAACAAAATAAAATTCAATAATATTATCTTCCACATAATGTATAATGAATTTGTGTCTCAAATTTTTTTTTTTTTGGGTTGTACAAATTCAAAAGTTAGTTGAATTTGCTTAGATTCTTTAAAAACATGAGAAAACTGGAACAACATCATGATCAGAGATAAAATGCAGCGGAATTAAGTAGATGTACTCACAGTTTCTCATTAGTGAGAAGCTAAAAATATTGAAGAACGAGTCCTAAACTGACATGTTTAGAAGTCGTTGACCATTGAAGTACGGGTTCTGAGCTGAAGTACTCAAAAGCCATATTTCTCTTACTCCCCCTTGACATTAGGTGCCTGCAACTTAGAATCAACTTGAGATTTTGGAACCCGCTTGTATTTGGGCCCAGAAATGTTAGTTGCAGTTCGAATGGGGAAATATTTGTAAGATTTGACACGAGAAGCACAAGAAATATGATCAGACAAATAAGCACAACCATTAGAAGAAAATAAAGCATAATCATCTGAACTAGAATCAGAGGAAGAATATGAGACATGTTTTGAAATTCGAAACATTTGCTTTATAGAGTATTTTGAAATTTTATTACAAGTAGCAAATGAATCACGTTTATAATGTTTGTCTACATATCTATCCTCTTTAGAAGCAGGTTCATCAGATGTCCGCTTGATCCTCCATATCTGCTTTGTAGACTTGTTCAAAGTCCTATCTGAAATCATCGAATCAGAAGAATTAGAACTGTCATAAATGACTTGATCTTGTTTCTTTGACTTCTTTGACCGTCTTATTTTACGCTTTGGTTTATAATAATCATCATTGAACGTAAAGGAATCATCAAGAATTTTCGTTTTAATATTAGAAATCAGAAGTAACAATTTTACCTAAGGCACCCAACTGATCAAGCAATAAATCTGAACTAACCTCGGAGTCAGAAAATTTTTGAGAAAGGTTTTCAGATTTTGGAAATTCCTTTTTGTTTTCTTGAAAAACAGAAGAATGGCTAGAAACAGAATCTTGATTTTGAAAAAATAAATGTTCTTTAAGACTTGACGTCATGAAAGAAAAAATAACATCAAATTCAACTTCTTTTAAAATATTTTGATCTTCCATTTTATCTTCAAGATCACTGATTTTGCCTTCTAAAACTAATGGAGAAGTATATCTCTTAGAATCATAAAATATTGGAGAGATATTTTCCTTATCAGATTTAGTAGCATATAAATCAACAAAATCATCAGATACTGAAGACTTAATGGGAGATATGTCATTTAAACCTTTTCTGCCCTTCTTTGATTTATCAGGAAAATATTTGGCATTTTCGCTTGTATAAACAAAAGAAATTTCCTTTTTCTTATTATTCATCCTTTTCTCATTTTCGATTTCTAATACTTTCTTTTCATTCATCCAATCAATTTTAAATTGAGGAGCATATTGAGCAAGTGTTAGATAATCGTATTTATATAAAGTTGGGGATTTTTCTATCGCATTGTTTAAACAATGTGGATTTTCAAAACCAAGTCCCCATTTTTCTTTTAAAGCCTCATCACTCCTTGGTTTATTCATGAAAATTGTTTGCTCAGATTGATTCCTTCGATATAAGTTTTCTTCTAACTTATTTATTTTATCCGAAAAATCATCTTTTAATTTGGTCATTTCAGTCAAAGACTCAAGATAAGTCTTATTTGAATTTTCCAAATCATCCAATTTCTTTTGAAAGATTTCTTTAGTATGAATCAAAATAGATTTTTCATCTTTCAAAGAAATTTTCAATTTGTCAATCAAATCCGACTTTTCTAAATTTAAATTCTTTTCAGATATTAACTTCGAGCGAAAATCAGATAAAGCAGTTATAATAATGGTCATCTGAGAAGAAATAAAGTTGTAATCAAACTCAGAAATTACCCCATCTTCATCAGTATCATCATCATCATCTGACTGATCATCTCCGATTAAGCACATTTGAGCAATTTCCACATTGTCAGCTTCATCATCGGAGTGATCAAGCCAGTACTCCTCTTCTACGAGCAAAGCTGTTCCGTTCTCTCTTTTCTCAGCAAGTTCTATTTTCTTTCGATAGTATGACAAATCTCGAACCTTCTTCACTCTACACTCTTTAGCGATGTGACCCGACTTACCACATTTGTAACAGGCAGCAACTGTCTTTGGCTCGGTCACTTTGACTTTTGACCTAGAAGTGAAGCGAAGATTGTTGGAACCCGACCGAGGTTGGAAATTTTTCTGATAATGTTGTGAGAGAAGGATCATTGCTTTCTGAAGAGCCTCTCCATCATCATCAGTGGCCCCGTCATAAGCATTATCAGACAATGCTTGTTCTGCCAGTTGTTTCGTGATGAGAGTAACTGGGTCCACTGATTTCTTGTTTTTCTTATCCAGTTTGGCCTTCTTCTCAGTTACAATGCACTCATCTGTTAGCAGAATCTCATACATCTCTTGGATTTGCATTGTAGATATTCTGACATCATTCCTCAATCTGTGACAAGATTTGTTCCATTCCGGTTGAAGTGCATTGAGGAGTTTCAGATTTGTTTCAAACTCAGTCTTTTCCACTTTTATCTTTCTCAAATCATTTATCACGGCACAAAATCTGTCATAAACAATTTTCAGTGACTCCCCATCCTTGGCTTTGAATTCTTCAAAGTTGTTCATGTAGCGCGTATGCCGAAGTTGAGTTGCAACTGAAGATCCAAGCATAATCTTTTCTAGATGTTGCCACATAAGATTAGGATGATTTTTAAAACAATCAATCCTGTTGTAGATATAGTTTGGCAAAGCTAGCATCAGATTTGCCTTTATATCACGATCGGCTTGATATTGCGATAACTCATCGGGTGTATATTCTTTGGTAGGCTTATAAAATCCAGAAGCCAGAATGGGTTTTTCGAAAGGTCCTTCAGATAGAATATTCATCATGTCATTTCCGTTCTTTTGACGCTCGATAAAATTCAGAAACCTATCTTGCCACTGAGTAAACTCGTTTTCATCAATCAGAACCGGAGGGCGATTTTCTGTACCCAATGACATCATGAGATCGTTTTTGTAGAACTGAGCTTGATAAGAAAACTTTGCAGAATCCATATCTTCAGAAAAACAGAAAAAATTCTAAGTCTTGACAGAACTGGCGCAAACTAGAGGTTTGCGTGAGAGTATGTAGCGCAAATGAGATTTGCGTGACCAGTTGATGGCGCAAACAAACTTTGCGTGAGGCATTGAAGACGCAAACCAAACTTTGCGTGAGCTGTATATGATGCAAACTATGATTTGCGCTAAGTACTGATGGCGCAAACTTGAGTTTGCTTGATGAACAGATGACGCAGGAGATATTCGCGAGCAATTGGAAACACAAACTATGATTTGCGTGAGAAGACAATGGCGCAAACTTGAGTTTGCGTGATGAACTGAAGACGAGTACTTTCACTTTTACTTGAGCAGAAGATAACGCAAAACTGACTTTGCGTGAGAAGTTAATGGCACAAATTGGGTTTGCGTGAG
Source organism: Arctium minus (assembly GCA_954870635.1). Lineage (NCBI taxonomy): Eukaryota > Viridiplantae > Streptophyta > Magnoliopsida > Asterales > Asteraceae > Arctium > Arctium minus. Next base: position 75,083,457 of record OX941083.1, on the reverse strand, counting down.
CAGAAGGTGATGCAAACTTAGATTTGCGTAATACACAGGTAGCGCAAACTAGACTTTACGTGAAGAACTTCTGGCGAAAACTTTAACTTTGCTCGATGATCCCTGAACTTGACAAGATGAACTGGCGCAAAGATGATGAACTCGCGTAAATCAGGATGAACTCGCGCAAACTTTGAATCTGGCGCAAATCGCTGAAAATCAAGAAAAAAACACTAAATTCGATTACAGATTAGAAATTAAAAACAATTTCTTCCATAGATATGTTCGAAAAACAGTTTCTAACAAATTCCAAACAACAAATTCGATTAAAAACCACAAAAATCAAGAATTTGAAAATCAACAGAACGCAAAAAACGGTTTTCCAAAAACTCGAAAAATCACAAAATCGAACAACCAAACTTGATTTTCTTGAAAAATGATGTGAATCAAATATGTTTTACAATTAAAATCGAATCCAACAAACCAAATTTCAGAAAAATTCGTTCACAAAATAGTCCAAATTTGATTAAAAATCAAAAAATGAGATTTTCTTGAAAAAATCAAGAAAATCGATCAAATTTTCTGATTAAATCACAAATTCAGTAAACGAAAAACGATTCTCTCAATCCTCTCAGATTTAGATTGGCTCTGATACCAATTGATAATCCAAGAATCCTCTAAATCTTAGAGAGAGAAAGTAGAGAGAGAGAGTAAGCGCAAAGCGGTAATTTGATAGAATAATCGTGAACTTCTTACAACAACCAAAGCCCAAAGGGACTTAAATACCCTTGGTCAATACTACACAGTATATGACATTAAACACTGTATTAGACCAAGCCTATAAATACAATGATTACTTATAAATCAGACTTAACACTAACTAAACCATTACATGTCTCAAAACGAATGAACTAATGCATTCAAAACATGTAATTCTCAACTAAGATGCAGTAAATGCAAATCATAACCAAACGCTCAACATTGAGCTATTAAAAGCGGACAAGTGTCCTCAAAACCCAACAAAATCCAAACTGAGCCATAAGCTCAACAAATCCAAAGACCCAACGTTGAAATTCATAAAATGAAATCAAACATAAACAACCCGTACTTATGTATACCCATGCTCCAAAACATATAATTAACTCCAACGTAGTTTAGATTGGGACGAATCGTTTTCCAAGTGAGTTTATAACATTTACCTTTCAAAACGTCCCATAACAGAAAACCATGCATTTCTCCATAACACAAAATGAAATAAATTTATACTCAAAATCTACTTCTATAAAATAAATCATTAAGATACCAAAATATATAATTTATTTATCCAAAATGCCCAAAATCCCAAAGATGTGTGCTATATAAGTTTATAAAGTTAAACACTTTCAAAATAACCAAACTTATTAGCAGTTAACAATTTCATGTAAGACACAAAATACTTTAAAATAAACATTTTGGCATGTACACCATTTTCACAAATCAACTTGAACTCACCTTGCTAGATTTATGCTAAATCTAGATTTTACCCTATTTTGAGCTTCCATGACGAAACTTGAATCCTCCAAGCCAAAACCTCCAAAACCTAGATCCAAGCATTTTCAACCATAAATAACCATATTCAACCACATAGAAACATTCCCCAAATATTTTATATCAAAACCTCAACTCATACCCAAAACCCTAATTTTGACCTAACTCCCCCAAAATCTTCCAAATCGAAAATGGAGAAACATAACACATAGGAAATCATCAATGGAGCATTTATATCTTATATTAGGGTTTAGAAATGGAAGGGATACACTTACCACTTAGGTTTTGATGAAAACCTAGAAAACCCAAAAATGAGTTAGAGGTTGAAGATGAAGATGTAGATGGTTAATCCTTGATCATAGCTTTCCATTCTACCACTTGATGGTGTGTTCTCTACATAAAATACAAGGATTTGAGCCACAAATAAGCTAGGGTTTGAAGGGAGAAGAGGAAAAACATTTTGAGAGAGAATGAGGGAAGTTTAGAGAAGTGAGAATGATCAAAATAGGCTGAAATGTTCGACTTAACAGCAGCCTGCTCAGCTTTGGCGACATTGCCAAGCGACTATGACCAGGGCAATGTCGCCTGGCATAGTCGCCAGTATGCCCTAGACTCCTGTTTCCTTTCTGTGTGTCATGTGCGACTGTGACTTGTCATAGTCGCCGGGCATTGTCGCAGGACCTTTCCGGAGCCCCGAAACTCGACTTTTTCACTGCCAAAGCTCCCGATACTCCGAGAGACTTTAAACAATAAATTTCCCAACAAAACCCCACTGTTTACAAGTCACATAAATGTCTAGATGACATTTACTTACCAAAAATTACGGGTGTTACATGTAATCAGAAATCAATGTCCTTACTCCCCCTGAACATATGCATCACAAAATATGTCAGTGTAAAATGTATGTGAACTTCTACAACTCCCCCAAGAATGTAGATCATCTAAATTTTGTATCACACTCCCCTTGAAGCCATGAGAAGAACCTTTCAGTGCAGATATCGTTCAGATTAAAAATAAATAAATGAAGAAAAATAACAAAAATAAACTGTACTAGGTAACTACAGATTATGTCTTGAGGTTCAACATGCCAAGTTTCGAAATGAGAAAATTAAATCTCTTTTCGTCCAATGGCTTGGTAAACAAATCAGCAAGTTGATAATCTGTGTTTACAAAGTAAAGTTCAATTGTATCTTTTTCGACATTATCTTTGATAAAATGATATCGTACACTAATATGTTTGGTCTTTGTGTGCCGAACAGGATTAGCTGATATGGCTATGGCGCTCTTCGAATCACAATATAGCTGTGTCCTCATCCACAAAACTTGAGAACAACAACTAGCAATAGCTACATATTCTGCTTCAGCAGTCGAAGTGGAAACACAAAGTTGTTTCTTTGATGCCCAACTTACGAGCTTGTCTCCAAGAAATTGAATGTGACCCGATGTGCTTTTCCTGTCTAGCATCCAACCTGCATGATCTGCGTCTGAATACGCTATTAGCTCAAAAACTGTATCCTTAGGATACCACAAACCAAGATCTGCAGTTCCCTTCAGATATCTAAATATCCACTTTACAGTCGACATATGGGATTCTTTAGGCGAAGCTTGATATCTAGCACATAAGCATGTAGAAAACATAATATCTGGCCGACTAGGCGTCAAGTACATTAAAGAACCAATCATTCCTCTATAGGTTCTAACATCAACAGCTTTTCCCGAGAGATCAGCTCCGATTTTAGTTCCTGGTGCCATCGGGGTTGAAATTGGAGTACAATTTGACATATTAAATTTCTTTAAAATGTCAGAAATATACTTCGCTTGATTTATAAAAATCCCCGTGGAAAATTGTCTAACTTGTAATCCGAAAAATAAGTTCATCTCTCCCATCACACTCACTTGAAAACGTGACACCATGAGTGCAGAAAAATTCTTACAGTACTTCGGATTAGTTGAACCAAATATTATATCGTCCACATATATTTGAATTAAAATGATATCAGTTTTCTCCCTTTTTATGAATAAGGTGGTGTCGAAAATGATATCAGTTTTCTCCCTTATTTGAATTAAAATGATATCGTCCGACTTGACCAGGAATTTAGATAACACATCATACCAGGCGCGAGGGGCTTGTTTGAGTCCGTAAAGTGCTTTGTCTAGAATATAAACATGATCTGGTTTGTCCACACTTACGAATCCTTCAGGTTGAGAAACGTACACCTCTTCTTTTAACAATCCATTCAGAAATGCTGTCTTGACATCCATCTGATAGACCATAAAATTCTTATGTGCAACATAGGCTAGGAACATCCTAATACGTGCAACTGGTACATACGTCTCATCATAATCAATGCCTTCCTCTTGTCTGTATCCCTTGGCTAGAAGTCTTGCTTTATTTAGAATCACAACACCATCCCCATCCTATTTATTTTTGAATACCCACTTGGTACCAATGATTGTCTTTCCTTCAGGACGGGGCACCAATCGCCAGACTTTAAGCGCTTCAAATTGGTTGAGCTCTTCTTGCATGGCTATAACCCAATCTGGATCACAAGAAGTTTCTAAAACTTTTGTCGGTTCTATTTTACTCATGAATGAATCATATAGACATTCATTTGCTGTTGCAGACCTAGTTTGCACCGGTTTTGAAGGATCTCCAATAATTTGATGTACCGGGTGCTCTTTGGTCCACTTGTATATGTGAGAGAGTGGATTAGATTTAGATTGATCATGTTCATCATCTAAGTATCCAATATTTTCTTCATGTTGGGGTTCATTTGAAGTAATTGGTGCAGAAGTTTCAGTGGATTGGACATTTGATGCCTGTTGAGTAGACATTACCATATATCCAACTGAATGTGCAACTTTTGGCTCAGCAGTTTCATTTGCAACTTCAACTGATTGAGAAGGTGTTTGAACTGGATTTATTCTTGAATCGGAGAATTTTATTCAGTTGATACATCTAAAGTGATTGGATGATGATTGCTTGAATCTTCTGATCTGTCAATCACAATAGGTTTAGACACTTTTGAACCAAGACACTCATCATAAAAATGTTCAAACAATAAATCTAATTCTATTAAATGAGACGTAGACATTGACGCTTTATCAAAATTAGAAACATTAACCGCAGGTTCTGGACTGATCTGTCCAGAAACTAATACTCCTGTTATCACGGGTTCTGAACTGATTTGATCAGAAGCCATATCTTCATCAAATGAAACATTGACGCTCTCAACCACAATCTTTTACTTCTTCAGATACACTTTGTATGCCGCAGATGTTTGAGAATATCCAATGAAAATGCCTTCATCATTCTTCGAACTGAACTTATTCAAGTTCTCCTTATCATTCAGCATAAAACACCTGCATCCAAAGATGTGAAAATGTTTAATGCTCGGTATTCTATTATTTGTCAAAGTATATGGAGTTTTACCAAACCGATGATGAATGATTGAGAGATTTTGAGTATAACATGCAGTTAAGACAACTTCGGCCCACAAAAATAAAGGTAGATTGGACTGGCTCAGCATCGTTCGTGCAGCCTCAACAAGAGTCCTATCTCATCGTTCAACTACCCCATCTTGTTCCGACATTCTGGCAGCATAAAACTGATGAGTTATATCGACTGATTTGATATAATCGTCAACAATTTTGTTCTTGAATTTTATGCCATTATCAGTTCGAAGTAGCTTAACTGTCTTCTGCAAGTTCACTTGAACGTTATTTAAGAATGAGATGATGACATCGGGCATCTCATCTTTCGATCTTTGAAATTTGACCCAAGTGTATCTAGAATAATCATCCACGACCACAAGAACATACTTCTTGCCGTTTATGCTTTGCGTTCGCATTGGACCACAAAGATCCATTTCAACAACTCTAAAGGAGTACTTGTGCTCGGTTCAGGATTAGGCTTGTGTGAGGCTCTTTTCATCTTACATTTCTCACACGCGTCACACTTATGTTCCTTTTCGTATTTCATCTCTGGAAGTCTTTTTACCAAATTTCCAGTCACCAACTTGTTAATGTATCTGAAGTTGAGATAAGATAGCCTTCTATGCCATAACTAGCTTTGTTGCATAGAGGCTTTAGAAAGTAGACACACCGCATTATCAGTCTTGACATTTGACAGATTAATCGTGTAGAGGGTTGACTTTCGAAGTCTCGATCAAGAGTTCTTTGCCATCTTCAGTTCTAACACAACACCTCTTGGCTTTGAAGTTGACCTCTAAATCCTTGTCACAGAACTTACCAATATTGAACAGATTGTGTCCTAATCCTTTAACATAACTCACCTTCTTTATCGTTAAGTTTTCTTGCACGACATCTCCATATCCCAAGATTGGTGAAAACTGGTCATTTCCAAATCTTACATTGCCGCATAATTTTTTTGTATAATTAGATAAAATATCTTTCTGCCCTGTCATATGCTTGGAACAGCCTGAATCCAAGTACCACATATGACGGGTCTACACAATAGAAATCAGACAACAACAGGTTTATGTACCCATTTATAGATGGGTCCTTTTGTGTTAGCACAAGATTTTGGCACCCGTTTGAATTTGGGTCCTCTTTGTTTTTCAAAACCATTAGAATGATGTATATAGTAAGTACCAAACCAACAATCAGAATATTGTCGAGTCACGAAATCATTTCGACCATATGTGGAAAACTGAGTAGTAGACGGAGATAATTGGATCAATTGCTTTATTGAGTAAGTCTTGTAAGGAGTTACAAGTTTTATTTTATGAGAATCAACTTGACCAATTACATCAGGAAAACTATCAGAAGTCTAATTACATTTTGAATCAAAAAATGATTTTGTAGTCTCTTCAATCTTCCTTTTTGGTCTCCATTCCAATCTCGCTTCAAACTTTTTCTATTTCAATGCTGAAACACAAGAATTTTGCTTTATTAGGAACATGAGATTTAAGAGTCTGTGTTTTCATGTGCTTACCTGTGTTGGTCCATTTTTGTGAGCGCCTTTTCTTTTGTTTCTTACCTTTAGAATAATAGGTACTCATAGGAACTGAATCATCAACCTTAGTTGATGTTTCGCTTTTTTCAAAAACACTAGGTAAAGCAACATTATTAATCACAAAAGAAGTATGATCTGGAAGTTTAGCATTGAAATCAAATTTATCAACACTTTCATCCAAACAACCATCAGAATTTAAAAAATCTTTTTCAACCGCAAACAAGTCATTGACATCATCATCAAACTGTTATGCCTTGAAAGAATTTGAAAAATAAAAATCATTTGTCTTTTTAGAACACTTCTTTTGATCAGACATTTTAGCACAATCTGAAGATTTAGGATTAGTAAAAACATTTCCCATGAAAATTTTATAAGATGATGCATCTGAATCAGTGGAGTTGTTTTCACAAACTCTTTCTGATTCAGATTTATCAGTTGTAACTTCAGATTTGAAACTAGTGTTCATCATGACAGTAGAAAACACAATCTTATCAAGATCAACCAAAATTGTTTCTTCCACTAAGATGTTTTCAAGCTCAGAAATTTTGCTTTCCAAGACGAGTGGAGGAACATAAACCTTTGCTTTAACAGGTTTTGCCTCCATCTCCTCAGTAGAATAACTTTAGAAATAATCATTTAACAAAAACTTTGGTTGCTCAGAAAGATAACTATCATTCAACTTTTTATAGCAAAATGGTAGTTGCATTTTTGTTGTGTTCTTTCTGTTCTCATCTTCCTTAGCCTCAACCTCATCAGATGATTTTGTAACAAACTTGGGTTTCAAATGAGGATTTTTGTCAACCACTTGTAAGAAATTAAAATTATATAAAACTGGTTGCTTTCGAATAGATTTCTTCAAATAATGTGGGTTATCGTAACCAATACCCCAATTATCTTGAAATCAGTAACTTTCTTTGGTTTGTTTAGATAAATGGTATGATCCGTTTGACCTCGAGCATAAAGCTTGGCTTCCAAACCATTAATCTTTTTCTGCAAATTTTTATTATCAATCTGCAAATTGTGAACTGTTACAATAAATTCTTGTTTCTCACGATCAGACTTATTAAGCTTAGAAACTGTTTCAGAAATTTGAGATTCCAAACAAGTTTTTTGTTTTTCAAAAATAGTAGCAGATTTGTTCAAAGAGTCAATCAAGTTTTTGTTCCCAGCAATTTCCTTGTTGAGAAAAAAATTGTTTGACGCTTTTTCGCAACTCTGCTTTTTTCCTTTTTGAGCTTAGCTTGTAAGTCGTGAAACTCAACCATCATGGTTTCCATTTGTTTTAGAAAATCAGATTCAGTAAAATTATTTACCTTTTCGGAAGTCTCTTCATCAGATTCATCATATTTGGCCTCCATGCCCATTAAGCACATTTGAGCAGTTGCTTTTCCTTCACTCTCAGATTCAAAATAATTAAGCCAGTGGTATCCTCGGCCATCAGTGCTTTGCTTGCCTCTTTTTGCTTGTCCAGAAGCATCTTGTTCTTGTAGTACTCAGAATTTCTGACTTTTGGATTACGATTATCCTTGGCAAAATGGCCTATTTTACCACAGTTGTAGCATTTCACTGGCTCCTCGGCTTTCTTCTCACCATACTGATTCACATACTTTCTCTCTTCTGGCTTCCTCTCCTCAAATTTCCTTCCATCAGACTTCATTTCATCATATCTCTTTCCTTCAATCCGTTCCTTGTGTTAATAGTTCCTTGATCCTGATGAATACCTCTGGCTGGTGGAACCCGGGTTCTTGTAAAATTTCTTCTGGAAGGATCAGGTCAGCAAAATCATAGCTTGCTTGAGATTCTCACCATCATCGGAATCAGAATTATCACTATCAGAACTATCAAAATTGGATACCACTATCTTCTTTTCTTCTTCTTGTCCTTGTCCTTGTCCTTGTCCTTGTCCTTGTCCTTCTTCTTTTTCTCTTTCTTTTTGTCCACCACAAGAGCAACAGGGCCAAGTACTGGCTTTTCACTTTTCCTTTTCTCTTCTCTATCCTCTTCTACTTCCTCCTCATTCTGACGAAGTGTTTCATAAACTTCATGTAGCGGGAATTCACTGAGATCTTTCATATGTTTCATTCTTCTTGTATGCCTTTTCCACTCAGGTTGCAACATGCTCAGAAACTTCACATTGTTTTCAATCTACTTCTTTTTCACTTTGTTCTTTGCTAGTTCATTCAACAGAGAAACAAACCTCTCATATGTCTATTCCAAGCTTTCACCAGATTTGGCTTTGAACTCTTCATAGTTATTGACACAGTTGGCTACTTTCATCCGATTACCGACTTTTGAGCCTATCATCATCTTTTGCAACTGATCCCACATTTTCTTCGCAGTAGCCTTGTAACTATCAATCTTGATGTAGATCTCATTTGGTATACTCTGTAAAAGTAGAGATCTAGCATGTTTGTCTGCCTTGTACCTTTTTTTTCTTTTCTTCAGAATATTGAGAGATATCCACTGGAACCCTCTTTGTCCTTTGTTCTTTTGGTTGATTTGCATCTCCACTGTCAAATGATTCATCATCAGGAATTTCCATAGTGAGAGGAATCATTGGACCTTCCTCAATAGACATCTTAATGTTGTTACCATTTGCATGTCTGTTAATGAAATCTAGAAACTTGTCTTTCCATTGCTCATATTCTTCTTTGAATAACACAGGTGGTTTGACATAAGTTCTTATAGCAAGAGCATCCTTTGTAGTCATCTTGAAACTTGCGCTGATCTTTAAACACAGAAACATAAATTTTCCAAAAATTCTAAAAATAGCCAAAAATTGACTAAGTACAGAAGTCGCAGACCACAGAGAACTACTTGTCGCAAAACCCTAAGAACCCATTTGTGGCAAACCCTTACACCCAAGAAGTGAGGAACTCACAGAATAAAGCTTGCAAGTTCTTACTTGTCACAGGCTGAAGCTTGTGAGTTCTGAGCTTGTCGCAGACTAAAGCTTGCGAGTTCTAAGCTTAAATCTTCTTGCGAGTTCTACACTTACAAAAATTTCAGATAATCAACTTGTCGCAATGCCTACGAGTTCTATACTTAGAAAAATATCGATCAAACAACTTGTTGCAGACACTTGTCGTAAGCTTTATCTTGCGAGTTCTTGAACTTGACGCAAACCAAAGACTATGAACAGTAACTTATCACAGATAGTGGTTTGCGAGTTCTTAGTTGTCGCAAACTGAAGGATGCAAATTCTTAAACTTGTCGCAGGTCGAGCTCTGCGAGTTCTTGCCTTAGAAAATTTTTAACCAACAAAAGAACAAGAAGCTTGCGAGTTCTTCAGAATTCTTACACAACAGTCTGCGAGTTCTTCATATGAACCTTGCGACTTCTCTGAATCTTGCGAGTTCTTCAAGTATTTCGAATTTGAACCAACTTTTTAGCCTTAAATCCATCAAACCTTTCAATTTCACCACGAAACTTTGTCAATTTGATCTCTAACACATTTCGAACAGGTTACAATTGAACAATTACAAGCAAATCAACAAAAGATTACAATTTGATCTAGACACAGTGCGTGTACAGTGTTCGAACCAAAAATTCAAACAAATCCAAAATTCACATAAACATGTCATGAATTGGATGAAATGCTTCAAAGCAAATGTGTTCTATAACACAAAGCGAATACAATACGAGTGATTACAACTCCAAAACAACAAAAATACACGAAATTGAAACTGGAACAATGATCTGCGAGTTCTTGAAAAATTCGATCAAAAACGCCAAAATTCTTGAGTGATTCTCTGATTTTATGCTCACTCCGATACCAATTGTTGTTCCTAGTTGTGTGCAAATCAAGATGAATAACAATTGAAATCAATTCAAGAAGTCGTATATTGATTTATGAATCAAACAGTACAATACTTTCTCATGTACAATATTTCTCACTCTAGAATTAATCTCTCTCTCTCTCTTAGTCATATGAGTCTACAAACAAAAACAAGGTATTTATACCTACTAGTACAAAGACAAAACAAAACTAGACAAGTTGACTTTCTTATGCTTGACTTCGACTTTCCACTTTAAGCACTTTGACTTTCTTCTTTGCAATGAGGGTTTGACTTGAGCATTTGACTTTGATTCTCATTCTTCATGATCTTGGATCCAACATATTTATGCAATAGCAGATCCACCACAACCCAAGTCGTGTTATGTCTCCTTGGCGTTTTCGGTAGCCGGATTATGAAATCCATGGACATGTGTTCCCATTTCCAGACAGGGATTTCTAATGGCTGAAGTAAACTACTGGTCCGTTGATGTTCAATTTTGACTTTTTGACAAGTTAAACAACTCGCTACATATGTAGCGATATCCCTTTTCATTCCATTCCACTAAAAATATTGTTTCAAGTCTCTGTACATTTTGTTAGAGACAGGATAAATCGAGAAAGACGAGTTGTGGGCCTCGTTCATGACTGCACTTTTGAGATCAGAAACATCAGGCACACATAGCCGTTCTTTGAACCAAATGATACCATCACCGTCAACCCGAAACTCATTTTTAGATCATCTTTCAGCTTTTGCACAACCGCCCATAATTCACCATCTTCACTTTGTGATTCTTTAATTCGAGAAATCAAAGTTGGTTCAACCATACAAGCGGTTAACAAACCAACATCTCTGTGAAGATAGAATTGAATGTCCGACCTTTCTAGATCTGTAGAAATTTCAGGTGGCACCATCATACAAGACACATTATCAAAGTTTTTGCGACTTAAAACATCGGCGACAACATTGGCTTTGCCTGGATGATACTGAATTCAAACATCGTAGTCCTTTAAGAGTTCGAGCCATCGTCGCTGCCACATGTTCAACTCTTTTTGGGTAAATATGTACTTCAAGCTCTTGTGATCTGTAAATATGTCACAAGTCTCTCCATACAAATAATGGCGCCATATTTTTAGAGTAAAGATAACAGCTGCCAACTCCAGATCATGTGTTGGGTAGTTAGCCTCATAAGGTTTCAATTGGCGAGAGGCATACGCAATAACCTTTTTATGCTACATTAAAACACATCCAAGGCCATTTCGGGAGGCATCACTATAGACCTGAAAACCTCCTGACCTGGATGGTAGGGCTAATACTGGAGATGATACTAATATGTGCTTGAGTTCTTCAAAACTGCATTCTTGATTACTACCCCATTCGAATTTAACCCCTTTTCGAAGTAGTCGAGTTAATGGCAGAGCGATTTTCGAGAAACCTTCAACAAATCGTCGGTAATATCCTGCTAGACCCAGAAGACCACGAACTTCCGAAACATTGGTTGGTCATGGCCATTTAGTGACGACCTCTATTTTACCATGATCGACTTGAACTCCCTCCGCGGATATGATATTCCCCAAGAAGATCACCTGATCAATCCAAAACTCACATTTAGAGAATTTCGCATATAAGCTTTGTTCTCGAATAGTTCTCAAAGCTATCTGCAAATGATTTTCGTGATCCTCTTTTGTTTTAGAATATACCAGGATGTCATCGACAAAAATGATAATAAACTCATTGAGGTAATCCTTGAATATATGATTCATCAGGTCCATAAAGACTGCAGGTGCGTTTGTCAATCCGAACGGCATGACAACGAATTCAAAGTGGTCGTATCGAGTACGAAAAGCAGTCTTAGGGATGTCTTGTTCTTGTATTCGCAACTGATGATATCCCGACCTTAAATCGATCTTAGAGAAATAGTTAGCGCCTTGTAACTGATCGAACAAGTCGTCAATACGAGGTAAAGGATATTTATTTCAGATAGTAATGCGGTTCAACTCTCGGTAATCAATACAGAGTCTCATGGAACTGTCTTTCTTTTTAACAAATAGAACAGGAGCACCCCATGGAGATACACTGGGGCGAATAAAACCTTTATTCAACAGGTCTTCAATTTGTACTTTAAGCTATTTCATTTCCAAAGGATCCATACGATATGGAGCCTTTGAAATTGGGGAAGCTCTCGGAGTTAAATCAATAGAAAATTAAACTTTGCGTTCTGGGGCAACACTAGGGAGTTCATTTGGAAAAACATCCAGAAACTCATTAACAATATGAATATCCTTAGGTTTAAGTTGTACCTCACCCGGATCTTGAAGTGTAGCTAAAAAGCCTTCACTACTTTGCCAGATCAAAGCTTTAGCTTGGACAGGCGATATAACTCGAGTTCCTGGTTTAGGCAAGACTCCATGGAATACACATTCTGGATGGACTTTATCCCCAAATATCACTTGCTTTAAATCGCAGTCGATCACAACCCGATGCTCAGATAACCAATCCATACCAATAATTATATCAAATGGTTCATCTTCATCGGAAGTAAAGTGATCTTCCGAATTCGATCTCCAATAAGTAAGGGGTAATTTTTGAATTGCGCAATAATACAAACAGAGCTCCCCATAGGGGTAGAAATAAGCATGGGAAATTCAAGTGATTGCTCATATTGCCTAAGATTATTTTCAAGATGTTCCGCAACTATAGAGTGAGTTGCCCCTGTATCAAATAAAACATATATACTCATATCATCAATAAAGAGGTGACCAGAGACCATACCAGTAGTAGGTTTGCCTGCTGATAATGCAAATACTCGACCTCCAGCAGTGAACTGCTTTCCTTTCTTTTTAGTCTGACTCGTCCCTGGATCTTTAACCACTTGATCCACTTTACAATCCATGGCTAGATGGCCTCGTTATTAATCCCTAGATTCAAGTTATAATTGCAATTCAATTATGATCACAAACAGAATAACCAAATTAACAATCAACCTGTTTCAATTCAACTAAAGAATTCGTATATAATGTCTCTGTGATATTTCTCTCTCTAGAATACAGAATGTTTACAACGACCATCCTCTCTTCTAACGCACACAACTCAACTACTCATATACCTATTTAAAACACACGTACACTAAACACTTAAAAACAAAATACATTTGACTTTGACTATTTATTACAAATAGACTTTGACTTGCATAAGAGAGTTGACTTTGGCTTTGACTTGCTTGACTTCAGTCTTCAATATTCAATGATCTTGTAACCAACATACTTATGCCCTAACATTCTCCCCCTTTGGATCAAGATCATCTTCAAAAAGATTTTGCAATATAATCTTCCTCTTTGATTAATCTTTAGCAGCATTGAATCACAATCTTCTCTTATCTTCAAAAATAAATCTGTATTCTCCCCAAAGTCAGTGAATAACACTTGCAATCAGTTTTAACATTCTCCCCCAAAGGTTGTAGAAACCTCTTTCAGACATCAGAAAGAAATTATCTTCAGATTCAGTTCGGATTGCTTCAACAAATTATCTTCAAAGAAAATTTCAGTAAAATCCAGCTTGCTTTCAGAAATCTTTGAATTTGCTCTTTCAAACTTGCACACTCTTCAGCAATACTTGCAATCTTTGAACTTAGCTTCTCCCATATTCATTTCTTGATCATCTCAATCATTTCTTGAAATCATCTTCTCCCCCCTTTTGATGATTGTGGCATTGGAATCATCAAAACTGTGTCAAGAAATGTTTTTAACAATCTGATATGACCACTGATCTTTCACAAGAGCCTCTGACCATCTATCGATCCAAAAGATATTTATCCGAATCTTTTCAAATTCACACAAATTATGAGTGAAATACCTGAATCAACAAATGAATCAGTTAATAATGACTGTCAGTAACACGAAGTCACTGTGTGTAACAAATACACATTGGAATGGAGCTTTTTGATGTTCACTCCCCCAGGTTTTCCATTCAATCATCGAATAACACAGGTTTATTCTATGAACGTTCTGACAGAAAAACGAATTTTCTGTGTGTTAGTGCTTGTGTATGAAAGAATTAAGCATATGATGATTGCTTTTGATAGACTCAAAATTGTGTAAACCATTGAGACAACAATAGTATAACACAGACTCAATCGTGCATGATCAAAGTGCGAAGGTGGGGCTAAGTTCCTTTTTTTTCAATATCCAGATTTTCCAAATGAAAGCCAGAATGCATATGTGCTGCATCCCCATAAAAATATGAAACATCTTCTTTTTGAGAAAAAGATGAGTAGCTGGTGGGGTTTAAAATCAAGAGTTGACATGGGCTAGTTTCCTGTTTCAATGATGTTCACGAAAAATTGTGAAACACCAGCAATGTGGCTGCCCGACTCAGAAAAAGTTGGTGCAGAGTTTGATATTCTTTTACTCTGATCTCACACCCTCTTTCTTTTTATCATTATGCTCGCTTCAAACCAAACTTTCTTTTCATTTTTACCTCATCACACCCACACTCATATATTGACTCCTCACACTCGAACAGTCAAGGATTAACTTCTTGGGTAGGAAACACTAGTTAACGTGAGTCCATAGAAGTTCAGTTAAGTTCTCACACAATGAACCCATGTTTTCCTAAAAGCATAATGTTGCTCAAACGGTTTAACTTTGCAGTTAAAGCACAAAATACATGTCAGATCTCTGTATGCTCATAAAGATAATCATGAAAATTTGAGCATTTTTTAAACATTGAAGATTATTCAAAACAAGTATACTGAATAAATGAAATGAATACAAGAAACTTGTTTGAAAATTTGACATTGAATGAAAAGATCAAATAGAATGATTTAGCAAATAAGGTTTAGGTCAAGAATAAAGGATATTTGTCTATAAGAATCAAAATATAGACAAGTCTTGAAAGAAACGTTTTGAAATGAAATCAACGCTCAAAATTTGAATATCAAGCGGGGTGTATCACCATCGAAAATTTTGTTCAATTTGAGACATGGTGATAACATAGTCAACAAAAAATTAAACCAGTGTGTGTGAATACTTGAAAGTATATGGAAAATATAATACATAAGTATTTATCTTTGGAAACACACGATTTATTAATCATTAAAGCACATGTAAAAGTGAAAACATTGAAAATCACACTTCTATATTCATGAAATCTTTTAAGAATCAGAAGTGGTTTGAACATTTAAGAATATGTTTTCATATATGAAAGTTGTCATTCTTTCAACACGTATGAGATTAAGATTAGAAATAAACCTTTTGCTTAGTCTTAAATCTCATCAAGTCAGCTCTAAGTCTTATATGATATGATCATGTAAGCTCTATCTTTC
Source organism: Arctium minus (assembly GCA_954870635.1). Classification (NCBI taxonomy): domain Eukaryota; kingdom Viridiplantae; phylum Streptophyta; class Magnoliopsida; order Asterales; family Asteraceae; genus Arctium; species Arctium minus. Next base: position 75,067,874 of record OX941083.1, on the reverse strand, counting down.
AATTCTGCAAACGTCACAAGTCCGTCAAAATACAAAGCTTTATTCACAACAAAATTTATTGAAAATAAAATGACATAAAACAATAAAACTTTTTAAGAACGAGTTCTGATCAGATGTAATCAGAAGTAATATTCAGTACTCCTTATCTCTAACTCCCCCTGAAATTATGCATCAGAAAATTTATCAGTAATAAACATATGCAAAATTTATTAACTCCCCCTCAAATGTAGATTATCGTATCATCTTCTCACATTCCCCTGAGATCATGAACAAACTTAAGTGCATATATCTTTCAGAATAAAAATAAAGAAATGAAGAAAAATAACAAAACTAAACTTTAATAAGTAATCACAGATTAAGTCTTGAGATTTAACATACCAAGTTTTGAAACGAGAAAATTAAATCTCTTTTCATCCAGAGGCTTGGTAAATAATCAACAAGTTGGTAATCTGTATTTACAAAATAAAGTTCGATTGTACCTTTTTCCACATTGTCTTTGATAAAATGATACCTGACATCATATGTTTGGTCTTTGTATGTTGAACAGGATTCGCAGATATGGCAATCGCGCTTTTCGAATCACAGTAGATCGGGATCTTGTTGAATTTGAAGCCATAATCTCGGAGTTGTGTTCTCATCCACAACACTTGAGAACAACAGCTCGCCGCAGCGACGTACTCTGCCTCAGCTGTTGATGTAGAGACACAAAGTTGTTTCTTTGAAGCCTAACTCACGAGTTTATCGCCCAGAAATTGTATGTTACCCAACGTACTTTTTCTGTCAAGCATACAACCTGTATGGTCTGCATCTGAATATGCTGTCAGTTCAAAACCTGTATCTGTTGGATCATAAATTGTATTCAAGATTAAAGTTAAAGTTAAGGGTTTAAATTGCAATTATGTTAAAGTTAATTAGAGGGTTTGATTTGTAATAAGTTAATAGTTAGTTTATTTGTGGGCCTCAAGCCCATAAGCCCATTAGGCATTAGGCCTAAGTATAAATAGTGTTTATTTATTAGGTTTTAGGTAGAACCTCTCATAATTAAAATTATCATATTAGTGAGGTAGCCGTATTCTCTGTAATCACATTCAAGGTATCAAGAACACACAAGGTTTTCATTGTTTAATCAAAGGATCGTGGTATGTTATTCTGATTCATTAATCTCTTGATTTATATTGTGTTGTGTGTTAATCTATCAACTAGAATATTGGGTTTAACAAGTGGTATCAGAGCCAAAGAATCAAGGTTTTGGATTAAAACTATATTTATCGATTTATCTATGTTCATTGACTTCTATCTGGGTGAAAATCAATTCCTTGATTTAATGTGTTTTTATGCTTAAAAGTAATCTGATTAGATGAGTTTTATATTATTGAATGTTATCTGATAGTTTAATTGCACTTTAAAACCTCAATCGATTGAGTTTTTTATGAATTTTTGAATCTGGGTTCGACAAGTTCATAAACCGGTCGAACACTGTGTTCTTCAAATTGACGCATAAAAGTTGATTCTAATCATTAATGTTGATTACATTCTGATTGATATATGTTTTGGGTTACAATAGTCTGAGTTTTGCATTGGATTTATGTGTTTCGTGTGGTTTCTGGGTCGATCTATTAAGAACATACCGGTCGTTATTCATCACTCCGGTCCCGGTCAAATACACCGTATCGGTCTACATCCATACTGGTCGGGGTCATCCCGGTTGAATACATCGTATCGGTCGAATACACCCCGGTCAACAGCTTACCGGTCAGCCCACTCACAACTACCCCGGTCGAATCACCTTGGTCTAACCGGTCGCTAGTCTGATCGATCACTGGTCGCCCCTCTCGCCACACACTTCACCGGTCGAACACTGATCCGGTCACAAATACCGGTCGAAGCACCTCTCCGGTCGTACAACATACCGGTCGACAAGTTCCCGGTCAAGCAAGTTCCCGGTCCAAGCAGGACCCCAATCGAGCAGGACCCCGGTCAGGCAATACCCCGGTCGACCTCAGCTTTGTGCCAGTGTCTATTCGCGCAAGTCCATCTTTGCGCCAGCTGCGGTTCGTGCAAAACTCCTCTTTGCGCGACCCAAATCTCACGCAAACCTCAGCTTTGCGCCATCCTTTACTCGCGCAAACCCTTATTTCGCGCGACCTGTCTCTCGCGCGAACCGTCCTTTGCGCCACTGCTTTTGCTTATTTTTGCGCCAGATTTTCTGTGGTTACTCTATTTGTGTATTTTACTGTGCGAGTACTGCATTTAATTATTTTTGGAAATTTATTTTTCTGAAAATTTTTGAGTGTAGTTTATATCCAATACTTGATTCTAACGATCTCATCTAGTTGAGTCTCTTGGTACAGATAAGTTTGATTTCTAACCATACAACTAAGATGTCAAACCATCTTCTCTCAATGGGCTCTCAGTCCAAACCTCCTGTCCTTATGGCTGATGAGTATCATCAATGGAAGAAGAGAATGATCCAGTTTCTGAATCACAAGAACAGAGACTACATGGAATCAATCATCAATGGTCCAGTAAATCCAATGATCAGAGTACCTGGTCAAGCAGAAACTGAAACCTCTCTAGAAATTCCTGATAGATTTGTCCCGAAACCGTACCAGTACTTCAGTGAAAAGGAGAAAGAGCTGTACAAGATAGATGAAGAGGCTCTCATTTATCTGACAATGGCAATACCAAATGACATCTACAACCGTGTAGACAGTCGGAGTTCTGCTAAAGAAGTCTGGGATGAACTATCAAGACAGTTTGAAGGAAGCGAAGCCTCCATCCAAGCCAAGCAGAATCTATGCATAAATGCCTATGAGGGGTTTCATGCAAAAGAAGGAGAGACGCTGCTAGTGACCTACAACAGATACAACATCATTCTCAATGACTTGCGGAGGAACAATATCTCTAAATCTGCTTCAAAGATAAATTATAAGTTCATCAAGAATCTGAATCCTGAATGGAAGAACTTTGCCATCAACCTTCAATGAATTTTGATCGAAAGAATCTATATTGCAAACACTGCTGGGATAATTCTTTCAAATACTACTCCACTCCTAAGTCCAAGAAGAGTAAAAGAAAAGCTAAACTAAACCTTAATTCCAATTCTAATTCTAATTCTTCCACACAACCCAAAGTGTTTCGTGCTAAGGTTGCCAATCCTAAATCTAAAAAGCATTTTTAGGAATTAAATGTCAAAATGGTTTGGAAATGGGTTCCAAAACCCCGATATGAATGGCGAGTGAAAGTTAAACCTGCTGATATTCCTGAATTGCTTGGTGTTAGCCGCGAAGGACCCATCTTGATATGGGTACCTAAGCAAAACTAATTGTCTCTTTTGCAGGCCTGTCGACTGTGGGTGATAGATTTCGGATGTTCACGCCATATGACAGGATTCAAGCACCTCTTGCATAACTATGTGGAGGAGCCTGCCGGAGCAGTTAGGTTTGCAAATTCTGAAGTAGAAGGACACGTCAGAGGATATGGAATGCTCGATAATGGAGTTGTGAAGATTCAAAGGGTGTTATACGTTGAAGGACTTGATCACAATCTGTTCTGCACCAGTCACTTCTGTGACATGAAATATCAAGTTCGTTTCACAACAACTCATTTCTATCTTGAGGATCCCGATGGTTACGAAGTCTTCAAAGCTGAGCGCCATGGAAATCTATATTATGTAGATTTTCCTACACTATCTGCCACACGTCCAATATGCCTATTAGCCAAAGCATCTAAAGCTCAATCTTGGACGTGGCATCGCCGCTTGTCTCATCAGAATTTCCGATCCATAGCTAAGCTACAGAGACAAGGTCTGGTCAAAGGTCTACCAGAAATGAGGTTTGAGAAAGACTCACTATGTTCTGCATGTGAGATGGGCAAAATGAAGCGAAGCTCCTTCAAGTCCAAAACTGAATCATCAACCTCATATGCACTGGAACTTCTTCATATGGACCTTTGTGGCCCAATGCGAACGGCGTCTATCAATGGCAAGAAGTACGTTTTAGTAATGATAGATGACTATTCGAGATATACATGGCTCGAGTTTCTTCGCAACAAGTCAGATGGGCCATAGTTGATCATCGCTTTTATTAAGCACATTCAAGTACGTCTTCAATTGCCAATTCGTACTCTTCACAGTGACAACGGCACGGAGTTTAAGAATGACACCTTGTAGAGTTATCTTATCTCTGTGGGCATTTCACATAACTTCTCCGCAGCCTACACTCCACAGCAAAACAACATTGTTGAACGGAAGAACTGCACTCTTGTTGAAGCTGCTCGTACTATGCTTGCATATTCAAATCTACTCATGTACCTTTGGGTCGAGGCAGTCGCTACAACATGTTTTACTCAGAATCTTACCATTGTGGTCAAGTGCTTTAATAAAACAGCATATGAGTTAATCAACAATCGTAAACCTAACATAAAATTCCTTCGTGTTTTTGGTTGCAGGTGTTACATTCTGCGAGAACGTCAAGGATTATCAAAATTTGATAAGAAAGCGGATGAAGGATATCTAGTTGGATACTCTCTGACATCCAAAGCTTATCGAATTTACATTATTCGAACCAAGACGGTTGTTGAGAGCATGAATGTCTCCTTTGATGAGAATTCTACTCGGACTTCTGAACACAACAGTTCAGAACTCGGACTTAAGAACAAAGCTTCTATTCACCCCGGAATAGAACTAGTGTCTAAAGGATCTACTACTTCTAACTCTAACTCTACTTCATCTGAGTTAGATTTACTGTTTATTGATGCCTTCGATGATATTTGTGCAGATTTTGACAAAGGCATATCTACATCAACAACAAGCTCGGAGGTCCCTGCTATTTCTGAAGATATGTCTGGACCTTCCGAAGATGTCACTGCTACTGCATCTCCATCAGGTATAAGTAAACCATTAGTTTCTGACTCTACTAATGCTGAATCTGTCTCTGTAGATAGTCCTTCTGGAAATGAAGTCACGAGTACTTCAACCGCTAGTCCAGAAGCTTCAGTATCAGAAACACCAGTACAAGATGTCCCGAGTACATCTGTGGATCTACCTGTTGTGCACGATGAAAACGATGCGTCAAATACACAACAAACAGTTGAATCCTTACCAAGCACACATCGTTGGACTAAGGATCATCCCCTGCATAACGTGATAGGTGACGTACAAGCTGGTGTCACGACACGGTCAGCGTCAGCTAATTTCTGCATGTTTTCAAGCTTCCTTAGTTCCTTAGAACCAAAGAAAGCATCAGAAGTTCTACGTGATCCCTTCTGGATTTCAGCTATGCAAGACGAGCTTCTGCAATTCGAACGGAACAAGGTTTGGCGCTTGATCCCACTACCTAAAGGTAAAACTGTTATTGGAACTAAGTGGGTATTCCGAAACAAGAAAGATGAGGCTGGAGTAGTTGTGAGAAACAAAGCTCGCTTGGTTGCAAAAGGGTACTGTCAACAGGAGGGCATTGACTATGACAAAATATTCGCCCCTGTTGCAAGGATCGAAGCCATCAGAATCTTCTTAGCCTATGCAGCGCACAAAAACTTTACAGTCTATCAAATGGATGTAAAGTCAGCTTTCCTGAACGGCGTTCTGCATGAGGAGGTCTACATGGCACAACCTGAAGGTTTCGTTGATCCTCATCACCCAGATCATGTCTATGTGTTAGACAAAGAGCTTTATGGTCTTAAACAAGCACCACGAGCCTGGTATGAAACTCTCACTAAATTTCTCTTAGCTTCTGGTTTCAAGAAAGGTACGATTGATACTACCTTATTTCTTAAAAGGCAAGGTGAGGACTTGATTCTCATTCAAATTTATGTTGACGACATAATATTTGGGTTGACAAATCAGAAATTTTGCAAGAACTTTTCAAAAATCATGGAAACAAAGTTTGAAATGTCGATGATGGGTGAGTTAAATTTCTTTCTTGGTTTACAAGTAAAGAAATTACCCGAAGGCATTTTCATTAATCAAGCTAAATATATAAAAGACATGTTAAGAAAGTTCAATATGTCAGATAGATCAGTCATGAAAACACCAATGGCTACTGGTACACTCTTAGATACAGATCCCTCAGGTAAACCTGTTGATCAAAAGGTGTATCGTAGCATGATTGGTTCCTTACTTTATCTGACTGTCAGTCACCCAAATATAATGTTTGCCACATGTTTTTGTGCGAGATATCAGTCTAATCCTAAAGAGTCGCACTTTAATGCTGTTAAGCGAATCCTTATATATCTCAAAGGCACTCCTAATTTAGGCCTTTGGTATCCAAAGGATTCTCGTTTTGAACTAACTGCCTTTACAAATGCTGATCATGCAGGATGTAAGCTAGACCGGAAGAGCACCTCTGGATCATGTTAATTTATAGGTGATAAACTTGTGAGTTGGACCTCAAAGAAACAAAACTGTGTTTCAACATCCACTGCCGAGGCTGAATATGTAGCTGCTACTAGCTGTTGTTCACAAGTCCTCTGGATGAAGACACAGTTACGGGACTTTAGATACAACTACAAGCGTGTTCCTATTTATTGTGATTCCAAGAGCGTCATCGCCATAACTGCAATCCGGTTCAGCATTCGAAGACTAAGCATATAGATGTACGCTATCACTTCATTAAGGATCATGTAGAAATAGGTGATATCGAAATGCACTTTGTTCAAACTGTTGGTCCCGAAGGTGCTTAACAAGTTTGTAGAAGGGGGGGGGGTTGAATACAAACACAGAAATTAAAGTTTAATAAATTGTTTATTGATAAATCAAAATACAATTTACAAGTTTGTTGCGGAATAAGATTAAGACAGACTCAATCTAAACAAACTTAAGAAACACTAAGATGGTTGCACAAGAAATTCAGAGAATGGGGGATTTTTAGAGAGATAGAAAACAAGGGTTTCTATTTTGGAGTTCAAGGATTGAGCACCCTTCAGATGAAGGAGTGAGCTTCCTATTTATACCCTATGCATTAAATGCATGGCAGCGTACTTTACACGTGGCATTCATAGATTGGCTTTGGTAGTCTCACTTTTGGAGACATGCTTTTGGCCACTTTATGAACAGTGTAGTTGACAGAGTTGGTGTACGATTTGTGGCAGAGACTTGTCCGTTCTGACACATCGTACTGGTTGTGCAAGGTAAGACAAAAGAAAACTTGAGGCATAAGCTTTGTGATCGTTGATCGCTGAGTATCTCTTCTTCCAGAGATAAAGAAGTTCAGCTATCGCTGAAGCTTTTCCTCAGGCTTCTTCGCGTAAGTAGATTTGTCTGGTCTTCGCTGATATCCGCATCAGGTCACTAGTAGACTTATCTATTGTTCAGTGGCTTCGTCTTCGATTCAGCTATGAACTATGTTGACGCGAGACTTGTCTTCAGGGATTACGTTAACTGTGTTACATAGGAAACTATCAGTGATAACTGAACAGACTCAGTTTGATCGCTGAAAGTGAAACACATACATATTAAATGTTTACAGAAAGGTCATCAGCGATAACTGAACAGACTCAGTCTGATCGCTGATGATGAAACACTAATACATATAATAACGTAATTTTCACTAAGTATAAAAGAGGGTCGCTATCAAATCACTGAGAGAGTTTGGATCAACAATCTCCCCCTATTTGATAATGACAAAGTAACAAAAGAAAATTACTTTATGATTCAAAATATAGGAATAAAAAGGACTCATAGAATGCATGTCCCAATTACTATTTTGAGGGATCTTTTACAGTACTGATAGGGTTAAGTACATCACTGCAATTTTCATTTAATTCAGGGATAGAATTACAAGATATGAAAATCATAAGTACAAGTGACTAACTAACTACTGTAAGTATAACTAACAGATTACAGATAAGAAAACTAATCTATCAGCTATAAGAAGATTTGGGAGGATTGATCATATACTCAGGTATTTCTTCTCCTTTCTGTCTTCGTTCCAAAGATTCTTGACTGATAATTTCTTTAATTTTTTCAGCAGCAGGGAAGAAGTCACACCATAAGCATAAGAGATCCTTGAGATGATTCAGAGGACAGATAGGAATCTCAGAGATTCTTTGAAATCTGAGTTCCTCATCATCATCTCTGAAGAATATTCCATAAGGCTTGTCGATTACTTGACCAGCTTGGAAGGGACCACCAGGAGGCAGAGATAAGTCCAGAACTGAAAGATCAGGAGGAGGACCGAACAGTGCATCTCTTGAAAATTTGATAGAAGTTTCATTCCTGATGATGGCGACATCTTCAGAGGAGGAGGACCCAATTTTTCTCTTGAGTTTCAAAGATTTGGGAGGAAGAGGAGATGGCAGCTTTAGTACAGAAACGACTCTATTTATGAGGGCTTCAAGGAGTCCTTCAACGTAGCCTCTGTATGTAGATTTGGATTTCTTCAGCGCATCCCAGAACTCTAACCATTCCGTAAATCCGAAGCTTTCAAGTTTTGATATGTACATTGCTTTTTGGGTTCCATCCTCTCTGGTAATCTCCATGGTCACTGATAGTTGATCTTTCTTCTTGCGACCAGAGATAGTCACGGCTGATATTGGAAGAAGATCAGAACGATAATCCATCTTTTGTTTGCACCATTCGATAGACTTATCGTTGATCTCTTGTTCTTTGAAGCGTTCCTCTTCAATTTCTTTCAGTAGTGCTGCTTGAACTTCCACAGGTTTGCTTTTTAGCTTTTTGTCCCTAACTTGAGAGGATTGAATCTTTAAAGCGAGTTGGGCATCTCGTTTGCATTCAGCGATTAGCTTCTCAGCTTTGGCAGATTCTTCTCTTTCAGCTTCAGTAAGGAAGTCGAGCTCTGTGGATATTTGAAGAGGGATTTTCAGCCGTTGACTTTCTAGTTGAGCGATCATTTCAACTCTTTTCTTCACCACTTCCTCTGACCAATGAGATGGTCGAGAGGGCCTTCCTGGATGGACCAGGGAATCTTCTTCTTCTTCATCAATCTCAGCGATAGAGATTGGGATTATTTCTTCAGCGATAGCCGCTGGTATTATTTGTAGTTCAGAACCCTTAAGCAGGGGTGAGAACTGTCTGGTTAGAAAAAGAAGGAAAGAAGGGATAAGTGTATTTTTAGAACGAGAGAGATAAAGGCTAGAAAGACATAGGGGTTTGGAAAGAGTAGAAAAGTGGTACAATTGAAAGACATACCTGAGAAGGATGCTCCCCCTCAGATTGTGATCCAGTCCTCAAGCATTCTTCAGCGATTGGTTGCTTGTCTTTGCTTTGCGAATGAACACTTGAAGATGTATCACCTCTCACCCCTGTTTTGACAACCTCTTGCGAAGTTGTCCCTGATACGACGTTCGGCTTAGAGAACCACATAGATTGGTCTTCATCGTCGTCGTCGTCATCGGAGGGCTGATCCTTTTCTTGATCAACAAGATCTAGATCATCTTCCTCTTCATCGTCTTCTTCCTCATCCTCTTCAAAGAGAATGGAGTGAATCGATGAGGATTCTTTTGCCTTCTCCCCCTCAGATTGAGAGGGAGGTTCCTTAGCTTCCCCAGCAGCAATAGAGGTTTCTTCAGTTTTCTCCCCCACTTTGTCATTATCAGCGGTAGGGGATTGTTCAGCTGCTGGAGTAGCTGTTGAAGCTTTTAGCACTTGAACGTCAGCCTCCAGACGCTTAACTCGGTCTTCAACCGCAGGTATGTCGCATGTGGCATCATGAATGAATTCCACAGCGATGTTGAGATTGGTACGATCATCTTCAGTGAAGGAGGGAGGCAGCGCTGGAGCTGGTTCATTCACTTTCTGTAGAACTTGCTGAAGAAGGGACGTGCAGAGGTCAACCTTGGAAGAGAGATCCTGAACTTCAGCTGTAAGAGACTCAAATCGTCCTTGAAAGAGTCGAGAGGACTCTCTGAGTTGGACGACTTGTTCTTCAAGAGCTGAAAGTTGAGAGTTCTCAGCTTTAGATGAGCAAGTGGCGGTCAACTTCTTCAGCTCCTCACCAGCCTGATTGACGGCGTTGGTGGTTTCATTGATGGTGTTGGTGAGAGCATCCACCTTTTCTCCTAGACTGTTGACATGCGTGTCAACAGTCGCCAAGCTAGGACCTGAAAATAATGTTAGTTCAGATATGGGCTTATTTGGAGAGGGGGGGAGAGAAGTGTTTAGGAGTATAGGTGTACCTGACGTATCAAACATTTTGTAGAACTGCATAGATTCCTCAAAAGTTTGATGCTCAGGTCCTATAGGGAAAGAAGAGGTGGCAGGTTCAGAGACCAAATGAGGAGAGAAGGGAAGAGTTTTGGGGATAGAAGTAGGGATGGGGTTAATCTCAGGGAATGAGATAGTAGGTGGGGTTACTGATGATGTGACAGCTAGTGAGATCGCTGACACGGCAGTATGAGTGACTGCTGAAGTTGTGGAGGAAAGACCCACAAAAGCATCTAAGGTAGCTTGTAGAGAAGCTCCCTCAGGTATAGTACTAGAAGGTGTACTTTCCTTAGTCTTTTTGGCCTTTTTGGAAGGACCAATCGGACTAGCTGATGGTCTTTTAGAAGTAGTGATAGCGACAGGGATAGCAGACGAAGGAACCGTCTGCGTGGTCGCTGAAGATGAAGAAGAATGGAGAGAGAGACGAGAGCGAAGGAGAGAGATACTTACCTCGTCGGCGAGTGGCTTGACCTCTAGTGATCGTTGACCAACCCTGGCAAAGGTGCCATCATCTTTGGTGGGATAGGTGTTGGGATAGAGGAACTTGATATACGTACATATGAAACGTACATATGAGATCTTGGGATCTCGTTCAGGCTTCTCTAATCTCGACCTCAGATCTTCAAAGATGGCTGTGGCGTAGTCAAAGTTTTGACCAGCGATAACGGAGTATGCCATTTGCAGTTGTGTTTTGCTGGCTTGATCCAGCGAACCACTCTTCCCACTCATGCACTGAATTATGTGCGAGAAGATAAAGTTCAGTTGTGATGGCATTTGAGCTTTAAGAATCTTGGTGAGCTTCTTGTTAGGAATAGACGATCTTGGTTTGTTTTCCCAACAATAGCCCATTGCGTCCAGGAAGAATATCAGCTCATCATCAGTGGGGAGTGCGTCGAATCCACTCTTTGGTTTGTCAGGGAATCTTAAAGATTTCCTGAGGCTAAGAGCGGTCATGCTCCCTGGCCCTAATTCCGTGCTGAACGAGATAGCAGGGACTCGTTCGCCTTTCCTGTTGGTAAGTTCAGTTGCATCAGCAGTGAACCAGAACTGCTGAAGTAGAGTCTTGGAGGGCTTAGGATCCACAGTGATCGCGTAAGCTATGCATGACTGCTTGAGGAATTCAGCAGCTTCCACCAGATGTGGGTATTTGTCAGCTTTGAAGTCGAGTCTGGCCAAATGATTACATTTAGTAATCTCAACTTCAGTGATGGCGAATCGTACATGCTTGGAAGCAACGATTGAAGACTGTGTCATTTCTGTTATGGAAAGAGGCATAATAGAAGAAATGATTTAGATTAAAAATAATATGATTTCCAGTTTCCATAGAAGAAGGGAAACTGGAAAATTATCAAGTTATTTTTAAGAGAAAAAAAAATAGTGTTCTGGGTAGAAAGAATGAAGAACACTTTAAAACCAAAAGGTTTTTATTTAAAAACATAAAATCAGAAGGAATGATCTTTAGTTTTTACAAAGAAAACGTTTTATAAAATCCATAAAAAGCGATTAGGATTTTAAAAGAATAAAAAGCATATGAACAAAGCATATAAACATGAAATAAACCTGTGTATCTTGAAGAAAAAGAGTTGCAGATTCAATATTCAGGATTTACTTGCTTGAGTGTTCTTGAGAGAATGTTTCTTGCTTTGAAAGTTTTGAAAGCGTAAACCGTATAAAGGAGAGAAGAATTCCTTTTATACGAAGAGAGAGAAGAGAGATAAGAGAGAGAATGAAGCGGGAAAAGAAATCATCATGATATTGACACGTTCCACGAAGTTGATTGGATAGGAGGGCAACGGACGAACGTGTCAGAAAAGGCATGTCGTGGATTGTCGGTTCAAATGACGTCATAGAGGAGAGAGACTGTTCATTTGTCCGTTCAAATGATCACTGAAGAAAAGTCAGTGATAGATTTTCCTTTTTAAAAGTATCCCTGATTGTAAAGATAGGGATAAATTTTCCTTTTAAAAGATCACTGACTGGAAATATCAGTGATTAATGTATTTTTCAAAAAGCTTTTAATCATTTGAAGAACGTTCAGTGATTAAAGTTTATATTTTGAAGAAAAACATCTTTGAGGGAGAGAACATACCTGAGAGTCAGAATGTTTATCAGAGAGAATGATGAGGGGAACTTTTGATTACTGACACAATACATGAACGCTGAAGAATTATTCTTCGAGGTTCAGCATTCCAAGCTCACTGATGAGAAAGTTGAACCTTGTCTCATCAAGAGGTTTGGTGAATATATCAGCAAGCTGAAAGTCAGTAGGGATAAAGTGAAGTTCAATATCACCATTCATCACATGATCTCTGATAAAGTGATATCTGATCTCTATGTGTTTTGTCTTTGAATGTAGCACTGGATTATTTGCTATAGCGATAGCACTAGTGCTGTCGCAATAGATAGGAATCTTTGACAGCTGAAGGTCATAATCTAATAGTTGATTTCTCATCCATAAGATTTGTGAACAACAGCTTCCAGCGGCTACGTATTCAGCTTCAGCTGTGGAAGTGGACACAGAATTTTGCTTCTTGCTTGTCCAGCTTACCAGCTTTCCTCCCAAGAGTTGACATCCACCAGTGGTACTTTTTCTGTCAAGTTTACAGCCTGCAAAATCACTATCAGAATAACCAGTTAGATCGAACCCTGAGTCTTTGGGATACCAAAGACCTAGGTTAGGAGTTCCTTTCAGATATCTGAAAATTCGCTTTACAGCGATCAGATGGGATTCCTTGGGTTCAGATTGATAGCGTGCACATAAACAAGTGGAGTACATGATGTCAGGTCGGCTTGCTGTAAGATACAGCAATGAGCCTATCATTCCTCTATAGGCAGTGACATTAACAGGTTTTCCAGATGGATCCTTGTTAAGTGTCAGTGGTGGTGCCATAGGAGTTTTCATCGCTGAAGTTTGTGTTAAATCAAACTTCTTCAGCATGTCTTTAACATACTTACCTTGGCAGATAAAAGTACCTTTGTCAGATTGTTTAATCTGAAGACCAAGAAAATATGTCAGCTCACCCATCATACTCATTTTATATTCTTTCTTCATTCTTTCAGCGAAGCGAGTACATAGAGATGGGTTAGTAGAACCAAATATTATGTCATCGACATATATTTGTACAAGAATTATATGACCTTTTATCTTCCTGAAAAATAACGTATTATCAATCTTGCCACGTTCAAAATTTTCAGAGATAAGAAAAGATGAGAGAGTGTCATACCAAGCACGAGGGGCTTGTTTTAAACCATAGAGAGCCTTATCCAATTTATAAACATAATTTGGATGCTTAGGGTCATAGAACCCTGGTGGTTGTTCTACATAAACTTCTTCATTCAGTTTTCCATTCAGAAAAGCTGATTTTACGTCCATTTGATAAACGATGAAGTCTTTATAGACTGCATAAGCTAAGAATAGTCGAATTGCTTCGAGCCTGGCCACAGGGGCAAAGGTTTCATCATAGTCTATGCCTTCCTCTTGTCTGTATCCCTGAGCAACAAGTCGAGCCTTGTTGCGGGTTACAATTCCATGTTCATCTAACTTGTTTCTAAACACCCATTTGGTGCCTATTACAGTTTTATCAGATGGTCTAGGAACGAGATTCCAAACTTTGTTTCGAGAGAATTCAGTCAGCTCTTCTTGCATAGCGCTGACCCAGTTTGGATCTCTGAGGGCATCATCAGTCTTCTTTGGTTCTATTAAGGAGAGAAAGTTTACAAAGAGACAGATATTACCTGAGCTTCGTCGTGTCTGAATACCTGCATCTGGATTACCAAGAATTTGATCTATGGGGTGATCTCTGGTCCATCGCTGAGCAGGAGCAAGATTGCTTATTTCAGCGATAGGATCAACAATAGGAGCAGTCACTGATGAAGATGCTTGAGGTTCATCAGCTAGTAATTGTTCAACATTAGATACACCAATACTTTCAGAAGGGTTTTCAGACGTAGATGGATTTGATGGTAGAAGTGTGTTTAGAGGTTCAGCTGAAATCCATGAGTTGGATTCAGCGGTGGGAGGTATGATACTTGGTTCTTCATCAGCAGCTGGAGTTTCAGTGTGCTGTTGGTTTGAGAAGAAAGGTTCAGTTCCTCTATAGTGAGAGATCATCCAAGTATTCAGTTCTTCATTGTCAGCGATTGGTTTAGAGTTCGCTGAGCGCGTTTCATCAAACGTGACATGAATGGTTTCTTCTACGGTTTGTCTTCTTTTGTTGAAAACTCTGTAGGCTTTTGAGATGGAGGAATATCCTAAAAATATTCCATCATCGGCTTTTGGGTCGAACTTTCCAAGCTGATCTTTGTTGTTTAAGATAAAGCACTGACAACCAAAGATATGAAGAAAACTGATAGAAGGCTTCCTTCCAAGAAAGAGTTCATAAGCTGTCTTCCCAAATCGCTTTATTATCAGCGATCTGTTTTGAGTAAAACATGCAGTGTTTACAGCTTCTGCCCAAAATTGAGTAGGGAGGTGAGAATCGCTGAGCATTGATCTAGCAGCTTCTATGATCGTTCTGTTTCTTCTTTCAGCGACTCCATTTTGCTGAGGTGTTCTTACTGAAGAGAAGTTGTGAGAGATTCCCTTGTTCTCAAAGAAATTGTTCAGGGAACTATTTTTGAATTCAGTTCCATGATCACTCCTTATTGATCGAACAGTAAGATTATTCAGCACTTCCATCTTTTTGACAAAAGATATTAGTTCTTCTGGAGTATCATTCTTGCAGCGAAGAAAAATAACCCAGGTGTAGCGAGAATATTCATCTACAATGACAAGCGTATATTTCTTTCCAGCTATTGATTGGATATTGACAGGGCCAAATAGATCCATATGCAAGAGCTGAAGAGGACTTGTTACTGAGGAAACTTGTTTCGACTTGAAACTAGCTCTTGTTTGTTTTCCTTTTTCACATGCTGAGCAGAGAGATTCTTTAGCATATGAGTGCTGAGGAAGACCAGAAACCAGTTCCTTAGATGAGAGAGAATTCAGGGTTTTGAAGTTTAGATGAGAGAGCCTTTTATGCCATAGCCAGTTGACATCAGAAGAGGCCTTAGAGAGAAAACATAAGTTATCAGTGATAGTAGAGTCCATATCTATTACATAGACATTTTCTCTTCTATAACCACTGAGAGCAAGTTTTCCTTTTTCATCTACCACTGAACATGCTTTCTTAGAAAAGCGAACTTCGTAGTCTTTGTCACATAGCTGACTGATGCTTAGAAGATTGTGCTTCAGTCCATCTACATAAGCGACTCTTCGAAAGGTAGTTGTCCCATTGCTGAGGACACCAAACCCACGGGTAAATCCTTTTCCATTTCCACCAAAGGTCACAGAGGGACCTTTCTCTTCCTTGTATTCAGTGAGCAGGTCTCTTTGTCCAGTCATATGACGAGAACATCCGCTATCGAGATACCAGATGCCCTTTGATCCCTGCATACATAAGGAAGATTAAGCTTTGTTTGGTACCCACTTTTCAATGGGTCCTTCAGAGTTAGTGGATAAGGAAGATTCAGCTTCAGTGGTAATCTTCACTTTGGTTAATTTCTTAACCTTAGTGGTATTTTTCACTTTGGTGACTTTATTTGCCTTAGAGGCATTTTTCTTCACTTTGGCTGTTTTATCAGCTTCGGTGGTATTTGGACACTTGCTCGCAATATGGTCAGTGAATCCACAGTGATAACATTTTCTATATCTGATGGTGGATTTATAACCAAAAGGTTTTGAAAACTTAAGATGAGCAGGTCCAGCTCCAAGAATGCCTTAGCACGAGATCTGGGAGGAATTTTTATTTCTTCAGATTTCACGGGCTTTAGATCAACCTTCAGCTTTGGAGGACAGATATCAAAGATTTCTGTCACTGAGCAAAAAGGTTTATCCACTGAAGGTTTGGAGGGAACTTTCAGTTTGGTTTTCTTGGAAGCCTTCTGAGAGAGAATAGACTTTCCTTTATCTGCAGGCTTAGGTTTTGCAGATATCTCCTCAGGGATGGGATTAGAAGAAGAACAGGGATAGAATTGATTATAAGAAGTGTCAAAGAAAGATGTGACAAAAGTTCCAAACTTAAGCGAGGAACTTTCTTCTTTAGGATCATCCTGTGGTGTCCAAAAACCAAGACCAGTTTTATCACTTTCAGGAGTTTGAGCATTTATTATCTCAGAGATCTTTGTTGATGATTTGCACCATTTTTCAACATGAGCCTTTTCTGCTTTTAGAGCAGCGATGGCTTGTTCGCGTTCAATGCTGATGATTTCATTTATAATGACTTGATCTTTTAGCTTTTCTTCTAAAAGATTTAGTTCACTGATCTTTTCATGACATTTCTCTAGCTCTTGTGTTAAATAAACATTTTTATTTTCAGCTTGAGTTTTGTCGTTTAGAGCATTATAAAGGTCAATCGTCAGCACATCAACAGCGCGACTTCTCTCAGCTTCAGGCAGAGAGGGATTTGTAGAGATAGATACCTGAGATGATATGTAGCTCATAGAAGGTTCAGATGGTTCTTCTACTTCTTCTTTAATCTCAGCCATGAGGCAAAGATTAGCGACTTCTTCTTCATCAGAAGATGATTCTTCTGATTCAGCCCAGTCATGTTCTTCAGCGATGAGACCTTTACCTTTTTGCTGATAGCTTTTCAGCTTTTGATATTTGTTTTTCAGCTTATGGTATTTGTCATCACTGGATCTTCTTGAGGTAGAAGGTTTGAAGACCTTTTTAGACCTGCACTCACTAGCAAAATGTCCAATTTTTTCGCAGTTATAGCAAGTGGCTGTAGCCTTATCAACCGGAGTTGATTTTGGCTTTTCAGTAAGAGAGAGAGGTTTACTTCTTCGGAAGTTACTCTTTCTTGCAAATCTCTTAAAAGAGTTTGTCAAGAGTGCTAAGGACTCATTAAACTCTGAAAGATCAGGGTCTGATAAATCCTCAGATTCAGAATCTAACTCAGTGATGGTGAGAGTAGATCGCTGGGATGGAATTATCTCTGATGAGACTAAAGCAACAGCAGTGCTTTTGGAGTCTTTAGAATCTTTTACAAGATTCTTCTTCAGGAGATTAGATTGCTCATAGTTGAGCAATATTCCATACAGAGTGCTTAGAGAGAGAGTATGTAAGTCCTTTGTTAGCTTAAGACATATTGAATAACTATCCCAGCTTTCAGGAAGACTTTCCAAGAATTTTGTTAGGACCTCAGAATTAGAATAGGTCCTTCCAACAGTTCTTAGGTCAATGATCAGGCAGTTAAACCGCTGATGAATGTCAGAAAGAGATTCATTCTTACCAGCGATAAAACTTTCATACTGTCTTACCAAGTTAATCTTTCGGGTCTCTTGGATTTCAGTGGTGCCCTCATATTGAACACATATGGTTTCCCACATTTCTTTAGAAGTTTTTAGATGCATGATGGAATGGAAAACTTCATCAGGCAGAGCCATTGATATAATGGTCTTTGCTCTTGCATCTATGCCTACCTTCTTTTTATCTTCATCACTCCACTGTCTTATTTCCTTAACGACATATCGTTCAGGGACAGCTTCAGTGGTGGCAGTAGCAGAAACCGCAGCTATAATTCTAACAGGTTCATAGGGTCCGTTTTCTATATATTCAGGTATAGTAGGATCCGCACCTTCAAGAAATAGCATCATTCGATTTTTCCATAGAGAAAAGTTATCTCTGCTAAATCGAGGAGGTTTAGAAAGTGAACCATTATCATAGTAGTTTGTGTTTGTGTTTAGTTCCATTTTAGAATAGCAAGGAAGAGTATACAGCAAGATCTTGTTTATTAGATTAAACAAACCGCTCTGATACCACTTGTTGGTCCCGAAGGTGCTTAACAAGTTTGTAGAAGGGGGGGGGGTTGAATACAAACACAGAAATTAAAGTTTAATAAATTGTTTATTGATAAATCAAAATACAATTTACAAGTTTGTTGCGGAATAAGATTAAGACAGACTCAATCTAAACAAACTTAAGAAACACTAAGATGGTTGCACAAGAAATTCAGAGAATGGGGGATTTTTAGAGAGATAGAAAACAAGGGTTTCTATTTTGGAGTTCAAGGATTGAGCACCCTTCAGATGAAGGAGTGAGCTTCCTATTTATACCCTATGCATTAAATGCATGGCAGGGTACTTTACACGTGGCATTCATAGATTGGCTTTGGTAGTCTCACTTTTGGAGACATGCTTTTGGCCACTTTATGAACAGTGTAGTTGACAGAGTTGGTGTACGATTTGTGGCAGAGACTTGTCCGTTCTGACACATCGTACTGGTTGTGCAAGGTAAGACAAAAGAAAACTTGAGGCATAAGCTTTGTGATCGTTGATCGCTGAGTATCTCTTCTTCCAGAGATAAAGAAGTTCAGCTATCGCTGAAGCTTTTCCTCAGGCTTCTTCGCGTAAGTAGATTTGTCTGGTCTTCGCTGATATCCGCATCAGGTCACTAGTAGACTTATCTATTGTTCAGTGGCTTCGTCTTCGATTCAGCTATGAACTATGTTGACGCGAGACTTGTCTTCAGGGATTACGTTAACTGTGTTACATAGGAAACTATCAGTGATAACTGAACAGACTCAGTTTGATCGCTGAAAGTGAAACACATACATATTAAATGTTTACAGAAAGGTCATCAGCGATAACTGAACAGACTCAGTCTGATCGCTGATGATGAAACACTAATACATATAATAACGTAATTTTCACTAAGTATAAAAGAGGGTCGTTATCAAATCACTGAGAGAGTTTGGATCAACACAAACTGACTTCCAGTTAGCTGATCTTTTCACTAAGCCGTTGGATGAAAAGAGGTTCCTGTTTCTAATCAGCAAACTTGGTATGTTGAACATGTCTTCTTGACCTTACTCATGATTCGAGGGGGAGTATTCTAGAATCTTACTCTTGTGTTTTATTCTACAACTGTTGCTAACAATAGAAGAATCATTTTCACAAATGATTACCATTATTTCTTCTCTGTGCAGGTTTGTTCATGTGACATTGGCTTCTAATCACATCTGATTAGAACCCGCACTTCAGTGCTTTATTTTTCTGCTTTCTGTTTAATTTATGTTAAAAAAAATCTCTTAAGTTGAGGGGGAGCTTAATTGTCTATGAGCTTAATTGTCAACCTATTTTTGTTTAAGGAGGAGAATCGTATTGTCAAACACCTTATGTTTTGACTTCTCCAAAATTTTTATTCTTCATGTGTAACTGTATTCCTTTGCGCTTACATGTACAAAAGGCTGTTGAACAGTACATTCTTTTAGGATAATATATGGGATTCAATGTGAGAGCTTAACAGAACTTCCATGGATTCACGATAACCAGTGTTTCCTACCCAGGAAGTATTCCCTGAGTGGTTGAGGGGAGAGAGGTCAAAAGATTGAGTGTTGGTGTGTGAAGAGGTAAAATGGAAAAGAGAGATTGGTTAGAGGTGAGATTTAAAAGATTAAAAGAAAGAGGGTGAGAGAACAGAGTAAAAGAATATCAGACTCTGCACCAAACTTCTTTCTGAGCCGGGAAACCACTTAATCTGATTGGTTCACATTTTTTGGTGACCATAATTGAAAAAAGCACCTAGCCCATGCCATCTCTTGCATATAACCCCACCAGCTACTCATTCTTTTCTCAAAAAGAGAATGTTTCACATTTTCTGGGGAAGCAACACATATGCTATTGGTTCTTCATTTGGAAGATACTAATATTGAAAAAGAAGGAAAGTTGCCCCACCTTCGAACCCTTTCTCATGCACATTGAGTCTTTGTATTATTTGTTGCTGTCTCAACAAGTTTACATACTTTGAGCCTATATTGAAAAGCAATCATCTATGCTTAACTCTTTCATACACATGCACAAGCACACAGAAATTTGTTTTCTGTCAGAACGTTCATAGATAACCATGTGTTATTCGATGATTGAATGGAAGACCTGGGGAGCCAACATCAAAACCAACTCCTTATATAGTAACTTTGTGTTACTCAGTAACTTCGTGTTACTGACAGGCATTCTAACTGAGTCATTTGTTGATTCAGGGTTACCATTTTTATTTTATTTGAATCTGAAAAGATTGAAATAATCACTTTCTCCATTTGGAGAGACTGCTCTTATTTCCACACATGGATCCGTACATGAAGACAGTGCTAAATGGGAGTCTATAAAGAAAAGGGGGAGATTGTTTTGATATGTTTTGACGATGATGATTCTCACCACTCATCAAAAAGGGGGAGAATAATCAAAAGGGAGAATATACAAAGGGGGAAAATATAATATGAAGACTGTATCTGAAGTTTTCAAGAAAAGTGAAGACCTGAAGACTATTGCCAAATTTTTCTTTAATCTTGAATCCAAAGGGGGAGATTGTTGGATCATAAATTGTATTCAAGATTAAAGTTAAAGTTAAGGGTTTAAATTGCAATTATGTTAAAGTTAATTAGAGGGTTTGATTTTTAATAAGTTAATAGTTAGTTTATTTGTGGGCCTCAAGCCCATAATCCCATTAGGCATTAGGCCTAAGTATAAATAGTTTTTATTTATTAGGTTTTAGGTAGAACCTCTCATAATTACAATTATCATATTAGTGAGGTATCCGTATTCTCTGTAATCACATTCAAGGTATCAAGAACACACAAGGTTTTCATTGTTTAATCAAAGGATCGTGGTATGTTATTCTGATTCATTAATCTCTTGATTTATATTGTGTTGTGTGTTAATCTATCAACTAGAATATTGGGTTTAACAGTATCCTTCGGATACCACAGACCAAGATCTGCAGTGCCCTTCAGATATCTAAAAATTCGTTTAATTGCAGACAAATGGGATTCTTTTGGAGAAGCCTGATATCTAGCACATAAACATGTAGAGAACATAATATCTGGCCTACTAGATGTTAAATACATTAAAGAACCAATCATCCCTCGGTAGGTTCTAACATCGACTGCTTTACTCGAAGGATCAGTGCCAATCTTAGTTCCAGGTGCCATCGGGGTTCCAATAGGTGTACAATTTTCCATTTTGAATTTTCTAGTAATATCGAAAATGTACTTAGCTTGATTGATAAAGATCCCCGTGGAAAACTTTTTGACTTGTAATCCGAGAAAGAAATTCATCTCTCCCATCATACTCATCTGAAATTTGGACACCATGAGGTTAGAAAAATTCTTATAGTATTTTGCATTAGTTGAGCCAAATATGATATCATCCATATAAATCTGAATTAAAATGATATCGGCTTTTTCCTTTTTGATAAAAAGAGTAGTATCGATTTTACCTTTCGAGAAGCCAGACTTGACTAGGAATTTAGATAAGACTTCATACCAGGCTCGAGGGGCTTGCTTCAAACCGTAAAGAGCTTTGTCGAGAATGTAGATGTGATGCGGTTTCTCTGGATTGACAAAGCCTTCAGGCTGAGAGACGTAGATTTCCTCCTTTAAGATGCCATTGAGAAAAGCAGTCTTCACGTCAATTTGGTAGACGGTGAAGTTTTTGTGTGTGGCATATGCTAGAAACATCCTAATAGCTTCAATGCGCGCCACTGGAGCATAGGTCTCGTCATAGTCAATTCCTCCCTTTTGCCTATATCCTTTAGTTAGTCTTGCTTTGTTTCTGATAACGATACCATCTTCGTCTTTCTTGTTATTGAACACCCATTTTGTGCCGATTATAGTATTTCCTTCAGGCTTAGGCACAAGTCTCCAGACTTTGAGTGCTTCGAACTGATTCAGCTCATCTTGCATCGCAGTTACCCAATCTGAGTCGGCTAGAGCTTCAGATACGCGTGTTGGCTCTAACTTGCTCAGAAATGAGTCATGCATACATTGATTAAGTATAGCAGACCTAGTTTGCACCGGTTTAGATAGATCTCATATGATCTGATGTATCAGGTGCTCTTTGGTCCACTTGTGTTCATGAGGGAGTGGATTTGATGTAGATTGATCAAGATTTTCATCTAAGAATCCACTATCTTCTTCTTGTTCAGGGAGGGGTTTAGTAGAAGGATTCCGTGCAGAAGCATCAGTTGGTACAACATTATCTGGCTGTTGATTAGTCGTTACAGTGCAACCAACTGAGTCGGTAACTTATGTCTCGGCAGTTTCATGTACAACTTCAACCGAAGGAGTAGGTGTTTGAATCAAAGTTTCTTGCTGAACTGGGGGAATGAATTCAGTAGACACAACTGAAGTGATTGGATGATGACTGCTTGAATCTTCATGTCTGTCAATCACAACATGTTTAGACAATTTAGAGCCAAGAAACTCATCGTAAAAATAATTCAAACAACAAATCTAATTCTGATAAATGAGATGTAGAAGTAGATGGTTTATCAGAATTAGTCTCCGTAATCACAGGTTACTGGACTGATTTGTCCAGAAGCTAGTACTCCAGTAAGTACGGGTTCTGAACTGCTTTGTTCAAAAGACAAGTCTTCATCAAATGTGACGTTGACGCTCTCAACTATGATCTTTGACTTCTTTAAATACACTATGTAGGCTGCAGACGTTTGAGAGTAGCCGATAAAGATGCCTTCGTCAGCTTTTGGACTGAACTTGTTCAAGTTCTCTTTGTCGTTTAATACGAAGCACCTGCATCCAAAAATATGAAAATGTTTAATGCTAGGTATGTGATTATTTATAAAAGCGTATGGCGTTTTACCAAACCAGCGGTGGATTATGGATCGATTATGCGTGTAACAGGCAGTCGATACAGCTTCAGCCTATAGAAACAGAGGTAGACCCGATTGACTCAACATAGTTTGAGCGGCCTCGACTAGCGTTCTGTTATGTCTCTCTACGACTCCATTATGTTCAGGCGTTCTGGCAGCAGAAAACTGATGTGTTATCCCGATCGATTCGAGATAATCTCCAACAATTTTGTTCTTGAATTCTGTGTTGTTGTCTGCTCGAAGAAGCTTGATTGTCTTTTGCAGATTCACTTGAGTGGTCTTTAGAAATGTGATGATGACTTCAGGTGTCTCATCTTTTGTTCTCAGAAATTTGACCCAATTGTACCGTGAGTAATCATCCACAATCACTAGAACGTATTTCTTGCTGTTTATGCTCTGAGTACGCATTGGACCGCAGAGATCCATATGCAACAATTCTACTGGAGAACTTGTACTAGGCTCAGGCTTTAGCTTATGAGTAGCTCTCTTCATCTTGTCCTTCTCACACGATGCGCACATATGTTCTTTCACATACTTAAGCTCTGGAAGTCCTTTGACTAAATTTCCCGTGACCAGTTTATTGATGTAACGAAAATTCAGGTGAGAAAGCCTTCGCTGCCATAACCAGCTTTGTTGCAGTGAGGATTTTGACAGTAGATACACCTCATTGTCAGTCTTGACTTTTGAAAGATTAATCGTGTAGAGGTTTGACTTTCTTGTGCCAACCAAGAGTTCTTAACCATCTTCAGTACGCACATAGCGCCTCTTGGCCTTGAAAATAACATCTAGGTCTTTATCACAGAACTGTCCAATGCTAAAGAGGTTATGTCCTAAGCCTTCAACGTAGCTCACCTTCGTAATCGTTATGTTGTCTTGGATAACGTCACCATAACCCAAAATTGGTGAAAACTGATCATTCCCGAAGCGCACATTCCCGCAATATTTCTCTGTATAATTAGATAAAATATCTTTCTGCCCAGTCATATGCTTGGAGCAACTAGAATCCAAGTACCACATGACGGGTCTGCACAGGAGAAATCAAGGAACAACAACTTTAGGTACCCATTTAAATGTGGGTCCTTTCAAATTAACGCAAGATTTTGTCATTTTGAAAATCATGAGAAGCTTTAGAATGATAAACATGATAAGAACCAAACCAATCATCAGAATATTGGCGAGAAACAAAATCATTCCATCTATATTTAGAAAACTTAGTAGTAGACCGAGATAATTGGAGTAATTGCTTTATTGAATATTTCTTGTAAGGAATTACAAGTTTTTGTTTATTAGAAGCAACAATACCAACTATATTAGAAATACTATCAGTCGTTCTATTACAAACAATATCAGGACATGATTCTGCTTTCTCATCAATCTTCTGTTTTGGTCGCCACTCAGTTCGTTCTTCAGACCTTTTCTTTTTCAACTCTAAAACAAAAGATTTAGATTTGTTAAGAAAATTAGATTTCTGAGTTTGTATTTTCTTGAGCTTACCAGTGTTGATCCATTTCTGTGAGCCCCCTTTTCTTTGCTTTTTACCTTTTTCATAGTATTCAGTACTCACAAAAACTGATTCACCAACTTCAAACACACTAGGTAAAGCTTCAGAGTTAATGATAAAAGCAGAATGATCTGGAAGTTTTGCATTAAAGTCAAACATATCAATACTTTCATCAACACACCCATCATCAGAATTTAGAAAATCATTTGCACACGCAAATAAGTCATCAATATCGTCTTCTGAAGTTTGAGGTGCCTTAGAAAATTTTGAACACTCGTTGGATTCAGTTTTAAAAACAGTATTCTTTATTACAGTAGAAAATACAACTTGTTCAATATCAACCAAAATTCTTTCATCAGATAAACATTTTTAAGATCAAATATTTTGCTTTCTAAAATAAGTGGAAGAACATAAATTTTTGCTTTAATAGGTTTTGCCTCCAGCTCATTTGTAGAATAATTTTCGAAATAATCGTTTGAAAGGAATTTTGGTTGTTCAAAAATATAACTATCATTCAAATTTTGATAGCATAATGGTAGTTGCATTTTCGTTGTTTTCTTTCTGTTCTCATCTTCTTTTGTCTCAACCTCATCAGGTGATTTGGTAACAAATTTGGGTTTCAAATGAGAATGTTTGTTAGTCGCTTGTAGAAAATCAAAATTATACAAGGCTGGCTGTTTGCTGATTACTTTCTTTAGATAGTGTGGGTTATCGTTACCGAGTCCCCACTTCTCTTTAACATCATATTCCTCATTTGGTGTGTTTAAGAAAATGGTTTGATCTGTTTGTCCTCTAGCATACAGTTTGGCTTCCAAACCATTTACCTTTTTCTCTAAATTCTTATTTTCAACCTGCAATTTATGAGCTTTTAGCACAAATTCTTGTTTCTCAATATCAAACTTTGAAGGTTTAGAAACAATTTCAGAAATCTTATTTTCAAAAAAATCTTTTTGAAGTTTAAATTTAGAAGCAGATTTGTTTAGAGAGTTAATCAGACTTTTGTTCCCAACAAGTTCCTTGTTGAGATAAAAAATAGTTTGACAGCTCTTTGCAACCCTGCTCTTTTCCTTTTTCAATTTGGCTTGAAGGTCTTGAAGCTCGATCATCATGGCTTCCATTTTGTTTATAAAATCAGATTCAGTAAGGTTTAGTACCTCATCAGATGTTTCTTCGTCCGACTCATCATACTTCACCTCTTTTCCCATCAAACACATACTTCTAAGTGTTTGATCCCAAACTTCTTCTCCTCATACCTTCTTCCTTCCATTCTTTCTTTGTGATCAAAATTTCTGGAGCCAAAAGAGTAACTCTAAGTGTTTGATCCCGGTTTTTTGTAGAATTTCTTTTGGAAAACTCGGGTCAGAAGTAGCATGGCTTGTTTGAGATTCTCTCCGTCATCACTGTCAGAATCATCATTATCGGACTCATCAGAACTTGGAATCACCACTTTCTTTTTCTTCTTCTTTTCCTTCTCTTTCTCTTTCCTTTTCTCAGCCACAACCAAAGCTATGGGATCAACTACTTTCTCAACCTTTTTCTTCTCTCCTCTTTTCTCTTTTACCTACTCCTCATTCTATCTCAGTGTTTGTCGGTCCACAATATTATCAAGTTCTTATAAAAAACAACAACATATATGATTACCAACCTGTTTGATTAATAATCAATGGATTACAAGGATTGATGTTTGTTCGGTTTAAAGCTCTCGATGTTCTCTCTGATTTACACCTTTAGTGTGTGTGTTGTATGTGATCTCTTTTTTTGCTTTTTTGACACACTTCCATACACTTGATAACAAAAATTAATAATAAACTAAACTAATATCTAACTAACTAAATATCTAAATAAATATAATAACTAGATATTTAGGAACTAATATAAAATACTAAAAACAATACTTTGACATTTTATTACAAACGACATTAGACTAATATTAAGAGTTGACTTTCCAGCATTAGCTTCAGATTGCGTTCTTCAGATTGGATGATCTTGAATCCAATAGATCTGTGCGCTAACAATCTCCCCCTTTGGATCAAGATCATTACTAAAAAGATTTTAGCAATTCAGTCTTCTTTTTCAGCTCAGAAGATGCAATCTCCTTCTCTGTCTTCCATATGTAATAATCTCCAGGTTTTAGCTCAGAATGCTTTAGCAAAGTATCTTTAAAGAAAATTTCTCTAAAATCAGCATGTCTTCAGAATACTTTGATCTATCGCATTTCTTGGTTAGTTCTTCTCTTTTCCAATGTCTTTTGAAATGTAATGGACATTTCTTCAAGCTTTAGGTTCTCCCCCTTTTTGATGAAAAGAGAAACGATTTCATCAAAACTCTGAGTAAGAAATGTCTTTCATTTGGAGCCTCTGATCCATCAATTCAAAAGATATTCATCCAGATCTTTGCAAATCTAGACAAAATAATCGTGTAACACCTGAATCAACAAATGAATCAGTTAAAAATGCCTGTCAGTAACACTAAGTCACTGTGTGTAACAAATACACATTGGAAAGGAGATTTTTAATGTTGACTCCCCCAGGGCTTCCATTCAATCATCGAAACACCACAAAGGTAATTTCTATAAACGTTATGACAAAGAAGCAAATTCCTTGTGTGTTCGTGCAAGTGATAGAAAGAATTAAGCACTTGATGATTGCATATAAGGCTCAATATTGTGTAAACCACTGAGACAACAGTAAGTTAAACACAGACTCAATGTGCATGAGTGAAGTGCGAAGGTGGGGCAGACTTCCTTCTTTTCAAATACCAAATTTTCCAAATGAAAATCAGATAGAAAATGTGTTGCGTCCCCTTTGAAAATGTGAAACACTTTCTTGTTAAGAAGAAAATGAGTAGTTGGTGAGGTTTGATCAAGAGTTGGCATGGGCTAGTTGCCTGTTTCAATAATTTTCACCAAAAAGTTGTGAAACACTAGAATTGTGGCTGCCCGACTCAGAAAAAGTTGGTGCAGAGTTCTGATATTCTTTTAACTCTGTTCTCACACCCTATTTCTTTTAAACATTAAGCTCACTCTAACTAAACTCTCTTTTTCTGTTTGACACACTCATTTCTTTTGACTTCTCACACTCAATCACTATGGATTAACTTCGTGGGTAGAAATCACTGGTTAACGTGATTCCATTGAAGCTCAAGTAAGTCCTAGCACAAAGAAATCATGTTTTCCTATGATGCATATGATTCTCAAAATGGTTTAACTATTTCAGTTAAAGCACAAATAGATCTTGAAAACATTTAAAGTCACACTTCCAAATCATGAAATCAGAATAAGACTCGGGAAGTGGTTTGAACTTTTAAGAACAATGTTTTCAATGAATGAAAGTTATCCTTCTTTCATCCATATATGAGATTAAGATAAAGGATTATACCTTTACGTGCGATCTTACATCTCATGAAGCTAAGCTTAAAGTCATAAACATATGATCTTGTAAGCATCTCTCAAAAACTGCAAAAGTCTTATGTCATAGTCAAAGCAAATTTATTCACTTAAATTAAAATGACAAAAATCAGAAAAACAATGAAAGTACGAGTTCTGATCAGAAATAATCAGAAGTCATATTCATACTCCTTTAATTTGAAAAGCTCCCCCTAAAATCATGCATTACAAAAATTTGACATAAAAGGTAACTGCAGAAATTTTATGAGTTCCCTCTCAAAATAATAATGATCATCTATCAATGTCTTCTCATACTCCCCCTTAGATCATGAACAAATTGTTAATGTGCAGATATCTTGCGGAAATGAAGAAATGATGAAAAATTTACAATAAGAAACTTTAATAGGTAACCACCGATTAGGTCTTAAGATTTAGCATACCAAGCTTAGAGACAAGAAAATTGAATCTCTTTTCGTCTAAGGGTTCGGTAAACAAATCTGCAAGCTGATAATCAGTTTTTACAAAGTAAAGTTCAATTGTTCCTTTTTCGACATGATATTTTATAAAGTGATACCTGACATCGATGTGTTTGGTCTTTGTATGCTGAACAGGATTAGCTGTAATCGCAATTGCGCTCTTCGAGTCACAGTATATCAGGATATGGTTGAAGTGAAAACCATAGTCTCGCAGTTGAGTTCTCATCCACAAGACCTAAGAACAACAGTTAGCAACAACTACATATTCTGCTTCGGCCGTTTAAGTTGAGACACATAATTGCTTCTTCGATGCCCAACTGACGAGTTTATCACCGATGAACTGTATATGACCTGACGTGCTTTTCCTGTCTAACATGCAACCAGCATGATCTGCGTCTGTATATGCTGTTAGTTCAAAACTAGTATCTTTAGGATACCACAGACCAAGATCTGCAGTCCCCTTCAGATACCTAAAAATCCGCTTAACGGCAGACACATGGGATTCTTTAGGATTGGCCTGATATCTAGCACATAAGCATGTTGAAAACATTATATATGGCCTACTAGAAGTGAGATACATTAAAGAACCTATCATCCCTCTGTAAGTCCTAGCATCAACAGCCTTTCCCGAAGGATCAGTGCCAATTTTAGTACCAGGTGCCATTAGTAGAGCCAAAAATAATATCATCTACATATATTTGAATTAGAATGATATCAGCTTTGTCCTTTTTCAGGAATAAAGTGGTATCTACTGTACCTTTTGTAAAACCAGACTTGACTAAAAATTGAGATAGGACATCATACCAGGCGCGAGGAGCTTGTTTCAGTCCATAGAGTGCTTTGTCGAGAATGTAGACATGATTCGGTTTCTCTTGATTGACAAAGCCTTCTGGCTGCGAGACGTAGACTTCTTCCTTTAGAATGCCATTCAGAAAGGCGGTCTTCACGTCCATTTGAAAGTTCTTGTGAGCAGCGTAGGCTAGAAACATTCGAATTGCCTCTAAAGGCGCCACAGGAGCATAAGTCTCGTCGTAGTCTATTCCTTCCTCTTGCCTATATCCCTTGGATACAAGTCTTGCTTTGTTTCTGATAACGGTACCATCTTCATCTTTCTTGATCTTGAAAACCCATTTCGTACCTATAATGGTTTTACCTTGAGGTTTGGGTACGAGTCTCCAGACTTTAAGTGCGTTAAACTGATTCAGCTCTTCTTGCATTGCAGTCACCCAGTCTGAATCGGCAAGAGCCTCTGATACGCGAGTATGCTCGATCTTGCTCAGAAAGGATTCATGCATACACATATTCATTGATGCTGACCTAGTTTGCACCGGTTTTGTTGGATCGCCAATGATCTGGCTTATCGAGTGCTCTTTGATCCATTTATGTTCATGAGGTAGTAGATTATATGAATATATATCAATATTATCATCTATGAATCCACTGGTACCTTCTTCAGGTTGTTCAGGAGGAATGGTGATTGCAGTTGAAGTAGTAGGTGCAGAAGTCTCAGTAGGTACAACTTGTTCCGGTTGTAGATTAGTCTGTACAGAACATCCTACTGATACAACAACTTCTGTCTCTTCATTATTTGTCACAACTTCAACTGTTGGAGTTGGCATTTGAACTGGAATTTCTTGCTGAATCGAGGAGTTGAATTCATTAGAGATATATGAACTGCTTGGATGAGTAGTCGTTGAGTCTTCCATCCTGTCAACCACAACAGATTTCTTCACATTAGATCCAAGAAATTCATCATAAAACAAATCAAATAATAAATCTAAATCAGATAAATGATTAGTATACGTTGATGCTTCATTTGATTTGTTCGCTTGTGACGCAGGATCTGGACTGATTTGCCCAGAAGCTAGTACTTCGGTTATCACAGGTTATGAACTGTGTTGTTTAGAAGCCATTTCTTCATCAAACGTAACGTTGACGCTTTCAATAACTGTCTTTTACTTCTTCAGATATACACGATATGAAGTTGATGTAGATGAATAACCAATGAAGATGCCTTCGTCCGCCTTGGCACTGAACTTGTTCAGACTCTCTCTATCGTTTAGAACAAAACACTTACACCCAAATATATGGAAATGTTTGATTGCCGGTGTTCGGTTGTTGATCAACGCATAAGGAGTCTTCTTGAATCTGCGGTGTATCATGGATCGATTCTGAGTGTAGCACGTAGTCGATACAGCTTCAGCCCACAAAAATAGAGGTAAGTCAGATTGACTTAGCATAGTACGAGCAACCTCGACTAGCGTACGATTTCTTCTTTCGACCACTCCATTCTGTTGAGGCGTACGAGCAACAAAGTATTGATGTGATATCCCGACTGATTTGAGATATTCTTGAACTGTTTTGTTCTTGAACTCTGTGCCGTTGTCTGTTCTTAGAAGCTTGATCGGTTTCTGCAGATTTACCTGGGTCGTCTTCAGGAATGTAATGAGAACATCTGGTGTCTAATATTTTGAACGTAGAAATTTGACCCAAGTGTATCGCGAGTAATCGTCCACGATAACTAGTATGTACTTCTTTCCGCCTAGACTTTGCGTTCGCATCGGACCGCATAAGTCCATATGCAACAACTCTAACGGAGAGC
The DNA here is from genome assembly GCA_954870635.1 of Arctium minus. Lineage (NCBI taxonomy): Eukaryota > Viridiplantae > Streptophyta > Magnoliopsida > Asterales > Asteraceae > Arctium > Arctium minus. Next base: position 75,037,102 of record OX941083.1, on the reverse strand, counting down.
TTGTACTTGGTTCAGGCTTTGGTTTATGTGGAGCCCTCTTCATCTTTCTTTTTTCACATGCTGCACAAAGGTGTTCTTTTTCATACTTCAGCTCTGGAAGTCCTTTTACTAACTTTCCACTTACCAGCTTGTTGATGTACCTAAAGTTGAGGTGAGAGAGCCGTTGATGCCATAGCCAGCTTTGCTGCATCGAGGCTTTAGAGAGTAGACAAACCTGCTTGTCAGTCTGGACGTTTGACAAATTGATTGTGTAGAGGTCGGACTTTCGAGTGCCAACCAAGAGTTCGTTGCCTTCTTCAGTGTGAACAAAACACCTCTTGGCTTTGAAATTGACCTCTAAGCCTTTGTCACAGAACTGGCCTATACTGAACAGGTTGTGTCCTAAGCCTTCAACATAGCTCACCTTCTTGATCGTGACTTTGTCATGTACCATATCATCATAACCCAGTATTGGTGAAAACTAGTCATTCCCGAATCTAACTGTTCCGCAGTACTTCTCTGTAAAGTTGGTCAACATACCTTTTTGTCCAGTCATATGCTTGGAACATCCGCTATCCAAGTACCATATATGACGGATCTGCACAAGAGAAATTACGAAACAAGAGATTTAGATAACCATAAAACAAAATTGGAGTAAAGACTTTTGAGCATTGAAGTGTGGGTCTTGAACTGTTGTATTCAAGAGCCATTGTTCTTTGAGGTACGAGTCCTTGACTGTTTTGTCTAGAAGTCATACTTCGTTGAAGTACGGGTTCTAAGCTGAATTGATTAGAAGCCTCCATCTTGACATTTAAGTCTGAGTTTTGAACTAATTTGTTCAAAAGCCTAATTTCTATGCTCCCTCTTAAACTTTGAGTTTCTGCAACACAAATTTAGCTTTTGGTACCCACTGGAATTTGGGTCCAACTGTGTTAGCACAAGATTTTGGTACCCATTGAAATTTGGGTCCGTTTTTCATTTGAAATTCATTGGAAGCATTAGAATGATAAGAGTGCACATGATAAGTTCCAAACCAAACATCAGAATCTTTACGAGAAGCATAAGCATATCTATCATAATTGGAAAACTTTCTAGCAGATAAAGATAACTAGAATAATTGCTTCATAGAATATTTCTTGCGATAAACGACAAGTTTTGGTTTCAAAATAGTAGCAACATTCGCATTCAAAACATCTTTACTAGGCATAGTCTTATTACAATTAACACTTGAAAAGATTTTGCATTCTCGTCTATCTTCTGTTTTGGTTTCCATTCAGACTTAACTCCCTGCCTTTTCTGGCTCAAATCTGAAACATTTGAAACTTGTGAGTTAGACTTTTGAGTAACAAAAGAATGCTTCGTCTTAGGCTTACCAGTAGTGATCGGTTTCTGTGAATGCTGAGATTTTCTATTCATACCTTTTGCAATCTTAGTTTTCACAGAAACTGATTTATCAACTTTCGTTGATTTTGCACTTTTTACAAACATACTGGTTTTTCCCAAGGATTTCACAACAAAAGATGAATGGTTAGGAAGTTTGGCATGAAAATCAAATTGATCAATACACTCATCTAAAACACCATTGGAGTTTAGAAAATCAAACCCTCCATTAGCTAAACCAAACAGATCATCAGATTTTTAAGCCTTTAATGATTTAGAAAGAACAGTACTCTTAAGCACAGTTGAAAAAACTTTTTGTTCAATATCAATCAAAAGTATTTCATCTGTTAAAGAAGTCTCAAGTTCAGAAATTTTACTTTCCAAAACGAGAGGAGGGACATATAGTTTACCTTTAATAGGCTTCGCCTCCATTTCTTTGACAGAATAACTCTGAAAGAAGTCATTTGAAAGAGATTTCTTTTGATATATTGGATCATCAGTATAACTATTATTCAGCTTCGCATAACAAAATGGAAGTTGAACATTAGATGTGTTCTTTCGTTTTTCTGTTTCCTTGGCTTCATCCTCTTTTGACAGTTCAGTCCAGAAAACTTTAAGCTTAGGGATTCGTCGAGCTAGTTTCATAAAAGTAAAATCATAAAGTGCAGGCACTTCAGATTTAGCATTTTTAAGGTAATGAGGATTCTCGTAACCGAGTCCCCAACTCTCTATTTCCTCTTTGGGTTTGTTCAGATGAATGGTTTGTTCAGTTTGACCCATTTTGTATAACTTCTCTTCCAAAGCTTTTAATTTTGCAAGTAAAGATTCATTTTCTTTGGTACGCGAAGAAAACATTTTCGTAAGCTCTTTGAAATCAAACTCACTCTTTCTCAATTTAGAATTTGTTTCAGTTATTTCTTTGAGAATTATTGTCTTTTCTTTAGCGCAGTTATCAAAGTTTTTATGCATTGTCTCAATCAACACATTCTTCTCCGCAATATCCTTGCTAAGTTTCTGTATTGATTGGTTTTCATCATTGATAACACCCTTTTCTCGCTTAAGCTTTGACTCTAACTCTTCGAGTTTAGTCAACATGGCATGCATTTGATTTAAGAAATCTGAATGAGTTAAATCACATACCTCATTTTCCTCATCATCAGAATCAACTTCAGCTTCGGATTCCTGCTTGCCCATGAAGCATAGATGCGCTTTCTCATCCTTCTCTTCATTCTCATCTTCTTCGTTAGATTGATCAATCCAGAACTCATCTTCTGCCATCAATGCCTTTCCGGCTTCCTGTTGCTTGGCTAGAAGCATTTTATTCTTGTAGTAGTATGAGTTTCTGACTTTAGGTCTTCGGCAGTCTCTGGCAAAGTGACCTATTTTGCCACATTTGTAGCACGTTGGAGGTTCTGGCTGACTGGATCCTTCATCTTGATACCTTCTCTCTTCCGGCTTCCTTTCCTCTACTCTCTTTCCTTCAAATCTCTTTCCTTTAACCCTCTCCTTGTGAACATAGTTGCTTGGACCAGAAGAATACCTTTGACTGTTTGAACTTGGCTTCTTGTAGAAATTCTTCTGAAAAGCCTTTGTCAGCATAAGCATAGCCTGCTTCAGTTGTTCACAGTCGTCCGAGTCAGAGTTCGCTTCATTTTCAACCTCATCTGATTCAGACATAAGCATCTTCTTCTTCTTCTTCTTCTTCTTCTTCTTCTTTTTCACAACAAGAGCAACTGAGTCAGCAACTGTCTTCTCACCCTGTCTCTTTTCATCCAAGATTTCATCCACCTCTTCTTCATTTTGTTTTAGGGTTTCATACACCTCATGAAGTGGAATCTCGTTTAGATCGTTGATTTGCTTCATTTGTCTGGCAAACCTCTTCCATTCAGGCTGGAGAATGCTGAGGAATTTGACATTAAGCTCTATCTGTGATTTAGTGACCTTGTTCTTGCTTAATTCATTCAGTAAGGTCACAAACCTGTCGTATGTTTCTTCTAGAGACTCTCCAACTCTGCCTTTGAATTCTTCATAGTTGTTTAGGCAGTTGGATATCTTGAGCTGGTTTCCAACTTTTGATCCTAGCATCATCTTCTCTAGCTGATCCCACATCTGTTTGCCTGAGGCCTTATAGCTGTCTATCTTCACGTATACTTCATTTGGAATGCCTTGAAGAATATATAAGGCTGTTAGAGCATAAATATGTTGGATACAAGATCAAGAAGACTGGCGGTCAAAGTGTAAGAAGTCAAAGCTGAGAAAGTCAACACTCATCAAAGTCAAAATCTATTTGTAATAAAAGTCAAAGTATTTAGTTGCTTTGTATTTCTGTTTTCTTAGAAGAAGTAACGAACTGAGTATTTTGTAGAGAGAGTGAGAATACTGTGTGTCCCAATATGCAATCATTCAATCAAGTAAATCAATAATTAACACAAAAATGTAAACCTGATATTGATTAAGCAATAGATTCAACAGATTACAAGTTCTTGATGATGAAATTGAACTATCTCTTTGCTTCTATTTCTCTGTATATGGCGCCCCAACCACAACAACAACCTCCTCCCCAATAATTAATTCTCTAATTAATTCCTCTCTCACATAACCTCTCTTAACCTAAACTAATTTATACATAGGCTAAATTAAGCCTAATGGGCTTTCCAAGGCTTTGGTAATGGGATTTGCAATGCTTGGCCCAACAACCTAAAACAAACTAAGTTAACTAAAATTAAAACTAACTAATAAATAAAATATGTAAACAAATTTTGACTATTTATTACAAAAGGACCCTAGACTATTTGTTGAGACGACTTTATCAGCTTTGACTTCCGATTTCCATCTTCAGATAATTATGATCTTGAATCCAATAAATATGTGCTTTAACAATCTCCCCCTTTGGATCAAGATCATTCTTTAAGCTCAGAAAATGTAATCTTCCTCTTTGTCTTCAAAATGTAGCAATCTCCCCAATCGATGAGAATATCTTTTGGAAAGAAATTATCTCCAGTTTCAGCTCGGAATGCTTCAGCAAATCATCTTCAAAGAAAATTTCTTCAAAGCAGCAAATCTTCATAATATCTTCAGAAATTCTTTCAAAAACTTTTGATCTCCGCATTTCTTGATTGACACTTGTCCCCCTTTTGATGAAAAGAGCAAAGAGTTCATCAAAACGTGTCTTCAAGAAATTTCTTCTACCATTGATCTTGCAAACAGAACCACTGATTATCCGTCAATTCATAAATATGCGTATCCAGATCTTTGCAAATCTAGACAATTTAGAAAATGAAGTGTAACACCTGAATCAACAAATGAATCAGTTAAAATTTCCTATTTCCTGTCAGTAACACAAAGCCACTGAGTGTAACGAATACACAATATAAAGGAGCGTTTATGATGTTCACTTCTCCAGGGATTCCATTCAATCATCGAAACACCACAAAGGTAATTTCTATGAACGTTATGACAAAGAAACAAATTCTTTGTGTGTTCGTGCAAGTGATAGAATAAATTAAGCATACGATGATTGCTTATAAGGCTCAATATGTGTAAACTACTGAGACAACAGTTAGTTAAACACAGACTCAATGTGCATGAATGAAGTTTGAAGGTGGGGCAGACGTCCTTCTTTTCAATATCCAGATTTTCCAAATGAAAATCAGATAGCATATGTACTGCGTCTCTTTTGAAAATGAAACATTTTCTTGTTGAGAAGAAAATGAGTGGCTGGTGAGGTAAAGTCAAGAGTTGGCATGGGCTAGTTGCCTGTTTCAATAATGTTCACCAATAATTGTGAACCATTAGAAATGTGGCTGCCCGGCTCAGAAAGTAGTTGGTACAGAGTTTGATATTATTTTACTTTGATCTCTCACCCTCTTTTTTTTAATCTTTAAGCTCACAGCTAACCGAACTCTCTTTTGACATATTCTCTCATCACACATCCCACACTCATTTCTGTTGACTCCTCCCATTTAATCACTAAAGGATTAACTTCTGGGGTAGGAAACACTGGTTAACATGAATCCATAGAAGTTCAGATAAGTCCTAGCACACTGATCCCATGTTTTCCTATGAAGCATATGATGCTCAGATGATTTAACTTGAACAGTTAAAACTCAGTGATGAATCAGAAAACATTTAAAAACACACTTCCAATTCAAGAAATCTGTTTGAGAATTGGGAAGTGGTTTGAACATTTAAGAACATGTTTTCTTATGATTGAAAGGTCCTTCTTTCAACCATGAATGAGATGAAGAAAAGAAATTAAACCTTTCGAGTACAGTCTTACATCTCGCGAAGTCAATCTTAAAGTCATAATGATATGAACTTGTAAGCATCTCTCAACCTACAAAAATCTAAAAGTCTAGTCAAAGTAACTTTATTCACTGAAATTGAAATAACATAAAGCAGTAAAACACTTAGTGTACGAGTTCTGATCAGAAGTAATCAGAAGTCATAGCCATACTCTTTACTTGTATGCTCCCCCTAGAATCATGCATCACTAACAATTATCAGTAAGCACAATGCATTTAAATATGCTCCCCCTCAAACTAACATTGACCATCAATGAAATACTTCTCACACTCCCCCTGAGATCATGAACAAACTGTTAAAGAGCAGGTATCATGCGAAAATAATAAAGAAATGATAAAGAGACACAATAAGAAACTTTAATAGGTAACTACCGATTATGTCTTAAGATTTAGCATTCCAAGTCTTGAGACAAGAAAATTAAATCTCTTTTCGTCTAAAGGTTTGGTAAACAAATCTGCAAGCTGATAATCGGTTTTTACAAAGTAAAGTTCAATTGTCCCCTTTTCTACATTATCTTTTATAAAATGATATCGGACATCTATGTGTTTGGTCTTAGTATGCTGAACAGGGTTAGCGGTAATCGCAATAGCGCTCTTCGAATCACAATAGATCGGGATTCTATTGAAATTAAATCCATAGTCTCGCAGTTGTGTTCTCATCCACAGGACCTGATAACAGCAGCTAGCAACAGCTACATATTCCGCTTCGGCCGTTGATGTGGAGACACATAATTGCTTCTTCGAAGCCCAACTGACGAGTTTATCTCCGAGGAATTGTATATGACCCGAGGTGCTCTTCCTGTCTAACATGCAACCATCATGATCTGCGTCTGAATAAGATGTTAGTTCAAAGCTTGTATCCTTAGGATACCACAGACTAAGATCTGCAGTCCCCTTCAGATACCTGAAAATCCGCTTTACAGCAGACAGATGGGATTCTTTAGGATTGGCCTAATATCTAGCACATAAGCAAGTAGAAAATATTATATCCGGCCTACTAGAAGTAAGATACATTAAGGAACCTATCATCCCTCTATAAGTCCTAACATCAACAGCCTTTCCCGAAAGATCGGTGCCAATCTTAGTACCAGGTGCCATTGGGGTACCAATCGGTTTACAATTTTCCATTTTGAACTTCCGAAGAATATCCAGAATGTATTTAGATTGATTGATAAAAATACCCGTTGAAAATTGTTTGACTTGCAATCCGAGAAAGAAATTCATCCCTCCCATCATGCTCATTTGAAAACGAGACACCATGAGGTTTGCAAAGTTCCTACAATACTTAGGATTTGTAGAACCAAAAATAATATCATCCACATATATTTGAATAAGAATGATATTGCCTTTATCCTTTTTAATGAAAAGAGTGGTATCAACCGTACCTTTTGTGAAACCCGACTTAACCAAGAATTGAGATAGAATATCATACCAGGCGCGAGGAGCATGTTTTAGTCCATAAAGAGCTTTATCCAAGATGTAGACGTGGTTCGGCTTATCTGGATTTACAAACCCTTCTGGCTGTGAGACGTAGACTTCTTCCTTGAGTACTCCATTCAGAAAAGTTGTCTTCACGTCCATTTGCTAGACGGTGAAGTTCTTGTGGGCTGCGTAGGCTAAGAACATCCGAATTTCCTCTATACGTGCCACTGGTGCATAAGTCTCATCGTAGTCTATCCCTTCCTCTTGCCTATATCCCTTGGCGACAAGTCGTGCTTTGTTTCGAATAACGATGCCATCTTCATCTTTCTTGTTTTTGAACACCCATTTCGTACCAATGATGGTTTTTCCTTGTGGTTTGGGTACGAGTCTCCAGACTTTCAGTGCTTCAAACTGATTCAGCTCATCTTGCATCGCAGTTACCCAATCTGAATCGACAAGGGCCTCAAATACGCGTGTAGGCTCGATCTTGCTCAGAAAGGATTCATACATACATAGATTTGATGTTACAGACCTAGTTTGCACCAGTGCAGATGGATCTCCAATAATTTGATGTACCGGGTGCTCTTTGGTCCACTTATGTTCATGAGGGAGTGGATTAGATGCATGTTGATCATTGTACGCATCTAGGAATCCACTGGTATCTCCTTCAGATGGTTCAGAATTAATGAGGGCTTCAGTTGAAGTAGTCGTTGCAGAGGTTGCAGTAGGTACAACTTGGTCAATCTGATGATCAGTCCTTACAGTACATCCTACTGAGTCAGCTACTTCTGTCTCGGCGGTGTTGGTCACAACTTCAACTGTCGGAGTAGGCTTTTGAACTGGAACTTCTTGCTGAATAGGGGAACCGAATTCAGTAGAGATATCGGAAGTGGTCGGATGAGTAGTCATCGAGTCTTCTATCCTGTCAACCACAACAGAGTTAGGCAATTTAGAACCAATAAATTCATCATAGAACAGTTCAAATAATAAATCCAAATAAGATAAATTAGAGGTAGACGACGAAGCGCCATCTGATTTGTTCTCTTGAGGTGCAGGTCCTGGACTGGTTGGTCCAGAAGCTAATACTCCGATAATGACGGGTTCTGAACTGATGTGCTCAGAAGCCATTTCCTCATCGAATGTAACATTAACGCTCTCGATCACAATCTTCGACTTCTTCAAATAAACACGATATGCAGATGATGTAGATGAATAACCAACAAAGATGCCTTCATCCGCCTTAGCACTGAACTTGTTCAGATTCTCTCGGTCGTTTAGAACATAACACGTACAACCAAAAACATGAAAATATTTAATGGTTGGTGTTCGGTTTTTTATCAACGCATACAGAGTCTTCTGAAATCTGCGGTGTATCATGGAGCGATTCTGAGTGTGACATGCAGTCGAGACAGCTTCAGCCCACAAAAATAAAGGTACGTCAGATTGGCTGAGCATTGTCCGAGCGGCCTCGACAAGTGTACGATTTCGCCTTTCGACGACTCCGTTCTGTTGAGGCGTGCGAGCAGCAAAGTATTGATGTGATATCCTGACCGATTCGAGATATTCTTCAACTATCTTGTTCTTGAACTCTGTGCCGTTGTCAGTCCTAAGAATCTTGACTTGTTTTTGCAGATTGACTTGGGTCGTCTTCAGAAACGTAATGAGAACATCGGGAGTCTCATCTTTAGACCGTAGAAATTTAACCCAAGTGTATCGCGTATAGTCATCCACGATAACTAGCACATACTTCTTTCCTCCTAAGCTTTGCGTTCGCATAGGACCGCACAAGTCCATATGAAACAACTCTAAAGGAGAGCTGGTACTCGGTTCAGGCTTTGGTTTGCGTGGGGCTCTCTTCATCTTTCCCTTTTCACACGCTGCACATAGATGTTCTCTTTCGTATTTCAGCTCTGGAAGTCCTTTCACTAGCTTGCCACTGACCAGCTTGTTGATGTACCGAAAGTTGAGGTGAGAAAGTCGTCGATGCCATAACCAGCTTTGTTGCATCGAGGCCTTTGATAGTAGACAGACCTGATTGTCAGCCTGGACCTTTGACAAGTTGATGGTGTAGAGGTTTGACTTGCGAGTGTCGACCAAGAGTTCTTTCCCGTCTTCAGTGCGTACCGAACATGTCTTGGCCTTGAAATTAACCTCTAAGTCTTTGTCGCAGAACTGGCCAATGCTGAATAGGTTGTGCCCTAAGCCTTCAACTTAGCTCACCTTCTTGATCGTAAGATTTTCATGTACAACATCACCATATCCCAGAATAGGTGAAAACTGATCATTCCCAAAACGAACTGTGCCACAGTATTTGTCCGTAAAATTAGACAACATACTTTTCTGCCCGGTCATATGCTTGGAACACCCGCTATCCAAGTACCACATATGACGGGTCTGCACAACACAAATCAAGAAAGAAGAGGTTTAGGAACCCATTTAAAAATGGGACCTCCACTGTTAGTACTTGATTTTGGCACCCATTTAAATTTGGGTCCGCTTTTTCTTTGAAAACTAGAATCATGATAAGACGAATGATAATGATAAGATGAAACATTATATGAACCATACCAAACATCAGAATATTTACGAGAAGCATAATCACATTCACCATAATTTAAAAACTTTTTATTTGATGGTGCTAACTGGAATAATTGCTTTATAGAGTACTTCTTGCGAGAATCAACAAGATTAGATTTAAAAGTAGCAACATTCACAATCACATCATCTTTACTAGAAGTCTTTTTATTCAAAATAAAACTAGAACTAGATTTAGCTTTCTCGTCTATCTTCTGTTTCGGTATCCATGCAGTCTTAACTCCAACCCTTTGCTTTCTCAAATCTGAAACATGTGAAACTTTAGAGTTAGAATGATGAGAATTAATAGAATGCTTCTTCTTTGGCTTACCAGTGGGGATCGGTTTCTGTGAAAGCTGAGATTTTTGTTTCTTACCTTTTGCTTTCTTTGATTTCACAGAAACTGATTTATCAACTTTCGTTGATGTTTCACCTTTGTCAAAAACACTGGGTAATCCAAAGGAATTAACAACACAAGATGAATGATAAGGAAGTTTAGAAGAAGAATCAAACTGAGAAACACAATCATTTAAAACACCTTCAGAGTTTAATAAATTACGCTCATTATCAAGGGAACCAGATTTGTCATCCGAATTTAAAGCCTTGGAGATTTTAGGAAAATTAGAAGTTTTGAACACTGTTGAAAAAACTGTTTGTTCTAAGTCCATCAAAATTCTTTCTTCTATAAGAGTATTCTGGAGTTCAGAAATTTTACTTTCCAAAACTAGAGGAGGGACGTAAAGCTTACCTTCGATGGGTTTAGCCTCCAACTCTTGTACAGAATAACTCTCAAAGTAATCATTTGAAAGAAATTTTGATTTATTAGAACTATAACTGTTATTCAACTTCTCATAGCGAAATGGAAGTTGAACTTTAGATGTGTTCTTTCTTTTATCATATTCCATGGCTTTATCTTTTTCAGACAGACTAGTCCAAAAGGGTTTGAGTTCAGGATGTTGAGGAGCCAACAACATAAACCCAAAGTCATAAAGTGCAGGCACTTCAGATATAACCTTTTTGAGATGATATGGGTTCTTGTAACCAAGTCCCCAAGTATCAGGTTTCTCTTTAGGTTTGTTCAAATGAATAGTGTGTTCAGTTTGACCAATAGTATGTAATTTTTCTTCCAAAGCATTCGCCTTTTCTATTAAAGATTTATTCTCTTTTGAAGTAGAAAAGTATCTTTTAGCAAGCTCTATAGACTTAAACTCACATTCTTTGTAGTTTGAAACAGTTTCAGATAACTCTTTATGAATTATAGTCTTTTCTTTAGCGCTGGTGTCTATAATTTTGTGCAAAGTTTCAATCAATACATTTTTCTCAGCAATGTCATTACTAAGTTTATGTATAGATTGATTTTTCTCATTTGTGACACCTTTCTCACGCTTCAGTTTAGACTCTAATTCTTGGAGTTTAGACGTCATGGTATGCATTTGGTTCAAAAATTCAGATTCAGTTAAGTCACATACCTCATCATTATCTCCATCATCAGAATCAGCTTCTGACTGGTTCTTTCCCATCAAGCACAGATGTGCTGTCTTGTCCTTCTCTCCTTCTTCAGATTCTTCATCCGAATGGTCGAGCCAGTATTCATCCTCGGCCATTAATGCTTTTCCAGCCTCTTGTTGCTTGGCTAGAAGCATCTTATTCTTGTAATAGTCGGAGTTTCGGACTTTTGATTTGCGACAGTCCTTGGCAAAATGACCGAGTCTCCCACAATTGTAGCACTTAATCGGTTCTTCCTTCTTGGTCTCTTCAGCTTCATCCTTCTTCTTGTTTTCTGGTCTCCTTTCTTCAACTTTCTCCTTATGCTTGTAGTTATTAGGACCAGACGAGTATCTCTGACTATTGGAGTTTGGCTTTTTATAGAACTTCTTTTGGAGAGCCTTGGTTATCAACAGCATGGCTTCCTTCAGTTCATTACAATCGTCAGAGTCAGACTTTGCCTCGCAATCAGTTTCTTCCGATTCAGATTCTATCACCTTCTTCTTCTTAGATTTCTTGACCACAAGAGCAACTGAATCAGTAACTGCTTTGTCAGCCTTTTTCATCTCAACCTTGATCTCTTCCACTTCTTCCTCATTCTGTCTGAGGATTTCATAAACTTCATGAAGAGGAATGTCGTGCAAATCCTTCAGCTGTCTCATTTGTCTGGTGAATCTCTTCCACTCAGGCTGAAGGTTGCTGAGAAATTTCACATTCAGCTCCACGTTAGATTTGCTGATCTTGTTCTTGCTCAGCTCGTTCAGTAATGTGACGAATCTGTCATAAGTGGCTTCAAGTGATTCTCCAGCTTTAGCTTTGAATTCTTCATAATTATTCAAGCAGGTGGAAACTTTGAGTTGATTGCCAACTTTAGATCCAAGCATCATCTTCTCCAACTGATCCCACATTTGTTTACCGGTAGCGTTGTAGCTATCAATCTTGACGTATATTTCATTCGGTATGCCTTGGAGAATAAATGATCTTGCCAGCTTGTCACCCTTGTGTCTCTTCAGCTGATCTTCCGTATATTCACCAATCTATAACTTATACTCAGTCTCTTCTTCTACACCATTTTCTCCGGCTACAGTGAGAACCTTGGTCGGAGGTGTCATGATCCCGTCTTTCAGAGATTTTCTGATTTCATCTCCCAAATCATGTCGATCAATGAAGTCCAAAAATCTATCCTTCCATTGCTCGTACTCCCCCTTGAAGAGTACTGGTGGCTTCACATCGGTTCCAATAGCAAGAGCTTCCCAAGACATCTTTACTTATACGATTAGTATCAAACTTATCTGATATTAAACAATCAACTGGATGAGATCGTTAGAAGTCAAGATAAAATCACACAATACTGAAAATCTTAGAATGAAATGCAGAAAAATCTGACCATGAACAGAACTTTGTCCCCCTTCGCAGACTTAGCACGGGGGTCCCTAGAGAAATTTTTTTGACATTTAGATGCCCTGTTACAGTTTGCAAAAATCGACCGGGGATGTGCTTCGACCGATATTGAAAGACCGGAACTTTGCTTGAACGGTAAAATTGATTCGACCGGTAACTTGTTAAGTCCGGTCGAGTGATTTGACCGATATAGAGTTCGACCGGGAACTTGTAAAGTCCGGTCGAGTGATTTGACCGATATAGATGCTTTGACCGATATGACTCGACCGATATACTCTTAGACCGGTGTTACTCGACCGATATGTTCGACCGATAAAAGCTTAGACCGGGTGAACTGTGAGTGTATCGGTCGAATGCAATAGACCGATAGAATGCAAGACCGGATGGATGTTCGACCGACACTAAACAAGACCAATATGTTCGACCGATAAAAGCTTAGACCGGGGTGACCTGTGAGTGTACCGGTCGAATGCTATAGACCGATAAAGAGGTATTCGACCGGAAGTGCAAAGACCGATGTGTTCTTGATGCAGTATCGACCCAGAAACCAAAATCAGCCCAGAAAACAAATCAAAACTCAAAATTGAACAACCAAACTTTGCTAAAACGATCAATTTACCAACTAGAACAGATTACAACCAATTAATTTCAATAAAAACCACTTTAAGAACAAATTGATTGATGAAACAGTGCCGACTTCGTGAACGAACACAGAACAACAAATTCAACAAATTGATTATCAAAATCGATGCAATAATCAAATCAACCAATACCCAATCATGATAATAGACAAACCAAACACAATCCAACCAATAACAACTTGAATGAACGATTACACAATAAAAAATATGAATCTTTTGACAGAAAAAGCAGAACCGAAAACAAAAATTTTCAATTCAATCTGTCCTGCTCTGATACCAATTGTGTGTCCCAATATGCAATCATTCAATCAAGTAAATCAATAATTAACACAAAAATGCAAACCTGATATTGATTAAGCAATAGATTCAACAGATTACAAGTTCTTGATGATGAAGTTGAACTATCTCTTTGCTTCTATTTCTCTGTATATGGCGCCCCAACCACAACAACAGCCTCCTCCCCAATAATTAATTCTCTAATTAATTCCTCTCTCACATAACCTCTCTTAACCTAAACTAATTTATACATAGGCTAAATTAAGCCTAATGGGCTTTCCAAGGCTTTGGTAATGGGCTTTGCAATGCTTGGCCCAACAACCTAAAACAAACTAAGTTAACTAAAATTAAAACTAACTAATAAATAAAATACGTAAACAAACTTTGACTATTTATTACAAAAGGACCTTAAACTATTTGTTGAGACGACTTTATCAGCTTTGACTTCAGATTTCCATCTTCAGATAATTATGATCTTGAATCCAATAAATATGTGCTTTAACAAATACGTTTTAGAGAGAGAAATTTGTAGAGAGAGAAAGAGTGTTCTAGAGAGAGAAACTTGTAATTGTTGAATTTGAGATTGAAATCAAACAGGTAATTGATTGATAAATCTTGTTTTATTGATTTGTTTGTGTTTAGAAACTAGAATCTGGGAATAACAATTGGTATCAGAGCAAATCCAAATCGAAATCAGATCAAGAATTCAAGAAAAGTTCGTTGACACTGTTCATCGTTACTGTTCATCGAAGATTAAATCGATTTCTGAGTTTTTGTGCGAATTAGGAGTTGAAATCGATTAGGTTTTGTTCGTATAGTATAATTGATCGAGTATGTATGGATAGATTTGTTAATTGCACTGTAATCGAGTATAAATTTGTGATTTTTGTTGAGTTCGAGTTCACGAGTTCTAGACACTGTGTTCGAGTCAATTTCTATCGATTTGTGTTTTTGATCGAGATTAAATGATAGATTTTGGTTCTAGATGTTTAGGCGAGCAAATTGTTAAAGTTTCAGATTAGAATTCGAGGTCTAGACGAGTTTTTGAAGAAGATTTGATTGATTTTAGAGGTTTGCGTGGGATCTAAAGTTTGCGCTAGTTCGTCAAGGTTTGGGCGAGTTCATCATAGTTTGCGTCAGTTTATCGAGAGACTTGCCAAGTGATCAGCAGGAAACGCAAAGTGATCTTTGCGTCATCAACAGAAAACGCAAAGTGTACTTTACGCTATCTTCGTGTCACGCAAAGTTCGTCTTGCGTCAGCTTGGTGTAACGAGAAGTTAGTCTTGCGCCATCTACAGGACACGCGAAGTGTGGTTTACGTCAGTCTCAAGACACGCAAAGCTTTATTTGCGCCACCCTCAAGACACGCAAAGCTTGGTTTACGTCAGCCTCGCGTCGCTCAAAGCTTGGTTTGCGTCAGCCTAGCGTCGCGCAAAGTTTGATTTGCGCCAGCTACACGTCAAGCAAACTATCATCTTGCGCCAGCAACTTAAGCGCAAACAATGTCTTTTCTATACTTAGACAAAATTTTCAAAATAGTAATATGGCCTTTAAATGTGGAATTTTTTTCTCTAGGGGCGCTGCCCCTCGACCCCGCAAGGGCGTTGCTCCTTGACCCCACCCGCTAACCGAGTAGCGGGACCCCCGTGCTAAGTTTGCGGATGGGGACAAAATTCTGATTGTGATCAAAATTCCTGAATTTCTATTTCAAGATTTCTTGTATTTTTGTGATTTCATATTTTGGACTAACGATCAGTTCTAGTTTCTTATTGCATATATTTTTCAAACAGATAATTCAAGATGGGATATTTTTCTGATGATGATGAAAAGAAGATTGAAAAGCTCAAATCAGAGAACAAGAATCTTGCTTCCTCAGTTGATTACTACACCAAGAGATCAAAGAAATATTCTGATGAAAGGAAGCTACTGAGAGAAGAAGGCAGTGTGTTAAAGAAAATAAATGAAGATCTTCTGAAACAGACTTCTAGGCTTAATGAAGAAAAGGTCTTGTTTTTGGAAGCTGAAAACACTGAGTTAAAGAACAAGATCTCAGATTTAGAAGATCACATTGTCAAGTTTCAGCAAACAGGGTGTTTTAATGAAAGGAAGATCTTTGAATTAGAATTGCAAATTGTTGAAGAAAGATCAGTTTTTGAGAAAGAAAAGAAAGAATTTGCTAAGAAATTCTCAGAGTTTTCCAGAAAATGTGTTGACGAAAAGAAGACAGTTGAGCTGAAATGTTTAAAGCTTTCTCAACAGATTTCTGAGTTTGAGAAAGTAATTATTCTGGAAAGAGAAAAGTTTTCAAAGGAAAGAAAGACCATAGAACAGAAGAATGTTGGATTCTTTAAAGAGATATCTGATGGACAAAAGAATGCTGAAAAAGACTTTGAAGAAGAAAGAATTATATTTGAGAAAGAGATAAAGAAGCTGACTGCAAAGCTATCTGAGCTATCTGAAAGTGCATTGAAAGATCAGAAAGCGAAGTCTGAGTTTAAGAGAGAGATTGACCTACTTGTCAAAGAAAGAGACAGTTATTCGTCAAAGGTTAAAGAGCTTGAAAAGATTGTTTCAAAGGTGGTGGTGACTGAGCATATGACTCCAGAGTCCAAAATCCACTCACCTAGAAATAGTTCAGTTGGTTCTTTCAAGACAGCTGCAAGCTCACATCAGAAAACTGTTTCGTCAAAAAGGTTAGTTAACTCATTTGATCAGATTCGTACAACTAACATTTTCTATGATTGGAAAATAGATGGTTCAGGTACACATAGAAGGAGAAGAAAAAGATATGAAAAAGAGAAGCTGGTTTGGATGGTAAAACCAGTTGAAGATGAGAAGAATGATGAGAAGAAGGAAGAAAAGAAAGGAAAGAAGGAAGAGAAGACAGGTAACAAGTCATTTGTATCTGTCTCAAATGCAAAGAAGAACAAAGTGCTGAAAGGTAAACCTGATCTTTCTTATTCGAGAGATCAATTGATCAGGTTATCTAAAAAGAGGTATTGTTCTTATTGTCGTACTTATGATTTTGTTCATAAAGCTAGTGATCATTACTGGTATGGTTCTTATTCCGTTACTCCCATTCGAACTGCAACTAACACATATGGACCCAAATACCAGTGGGTACCAAAACCGAAAGCTGATTCTGTGTTGCAGGCACCTACAATCAAGGGGGAGTAAGAGAACAAAGGCTTCTAAGTAAATCAGCTTAGGACCCATACTTCAACCAAGTTTGACTTCTAAACATAACAGTTTAGGACTCGTACTTCAAAGATGAAAAAGAGATGCTACTCCCGGGCTGATAAGAAAGTGTACTCAGATACTCTGAAGAGGAAATCAACCTTCAAGGGGGAGTACATAAATTTTTTTGGAAATATGTATTCGGAAGATATGACGAACTACACTTCAAAGGAAGTTGTAGATCTCTATCATGTGCTTTTTCACTGATAAATCTCAGATGTATATTTTCAGGGGGAGTAAAGGATATGATTTCTGATTATTTCAGATCAGAACTCGTACAATCAACATTTTATTGCTTTATGTCATTTTATTTTCGAATAATTTTGTGAATAAATTTGCTTTGACTAGACTTTGAGACTTGTGCAGAATGAGAGAAGCTATCAAGATCATATCTTAATGACTACAGCTGACTTTATGAGATCTAAGATTGCACGGAAAGGTTAATTTCTTATCTTAATCTCAAATGTATCTGAAAGAAGGACAACTTTAAGATATAGAAAACATATTCTTAAACATTCAAATCACTTCCCGATTCTTAAACAGATTTTATAATTTGGAAGTGTGATTTTAAATGTTTTCATATTATTTTTGTGCTTAATTGATAAACAAACCGTGTGTTTTCAAAGATAAATACTTGCGTATTGTCTTTTCTACATACTTTCAAGTATTCACACACGTCGGTTTATTTTTTTGATCAAATTGTTCTTACCATGTCTCTAAATTGAAACAATTTTTCGATGGTAAGACACCCCGCTTGTACTTTAAAGAATTTTGAGCGATATTTCATTTCGAAACGTCATTTCGAGAATGTCTATATTTTTGTTTCATATAGACAATATCCGTTATTTTTTACCATAAGCCTTAATTGCTATATCATTTCATTTCTGATCATTTTCATACAATGTCAGATTTTCAAACAAGTCTTTTGCATTCATGTTTATTCATTCAGTATACTTGTTTGAAAATACTTCAATGTCTAAAAATGCTCAAATCTTCATGATTATATTTTATGAGCTTTAAATGATAAAGTTAAACCATCTTGAGCAGCACATGCTTATTAGGATTATATGGGTTCTTTGTGCTAGGACTTACATGAACTTCTATGAAATCACGTTAACCAGTGATTTCTACCCAAGAAGTTAATCCATAGAGATTGAGTGTGAGGAGTCTAAAAGAAATGAGTGTGGGTGTGATGAGGTAAAATGGAAAAGAGAGTTTGGTTAGTAGTGAGCTTAATGATTAAAAGAAAGAGGGTGTGAGATCAGAGTAAAACAATATTAAACTCTGCACCAACTACTTTCTAAGCCGGGCAGCCACATTACTAGCGTTTCACAACTCTTTGGTGAACGTTATTGAAACAGGCAACTAGCCCATGCCAACTCTTGACTAAACCCCACAAGCTACTCATTTTCTTCTCAAAAAGAAAATGTTTCATATTTTAAAGGGGATGCAACATATAATCTATCTGGTTTTCATTTGGAAAATCTGGATATTGAAAAAGAAGGAAGTCTGCCCCACCTTTGCACTTCAATCATGCACATTGAGTCTGTGTTTATCTACTGTTGTCTCAGTGGTTTACACTATGTTGAGCCTTAAAAAGCAATTTTTTATGCTTAATTCTTTCTACACTTGCACGAACACACAAAGTATTCGTTTCTTTGTCATAACATTCATAGAAATTGCCTTTGTGGTGTTTCGATGATTGGATGGAAGCCCTGGGGGAGTGAACATCAAAAAGCTCCTTTATATTGTGTATTCGTTACACACAGTGACTTCGTGTTACTGACAAACATTTTAACTGATTCATTTGTTGATTCAGGAGTTACATGTTCTTATTTTGTCTGGATTTTCAAAGATCTAGATGAATACTTGGTTATGGATCACAGAATCAGAGGCTCAGTTTGACAGATCAGAATGGTCAAAGACATTTCTTGGACGAAAAGTTTTGATGATATAGATGCTCACATCATAAAAAAGGGGGAGATGGTATCAAGAAATGATAAAGTTTTTGAGAGATGATTTTCAGAAATGTCCAAGTCAGAAAAGTTCAAAGTAAAGATTTGAAGATTTGAAGAAGATCAAAGTCTGAATATTGTGAAAGAAAAGTTCAAAGTAAAGTTGATTATGAAGATAATTTCTTTCCAAAGTCTGAAAGTACTATTGTGAAAGTTTTGGGGAGATTGTTAATCGTTTGAAGATAGTTTTGGAAAGAATGCCATCAAAGAAAAAGGGGAGATTGTACTGACAGGGCTTAAAAGAGAAGACTGAATTGCTAGATCTTTAAATAGTGATCTTGAATCCAAAGGGGGAGATTGTTAGAGCATAAATATGTTGGATACAAGATCAAGAAGACTGAAGGTCAAAGTGTAAGAAGTCAAAGTTGAGAAAGTCAACACTCATCAAAGTCAAAGTCTATTTGTAATAAAAGTCAAAGTATTTGTATTTGTATTTTAGTTGCTTTGTATTTCTGTTTTCTTAGAAGAAGTAACGAACTGAGTATTTTGTAGAGAGAGTGAGAATACGTTTTAGAGAGAGAAATTTGTAGAAAGAGAAAGAGTGTTCTAGAGAGAGAAACTTGTAATTGTTGAATTTGAGATTGAAATCAAATAGGTAATTGATTTGTTTGTGTTTAGAAACTAGAATCTGGGAATAACAAAGGCTTTGCTAATCTATCACCTTTTGCTCTTTTAAGGTTATCACCTTCTAGTTCATGATACTTAAGTTCAAACTCTGTTGCCACAGTTCCCTCCGTACGAGTCTCATAAACTGGTGCCATAACTCCCTCTTCTATCGATTTCTTGATGAATTCACCCAACTCATGCCTTGCAATGAAGTCCATGAACCGATCTTTCCACTGTTCATACTCTCCCCTGAAGAGTACTGGTGGCTTTGTGTCAATTACGATTGCTAGAGCTTCTCTTGAAGTCATTCTATTTGAAAAAACAAAGTCTGGTACTGGAGTAAAAAGGCAAACTTTGCGTTTTGAGAAGGTGGCACAAAAAATCAAGTTTGCGCTAGATGAAGGTGGCGCAAATGACAACTTGGGCGATGAGAGGCTGGCGCAAAAGAAGGACTTGAGACTTCAGATCGTATTGCGCGAGGTTTGAGTGGCGCGAAGTAACACTTTGCGCTAGTATAGGTTGGCGCAAAAGATCAATTTTGCGTTATGATGTGTTGGCGCAAAAGTGAACTTGAGATCAACTTTGTGTTAATGAACTTTGCATGAGATATAGGTGGCACAATTTGAGTTTTGCGTGAGTCAAAGGTTGCGCGAAATAACTTTTGCGCGAGATGTTGATGGCGCAAAAGCGAACTTTGCGCTAAAAGTTGTTGGCGCAAAGTGGAGATGCTCGTCCGGTGTGTGAATGGCGCAATGAAGGTTTGCGCGAGTCGAAGCTGGCGCAAAAGAAGTTTTGCGCGAACAGTTGATCACGCGAAAGGACGTTTTGCGCGACGTGTTGATGGCGCAAATCTGACTATGAATTGGAGCAAATTTGAACTTTGCGCTAGTTCGTCCCTGTTCTTCGAAAATCGATCTGATTTGCTCAAATAACCTTGGTTTTCAACAATTAGCAGTCCCAAATTCTAATAAATTGACCTCTAACACTTCTAGAACAGATTGTAACCACTTGATCCGAAAACAAACACTTTTTAAAATTTAAAACGATGGAACAGTGACGTTCTCAAAGTCGACTTTCAGACACAAAAATCACAAAATTTAACTCGATTTAAGTGCTATTCTGAAATTAAACAATACCACAATGATCTAATACTCTTATCGATCACAACCTGATCGATTTCAACATCTAAAATACACTAAAACTCGAAAAAGATTTTTGAGATGAAGAACACAGAGTCGAGTTTTAAAACTTGATTTGAATCTGTTTTTCAGGCTCTGATACCAATTACCGGTCCACAATATTATCAAGTTCTTATAAAAAACAACAACATATATGATTACCAACCTGTTTGATTAATAATCAATGGATTACAAGGATTGATGTTTGTTCGGTTTAAAGCTCTCGATGATCTCTCTAATTTACACCTTTAGTGTGTGTGTTGTATGTGATCTCTTTTTTTGCTTTTTTGTTTTTTTGCTTTTTTGTTTTTTTGCTTTTTTGACACACTTCCATACACTTGATAACAAAAACTAATAATAAACTAAACTAATATCTAACTAACTAAATATCTAAATAAATATAATATCTAGATATTTAGGAACTAATATAAAATACTAAAAACAATACTTTGACATTTTATTACAAACGACATTAGACTAATATTAAGAGTTGACTTTCCAGCATTAGCTTCAGATTGCGTTATTCAGATTGGATGATCTTGAATCCAATAGATCTGTGCGCTAATAGTGTTTCATATACCTCGTGCAAAGGAATGTCACTAAGGTCTTTCATCCATTTCATTCTTCTCGTATGCTTTATCCATTCTAGTTGAAGAATTCTGAGGAATTTGACGTTGTTCTCTATTTCCTTCTTCTTGACTTTGTTCTTTGCAAGCTCATTTAGTAGAAAAACAAACATCTCATATGTTTCTTCAAGGCTATCATTCTCCTTAGCTTTGAATTCCTCGTAGCTGTTTATACAGTTGGCAACCTTCATCTGATTTCCAACCTTTGATCCCATCATCATCTTTTGGAGTTGATCCCATATCTTCTATGCAGTTGCTTTGTAGCTGTCAATTTTGATGTAGATCTCGTTAGGTATGCTCTGTAAGAGTAGAGATCTAGCTTGCTTATCGGCTTTGTATATGTTCTTTTGTTCTTCAGTATATTGGGAAAGGTCTTTCGGAACAGTCTTTGTCTTTTGAGCTCTGTCTACATTTCCATCTTCGCTATCCAAGGATTCATCATCAGGTATTTCAATGGTAAGAGGTACCATCGAGCCTTCCATTATGGACATCAGAATATTCTCCCCGTTAGCATGTCTGTCCACAAAGTCAAGAAATTTGTCCTTCCATTGTTCGTATTCCCTTTTGAACAATACTGGAGGCTTTACGTCTGTACCGATTGAAAGTGCGTCTTTGGAAGTCATCCTGTTTCAAAAATGTACAATAAGAACTTGAAAATGATCGTTAGTCCAAGTGAAATCAGAAATATAGAAAATCTTAGAAAGAATTTTCAGAAATTAAATTTCCAAAAATCTCCCTAAGTATGGAATTCGCACCACACAATGAAACACAAAGAATTCGCACACAGAATTCGCAAACACACTAACCTTAGAATTTGCACACAAGCAACCTTTCAGAATTCGCACGCAAACACAATCCAGAAATCACACACACAGAATTCGCACGTAGTTATATGCGAGTTCTAGGAATTCACATACAACATTAAGCGAAAAGTAGACTTAGAATTTTTTTGAAAAAACACTTTTCGCATACAATTTTTCGCATACGCTTTTCACTCAACAGACTCACACGAATTCTACACTTAGAAAAATATTTGAAAAACCAAGAATTCGTATTGATGCGAAATCAACACTTAGAAAATTTTCAAACTTTTTATGCGAACACAGAGGAATTCGTATAATACCCCTATGCGAATTCTGAGGAATTCGTATGAAGTTAGATGCGAATTCTGAGGAGTTCGTATCCTTCTTTATACGAGTTCCTTACTTTTCGCATACAAGTATATGCGAATTCTTTACTTAGAATTTTTCACAAAAACTTTTTGCGAGTTCTGACTTTTTGCAAATAAACTTATACGAATTCTGAGGTTTTCTCACAACTCACACATGCGAATTCTACACATTTCGTACAACACTATCATGAGAATTCTACACTTATGCGAATTTTCAGACAAAACAATATACAAAAACAATAGATCTGCGAGTTCTTGGTGCGAGTTCTTGATGATTATGCGAGTTCTTGAGATCTCGTCGAAAATTCACTCTGATATCCCAAAAAATCCATCAAATCTTAGACTTGCTTGACTTCAGTCTTCAGTATTCAATGATCTTGTATCCAACATATTTATTCCCTAACACTCGTTGACCACAATTATAGCATGAACCGGTCATCCGAAGGCACAGACCCGATCGAGGAGGTAGATGACATTCTTTACAAACAATTGGGGGAGTCGTGACTGAAGGAGTTGAATTGGAAATACTCTGAGATGACCATGAAAGTCTGCTACCACCGAATCTCCTTTTATTTGAACTGTCTGACTTGAACCTATTAAAACTGCCCGATGACCCTTCCAGATTTCTCTTTTTATCTTTGTCACTCTTGAACTGAATACTGTCGAGTCGTTCTCTTTCTATATTTCGTGCGACGTCAACAACTTGAGAAACTGTGGTAAAATTTTGATTGATCAACTTTGATCTGTACTTCCCATTGAGTGACCATTTGAATTTTTGAGATTGATGCGATGTAGTTCCCACCATGATACCCGCATAATTAGGCAAACGTAGAAATCTAGCCATATAGTCGGAGATCGATTCGTCCTCACGCTAACGAATAGTAGAATATTATCGACCATACACATCTTTCTCAGAGGTAGAGAAATATTGTTGATAAAAGAGCTATTTGAATTCTTCCCAAGTTAAAGACCCGATATCAACCACCCCAGAATTAGCCTGCTTCCAAGCGTGCCACCAACGGTAGGCATCACCTTCCAATTTATAAACTACTAATTCAACATATATGATATGGGAAACCTAGAACTCGAAATATCTTTTCCAAATGTATGATCCAGTCTTCGGCATCGACTGGAGTGGTTGCAGAAATAATACTCGAGTTTTCTGTTTGTGAAATCGTTCAAGCCATAGATGGATCTCTTGAGAATTATCCCCAGTGTTGGTTCTTTGACCTGGAGTCTCTGGTGGTTGGTTCACAAAATTTGGATTTGGAACCTCATCAGATTAACCGAGTGCTTCCACTGTTTGTGCTACAAAACTTGGTAGCATTTCAGACATAATTTGATGGATCATTTATGTAATGTTAGGGTCAATTGGCTGGGTTGACGGGGCATTAGACACATTTTCTGGCCCAGTTTGATTTCTTCTGGGTCTTCCCGGTCCCTGTCTGGGTCCTTCCAATTCGGTGGCATCATAAGTTACTACATTCGCCACATAAATTTCATTAAAACCAACATTGTATAACAACAAGAGGAACATTTGTAATGCAATGGAAGGCGGATATTGAATTAAAGGAACGAGAATAATGCAATTAAAGAGGGAAACCTAAGCTACCCGATCCTAATACTACCCATTCCTCACAGATCAAACTTAGTCGTACTACAGGATCATAACCTATAGCTCAAATACCATAACTTGTAACACCCCCGTCCCACGTGAACGGAGAACGGTGTGCTACGAATGAAAACATAATAACATAACTAGCTAACATATAAGGAAAACAGAGTTGCTACAAAGATCCATCAAAATAAAGGTTCGGGAGACCATATTTAAGACGACATGGTTGTATTTACAGAAAGAAAAACTATACTATTGAAGGTCGTCTTCAAAATAGTTACATTCCAAAGCTCTCACCCCCGAGATGATCCCATCTGCGATCTTACACCTGTCGAGGAGAAAACAAACCTCGGTTGAGCCAAATGCTCAGTGAATGGATAATTTATATAATAATAAAATCACAATCATAATCGAGTTAATAAAAAGAACATGAGTAAAAGAGCAATAATGACTCAAAACCGAAACATAAAGTGATCTATCACCAGTTTACACAAAATATCTCAACTGGTAACTAAAACGTATCATCACACCAAGAGTCAAGAAGAATTAAGAAAATCATTTGGGTTCGAGGGTTGTACGGACCACTCGAACAATAAGAAATGATTATAGGGAAATACACTCAATTCTCTTCCGACAATCGGCTCCCGATAACGGTTCCCGAAAACGGCTCCTAGGATCGATCCATTCGCCCTCAAGTTGGCGGGTACCAGGACAAACCCACTTATTGACATTGGGGTACTAATAACAAGGACACCATGGCAATTTATAGCCGCCATGGAGGCGTCACAGCATCGTTGCCCTCGATGTCGTGCCTTAATACACGAAATATTCAAATCGTTGAAAACAGGTCAAGTCGATGTGTAAAGAGTAATTTCATAAAGTATGTGACTTTCAATCACTACATATCAAAATAGAATTTCGAAAACGGTTCTAATCCAAAAACGGTTTCAAATCCGACAACGGATCAATTATAAAAAAAAATCAAATCCAAAGGTAGTTCAATTCAAACTCAGATAGCCAATAACTAATATATGAAAGATAAGCCATGGTGATAGCTCCAAATAATAACCATGATCATGAATATTATGAATGCCGACAATTAGAGGAGTTATTAAACTCACAATATCCCAATTTGATTTCGTGAATTAGAATATGAAGGACTGTAGTCATAATAAAGAAATAGATGTCTAAATTGTAAACGGGATATGATATTACCTCGATAATAGACTAGTGTCTAAATAGAATCGTAAGAATCGGATATCCGTACCTTATATGGTAATCGGAGTAATGCTACGCATTCGAGATGTTCCGACTTTAAGCCACGTCACTCCAAGTTACCTTAGCGTTTTACATATGTACGAAGATTCTATCCCAGAGATAAGACTCACGTCTTATCACAAGTTTCGCCCTGAATAAGATTAAACATAATTGGGATTGGATTACATACATTACAAGTCCTTAAACCACAAGGTACAAACAAATAATACAACTTAATCTCCTGCACTTGACGGCTTTGTACCAACTCGATTTTGAGTCTTTTTATCATACTTAGAGGCACATTCAGGTGTTAATGTCTAAACAAAAGTTGTAACTCTATTTCTTAGGGTTCTAATCGAATATGAATCATCCCATTTGAAACAATAACCAATTTTATATGAAATTTCTAAAAACAGTGCACACATCCCGTTTTGCACAGGACCAACTCAAGAAACTCACTGTTTTGAGCCTTATATAGTTAAAAATCAGGTCTTGACATAAACTACAAAGTTGTAATAGACACAAAGAAATTTCCAAAGGTGTATTATACACTTTAATCGGATCAACGAGCAATTTTATATGAATTTTTAAACAATCGACAACTATTAAGACTCCAATGCACAGCTCCAAACAATGCCTTTTTACATAAATTTGCTACGAAAAACATAATGAATCAACTATCTAGATTTTCCACAATACAAATAAATGGTTGATACATAATACATTTTTAACATCCCCCTTCCCTGTGGTCCGGAACGGATGATGTCACGAACGGGACTTAACATAAATACGCAACTAATTCAGAGCTATTAATAAACTCTAAACATATATTACAATCGAAAATATCACACTTCAAAAAGTGTTTATAAACTTAGAGCGTTATATGATAAGGTGAGTTTTAGAACTCCAAAATTTCCCGCTCGATCTCAAGTCCCACCCCCATATGCATCACTTCGAACCTGTCATGTCAGAAAATAAAAACACAGCTGAGCACAAGGCTCAGTGAATGGATTATAATACAAACTCGGAAATAACAATACACAAATCGATAACAAAGCGGACGACTTAAAAATTCAATTCGAAGAAAGTTCATGAAAATCAAGTTCATAGTTCATTTATTTCAAAAGAAATGTTCAGTAATATTCAAAATCAAATCAATAATCTCAAAAACGGTTCACACTTTTAACTTCAAAACCTAATATAAATAAAGTCCGTCAATTCCTGTTGTGTTCGTGAGGTGGCCAAACCACATGAACTATTGGGTCGGCGTGCGGGCACACACACCCGAATCCCCCATGAATTTAATAACGGTCACATGTTCTGTGGGTAAAGATTCTAGGATCGATCCATCCGCTCTAGAGCCAACAAACTCGGCTTTGTCCCTAGAGTGGGTTCACGTAAGCCACTATTGGGCCTAACCCTGGTGGACCGAGTCCACCTGCAGGACTCCATGACTACAAAGTCGCCACAGAAGGCATCCCAAATAATGTGCCCATTAATTGGGTTGTTCTAAAAAACAACGAAAACCAAACATATGCCACTTACCCGAATGGCGTTCATAAAAATCAAGTTCAATATAGTTCACAAGTTCCATAAACAATTCCATACGAGACACATTTTAATAAAACGCCACAAGGTTGAAACCAATGATTCATAACTCAACTTCAATATGAGACAACAAAACACGAAAACATTCAAACATAATATTCAAACCAAAATCAATGTGTTTGTGTATAAGTACATATTTCATTGATCATGTTCAATTGATCAATCACAAGGTGGTGAACCACCTTTAGGAAGGGTCAACTACAACAAATAGTTGCCCACGATTCAAAATAAATGAAATCCATACCTTAACCGAATTGAGATGTAACACGTGATCAACCGAGACTCAGGACGAAGTTTAACTCGTTTGATTGCCTATTTAAACCATGAATTATTATTACACGCATAACATAAAACTCAATGGTTATTATACTAAGCTTAATCACAAAACTTTATTATCTTAGGCATTAAACCGAACACTTGGTGTGCGGTTAAACATATAGATATAAAATTCATCATTTTGATTCCAAACTTTACCCTTTTTCAGTTTTGACCAAAACAAACATTCCTAAACATGTATTTGATTATAACTTTGCAATAACACATCATAATCTACCAACTAACATCAACTACCCTAACATACCAACTTAAATAACTTAAGAAAAATTTATACCTCTAAGAAGGATTCGTTGCGTAGATTCCGAATATGTAATTATTCGGTGATTACTTCAAGAATTTGATAGCAAATCTTAGAGAGAATGATAGATTTTAGAGAGAGAGAGAGAGAGGAATGAGATGAAAATGGCGGGGAAGGAGAATTAAAAATGAAGATGAAGGAGACGATGCATGGGTTAATGTAGTGTTACTCTTATCTTGTTTTATATATATATATATATATATATATATATATATATATATATATAAATAGAAATAGTTTGGTTAATTGACGTTTTTAACCCTTTAACTATCTTTTGTTGACCCTTTAATTACGGTTCAATTCGGATAAGAATAATTACACTTTTTTTTACCGAGTCTTACAATTATTCCCCACCTTAAAAGAGATTTCGTCCTCAAAATCAAATTTAGACAGGAAACTTACATTGATTAAAGAACTCGGGGTACTCCCGTCGCATATGGTCCTCGGTTTCCCACGTCGCCTCACGTTCCGAGTGATTCTTCCAAAGAACTTTTACGAAAGGAATCACTCTCTTCTGTGTACCTCTCTCATCACGATCAAGAATCGCTTAAGATTCCTTGCGATAAGAAAGATCAGGTTCTATGTGCTCTAAAGCATAATCAATAACATGTAGGGGATTATAGTTGTATCCTCGAAGTGAAGAGACATGGAACACATTATGTATATGGAATAATTGCGGCGGTAGAGCTAACCGGTATGCCACAACTCTGACTATTTCAAGAATTTCAAAGGGACCAATATATCTCGGGCTCAACTTTTCTTTGAGTCTGAAACGTCTTATGCCACGGTCGGGGAAACCTTCAAGAAAATTTTATCTCCCGGTTGGAACTCGATAGGTCATCGTCGCTTATTGGCGTAACTCTTTTGACGAGCTTGAGCCTTTTTCATCATTTGACGCGCAATCTCGACCTTCTCGGTAGTAACTTGCACTAATTCTGGGCCTTCGAGAATACGTTCTACGAATTCATTCCAACAAGTCGGTGTTCGACATTTTCATCCATAAAGTTCTTCATACGGGGCCATGCCGATACTCGACTGCGAGCTATTATTATAGGAGAACTCTATTAAGTACAAGTAGCTATCCCAACTTCCATGCCATTCCAACGCACAACTCGGAGCATATCCTCCAATGTTTGAACCGTATGTTTAGATTGTTCATTAGCTTGCGGATGAAAGGCTGAAATAAAATTCAAACGTGTGTCCCACGATTTATGTAAACCTTCCCAAAATCGAGATGTAAAATGTGGGTCTTGATCGGAGGTAATCGATATAAGAGTGCCATGTAAACGTACAATATCATGTTCTGGAATACTTTGGTCAGTTTATCGATTGACCAAGTAATGAGCCGATTTCGTCAGTCGGTCAACCACTCCCCAAATTGCATCGTGTTTCAAGGTCGTGTGGATAGACCGACTATGATATCCATAGTTACGTGCTCCCGTTTTCATACGGGAAAGTTTAGCGATTGGAGAAGACCACCTGGACATTGATGCTCACTTTTAACTTGTTGATAAGTGAGACAACGAGCTACAAAGTCATCGATATATCGCTTCATTCCAACCCACCAGAAATGGTTCTTTAAGTCGCAATACAATTTTGTTGTACCCGGGAGAACATAAAACATAGATTTAAGAGCTTCGGTCAGAATCTAATTTTTAAGCTCCGAGTTATTTGGAACACAAAGACGATCCTGAAACCACAACACATGATCATCATCGATTCTGAACTCCGAATTAACATTCTCTTGTACCTGCTGGAAGTTTGCCCACAATTCACTATCGTCTAGTTGAGCTTCTTTGATTCGAGAGATTAGAGTCAGTTCTACCATTAGATTCGATTGAATTTCCGTTTGCGAACCCGAATAGATTTCTAGTCCGAACCATTCAATCTCTAAAGCCAACTCTGTAGGAACAAGTAACGAGGAAACCTATTCCACAACTTTACGACTTAAGGCGTCGGTGACTACATTAGCCTTACCCGGATGATATTGTATCTGAACATCGTAATCCATTAGAAGTTCGAGCCACCTCTGCTGACGCATATTCAACTCTTCTTGAATAAATATGTATTTAAGGCTCTTGTGGTCGGTGAAAACTTTACATGTCTCACTGTACAAATAATGACGCCAAATCTTGAGTGCAAAGATAACCGCAACCAATTCGAGGTCGTGAGTCGGATAATTGACCTCATAAGGCTTTAATTGACGTGACACATATGTGATCACTCTTTTGTTTTGCATAAGAACACAACCGAGACCTTTCTTTGAAGCATCACTGTAAACTTGAAACCCACCGGTGCTATACGGTAATACCAGAACAGGCACGATAACCAATTGATGCTTCAATTCCTCGAAAATAGATTCTTGTTTGGAACCCCAATCGAGTTTGACTCCTTTTTCAGAGTAATCAGGTTAACGGTAGACATATCTTAGAGAATCCTTCAAGAAATCGTCTATAATAACCAGTCAGGCCCAGAAAACCAAGAACTTCAAATACGTTCGTAGGTTGAGGCCATTTAGTAACGGTTTCAATTTTTGTTAGATCGACTTTGACACCTTCTGCAAAGATTACGTGTCCGAGAAAAGACACTTGATCAAGCCAGAATTCACATTTGAAACGTTTTGCGTATAATTTTTTTTCATTCGAAGAGTTTTCAAAACAATTTAGAGATGTTGATTATGTTGCTATCTTGACTTTGAGTATATCAATATGTCATCGATAAACACGTTAACAAAGTCGTCGAGATAATCCTTGAAAACCCGATTCATAAGATCCATAAAGACCGGTAGAGCATTAGTTAGCCCGAAAGGCATTACTAAGCATTCGTAGTGCCCGTAGCGAGTTCTGAATGTGGTTTTCGGAATATCACAATCTCGGATACAAAGTTGATGGTACCCGAACTGAAGATCAGTTTTGGAAAATTATCGTGCCCCTTGTAAATGATCGAACAGATCATCGATTCTCGGTAACGGATACTTGTTACAGATCGTTACTTTATTAAGCTCCCAGTAATCAATACAAAGACGCATCGTACAGTCTTTCTTTTTTGGCAAAGAGAACTGCAGATCCCCGGGGTGAGACACTGGGTCGAAAGAAACCTTTTTTCAATAGATCATCGAGTTGAGTTTTGAGTTCCTTCATTTCAGTTGGAGCCATTCGGCAGGGAGCCTTGGAAATAGGAGAAGCTCCCGAGACTAGATCGATGGTAAATTCGACTTCCCGGACTGGTGGTATACCCGGTAGATCATCGGGAAACACATCAAGATATTCAGAAACAATAGGTATGGGTTCAAAAGTAGGAAATACCTATTTGGGATCTTGCAAAGTTGCTAGAAAACTTTCGTTGCTTTGCCAAGTATACTATAGACGAAAGTTTTTGGGATCTTGTAAAGCAACGAAAGTTGTTTATAGAGGCTAAAGCGCTAACATCTTCTTTTGGAGTACCTCCTTGGAAGATTGCCTCTGGTTTGTCAATATCCCCAAACAACATTTGTTTGACGTTACAGTCTATAGTTGCACGATGGTGTGACAACCAGCCCATACTCAATTGTTGTT
The DNA here is from genome assembly GCA_954870635.1 of Arctium minus. Lineage (NCBI taxonomy): Eukaryota > Viridiplantae > Streptophyta > Magnoliopsida > Asterales > Asteraceae > Arctium > Arctium minus. The sequence goes on along the minus strand of OX941083.1, from coordinate 75,006,138 downwards.
CCAGTTTCTAACTCAGTAAATCACACAAACAATATAGGAAATGATTTTTATTGATTGATCAATGATTACAACAAATCCGTTAGTCACAAGTATCTTAGTGCCACAGATCTCACTTAGACAAATATTTCTCTCTCTATCGTACGAAATATGTGTTCTCTATTGTGTGTGATCTCTCTGTTACAAACAATTACAAAGACATATGGTATTTATACCTAGTCAACACATGTTGACTTTACAACTCAAACACTTAGACTTTACAAACATTTACACAAAAGACCCTCATTTAATCTTGAATACAATTCTGACTCAACATTCTCCCCCTTTGGATTCAAGATTAAAAAAAAATTGACAATAATTTTCAGGGCTTCTTTCACTTGAAAAATCTTCAGCATTTTAATCTTTGTTAGCTTTAAATCTTGAACACTTTGACTTTCTTCACAAAGCTTTGAAGTCTTCAAAACTTTAACAACTTTAACAAACTCCCCATTTGTTACAACCGTGCAAAAAGTTCTCAGAAAATTTCTTTAATATAGCAATAGTCTGAACTTGCTTTGACTTGAAGTACAAACATCTTTAGCTTTTCAACTTTCTCTTGACTTAGATCTCTTCTTTGAATCATCTGTTCGACAAACTTTTCTTCCTTTAGAATAAACAACAATCTGACTTTATTTTCTCCCCCTTATCACTCTTACTTGACTTTGCTTTCTCTTTGAAATTGATCATTGAAAACTCTCCCCCTTTTTGATGAATTATGAGGATCAGAATCATCAAAACATTATCAATATCAGTTATGTCTTTGAAATATCTCCCCCAAATAACAATGTAAGCACAATATTCATGAGAAACACATATATTCTCCCTCTTTGGAAAAAATAGACAATCTCCCCCACCGAGAATATAAACTCCGTTTGATCTGATTTGAAATTCTTCCATCAATTCATAAATGTATTCATCCGAATCTTTTCAAATTCAGACAAATTATGATTTGTAACCTTTAATCAACACATGAAACAGTTAATCTGCCTGTCAGTAGCACAGAGCCACTTTGTGTAACGGATACACATTGGAAAGGAGCTTTTTGAAGTTCACTCCCCCAGGGCTTCCATTCAATCATTGAAAAACCACAAAGGAATTTTCTATGAATGTTAAGACAAGAAAACTTATTCCTTGTGTGCTCGTGCAAGTGTAGCAATGATTGAAGCATTTAAAGCTTAAACAGGCTCAAAGTATGTAAAACGTTGAGACAACAACATATTTTACATAGACTCAATGTGCATGAAAAAGGGTCGAAGGTGGGGCAACATTCCTTCTTTTTCAATATCAACATCTTCCAAATGAAGATTTGATAGATAATGTGCTACTTCCCCATGAAAATATGAAACATTCTTTTGTTAAGAAAATAATAAGTAGCTGGGGGGGTTTTAATGCAAGAGTTGGCATGGGATAGTTTTTCTTTTTCAATGAAGTTCACGAAAAAGTTGTGAAACAAAAGTAATGTGGCTGCCCGACTCAGAAAAAGTTTGGTGCAGAGTTTATTATTCTTTTACTCTGATCTCTCACCCTCTTTCTTTTTAACATTTGAGCTCACTTCTAACCAATCTCTCTTTTCCATTTTACCTCAGCACACACCCACTCTCTAATCTTTTGACCCCTCTCCCCTCAATCATTCAAGGATTACTTCCGGGGTAGGAAACTCTGGTTAGCGTGAATCCATGGAAGTCTTTTAAGCACTCACACTGAATCCCATGTATTTTGTTCTAAAAATAAATATGTTGCTCAACAGTTATCTTGATAGATAAGGATCAGATATCATTATCAGAAAATGTATGCTCATTAGAGATAATAATGAAATTTGAGCAATTAGAACATTTAAGATCTCTCAAAACAATGAAATTGAATAAAACGAATTCAAGTGAAGTGTTTTGAGAATCTGACAATGATTTGATCAGAACAAATATTATGAAGAAAAATATTGGGATATCAAAGATCGAATATTTGTTTATATGAACAAGATATAAACACATTATCAATGAACGCGCATTATAAAGAAATGACGCCTGATTTCAAACAACAATGAATTTCAAACGGGAGTATTACCATCGAAAGATGTATCTTTAAAAGACATGGTAATAACAAAGTCAATAAGAATGTACTAAACCGATATGTATAAGAATACTTGACAGTATATGAAAAGAAAACACACAAGTATTTATCTTTGAGAAATACACGGTCAGTTAACCATGAAAGTACCGATATGAAAAACATTTAAAATCGCACTTTGAGATTCATAAAATCATTTGAGAACACGAAGTGGTTTGAACGTTTAAGAAAACATTTTTCACATCCGAAAGTCATTCTTGTTTCAAGATATGTAGAGATTAAGATTTAGAATGATATACCTTCAACGTAGAAATCTTAACTCCCCCTAAAATGAATATTATCATTTAAGCATCCTTTGACGAAACTTCAGATACTCCCCCTCGATATCTGTAAAAAGTCAAATTATTAGTAGAGAACAATATAAATATAACAATTAATCTCATTACTCTTTTCTTCTATCGCTTCCATAAAAAAATATGACAGTGAAAAGCTTAAGCAAACTCCTTCAAAGAAACATTAAAAACTTTCGAATAAAGATGTTTCTTGTCAGCATCCTTTAGAAGAAAATCATGTAAGTCCGGGTTCTGAACAGAATTATCCAGAAGCCATCTTCTCATTGAAGACCGGGTCTTGAACTGCTTTGTTCAAAAGCCAAACATCTTAAACATTGAAGACCGGGTTCTGATCTAGTGTAATCAGAAACCAATGTTCGTTGAAGTACGAGTTCTAAACTGTTGTATTCAGAAGTCTACATTGATCTTTTAGATACGGGTTCTAAACTGTAGTGTTTAGAAGCCATTGTTCTTTCTCCCCTTAGTCTTTAGGTGCCTGCAACACAGATTTAGCTTTTGGTACTCACTAGTATTTGGGTCCTGGTTTGTTAGTTGCAGTTTTATTAGGAGAGATATAGTAAGAACCATACCAGTAATTCACATAATTTTTATTAAAAAAATCATCAGTTCCACAGTAAGAATAACAAAGTTTCTTTTGTGTAAGTCTGATTAAATGATTTACAGAATATGAAGAATCAGACTTACCAAAAAGTTTACCTTTCGGAGCATTGTTCTTTTTGTTCACTTGAGATGTAGGAACAAATGACTTTGAATTGTCTTTCTCATCTTTCCTTCTCCAAACCATTTTCTGTTAAGACTTTTTCTTGTTACCTGAACCATCAATAGATTTAACATAAAAAAGGTTAGTAGGACGAATCTGATCTTCATGCTTTGATACAATATCATCTGAATCAACAAATAAAGAATTGTTAGAAACATTTGCAAAAACTGAACTTGTAGCTGATTTGAATGAACATTCTGATGTAGCTGTGTTGGTCCACAAATCAAGCTATATCAATCAATCACATAAAATCACACAAGATTCTAGAAAGAGAAAGTAGTGAGAGAAAGTGATGGTGTCATATATCTCTTGAAGTTACATGTATGCTCACAACATTGGTCACTCACACAACTCTCACAAAGCTTAAGACACTATATATGAAACTCTCTAAAGCTTACAACTCTTACAAACTTACAAAACAAAGTCAAACACAAAAGTCAAACTAATTGATCTAAACAATACATTGACACTCTCCCCCTTTTAGATCAATTTGCAAAGAATCTTCATCTGCCCCATCTTGAATAACTTCCTTGTCTAATGCCGAGCAGAGATTCAAAAATCCTTATGCCTCGTCTGAAATGAATTATGTCATCTAAAGCATCCAAGACTCTTATCAAAGCAAGTCTGTCAAACTTTCCAAGACCTTTTTCTCCTTGTTTAACTTTCTTTTCATTCTCTTTGATCTTTGGTTCAACTGCAGTCTGATCACTTTTATCGTTCCATCAGAAAACTTGGCAATCTCTAAAATTCTGAGAAATCTCTTCTTGTTTTCAGCATTCTTGTAAATCACTCCAAGTTCTGTCTTTTCAATTATTGTGAACAGATCATAGCTTTCAATATCTTCTAACTCCATATTGGGCTTAATCATGTTGACTTTCCTCTTATTTGTTTCAATTCCAAGCTGAAAGTCGTAGCAATACGTATAGTTAACATGCCTTCTCATAAATCTCTTCACAACTTCTAAGGCAAAAATGATATTCTCCGGCCTGATAGTCATGTTTCTGAACAGATGATAGAGATGCTCAATGTCATCCACATCTAAGTATTGAAAGTCTTCTTTAGAAAACACACACTCTGTCAAGTCTCTTCTTTGTACAGTAAAGACCGGATACCAGATTTTCTGAAATCTTCTAAGCCTTACTTCTTTCACTGTTACAATTCCAGACTTATTCTTTACATATTTCTCCGCTTTCCTCTCCCAACTTATAAACCTTGCATATTCCTCCTGATATTCCATTGGTAGATGTGAAACACCCAGAACCTTGTATACATCCATCCTCCTGAGCCTGTGAACGAATATCTTTTTCATCTCCTACTCTAGAAAAGGTGATCTCAAAGTATTTCACATTTGTCTGAGCTGAGCATCTGTGAGTACTAGAGGGCATTCAGGTTGGATTGAAGAACCGACTTGGTTTTATACTGGGTTGGATGGAAAGTGAAGTTCAGGTTCAGCTTCAAGGTTAGGTTCAGGTTGGTTTTCATTTGTGGGTTGGCTATCAAGGATTGGGCTAGGTAGGTTTATTGGGTTGGGTTGGTTAATAGGGCTAGGTTGGTTTTGTGGGCTAGGTATTTGTTGGTTTACTGAGCTAGGTATGTTCTTTGGTTGTTCATAAGGTTCAGAAAGGTTTATCTCTTTAAAGGTTTGGATTTCTGGTAGGTCTCTTGTGGTTTCGAGTAACTCATTTTGTACAGGACTCAATTGGATATCATCTGGAGTACAGGATAGGATGTCCAATATGTTTTTCATTACCCTCATCATCAGAACCCATCAGATGTTCTCTCTTCTCCTTAATCTTCCAGAAATTCTCTTATTTTTCATTAGCTGACTCATCTTCATCTGATGATATATCAATAACATCCACAGTTTGTATCCTAGTCAACAGTAAGATTTCTTCCCTTGTAGCAACCTTAGGCTTTGCAACCCTTGGTTCTACCTCTTCATTCACATAAAGTACAATCTCCATTCCTTCTTCAGCATCAACCTGCTCATCATTCCTAACATCAACCATTTCTACATCTTCTTCCATATTCACATCACCCTGAGCAATTTTAGTTTCAGTAGCAGTTTTATGTCTCTTGGTTATCTCCCCCTCATGATCTTGATCTGAATCATGATCATGTATTCTTTTTGAAAATGCCTGAACTTTACAAGCTTGTTGAACTACTCTGGTCAACTCTTGAATGTGTTGTACCACTTCAGATTTGAAGGCATTGAATAATATGATTGAAACAGTATCTGAAGGTACCTGAGCATGCTGGGATCTCAATAAACTAATCAAATCTGCCTCTGACTCATCAGTTGGTGCCTGAGATAACATCTTAGCATATAAAAGTGATTTCAGCTCCTCCACTGATAGATCTACAGGTTGTACAAGAGGTGGTGGAGGTGGCTGAACAGGCTCCTCAATTGCTGGTCCTTTCTCCTTCAGCATACTTTTAACCTTCCCCAATTCTTCTTCAAACTTCAGAGAAAGACGGTGTTCAACAGCCTTTAAGGCGCCGTTGAGAAACTCCTTTGACACAAAATCGGGTAAACTAACTCTAGGGTCACTTAGACTTCCCGTTAGCACAATAGTTGAAGATTCAACAGTGTGGCATGTGTTCAAAGCTGGCATAGTGTTAGCAATGACATGACTTCCATCTAATCCTCAAAGACCAGATTGCGGTGCTACTATAGATATTCCGATCGGGTCACGAAGACTTCTGATGGTAGCAGACTGTATTAGTCTCCTAGAATGATAATTGGAAAATCAAGTGGCGCTAGACTCGATTGTGTACATAAAGGAATTGAGTTCTGGGGTTGATGAACTCTAGATTCAATATTAAAGTTTTCCGAGTGAAAACTAGATAGTGTTTGTGCTATGTCCCCGTGCATATATGAGACTATTGCCTGTTGTGAGGCAATAGAATGGGTGGCTTGGGTGTGCAACTGCGTTAGTGGGCTACTAATGTCTATTTCAACACTTGCTCATAAAACATGCGGCGAGGTGGTAGATGTGGTTGCCCTTCTAGATTGGTAGGTTCGGGTACACACTCGCTCCTTATATTCTTTTTCTTCAATAACTCTCTGCCTCACATTTTCAATATTTTCTACTTGATCTCCCTCAATTCTCCTTATGTCTCCCAATACATCCTGAATAGTAGTTGCAGAAGTATCAATATCCATGTCCTCATGTTGTAGAGAAACATCATCAAGAAAGCCAAAACTATGTTGAAGCTTTTCATTATCAACATCATCATCATTGTCATGTTCTTCATCTGGTCCAGGGGTAGCTGATGGTACATAATCTGTTGAAGAACTAGCTTGTTGATCCAACTCAGTCTCAGAGTTCTGACCTTCATTGGCAATCTCTTCCCGAGGGCTCAATTAATGAGTGATAGCTCTCTCAGGTTTAGATGTGGAAACTTCAAGATGTGTGGCATCATGTGCCTAAGTCTCCACAACCTCTAGTCTAGAATTCTGACCCCCTTCCATTCCCCTATCAAAATTTTCTCTCAGATCTACCCGTTCCTGAACTCCCTGAGTTTCAGAAACCCTCACTGACTCCGCTCTTCAAAGGTTGGAGTCTTGGGTAGGGATAACCAGATCTGGTAATTCTATAGACTCTCTGTAATCCCTAACGCACTCAGAGTCTGGATCATCGTAAGCTAATAGAGTTGCAGGAATAGGCAGAGTACCTGAATGTTTGCTTCTGCTTTTGAAGGTATCTCATTTCACATTCTGGTGCTACTTCTTGATGAGATCTCTTGGGAATGTCTCTGATAGAACGGACCATACTCCAGACAATCAGTTGAATAAATCTCTGATAAGAAATATACAGAGGCTTCTTTGATGTCCTCTTGCTGATGACTTTTTCGTATAGTTCCGTCCAGAATGCAACTGAGTAATCTACGTGTAGATCGTACACGATGGCATGGAATAACCTCAGAGTGTGCATGTTTGTGTTGTCTAGGCCTGAATGCCTTGAAGTCAAGCAGCGATTGATCACTGAGAACATCTGATAGTAGAAAGGTGGTAGATTTGACTTCTTAAACTCACTGATCTTTGTCAATTGACCAATATACCCCAAGGCTTGGATGCCTTCGAATACTTCATAATCAATAGGGTATAGGTCAAAAGTTGCTCTCCCTTCCCTTGAGTTTGCTTCCGGTAGATCCAAGATGAGTCTGAGCCTTCGATAGGTCAGAACTGAAGTGAAGTTATCTATCCGGATTCTGAAATACTTTTTATTGTTGCTATCCACCACATATTCAACTGTCTTCCAAGCTTGCTGCAGATAGATGAGTGGAACATGAGCACTACCTGTCAGTGCTTTGTTGAGTGGAAGACCTTTCAGAATTTCTATCACAAGTGGATTGACATTGAGATTGTCAAAATCCACGTGGTGGTTGTTCGGAGATCGCAACAAGTATTAATTGGGGTTGATGAGTGCAATATCAGGATCACCACCTACTGCAGATTGCACATGGGATATAGAAGATGGCATTGATGTTTCTTTAGAGACATTTGGATCATTCTCATCCATTTGGACAATAGGATCCTGAGAATATTCACTTGCCATTTAAGTACCTGAAACAGAACAAAAGTATTGGATAAAATCCAATATGTTAGCAATAATCCCAAAAACTTGTTTTTTTTTCAGAAAAACTTTTTTTATACAAAGTATCAAAGTACATAAAGAATGTACTTGAAGCTTTCAATGATAGCATACTCTGTTGCAAGAAACAAAATGCAACAACACTTAAAAAAATACAGAAAAGAAAAAAAAATGACCAAAACACTTGTTAATTTTGATTTTGTTCTCAAAATGATGTTTTATCTCATGAACTCGCAGAACACATGAAAGTCCTCTTAAAACAAGTTAGAACTCTTAAAAAATGCAAAGTCCAAGTTAAGAACTCACATGATACTTATTCTAAGTCATGAACTCGCAAAAAGCTTATTCCAACTGTAGAACTCGCATGATACTACTCTTAACTCAAGAACTCACATAATATTGAACTTAAGTCACAAACTCGCAGAAACTGAGTTCAATCTCAAGAACTTGCATGAAACTTAGTTCAAGGTTAAGAACTTGCAAAACACATATGTTCATATGAAGAACACTCAAGTCACTGTTCATTCGAAAAATTTGAAATTTCAAAAATTTTAAACCCAAATGGTAGCTTTTAATCTGAAATTATATCTTTTGTTAAGATCGATTTAGGCTTAATTTCAGTTTTATCATTGAAATTCAAACAAAAATTCCATCTTTAAAGATCGATTCAGTCCAACAGTTCAAAGTAAGTTCAACAGTTCAAGGTTCGATCGTAGTCCAAAAATCCAAGTCAAGGAATCTTGCAAAAAGTTAACATTCGAATCGAAATACAAAAACCCAGATGAATTATCGAGTTGCACACATGAGACAAACAATATTTACAAGAACAAAATCAAGATTACAAGTGTCTCGTTCAATGAAGATGAACATACACAAAGATAAATCGACAGAAACCCTAAAAATATAACTAACAATCCTGCAAACATATTAAAACAAGATGCAAACAATATAAATGAACAACAAACAATCCATAAGAACTTGAAGCCTACACATATTCGAAAGAATGAGGTTTGAGATTCTGAAAGTCGCAAATTGATTTTGAGAGAAAAAAATCTAAGTGAGAGAACTCGCTAAAAGTAGTATGAGAGAAGTGAGCTTGAAAGAGGGAAAACCTTGAATTTATACTCAGGATAAGACTTGACACGTGGCACGATCTGAGTAGTTGCTCACTTCGCGCAAACCAAAAAAGCAGAACTTGTCGCAAGTCAAAGAAAAAAGTGGTGTGTGAAGATTCATGCGGGAAGTGGTAAGAAACTCGCATGAAGAGTCATGCGGGAAGTCAACACGACATTGTTAGCGCGTATCATACTTCGCGCATCCTTTGCTATGCGCGAAGTGAGAACTCGTATACCGAAGGGTGCACGTTCTTCACTTTGCGCAAGCAATGATATGCGTGAACTTAGAACTCGCATAACACATCTTGCACGTTTGACACTTAGAAAAAATTTGGGATTTTTCCAAAAATAGAAATTTTCCAAAAATAATTTTCCCACTTTGCCAAAAATAGTAAGTTCTCTTAACCACCTTTTAAGCACAAAATAACATCTTTTCTCTTAAAAAACTTTCAGATTTCAAATACCTTTACAGACTTTTCAATTAAAATCCCCCTTGAAGTGTGCACTGGTCTTATAACTCCCCCTTGATGTATGCATTCAGCTCAACATACTGAAGCATGAGTCCTGATCTGACTTGATCAAAAGTCAATGTCCATGATATGTTCTTGATTAGCACTGCAGGAAACTGTCATAACTGCAAAACAGATAAAAATCTGGTACTCACAGAACATGAGTCCACTATTGTTAGAAGTATCAGAATTTGAAAATATGTATGAACCAAAACACTTATTTAAATAAGCAAAAAAAATCAGCTCCCCCTCAACATCAGATATAAGAATATAACTATGCATTAAGGTTCAACATCCCAAGTTTACCGACCAAAAAATTAAATCTCTTTTCATCAAGAGGTTTAGTGAATACGTCAGCAACCTCAAAATCAGTTGACACAAAATGCATTTCTATATTCCCTTTTTCTACATGATCTTTAATAAAATGATACCTGATGTCAATATGTTTGGTTTTCGAGTGCTGTACGGATTTGAAGTTATAGTAATTGCGCTCTTTGAATCACAGTAGATGGGGATCTTGTTGAGAGTGTATCCATAATCTTTCAGCTGAGTCTTCATCCACAGAACTTGTGAGTAACAACTAGCAGCTACAACATACTCTGCTTCAGCTGTAGAGGTTAACACGCAGTTCTGTTTCTTGGAAGACCAACTCACCAACTTGTCTCCCAAAAACTGGCAAGCTCCGGAGGTGCTTTTTCTGTCAAGTTTATTACCTGCATGATCTGCATCTGTATACGCAATTAGCTCAAAACTAGAATCCTTCGGATACCAAAGGCCTAGATTTGGTGTGCCTTTAAGGTATCTGAAGATTCTTTTGACAACAGCTAGGTGAGATTTCTTAGGATTAGCCTGATATCGAGCACAAAAACAGGTAGCAAACATTATATCAGGTCTACTTGATGTCAGATAGAGAAGAGATCCTATCATGCTTCTGTAGGTCCGTTGGTTAAGTGATTTTCTAGAAATATCAGCATCTAACAGACTTCCAGACTGCATGGGAGACTTCATGGGTGTTGAAGAGTTCATGTCAAATTTCTTCAATATGTCTCTTATATATTTGGCTTGATTAATAAAAATCCCTTCCGGGGATTGTTTAACTTGCAAGCCTAGGAAAAAGTTTAGCTCACCAATCATTGACATTTGAAACCTACTCTTCATGATGTCTTGAAACTCATCACAAAGTGCAGGATTCGTATATCCAAATATAATATCGTCTACATATATTTGTACTAGTATTAAATCCTCACCTTTCTTCTTTAAGAACAAAGTTGTATCAATTATACCTTTCCGAAATCCATACTTAGTCAGATAAATTGATAGGTCTCATACCATGCGCGGGGTGCTTGTTTTAATCCGTAAAGTGCTTTGTCGAGCACGTACACATGGTCTGGAAACTTTGGATCAACAAAGCCTTCAGGTTGACTCACATAGATTTCTTCTAGTAGAATACCGTTCAGGAATGCAGACTTTACATCCATCTGGTAGACTTTTATGTTCTTGTGTGCATCATATGCGAGAAAGATCCTGATCGTTTCAATCCGTGCTACGGGTGCGTAGGTTTCATCGTAATCAATACCTTCTTGTCTTGTAACCCTTCGCGACAAACCGAGCTTTGTTCCTACCAATTATTCCCGCTTCGTCTTTCTTATTCCAAAAAAACCCACTTAGTACCAATGATTGTTTTGTCTATGGGTCTTGGTACTAATCGCCACACTTCATTTCTTTTGAATTCATTGAGCTCGTCTTGCATTGCATTAATCCAGTCCGTATCTTTAATTGCTTCAGACGACTTCTTTGGCTCCATGCTGCTTAAGAAATTCACGAACATACAATAGTTTGCAGACGCAAATGCAGTGGCAGATCTTGTTGACACCTTTGCATTCGGATCACCAATAATATTTTCTAGAGGGTGAATCTTTGTCCATTTATGCGTGCTTGGCAATACATCAATCTCTGTCTGATCATTTGGCTTGTCAAATTCATCCTGAATTGCAGGTAGATCAGGTTCTGTTGCAGTTGGACACTATGCACTAGTTGTAGTTTCTGCCTGATTTTCTCTAGATACAACAGATGTAGATGCTGGTTCAATCAACGGTGAAACCATTTGAGATGTGCTGTCTGGTGTAGTATGTTCAGAAACCACTTGAGTTTGGCTTGTAGAAGTTTCACCATTTACTTCAGAAGGTCCTGAGATACTGCACTTACAGTGAGTGTGTCAGTGTTTATTAAATTTTCTTGCTTGTCATTAAAATCATCTAAAAAACAACAAGTCAAGATTAGATTCAGTAGGGGTTTGAGAATGCTTAGTCTTTTGTAGATCAGGTTCTACACTTCTTGATGTAGAAGCTTTATCTTTAGGTACGAGTTCTGAACTGTTGTGTTCAGAAGTCCTTGTCTTTGATTCAACAAAGGTGACGTTGATGCTCTCAAGAACTGTCTTTGTCCGTGTATTGTAAATCCTGTACGCTTTGGATTGAAGAGAGTATCCAATGAATACCCTTCATCAGCTTTGGCTTGAAACTTCGACAGGTTCTCTCTATCATTCAGCACATAGCATCTGCAGCCAAACATACGAAAAAATTTAACTGTTGGTTTTCTACCATTAATAATTTCATAAGATTTTTTATTTAAACGCTTATTAATGATTGTCCTGTTCTGTGTAAAGCACGCAGTTGCTACTACTTCATCCCAAAGGAACAAAGGTAGATCAGAATACGCGAGCATTGTCCGAGCAGCTTCTACCAAAGTCCTGTTCTTCCGTTCAACAACACCATTCTGTTGAGGTGTCATTGTTGCCGAGAAGTTATGAGAAATGCCAATGGAGTCAAGATAAGATTGTAGCGTTGCGTTCTTGAACTCAGTACCGTTGTCACTTTGCAATTGTTGCACCGAGCTTTGAAGAAGAACTTGAATCTTTTTATGAACTTGATGATCATATCTGGAGCTTCAGATTTCTGCCTTAAGAACTCTGACCAGGTATATCTTGAGTATTCATCCACCATGACTAGAATATACTTCTTGCCATTGATAGATTGAGTTCTCATTGGTCCGCAGAGATCCATGTGAATAAGCTCTAGACATTTAGTGCAGTTTGATAACATCTTCAGCTTGTGAGAACTTCTCTTCATCTTGCCTTTTCACATGCATAACAGAGTGAATCTTGTTCTATCTTTAGATCTGGAAGACCAGTGACAAGATCTTGAGTTCTCAGTTTATTCAGATCTCGAAAATGCTGATGAGATAAACGTTGATGCCACAACCAACTTTCCTCAGTTGAAGTCTTAGAAATCAGACATACTGGCTTTGAAGCTTTGAGAGTCGAAAAGTGAACACCGTACAATAAACCCATTCTCCCAGCTTTAATTAACTCAGCTCCACTATGATCTCTGATATAACAATAATCTGCATCATATCGACTTTGCACTTCTTCTCAGTGAATTGGCTGATAGAGAAAATATTATACGCTAGGCCCTCCATGTACAAGACTTTTGATATTGAAATCATACTGTTCTTGATTGCACCATAACCTCTGACATATCCTTTCATCTCATTTTCGAAGTTAACTGATCCTGCATAATGTTCAACATAATCGAATAGCAGGTGCTTGTGTGCTGTCATGTGTCTTTAGGCACCGGAGTCTATGATCCACACATGACAAGCCTGCAAGCAACATTCACTTCTATTTAGGTACCCATATGAATATGGGTTCTTTCTTGTTAGTATCATTAATATTCTTTAAATCAGCTGATGACCCTATGATTCTCCACTCATATCCGGGTCCTTTCGGTAAAGTTTGTGCTTTAACTTCAGATTTAGGAATCCATTTCCACACAAGTTTTACATCAACTATTTTGTTCATTTTAAAATATTTATTTTTAGCATTAATAGAATAAACTTCAGCTTTTTGATTGACTTTGGAATGAGCAGAAGTTTTCATGTTTTTTAACTGAACTGATTTTCTTTTCTGCGAAGAATTAGGTTTCAAAGAAAATGAACTTTCATGATAGTAAGAACATTGCAATTTCGTAGCATCTTGCGTCAACAACTCATTTCAATAAATAGTTTGTGTTTTATTCAAACGTTAACAATCACCAGTACAATCTTTTACTACTCTATTACACTTCGAACTATCAAGAATTTTCACTTCCTCGTCCACTTTCAGCTTCTTTGACTTCTTCAAACTTCCCTTCTTCACTTTGTTATCTGTAGAACAATCAGAGTTAGAAACATTGAAGGAACAAGTTTTAGAACACTCTCCTATTTCATTAATACTTAACTCCTTTTCTGAAGATTTTAGAATCTTTAAATCTGTTTTCATGATAGGAGTTGAAGTATTTATTGTTGAAGAATTAGATTGAACCTCAGTACTTTGACTTTCAGAAGTTGGAGTATCTTTGTCAACACAAACCTCTTTACCTTTTGAAAGTTTGAAAATTTGGGATTCTAGATTTCTGATTTCCTTTTGTAAAGCCTCATTTCGAATTAAACTGGAGTCTAATTCTATCCCAAAATTATCATTAGCATCTTCCAGTTCAACAATGAGAATGTTGAGAGCTGAAATCTGCCTTTCTAAATCAGAAATGGTTTTCAAGGCTGTTTGATACTCAAGGTCAGTGAATTTTGAAATATTTTCAGAAACAGACGAATTTTGAGAATGAACTTCTTCATTTTTGTCTCCTTTGATTGAACAAATAATAACTGTTTCAGTTGTATCAGAAATGGAACTTGATTCAGAAGACTCAGGTTGTTGTGAGAAAAGATTTTCAAATTCAACGAATGTTTTCCTTTTATTTTCATAAGAAGAATTCAATTCGTCATATTTGAATTTAACAGAATTAAGGCCATGAATGTCTGAATCAGTTTGTATTTATGGATAAACTATCACAGATTCTTCCGTATTTATCTTAGGAGTCTCAGGTGAAGAATTCTCTGGCTTGACAAAAGTCTCAAGGATGTGTGGTATAATCACAACAAAATCATCACCCGACTTTTTGAAATTGTAAAGGTTTTCGGGTGCTTTCTTTAAAACATCCACATCAGAAAGACCTAAGCCAAACTTTGCTTTGTAAAAACGAGTATCCTTTTGGTTGTTCGTTAAAATCTTTAAAGTCTGTTCTGTCTGACCTCTCTTGAAATTTAAGACCTCCAACTCTTTGATCTTAGTGTACGCTTCAGTTCTGTCTTTCAAAACAATATCATACTACAGTGTTAATTCAGATATCTTAGTTTGAAGGTTAGTTTTGTCCAGTTTCAAAATATTTTTCTCTTCTTCTCTTTCCGCTGCCAATGTTTTATATATTAAAGCTTGATCTTGATGTCCCTAAGTTGTACTATTTTGTTGCTTAAAATTTTCTTTTAACTTTTGAAATTCAGAGTTCATTAAGTTCAATTGAGACATCAAGTTCAACACTTCTTCATTTTCAGAGAAACATTCAGAATTGTCAGAAAGAGAGTTTACCTCAGAATCAGACTCTTCGTTCAAATTAGCCATTAGATTGTAATGAACCTGAGTCAGATTAACTTTGACTTCTTCTTCCTCATCATCGGAATACTCAAACCAGATTTCTTCCTCAGCTTTCAGAGCCTTTCCTTTCTCCACTGCTTTGGCTAGCTGGGCTTTCTTCGCGTAGTACTCGTAGTTTTTAACTCTCTTAACTGGACAATCTATGACAAAGTGACCAGCTTTTCCACAATTAAAGCACTTGTCAAATTTCTCTTTATCTTTATCTTTCTCTTTCTCTTATCTCTTTTCCTCTTTCTTCTCCTCTTTCTTCTCTTCTTTCTTCTCTTTCTCTTTCTCAAACTTGCCTCTGTACTTGCTTGACTTGTAAGAGTTATACTTTGGCTTGTTGTAGAACTTCTTTCTGCCAAACTTTTTGTGAAAGCTTGAAGTCAACAAAGCAAGTTTCTCAGCGAATTCGGTTAGCTCATCATCCTCAGATTCCTCTTGAATATCCTCCTTAGAACTTTCAGAAGACTCAATCAGGCTTGACATCAAAGCTTTCTTCTTAGAAGCCTTTGCAGAGACTGATCTTCCCTTAATCAACTTACCCTTGCCTTGTGCTAGTAAAGCTAAAGAATCCTCAACTTTCTTCTGCTTGTCTTTCAACTGATGCAGCTCTTTGTTGATTGCAACCTGTTCTTTAACTTTGTCTTCATGCTGATTCAGAGCACAAAACAGGTCATTCTGTTTCTCCTCGTCTATATCTTTGTTAATTTGCATCTGTATTGTATAGACGTCCCATTCAAGCTGGAGATTCTTGATGAATTTGAAGTTGATCTCTGATTCGGACTTTTGAACTCCATTTCTCCTCAAATCATTTAAAATGATGTTGTACCTGTCATACGCTTCCCTCAATGATTCCCCTTCTTTTGCTTTGAAACCCTCGTACGCGTTTATACTTTGATTTATCTTTGTCTTGATGGATTTTGCAGAACCTTGAAACTACCTTTCAAGCTCATCCTAAATGTCTTTTGCACACTCTCTACTATCAACTCTGTTGAAGATGTCATTTGGTATGGCCATTATCAGAAAAGTCAAGGTCTGAGCATCTCTTTCCACCAATTCTCTATCCAAGTCGTTGTACTGAATTGGGTTTCTTGCAATATGTCTTTCTGGAATTTCTGGGCTTGTATCTGTTGCAGGGTGTCTGGCTACAGTGACATGAGGAAAATGAGGTCCATTTGTGATAGAATTCATAAGATTTTTGTCTTGATTATTCAAGAAGTTAATCATTCTCTTTCGCCACTGAGGATATTCGTCTGCTTGTAGAACCAGAGGCTTCGACTTTGAACCCATGCTGAGCAAATCTCGAGACATAAATGCTGATTGAGAAGAAAAACTGATTATAAGCTTGATAGAATTGATCGTCCCAAAATATTCATAAAACATTGACTGGATGAGTCAAACTTAGGTGAACACTTGAAAATATCAGAAAAAGTTTCTAACACTCAGAACTCGCAAAACAATAAAACTCGTAGAGCACTGTTGATGAGCTTCGTGCAAATAGGCTTGTGCGCGTAGCAGGTTTGCACAGATCGAAGTGTGTGTTTGAACTTCACGAAAGAAGAGACGTACGTATTTTGGACTATTCTTCTCGCAAAACCTTTGCGTGTTCCAACACTTACTTAACTTCTCGCAATGCCTTTGCGTGTTTCAACACTTTGAAAAATTTTGATCAAACAAGAACTCGCAGAATCAAAACTCGCAACGAACTACTTCTCGCAGATCTCAAAACTCGCAGAACAAACACGAAACTCGCAAAACTTGATTTGCGCGTTTCCGCTTCTCGCAGAGCACTTTATGCACGTATCGAACAGAAACTCGCAAAAACCATGAAAACACCAAAGCTCTTCATCGTGCGCGTTCTTTCAGACTTGCGTGTTTTATGACGTGCGTGTTCTTCCCTTGCGCGAATTATGGATCTAGTGTGTTCTTCACTGTTAATCACAGATTCGATCAAAACTTTGAAAAACCTGCAATCAAGCTCCAAAATGCACTATGATGATGGTACAAAGCAATAGAACATATTTCTAGTACAATGATTCGACTAAAAACACCAAAATTACAGTGCAATCTTCAAATTACAGTGTTCGTCATATTTTTCAAGAAAAATCCAAAAAATCCAAAATTCAACTCGATTTTGTGATTAATTCGTGATCAAATGTGAACAAGAAAGTTCCTATTACAACCAAAGATCACTATGAATTCATTTTCAATCACTACAGATGATTAATCAAAACAAATATGATCAAACAATGGATTTTCGAAAAAAAAATTGCGTGTTCTTCGTGAAAATCAAAAAATCGATCTAATCAAGTGAAATCTAACAATGTGAATGATTTTGGTTTGCTCTGATACCAATTGGTAGTCTACAAATCAAGCTATATCAATCAATCACATAAAATCACACAAGATTATAGAGAGAGAAAGTAGTGAGAGAAAGCGATGGTGTCATATATCTCTTGAAGTTACATGTATGCTCACAAAATTGGTCACTCACACAACTCTCACAAAGCTTAAGACACTATATATGAAACTCTCAAAAGGTTACAACTCTCACAAATTTACAAAACAAAGTCAAACACAAAAGTCAAACTAATTGATCTAAACAATACATTGACAATCTCCCCCTTTTAGATCAATTTGCAAAGAATCTTCATCTGCCCCATCTTGAATAACTTCCTTGTCTAATGCCGAGCAGAGACTCAAAAATCCTTATGCCTCGTCTGAAATGAATTCTGTCGTCTAAAACATCCAAGACTCTTATCAAAGCAAGTCTGTCAAACTTTCCAAGACCTTGTGAGAGTTGTAAGCTTTTAAGAGTTTCATATATAGTGTCTTAAGCTTTGTGAGAGTTGTGTGAGTGAACAATGTTGTGAGCACACATGTAACTTCAAGATATATATGACACCATTGCTTTCTCTCACTACTTTCTCTCTCTAGAATCTTGTGTGATTTTATGTGATTGATTGATATAGCTTGATTTTTGGACTAACATTTTCAAATCAAACAAACTTCTGAAAGAATTTTCATAAATCAAAGTAAATACATTCGTGACCTTCTAAAGAAGTTTAATTTTGAAAATTGCTCTCCCATGAAAACTCCCATAGCATCACCTCTTAAAATTCATGTTGATCCAGCTGGTAAACTAGTTGATATCAGTAATTATAGAGGAGTGATTGGGTCTCTTCTTTATCTTACTGCTAGTAGACCTGATATCATGTATGCTACGTGTCTATGTGTGCGTTATCAAGCCAATCCTAAGGAATCTCACTTGGTTGCTGTAAAATGCATCTTTCTGTACCTAAAAGGTACTATGAATCTGGGTCTTTGGTATCCCAAAGACTCAGGTTTATATCTAATTGACTATTCAGATTCTGATTTTGTAGGGTCTAAAGTGGATAGAAAAAGCACTACTGGGAGCTTCCAGTTACTAGGTGGAAATTTGGTCAGCTGGTCCAGCAAGAAACAACATTCAGTCTCCACTTCTACTACAGAGGATGAATATGTTGCAGCTGGCAATTGTTGTGCTCAGATCTTGTGGATGAAGAATCAACTCCAAGATTAAGATAAGTTCTACTCACAAGTCTCTATACTGTGTGATAACTCAAGTGCAATAGCCATTGCAAATAACCCAGTGATCCACTCCAGATCAAAGCACATCACATTTGGTATCACTTTATAAGAGATCATATCTCTAAAGATGATATTGAGTTGCATTTCATTCCTACTGACCTCCAGTTAGTAGATCTCTTCACCAAACCTCTAGATGAAGCAAGATTGAATTTCCTTATTGTATCTCTAGGTATGTTAAACTTTGGTTAAAAAAAATTAAAAGTCTTTTTCTACCGAAGCCTTGTTTCTGTAGTCCTCTTATTTTCTAACACCTCTTTTAGGCCTCTCTTGCCAAACTCACTTCGGCACCAAAGTCTTGCCGACACACTATCCTCCCTCACATTCCTCTTTCGGTAAACCTAACCTCTGCCGAAACACTATCCTCTAAATTCGGCAAGCATCAGGCCTACCGAACCTCTATTTTCGGCACATCGCTTTGCTACTGAACTATCAAACTTCGGTAACTCTCATTCTTGCCAAAACCCCTCCTCTTGCTGAACCCTGCTGAAGTATTTGTCCTTATCCACTTTAGTTACCGACAACATCTTTGGCATCTTCTTCTCTTACCAATCCATGGATGCCATGTGTCATGATGCGAATCGTGTGTCAGCAACATGACTATTCTTACACCCACGACCCTGACATGTCCGTTTTCGGCCATTGCACTTCCCCACATTTCCAAAGTCATCATTACCTCAATTTGTTTTATTTTATTTTCTTTCTTTTTGAAACCCGAGTTTCCCTCCAACTATATATATTTGGTGGAACCTTCTCTTTTCCTTTTACCATCTTCTTTCTCCTAAATACTCTCTCTTTTAAACCTGCAACTATTTTCTCAACACTTTCTTCAATGGCGTCTTCCAAATGTTCTAAATCAAGCAAGAACGCACCTCTATCGTGGGAAACTCTTACATTCCCTGCATGCAATCACATCGTTCGTCTATCTGTTGATGCTGAACACCCCGAGTTCAACCAAGTCTCGATCTTTCCCCAAAGACCCCTCTTCGTCATGCTCTCACTTCGTCTACCAAGATGATGAAGATGCTCCTTGGTAACTTTTGGCTCACGTGTTCTTATGATGATCAATCTCATCAGGTATCCCTCTCCATTCTTTCTAACTCTGAACATCCCGATCTCTCTTTCAGGGTTGAGGATGTTTGTTCTATCCTTGAACTACCAATGTTCAAGACATATGCTCTATTTCCCATAAATCGTGAACACGAGGAAGTTGTCAAAGATATGAACTACATTCATGAAGGCAAGGGTAAAGGATCTGGTACTCTTCTTCGCAAAAACATGGGTGGAATCTGGAATTTTTTCTTCTCCCATCTCATACTGTATCTCCCACAAAACCTCCGGGTGGGATTAGTCTCCGGCTTTTGTTACTCGCTTGGCCCATGCACTCATGTTCATGCGCCGTATCAACTTTGCTCAGGTGATTTTTGATTCAATTGTTACTGTCACCTCTCCATCCCGTACTCATCACGTAGCTCTTCCACGATTTCTATCACTAATCATCAACTACAAGTTGGCGGGACCCCTTACTGCCGAAGCTGCTTTCCCCGACCCTACTACCCTGTATGACTTGCCGACTAATCAGCTTGGCATACAAGTCTTGCACAAAGCAATGAAGGTTACCGACAACCCATTGACGGCAGGTATGATTTCTTTTGCTACTTCTCCTAATCCGGTATGGGGAGCTCCTGTGGATGTAGGTGCCGAAAGACCTCAACAATCACAGGGTCAACCCACATCGATGGTCCCTATTCCCCCAAATTCTACCCGAGCCAAATCGGTTGCCACTAAAAAGAAAAAGGAAATCGGTAATGCCGCACTTGCTGCTATGAATTTGACTCCGAAACAACCTTCGAAGTCTACCCCTGTCATAACCTCTTCTTTTCAGAAGTGGCGGGGCTCCAAATCCCCACTTAAGTCTCGTTCTAAGAGGCTTAGGAAACCCTTTTTGGCCGAACCTCACTATCCTTCTACCGATTCTCAACAATCGGCTGAAGTTGACATTCTCTCCTCTGGGCCAGGAGAATCTGCTAAGCTCAAGCCTACCTCCTCCACTCCCTCTCAACAGGGTTTGGTTGTATAAACGGAGACCCCTATTAAACCTTCATCCACATTTCAACTGATGGATGAAGATGTTGGTCTCCTCTCCAGACCAACGCTCCTCTTCACCACCGCACAACCTAACACCCAGGTTCATGCCCAAAGTATCTACACAACTCGGTGAAGAGCCGGCATTTCCAGGTGTCAGTTAGGGCACCAAGGACTTTCTGGATATGTTGTTCTATGACACCACTTCATTTGATGAAACCGAACACCACATTCCTTCACCCCAAGATATCATTTCAGCAGATATCCTCACTGCCGAAAGAGAAACTTCACCGAAAACCTCCCCACCGAAAATCTCCTCTCCACCGAAACTCTCATCCAAGAACTCTTCTCCACATACACCATCTCCAAAAAAGCCTACCCCTTCTCCTCAATCCACTCCAAAACACTCACCAACCCATTCTCCTTCTTCCTCCACCGACTCCCCACCTGGTTTCCCACCGAAAATGAAACCTCCACCACCTTACCGATGCTTGCCTCATCAAACTCCCTCTCCCTCCGCCGAAAGGGCAGGAACTTCGGCACCACCTTCATATGTGCCAAACCGCTCTCACACTCCTCTCTCAATTCCTACTGAGGTACTTGCCGACATCCAAGATACCAATGACATCATCGTTTTCTTGGGCATCAATTTGAGTGTCTGCAGGGGGAGTTTGATCGTTTTCTGGGCACAATCGGTCACCGAATCACATTACTTGAACAGGGTTCCATTCGAGATCAGGAGATAACTACTTCTCTTTATATTACCAACAAGTCACTTACCGAGTTTTTGGCCTTATTAAGGAGCAAAATATCGAGCTTCTTCGTGTCCATTTAGACTTCTTCAAATGCATGGAGACCATGAAGCAAGATATTCAGGGTCTTGCAAACCCTCTTGGGGATGCCTTGGATGCAATTCTAACAGAGGTTATCAAGATCCTTGACAATAACACCAATCTCACCCTATCTATTGCTGCTCTCAAAAGCGGGTTCTGATGCTTGCAACCAAGAGCTTGCTTTTCTAAGGCAATGGGCCAATAACCAAGATCAGCTGAATGCTCAAATTCAGGAGGCACTCTCCAAGATCAATGCCAAGCTTGATGGAATGCCTGCCTCAGTAGCTCGGTACTGTGTCGATTCTCTCGACATTGACATCGGCGATTCTACCTTTGGCACTGATGATCGTTCTGTTCTTCACCGAATTGACCGCTGCGTGGGCCGTGTGTTAGACAAAGCAGGTCTTTATTCTTTGACGCACACTGAGGGGGAGAAACCATTTGAGGGGGAGCAAATTACCCCTCACATTACAATTACCAGTGTGCGCCGAGAAGAACCTCCTCAACAAAATATTCAGCAACAGGGTCCTTCGACTGAGGGGGAGAAACCAAAAGAACCTCACCACTCTTCTAAACTAGTCGAAGAGTCCAAGGAGGAGCCTTTTCCAAAAAAGGACAAAGGTAAGAAGATACTCAGTCCTGAGGAAGAAGCCGCGGAAGCCAAGCGTCTAAAGGAAGCTAGGAAGAAACAGTTTACCGACGGAACTGGGTGGAGGCTCGCTCCTCCTCCTCCAAAGACTACCTCTGAACTTGGTCTCTTGGCAGAGGAATTCAAAAAGGCTGAGCTAGCTCAATTTCAGCATGATCAATCTCAAAAGCTAGCTCAGAAATTGGCTGAGGAAGAGGCTGAGAAGGCAAAGGTCCCAACCGACGCGGCTAGTGTTAAACTTCTTCACATGGGCGCCTTGGAGGAGTCGACAAAGAAAAATGAAGAGATCAAGGTTATGTGCATTGATTGGTATCACAAGGCTCTCTCTAACCGAAAGAATTCTCTCAAAATCATTGATTTCAAAATTCTTAAACCCTCTAAATAATGTGACACCACTTGGCTAATCATCATAAGGGAAGATCTTTCAAGGTTTGTTGATAGACTTGACTCTCTTCTAAGGTATGTGATAACCGAATGGATGGAGATTATGATGTGTTTAGACAAGAGCAGAAATGTTCTCAGACCTGAAGTTGAAAATTTTACTCATGATCTTCAAAAGAAATTCGGTTCCTACCGAAGGCGGTACAACATTGTTCATACTCCTGCTGAAGAAAAGATAATTGAAGATCTCAGAGCTGACCTCCCTCCTATCTCCAAAGCAAAGTTGAAGTCCTCTAAAAAGGAGGGTGTGTTCTCTCAAATGGCCAAGGAAGGAAAATTTCCAAACGTTTCCAACCTTGACTTATCATTACCGACTTTGGTGCCTCATCGTTCAACCACTGTGCTTCGTGAGCCGATCCAAGGAATCTTCTTCAATGATGCCTTTGGTCAGATCCGTTTCTTTAAAATGAGTCAGATTCCTATTGCTGACACCACTTTCTTGTATGGGATTATTCAAATCATCCCATTACAAGCAATGGATCTCTACGTAGCTGGCACCGACGAACTCAAGAGAAGGAATATCGATCCTCATCTGCCTTTTGAATAGTTCTTTGCTTTTACCTTTTATTGTATTTATCTTCTATTTTTGAACTTGTATTGTAATCTTCTCACAAGATTAATACAATGTGCAACTTTATTTTGAAGTAAATATCTTGTATAGTTTATTATTTCATTCTTTTATACTTGTAAATGTAGGAGACTCTAAAAAATCCAAAAAGAAACAAAAAGAATGGTCTATGTGAAAAATAACCCAAAAGAGTATTAAAAGGGTCAAAATGCATTATTCATGTACCTATCTCTTTTGTTTAAGTATGGGATGACATCATCAAATAGGGGGAGATTGTTGGGTCATCTAAGATTTGAAGATGACCTCCCCTTTTCGGCTTGTATTTGTATATCTGTAAAATGATTGAACATTTTCATACTTAGGAAACTTTATGGTTCTTTGTAATAGCTTAGTTGTGCCTTAAAAAGATCGGTGAATCGAAGATCAACCGAATCCAATATGAAGAAAGTCTACTGATGCGGATCAAGATAAACTTCAAAAGAACTAAGCCAACACTGCCGAAGACATCTTCGGCAGACATCCTCTTTGACGATTTCTATCTACTTCGGCAGAGGCATCATTGCCGAACTCTCATACATCGACAACCTCTGCCGAACATTCGGCAGAACCTCTCACTACCGAACATCCTCTCTGTTCGGTGGTATCTTTATAGCAAATCCTCACGATTTGACTATCCCTCCTCATTCCCAATGT
Source organism: Arctium minus (assembly GCA_954870635.1). Classification (NCBI taxonomy): domain Eukaryota; kingdom Viridiplantae; phylum Streptophyta; class Magnoliopsida; order Asterales; family Asteraceae; genus Arctium; species Arctium minus. Next base: position 74,982,298 of record OX941083.1, on the reverse strand, counting down.
CATTCTGACAAAAGGAATGGAAACTTCTATTGCATAGAGGACATTCACTTGAGTTCTGATCTGATTGAGACTTGATTCTTAAAAGATCTCAAAAAGATTTGAACAAAACATATTTTATTAAGATATTGTCCTATCATAGTACAAAAGCTACCTTTTGTATTTTGATAAGTCACTTCAAATATCTTATAATTTATTGAAGAAATCTCAACTACCCACCTATTAAATGACAAGTGTCCTTTGCATTTAATGCATGGAGTAGTATATAAAGGGTGATGTTCTCTCCTTGCAAACCATGCTTTCAGCTTAAGTGATCTTAGTGCATTTCAAGCAAGTTGTTAGTTTTCTCTCTTTCATAGCTTTTTGTCTTAGTATTCTTTAAAGTTGTGTTGAAAAAGGTTTTCTAAGTGTTAGATTGTTAGGATAGTTTTACTATTCTTTTCCGTAACAATCTTTTGTTAGCTAAGTGTAATTCTTGATATTTATTATCTATAAAGAATTAAAATTAAGTGAAAATTTTGTGTATTGTATTCAACCCCCCCCCCCTTCTACAATACTTGTTTTATCTTATTGGGACTAACAGTGTGTGATGAGGTAAAATGAAAATAGAGTTTGGTTAGATGCGAGCTTAAATGTTAAAAAGAAAAACGGTGTGAGATCAGAGTTAAAAGAGTATGAATACTCTGCACCAACTTTTTCTGAGTCGGGCAACCGCATTACTGATTGTTTCACAACTTTTTCGTGAACATCATTGAAACAGACAGTGAGCCCATGCCAACTCTTGCTTAAACCCCATCAGCTACTCATCTTTTTCTCAACAAAAAGATGTTTCATATTCTTTCTGGGGATGCAACACATATGTTATCTCATCTTCATTTGGAAGATGTGGATATTGAAAAAGAATGAAAGTTGATCCACCTTCGCATTTCGATCATAAACAATTGAGTCTATGTATTACTACTGTTGTCTCAATGGTTTACACATTTTGAGCCTAATATAGCACAAAATGCTTAAATTCTTTCATACACAAGCATGTACACACATAAAATTTGTTTTTCTGTCAGCACGTTCATAGAATTACCTTGTGTTATTCGATGATTGAACGGAAGACCTGAGGAGTGAACATTAATAAAACTCCTTGTACAGTACGTTCATTATACTAAGTAGTTTCGTGCTGCTTACAGGCAATTTTTAACTGATTCTGTTATATCATATATCTATTGGATTCAAGATCATCCAATCTGAAGATCCAATCTAAAGCTAAAGCCGGAAAGTCCACTCTCGATATTAAGTCTAATGTCGTTTGTAATAAAATATCAAAGTTAGTTATATTGTATTTTATTGTTTCTAAGTAACTAGTTACTTTGTTAGTTTATTCAGTTTAGATATTAGTTAGTTTTAATTAGTTTTATATTATTCTTGCAAGTTGTTGTTGCAAGTTGTAAGGTTAAAGTATCTTAGAAGCTAAGATCAGATCTCAATCAGATCAGATCTCTCACATTACACAGATAAGAAAAACACACACAAAAGGTGTAAAACACAGAGAGCTTCTCAAAGATCAAACATCAACCTTGTAATCGTTGTTATTAATCAAAACAGGTTGGTAATCATTTATGTGTTGTTAGTGATAAGAACTTGATATTATTGTGGACCGACAATTGGTATCAGAGCTTGAAAACAGATCAAAATTAAGTTTTTAAACTATCGACTCTGTGTTCTTCATTTCAAAATCATTTTCGAGATTTAGAGTGGTTTTGAGGTTGAAATCGATCAGGTTGTGATCGATATATGTGCTAGATCGAGTTGTTGTTGTTTGATTTCATTATAACTCTGCAATCGAGTCTCATTTTGAGATTTTTGTGTCAAACTGTTAACGTTCAAAAAGTCACTGTTCCATCGATTGATTTTTCAAAAAGTGATTTTTATCAAGATCGAGTGGTAACAATCTGTTCTAGAAGTGTTTGTGGTCATTTTGCTAGAGTTTGGTACTGCTAATCGAAGTCAAAACAGGTTTTTAGTCGATTTTTCGAAGTAACAGGGACGAACTCACGCAAAGTCATGTTTGCGCCAGTTCATTGTCTCGTTTGCACCATCAGTTCATCGCGCAAACATCAACTCGCGCCACCAACAGATCACGCAAACTTCAGTTTGCGCGACCCTCTTGTAACGCAAACCTCAATTCGCGCCAACAACGTGTCACGCAAACCTTGTCTTGCGCCACCAACACTTAGCAAAAATCTTGAAAATCTACTTCGCGCAAAGTTCCATTCATCTGACGAGAATAACATCTCCACTTTGCGCCAATGACTATTAAAGCAAAGTTCGCGTTTGCGCTAGAAGTTCATCACGCAAAGTCAGATTCACGCGACCAACTGCCAACGCAAACTTCATTTTGAGCCAATCATTACTCGCGCAAACCTCAACTCGCGCGATCCTCACTCCGCGCAAACCTCAGCTTGCTCCAACATTCTTCGAAGTTAAACTTTTGCGCCAACACCTTGTAGCGCAAATCATATTTTGCGCCATCCTCTACTAGCGCAAAATTCTGTTTCACGCCACCAACATCTCACGCAAAATTCTTTTGCACCAGCTACCTTGAGCGCAAAGAGTGCCTTTTTCGCCAATACTAGACTCAGTCATTTTCAAAGAATGACTTCCAGAGAAGCCCTAGCAATCGGAACTGACTCAAAACCACTAGTACTCTTCAGGGGAGAGTATGAACAGTGGAAGGATCGGTTCATGGACTTTATTGAAAGACATGAGTTGGGTGAATTCATCAGGAAATCCATAGAAGAAGGGGTTATGAAACCAGTTTATGAGACTCGTATGGAAGGAACTGTGGAAACAGAGTTTGAACTTAAGTTTCATGAACTAGAAGGTGATAATCTCAAAAGAGCAAAAGGTGATAGATTAGCAAAGTCTTATATTCTTCAAGGCATTCCAAACAAAATTTATGTGAAGATAGACAACTATAAGGCCTCAGGAAAACAGATGTGGGATCAGCTAGAAAAGATGATGCTAGGTTCAAAGGTTGGGAATCAGCTGAAAATATCCAACTGCCTAAACAATTATGAAGAATTTAGAGGCAGAGTTGGAGAATCTTTAGAAGAAACTTATGACATGTTTGTGACTTTGCTGAACGAACTAAGCAAGAACAAGGTCACCAAATCGCAAATAGAGCTGAATGTCAAATTTCTCAGCATCCTCCAGCCTGAATGGAAGAGATTTGCTAGGCAGATGAAGCAGATCAAAGATTTAAACGAGATTCCACTTCATGAGGTGTATGAAACCCTCAGATAGAATGAAGAAGAGGTGGATGAAATACTGGATGAAAAGAAGCTGATTGAGAAAACAAGTGTTGACTCAATTGCTCTTGTTGTGAAAAAGAAGAAGAACAAGATGATTATATCTGAACCAGAAGAGATTGAAGCTGAAGCGAACTCTGACTCGGATGACTGTGAACAACTAAAGTAGGCAATGCTTATGTTGACTAAGGCTTTTCAGAAGAAGTTCTACAAGAAGCCAAGTTCTAACAGTCAGAGATATTCTTCTGGTCCGAGCAATTACATTCACAAGGAAAAGGTTGAAGGAAATAGATTATAGCTGAAGCATCTAGTCAGACAGAACCTCCAAAGTGCTACAACTGTGGTAGACTTGGACATTTTGCAAAAGACTGCCGAAGATCCAAAGTCAGAAACTCCGACTACTACAAGAACAAAATGCTTCTTGCAAAGCAACAGGAGGCGGGTAAGGCATTGATGGCAGAAGATGAATACTGACTAGATCATTCAGACCAGGAAGATGACGATGAAAAGAATAACGAGAAAGCAAACATGTGCTTCATGGGCAAGATGAAAATAGATGATGAAGCAGATTCCGATGAATATGACAATGACGAGGTATGTGATTTAACTCAATCTGATTTCATAAATCAAATGCACGCCATGATGTCAAAACTCGAAGAGTTAGAGTCTAAGCTTAAGCGAGAAAAGGGTGTCATTCTTGAACAAAACCAATCAATACAGAAACTTAGCAATGTTGTTGCTGAGAAGAAAGTATTGGTTGAGACTTTACACAAAAACATTGACACCAGCGCCAAAGAACAGACCATAATTCTTCAAGAAGTTACTGAAACAAAGACTAAATTGAGAAAGAGCGAGTTTGATTTCATTGAGCTTACGAAATTGTATTCTTCAACTTCCAAAGAAAACATTTCTTTACTTGCTAAATTAAAAGGTTTGGAAGAGAAGTTATACAAATTAGGTCAAACTGAACAAACCATTCATCTGAACAAACCCAAAGAGGAAATAGAGAAATGGGGACTCGGTTACGAGAATCCTCATTACCTTAAAAATGCTAAATCTAAAGTGCCTGCACTTTATGATTTTAAATTTATGAAACTATCTCGACGAATCCCTGAGCTTAAAGTTTTCTGGACTGGATTGTCAAAAGAGGATGAAGCCAAGGAAACTGAAAAACGAAAGAAATCATCTAAAATTCATCTTCTATTTCGTTATGCGAAGTTGAATAATAGTTATAATGATGATCCTATATATCAAAAGAAAACTCTTTCAAATGACTTCTTTTAGAGTTATTCTGTCAAAGAAATGGAGGCGAAGCCTATTCAAGGTAAACTATATGTCCATCCTCTCATTTTGGAAAGTAAAATTTCTGAACTCGAGAATTTTTTAACAAATGAAAGACTTTTGATTAATATTGAACAAAAAGTTTTTTCAACTGTGTTTCAAAATGTTGTTCTTTCTAAAGCTTCAAAATCTAATGATAATTTTGGTCTAACTGATGGAGGGTTTGATTTTCTAAACTCTTACGGTAGTTTGGATGGTTGTTTTGATAAATTTGATTTTAATGCGAAACTTCCTAACCATTCATCTTTTGTTGTAAAATCATTGGGAAGAACCAGTACGCCTGTAAAAAGTGCAAAATCAACAAAAGTTGATAAATCAGTCTCTATGAAAGCTAAGAATGCTAAAGGTAAGATTAAATCTCAGCATTCACAGAAACCGATCACTACTGGTAACCTAAAGAAGAAGAATTCAGTTGTAGCTCACAAGTCTAACTCACAAGTTTTAACTGTTTCAGATCTGAGCAAGAAAAGGCCAGAAGTTAAATCTCAATGGAAACCAAAACAGGAGACTGGCAAGACTGTTAAATATTTTTGTACTGTTGATTGTAATAAGACTTCGCCTAGTAAAGATGTTTTAATTGCTGATGTTGCTATTTTGAAACCAAAATTTGTCGTTTATCGCAAGAAATACTCTATGAAGCAATTATTTCAGTTATCTTTATCTGCTAGAAAGTCTTCATATTAAGATAAACATGTTTATGCTTCTTGTCAAGACTCTAATGTTTGGTTTGGAAATAATCATGTGCACTCATATCATTCTCATGCTTCAACTGACTTTAAAATGAAAAGAGGACCCAATTTCCAATGGGTACCAAAATCTTGTGCTAACACAGTTGGATCCAAATTTCAATAGGTACCAAAAGCTAAATCTGTGTTGCAGGAACCCAAAGTTTAAGAGGGAGCTTATGGAAATGACTTCTAGACAAAACAGTCTAGGACTCGTACCTCAAAGAACAATGGTTCTTGAGCAAATCAGCTCAAGACCCGGACTTCAATGTCAATTAGGCTTTTGAACAAATCAGTTCAAGACCCGCACTTCAATGCTCATAAGTCTTAAAATTTATTTTATGACTATCTAAATATGTTGTATCATAATTTCTCTTGTGCAGATCCATCATATGTGGTACTTGGATAGCGGATGTTCCAAGCATATGACTGGACAAAAAGGTATGTTGACCAACTTTACAGAGAAGTACCGCGGAACAGTTAGATTCGGGAACGATCAGTTTTCACCAATAATGGGTTATGGTGATATGGTACACAACAAGGTCACGATCAAGAAGGTGAGCTATGTTGAAGGCTTAGGACACAATCTGTTCAGAATAGGCCAGTTCTGTGACAAAGGCTTACAGGTCAATTTCAAAGCCAAGAGGTGTTCTGTTCGCACTGAAGAAGACGATGAACTCTTGGTCGGCACTCGAAAGACCAACCTCTACACAATCAATTTATCAAGCGTCTAAACTGACAAGGAAGTGTGTCTACTATCTAAAGCATCGATGCAACAAAGCTGGCTATGGCATCGACGACTCTCTCACCTCAACTTTAGGTACATCAACAAGTTGGTCAGTGGAAAGTTAGTTAAAGGACTTCCAGGGCTGAAGTATGAAAAAGAACATCTTTGTGCAGCATGTGAAAAGGGAAAGATGAAGAGGGCTCCACATAAACCAATGCCTGAACCAAGTACAAGCGCTCAATTAGAGTTGTTGCATATGGATCTCTGTGGTCCGATGCGAACGCAAAGTCTAGGCGGAAAGAAGTACATACTAGTTATCGTGGACGATTACTCGCGATACACTTGGGTCAAGTTTCTACGTTCAAAAGATGAGACACCTGATGTTCTCATTACATTCCTGAAGACGACCCAAGTGAATCTGCAGAAACCGGTCAAGATTTTAAGAACAGACAACGGCACAGAGTTCAAGAACAAGAAGGTTGAAGAATATCTCGAATATGTCGGGATATCACATCAATACTCTTCTACTCGTACGCCTCAACGGAATGGAGTGGTTGAAAGAAGGAATCGTACTCTAGTCGAGGTTGCTCGTACTATGCTAAGTCAATCTAACTTACCTCTATTTTTATGGGTTGAAGCTGTATCGACTGCGTGCTACACTCAGAATCGCTCCATGATACACCGCAGATTCAAGAAGACTCCTTATGCTTTAATCAACAACCGAACACCGACAATCAAATATTTCCATATATTTGGGTGTAAGTGTTTTGTTCTATACGATAGAGAGAGTCTGAACAAGTTCAGTGCAAAGGCGGATGAAGGCATCTTCATTGGTTATTCCTCTACATCAACTGCATACCGTGTATATCTAAAGAAGTCAAAGACGGTTATTGAAAGCATCAACGTTACGTTTGATGAAGAGATGGCTTCTGAACAACACAGTTCAGAACCCGTTATAACCGGAGTACTAGCTTCTGGCCAAATCAGTCCAGAACCTGCGTCTCAAACGAACAAATCAGATGAAGCATCAACATCAACTAATCATTTATCTGATTTAGATTTATTATTTGAACTGTTTTATGATGAATTTCTTGGATCTAATGTAAAGAAATCTGTTATGGTTGACAGGATGGACGACTCAACGACTACTCATCCAACCATGTCAGATATCCCTATTGAATCTAACTCTCAGATTCAACAAGAAATTCCAGTTCAAATGCCAACTCCAACAGTTGAAGCTGCGACAAATAATGAAGAGACAGAAGTTGTTGCATCAGTAGGATGTTCTGTACAGACTAATCTACAGCCGGACGAAGTTGTACCTGCTGAGACTTCTGCACCTACTACTTCAACTGCAATCATCATTCGTCCTGACCAAATTGAAGAAGGTACAAGTGGATTCATAGATGATACTATTGATATATATTCATATAATCCACTACCTCATGAACATAAATGGACCAAAGAGCATCAGATAAGCCAAATCATTGGCAATCCAACAAAACCAGTGCAAACTAGGTCAACATCAATGAATATGTGCATGCATGACTCCTTTCTGAGCAAGTTTGAGCCAACTTGCGTATCAGAGGCACTTGCTGATCCAGAATGGGTGATTTCAATGCAAGAAGAGTTGAATCAGTTTGACGCACTTAAAGTCTGGAGACTCGTACCAAAACCTCAAGGTAAAACCATTATAGGTACGAAATGGGTTTTCAAGATCAAGAAAGACGAAGATGGTACCGTTATCAGAAACAAAGCAAGACTTGTAGCCAAAGGATACAGACAAGAGGAAGGAATAGACTACGACGAGACTTATGCTCCTGTGGCGCGTTTAGAGGCAATTCGAATGTTTCTAGCCTACGCAGCCCACAAGAACTTCACGATTTTTCAAATGGACGTGAAAAATGCCTTTCTGAATGGCATTCTAAAAGAAGAAGTCTACGTCTCACAGCCAGAAGGTTTTGTCAATGAAGAGAAGTCGAATCACGTCTACATTCTCGATAAAGCACTCTATGGACTGAAACAAGCTCCTCGCGCCTGGTATGATGTCCTATCTCAATTTCTAGTCAAGTCTTGTTTTACAAAAGGTACAGTAGATACCACTTTGTTTATCAAAAAGGAAAAAGCCGATATCATTCTTATTCAAATCTATGTAGATGATATTATTTTTGGCTCTACAAATCATAAATACTGTAAGAATTTTTCTAACCTTATGGTGTCAAGATTTCAGATGAATATGATGGGAGAGATGAATTTCTTTCTTGGATTACAAGTAAAACTATTTTCATCGGGTATTTTTATCAATCAATCAAAATACATTCTTGAAATTCTTCGGAAATTCAAAATGGAAAATTCAAAACCGATTGGTAACCCAATGGCACCAGGTACTAAGATTGGCAACGATCCTTCGAGAAAGGTTGTTGATGTTAGGACTTATAGAGGAATGATAGATTCTTTAATGTATCTTACTTCTAGTAGGCCAGATATAATGTTTTCAACATGCTTATGTGCAAGATATCAGGCTAATCCTAAAGAAATCCATTTGTCTGCAGTTAAGCGCATTTTTAGGTATCTGAAGGGGACTGCAGATCTTGGTATGTGGTATCCTAAAGATACTAGCATTGAACTAACAGCGTATACAGATGCAGATCATGCTGGTTGTATGTTAGACAGGAAGAGCACGTCAGGACATATACAGTTCCTCGGTGATAAACTCGTAAGTTGGGCATCGAAGAAGCAACTTTGTGTTTCAACTTCAACGGCCGAAGCAGAATATGTAGCTGCCGCTAGCTGCTGTTCTCAGGTCTTATGGATGAGAACTCAATTGCGCGACTACGGTTTCCACTTCAACAAAATCCCAATCTACTGTGACTCCAAGAGCGCCATCGCAATATCAGCGAATTCTGTTCAACACACAAAGACCAAACACATAGATGTCAGGTATCATTTTATCAAAGATAATGTAGAGAAAGGAACAATTGAACTTTTCTTTGTAAAAACTGATTATCAATTTGCTGATTTGTTTACCAAACCTTTAGACGAAAAGAGGTTTACCTTTCTTGTCTCTAAGCTTGGTATGCTAAATCTTAAGGTCTAATCAGTAGTTACCTATCAAAGTTTTCTAATTGCATACTTTTTCATCATTTCTTCATTCTTATTTCTAATTGATATCTGCACATTAACAATTTGTTCATGATCCAAGGGGGAGTATGAGAAGAATTGACAGTTGGTCAATATTATTTTGAGGGGGAGCTCACTAATTTCTGCATTTACCTTTTATGCCAAATTTTTGTAATGCATGATTTTAGGGGGAGCTTGTCAAATCAAAGGAGTTTGGATATGACTTCTGATTATTTCTGATCAGAACTCGTACTTTAATAGTTTTACTGCTTTTTGTCTTTTCAATTTAAGTGAATAAATTTGCTTTGACTTGACATAAGACTTTTGCAGAATTTTTGAGAGAAGCTTACAAGTTCATATGTTTATGACTTTACGCTTAGCTTCATGAGATGTAAGATCGAACGTAAAGGTACAATCCTTTATCTTAATCTCATAAATGGTTGAAAGAAGGATAACTTTCAATCATTTGAAAACATTGTTCTTAAATGTTCAAATCACTTCCCGATTCTCAAATCGAATTCACGAATTGGAAGTGTGACTTTAAATGTTTTCAAGATCTAATTGTGCTTTAACTGAAATAGTTAAACCAATCTGAGCATCATATGCATTATAGGAAAACATGATTTCTTTGTGCTAGGAATTAACACAACTTCTATTAAATCACCTTAACCAGTGATTTCTACCCAAGAGGTTAATCCATAGTGATTGAGTGTGAGAAGACAAAAGAAATGAGTGTGTCAAACAGAAAAAGAGAGTAAGCTAAATGTTTAAAAGAAAGAGGGTGTGAGAACAGAGGTAAAAGAATATCACAACTCTGCACCAACTTTTTCTGAGCCGGGTAGCCACATTTCTAGTGTTTCATATTTCTTTGGTGAACATTATTGAAACAGGAAACTAGCCCATGCCAACTCTTGATCAAACCTCACCATCTACTCATTTTCTACTCAAATAGAAAGTGTTTCACATTTTCTAAGGGGAAGCAACACATTTGCTATCTGATTTTCATTTGGAAAATCTGGATATTGAAAAGAAGGAAGTTTGCCCCACCTTCGTACTTCAATCATGCACATTGAGTCTGTGTTTAACTTACTGTTGTCTCAGTGGTTTACACAATATTGAGCCTTAAAAGCAATCATCAAGTGCTTAATTCTTTCTATCACTTGCACGAACACACAAGGAATTTGTTTCTTTGTCATAACGTTTATAGAAATTTCCTTTGTGGTGTTTCGATGATTAAATGGAAGCCCTGGGGGAGTCAACATCAAACAACTCCTTTCCAAAGTGTATTCGTTACACACAGTGACTTAGTGTTACTGACAGGCATGTTAACTGATTCATTAGTTGATTCAGGTGTTACATGATTATTTTGTCTAGAATTGCAAAGATCTGGATGAATATCTTTTGAATTGACGGATCAGAGGCTCCAAATGACAGACATTTCTTACTCGAAGTTTTGATGACGTCATTACAAGGGGAAGAATCTAAAGCTTGAAGAAATGTTCAGTCCATTACACGACAAGACCAAGAAATGCGATATCAAAGTATTCTGAAGACATGCTGATTTCAGATAAATTTTCTTTGAAGATACTTTGCTAAAGCATTCCGAGCTAGAGAAAGAGATTGCATCTTCTGAGCTGAAAAAGAAGATCTTGATCCAAAGGGGGAGATTGTTATATCACATATCTATTGGATTCAAGATCATCCAATCTGAAGATCCAATCTAAAGCCAAAGACGGAAAGTCGACTCTCGATATTAAGTCTAATGTCGTCTGTAATAAAATATCAAAGTTAGTTTTATTGTATTTTATTGTTTCTAAGTAACTAGTTAGTTTGTTAGATTATTTAGTTTAGATATTATTTGGTTTTAATTAGTTTTATATTATTCTTGCAAGTTGTTGTTGCAAGTTGTAAGGATAGAGTATCTTAGAAGCTAAGATCAGATCTCAATCAGATCATATCTCTCACATTACACAGATAAGAAAAACACACACAAAAGGTGTAAAACACAGAGAGCTTCTCAAAGATCAAACATCAACCTTGTAATCGTTGTTATTAATCAAAACAGGTTGGTAATCGTTTATGTGTTGTTAGTGATAAGAACTTGATATTATTGTGGACCGACAGATTCATTTGTTGATTCAGAGTTATACTCTTATTTGTTTGAATTTGAAAAGATTCGGATAAATACATTCTATGAATTGATGGATTGTTCAGTTATCAGTTTGAGGAAATATCATATACGAAAAGAGGTCAGAAAATGGTTTATGACATTTCTTGACGAAGTTTTGATGATTTCTATGCTCTACATCATAAAAGGGGGGGAAATAATTTCAAGAAATGTTGTTTGGAGAACAGATTTTGAAAGTCACGGGGATAAATAATCAAGAAATGACAGAAATTTGAAAGGTCTATTTCAGAAATATAGGGAGAATGTTCAGAATGAAAGAGAAAGTTCAAAAAGAATTCTGAAAGATTGATGAAGTTTACTGAAATTTTCTTTGAAGATTATTTGATGAGGCAACGTGAGTTGAATCTGAAAAAATTTCTTTTCTGAAGTCTGAAAGAGTTTTTCATAACCCTGGGGGAGATTGTTAAAATTTCTTGAAGATGTTTTTCATAGACTTTAGGGGAGAACATTGGAAAACTGAAGAGACTTAAAAGAAAGAAAGAGATTGTTACAGTTTTTGAAGATGATCAATGTTATTTTTCAAAATAGAAAGATTGTTTGTCAAGACATAAAGAGAGAGATTATTCTTTGATGCTGAAATTAGTTTTGAATCCAAAGGGAAGGTTAAATGCTTATCTTTATGTAGATGCTAAAGTGAGAGATTGAATTTGTTAAAGATCAAACAAGGGAGAGATTGCTCGTTAATGCTAAATTTCTTTTTGAAGATGATCTTGAATCTAAAGGGAGAGATTGTTAGTACACAAAAGTTGGATCCAAGATCATTTGGATAGAAAGTCAAAGCCCAAGTCAACTCTCAAAGCAATTGTCAAAGGGGAAAGTCAATGTCTTCTAAAGTCAAAGTGTTTTAGTTAGCTTGTGTTGTTTTGTCTTGTATTGATAGATAGTATAAATAGGTTTTGTCTTGTTGTAAGCGTGTAGCACTTTAACAGATTTTGTATCCTAGTGAGAGAAATATTGAGAGAGAAATAGATATACGACTTGTATAAACTGTGGATTGATTGATTGAATAGATATGGCATTTGGCATATGAAATTGTTGTTATCTTGATTGAATTTACACATTGTGGGACACACAATAATGGTAAAGGCCCAAAACCGTATAGTTCATATATAAGGTTTAAGAATGACCATTTTCAAGAATTTACACTTTTAAGATCAAAATAGATTAAAGTACTATAATCAAAACTCATGAGTTGAGTAAAATCCCAAAATAATCCATGACTCTAAAAACGGTCCATAAATACCCCAACGCATACGAAAATTTCATCAAAACCATTTATAACCCAAATTGCACATATTAGAAGTTAAATCACTATTTTGCCCAAATTCTCCAAATATCCGAGAAATCTCATTTAGTTGATTAAATCCCTTTTTTGACGACTAAAACACCCAACAACGCATCATAAATCATGTATAAAGGTTTGATAATCTAAATATGCTCAAATATCCAAATAATCACAAAACTCATCAAATATAAAGTGAGCATATGAAAGTATGTTCAAGACCCAAAATACTTACATTTTGACATGTATATAGTTTTGTAAAGCAACTAGAACTCACATTGCTAGATTTAGGCTAAATATAGGTTTTACCCCCAAAACTTGAGTCTCCTTTGATGAAGACTTGAAATCTACCAAATAATCTCCTAGATCTTAGATCCAATACATCCACAAAGTTACCTTCACGACACAAGTCATCAAAATCAAACCAAAGTTGAAGGATGAATGGGAAAATTATGAAAACATCAAACCCTAACTTAACAATAATGGGGTTACCTAAACAAAATACTCTTGGATCCTCCAATATACTTCCATTCTCTTGTTCTAATATTGAAGATCTCTTCAAACCGAGATCATAGAAAAAAGAATCACCAAAATTGGAGTTGAGATGAAGAAGTCATGAGGAAAGAAAGATGATCCAAGAAAAATCGGACTTTATACAGACATCGGTGTCTCGTGTGACTTTCCATGCGACCTCTCCAAAGTCGCCCCAAAAACTTTTTTTTGAACAGCAAGTTAACACACACACACGTTCCCGGGGTATCCGGGCTACCACTTAAGGGTGCCACCCGACTAATCCCCGTCGATCATGACCCAACCCAATTAAGGGTACCACTATGTGGCAGGCCCATGATCATGGATGTCACAGGATGCTCACCACGGGGTTCGAACCTGGGTAGTCAGGGATACCATCCACTGACCCCCCCCCCCAGGATGTTACCTTACCACTAGGCTACAACATGAAGGACAATCACGGTTTTGGCCATAAATTCTTCGTTTTGGCTCCGATTTTGCTCGGAAAAGAACCGTTGAACTCGTATTCGAACTCTTTATCCAACAAGACTATAAAATCTAGGATTTAAGCCCAAAATATTATTTCTTCTATTTCTCGTAAAAGATCGATTTATATATTAACTTGAAATCATACATACCCAGAAGTCAGGGTATTACAATTTGACACTTTAGTCCTTGGTTTAGGTCCTTCACTGCTTTGCATATGGATCCCATTTTGGGATGTTCATATTTGTTCTACAATAAAAAAAAACCATGTTACAGAGCAGTGTTTTTCGAGTTGGGTTCAAGACAATAAATATAGTCATTTGGTGAACCAATATTCTTCATCGACGTGTTTAATCGATCTCTCTCTCTCTCTCTCACGCTCTTATTTCGTATATTTGTGTTATTGTTATTCAAACAGATTTCAAACAAACAAATATTTCAAGGAAAAAAAATTATTCCTATGCAATTCTTTGGTTAAAAAAATACCAAGTCTTTTGTCAACTAGCATTTCTATGCAAATTGATTTTTTTTAATTTATTATTAGTTTCTTTGTGTGGCACCCCAAAGTGGGGCACATAAATAAAAATGAAAAGAAAAGAAAAAGAAAAATAAAAAGAAAGGGAAAATTAAATTAAATAAATAAAAAATGTGAAGAAAAACGTCGAAAAAAGCCAATCATGTCGGTTAACGAAAGTGAGAAGTGAGAAAAAATGAGTTATTGATCAATTGAACTAAAAGTGAAAGAAAAAGTCAAATAAGGGTGAAAATGTAAGTTTGGCCAAACCTCTGAAGCCAGGGGTCCGAACGTAGTTTCTGAAAGTTCAGGAGTGGTGTCAGACGTCAACAGGTCTGATAGTCCCTGAATTCAAGTTTCTAATCACAAACAATTAACACAAACAAGATTAGTAAACTATCTGTTGCAATTTCAATTCACAAATCAAAATATTATAATTATGTTTATGACTTTCTCTCTCTACAAGTCTCTTTCTCTCTCTACAACATTCTTTCAGATTGCGTACAAAACTCTTCAAGTCATATATCTATTAGACACAAGAAACAAACTATTTATACTAAGCTATAAAACAAAAAGCTAAAACAAAATACAATAACTTTGACTTTTATTATACTTTGACTTTCACTGAGAGTTGACTTTCCAGCTTTTGACTCTTGTACTTTGACCTCTGGTCTTCATGATCTTGTATCCAACATAAACATGCTCTAACAATCTCCCCCTTTGGATTCAAGATCATCTTTGAAAGATTTTGCAATTCAGTCTTCTCTTTAGGCTTCATTTTTACAATCTCCCCTTTGTAACAAATTTCTTCTTTAAGAACAAACATTGCAATCTCCCCTTTCTTTGACTGTATTCTTCCCAAATCTGTCTTTGAAAAAAAATATTAACAATCTCCCCCAAATATGATATGTACGATCTTCAATAATCTCTTCAAGGTTATAAGAAACCTCTTTCAAACTTCAGAAAGAAATTATCTCTATTTTCAGCTCTGTTTGCTTTAGCAACTAACCATCAAAGAAAATTTCTGTAAATTCTCAGCACATCTTCAGAAATCTTTAACTTTGTATCCTTCTTTCACAATTAACCTTTGATCTCAAACAATTCTTTAACTTTGAAATTTCTGACACAGACATTTCTTTAATTCATCTCCCCCTTTTTGATGAATAGAGCATCTATAGCATCAAAACTTTCACAAGAAATGTCTTTATATGTTCTGACCACTGATCTTACAAACGGAGCCTCTGATTCGTTGCCAATTCGAACAAAATATTCATCTAGATCTTTTCAAATCCATACAAACTATGAAAGTAGCACCTGAATCAACAAATGAATCAGTTAATATGCCTGTCAGTAACACAAAGTCACTGCATGTAACAAATACACATTGTAAAGGAGCTTTTGTAATGTTCACTCCCCCAGGGCTTCCATCCAATCATCAAAACACCACAAAGGAAATTTCTATGAATGTTATGACAAGAAAACAAATTCCTTGTGTGTTCGTGCAAGTGTTAGAAAGAATAAGCATATGATGATTGCTTTTATAAAAGGCTCAACATTGTGTAAATCACTGAGACAACAGTAGATAAACACAGACTCAATGTGCATGATTGAAGTGCGAAGGCGGGGCAGACTTCCTTCTTTTTCAATATCCAGATTTTCCAAATGAAAACCAGATAGTGTATGTATTGCGTCCCCTTAAAAAATATGAAACATTTTATTGTTGAGAAGAAAATGAGTGGCTGGTGGGGTTTTTAACAAGAGTTGGCATGGGCTATTTGCCTATTTCAATAATGTTCACGAAGAATTGTGAAACATTAGTAATGTGGCTGCCCGGCTCAGAAAGTAGTTGGTGCAGAGTTTGATATTCTTTTACTCTGTTCTCTCACCCTCTTTCTTTTAATCATTAAGCTCACATCTAACCAAACACTCTTTTTCATTTTATCTCAACGCACAACCCACACTCATTTCTTTTCGACTCCTCACAGTCAATCACAATAGATTAACTTCTTGGGTAGGAAACACTGGTTAACGTGAATCCATAGAAGTTTCATTTAAGTCCTAGCACAAAGAACCCATATTTTCCTATGAAGCATATGTTGCTCAAAATGGTTTAACTTGAACAGTTAAAGCTCAAATACAAGTCAGATGTTTGTATGCTCAGAATATAATCATGAAGATATGAGCATTTTAAACATTGAAGATATTTTCAAACAAGTAAATTGAATGAATAGACATGAATACAAGAGACTTGTTTGAAAATCTGACATTGTATGAAAATGATCAGAAAGAAATGATATAGCTGTTTAGGTTTATGGTAAAAAATAAAGGATATTGTCTATATGAAACAAAATATAGACATTCTTGAAAGGAAAGTTTTAGAAATATATTAACGCTCAATATTCGTTGAAGTTCAAGCGGGGTGTCTTACCATCAAAAAATATGTTTCAAATTTGAGACATGGTAAGAACATTTTAAACAAGAAGTCAAACCGGTGTGTGTGAATACTTGAAAGTATATAGAAAAGACAATACGCAAGTATTTATCTTTGGAAACACACGGCTTGTAAAACATTCAAACTCAAACAAAATGAAAACATTTAAAATCACACTTCCAATTCATGAAATCTGTTTAAGAATCGGGAAGTGGTTTGAACATTTAAGAATATGTTTTCTATGATTGAAAGTCGTCCTTTTTTCAACCATATATGAGATTAAGATAAGAAATTTAACCTTTGTCGTTCAGTCTTAAATCTCATGAAGTCAAGCTTAAATCATAATGATATGATCTTGATAGCTTCTCTCAATCTGCAAAAGTCTCAAAGTCATGTCAAAGCAACTTTATTCACAAATTTATTGAAAAGTAAACAACATAAAGCAGTAAAACATTGAGTGAACGAGTTATGATCTGAATTAATCAGAAATCATATCCTTACTCCTTTTGATGTACTCATAAACTCCCCCTAAATTCATGCATCACAAAAATTTGGCAGTTAAGTAAATGCAAAAATTCTATAAACTCCCCCTCAAAATAATGTTAATCATCTTAAGGTCTTGTCTCACTCCCCCTGAGATCATGAACAAAATGTTAAAGTGCAGATATCCTTTCAGAATTAATGATAAAGAAATGATGAAAAATTACAATAAAAGAAACTTTAATAGGTAATCGCTGATTAGATCTTGAGATTTAGCATACCAAGCTTAGATACAAGAAAATTGAAACTCTTTTCATCTAATACCAAACCAGAGGGACCTGTTTTGTAAATATATTAAATCTGAAAATTTTCAAATTTAAAAATGACAGGACGATTTGTAGCTTCTTATTGGCTCCAATTTTTAACTAGTAAGACAAAAAAATCATATAAACAAAGGTAATCGGTTGGAAAGCAGATGGGTTCAAGAAAAGCGAGATTTGATTGAGATTATAAAGAGAAATCGGAGGTTGAAGTTCGGTGTCGAAAAGCTCTGTTTATCGACGATTTGAGGTAAAATACCTAACCAAATTTCGAGTTCTTTATATGGTTAGCTTCGTTTTTATGTCCTTTATCGAACCTTAGTAACCTTATGTCTCAGATTTTGGTTTAGAATGTCTGATTTTGCGTTTTATTACTGATTTTCGAGTGGGTTTTTAACCCAAATTTTAAATGAGCAAATAGGACTCAATACTTGATGGTTTTTGTTGATTTTTGTTCCTATGGTTGAGGAAAATGATCTTATAGAATTTTAGTAAAAGAAACCTGCGAAAACAATAGAATATTGAGGCCAATCGGTCTCAAAACTTGTTGCCGACGAGTTTAATCATGTTGATGGTTTGTCCGGATGTTGCAGCAGGTATAGGTTGGTTGTTGGGCCGACATTTGAGTGATGTAGATGGGTTTGCTCTTTATTTAAATGGTGTAGCTCTATAAATTAAGTTATTTGGGCTTTAGATACAATCAATTAATTTGGGCTTAAATATTAAGCCCTAATTATCTAAATGATATTAATTAATTAATTAGTTTTTAAACTAATTAATATATGTAACACCCTAAATTCTGGAAATAGCAACTGATTTAAAATTTTCTAAATACATCGATAAATGCTACATCTCCAATCACAATTTATTATTTAACCTCAATACACACATTTCATTCTATACAAACATTCTATAATAAGGACGGGTGCTACTAAAACCCAATAATAGTCACTATCTCCAAACTTCGGAAGACTTCACCAACTACTTACACTTGCACAAAGCTAAGGCTCAACTCTTCATAGCTGATAGAACCAAACCCCAACTGGAATCTGATGCACAGGTTAGGCTTAACGCCTAGTGAGCTCAAGAGTTTTCAACATGAAAAAGATATCTTTGAAAAGAGGTAATGCAGTTTAAATCATAATCTTTCAAGATTATATGCTTGAACATGAAAACGACTCTTTTTCCAATAATATGCATTTTGGGCAAAGAAACACCAATATAAACGTTTTCAACTCCGAACTACTTCGGGGACAAGATTCCAACATATAACGTTCTTTCGTAAATTAAATTAAACCCAAAACTCGCTCTAAATGAGAATATAAATCAAACTCCCAATAGGAGAAAAGCAGGTAAGACTTTATATCCCAAAACACCCAAAACACGGGTGGGGCGTAATATTCAACCCATAAATCATGGATAAAAATCCATTTATACAAAACGTCACCGAAAAACTAGGATAATAAAACTCAATACCCAAAGTAACACTTTTCAGTGACGGGGAAGACCCGATTCCATAAAATGTGACGGTACACAAAGTAAGCCCATTTTATGTTGTTAAGACTAGTCATATAAACAGAAGTACACGTAAGGGATGTCAGGCTCAGTGTCTTTAAACGTACACCCACGGGATATCAACTTCAACCGCGAAAGGTCCTTACGTTGAGTCCCTCATCCAATATCGTAATACTTAGCACATAGGACTTATAGCCCAATTTGATGCCTAAACGTGCCTCAATGTGGAAAACTATCGTTCCATCATTGGACGTAATGATTCCAAGCGCAAGGGATGTCAAGCTCAGTGGCTTTAAACTTACACCCACGGGATATCAACTTCAACCGCGAAAGGTTCTTACGTTGAGTCCCTCATCCAATATCGCAACCAAAGCTCGAAGTCGAGTTATCAAAACTGGACAAATGTTCTAAACCCAATCATAATAAAATACCGAGCCATAGGATCAAACAACTAAATGACTCATTGCTAAAAGCAATACAATGCGATAAAACGCACACGACCAAACTCCAACACCACTTAAGTTGAAACGGGTCATTTTCCAAATAAAACAAGTTTACACCATTAACCCCTTTCAAAACGTCTCATAACACAAGGTTAAACATTTCTCCCAAAACACACTTAAAAGAGCATTTACACCAAATGACTTATACCCGTAAAATAACTCGTTAAAATTGTCGGTGATTAAGATTTGCCCATCAAAATCCTTGGAATGCGTCTTTTCCCTAAACCCAAAAGAAGTACAACGTCTGAAATATTCACGAGGTCGGGAATGACCAAAACCCAATAACTCACGCGTTGATACATTAAAAACATCTCATGACACGAACTATATGCATATTTCCAACAACACAAAAGTGTATTTTTACCAAATAATCCCCATTTATGCAATTCATTATTAAAACATTTTCTTTAATGGCTTATTTATCAAAATGCCTCAAAAGTCCCAAAATGGGTGTTTCACCATGCTTATAAAACTAAACATTTCAAAATAACCAAAACTTATCAGGTGATCAGCAGTTAACAAATTCACGTAGAACACAAAACACCTTAAAATGAACAGTTTGGCATGTACACCGTTTTCACAAATCAACTTGAACTCACCTTGCTAGATTTAGGCTAAATCTAGATTTTACCCCAACTTGAGCTCCTTTGAAGAAACTTGAATCTTCAAGGTCAAAACTTCCATAAACCTAGATACATAAATTTCCAACCATAAATATTCATATTCAACCATATAGAATCGTTCCCCAAACATCTTGTATCATAATCTCCATTTTTGGCCAAAAACCCTAACTTGACCCAAACTTCCAAAATCTTACAAACCGAAATTGAATGAATCAAACACTAGGAAACCATCAATGGAGAATTTATATCACCTAATAAGGTTTACAAATGGAGAATGTAAACTTACCACTTAAGTTTTGGTGAAAACCTAGAAAACCCCAAATTTCTTGAAAATGGAGGTGATGATAATGAACTCTTGATCCTTGCTTCCACTCCACCACCAAATACTCTTGGATCTTCCCAAAACTAACAATCTAACCTTGAAAATCTCTCAAAAATGAAACCATAGCATTTTGAATCGCCCAAAACGGAATAGAAATGAGCAATATATGACCAAATGAAGAAAATCCCGAATTTATGCACTGTGAGATTGGCGCGACCCTGACATGTTACAGTGCCATTTGTCACTGTAGCGGGCACTGCCGCGCAAGATGGCGCGATCCTGACATGCAACAGTGACATTTGTCACTGTAGCAGGCACTGTCGCGCAAGATGTACCGAGGGTCCCTTGCCTCGCGCGACCCTGCCATGCTAGAGTGCCATTTGTCACTGTAGCGGGCACTGTCGCGCGGAATATACCGAGGCCTTTTTCGACGGCTTTCCCGACCGTTTTCACAGTCGTTCTTCAACCATTCTTCTGGACATTCCTCGACCTTTATTCCCGACCGTTCTCTCGAAACATTTGATGTTTTTATACCAGTTATCCTGCCATTGCCATAATTACATGGCACATTCGTTGGGACGACCAACCACTTGGTAATCGCCGTTGCTATTGTGACATATGTCACAACTGCATGATACTATAGCCGGGACTACCACACTTTCAGTACCATTGGTGCTATTGTGACAGATGTCACAACTACATGGCACTATAGCCGAGACGACGATACTCTCAGTACCATTGGTGCTATTGTGACAGGAGTCACAACCACATGGCACTACATCCATACTTTATATGTGGTTCTTCCTTCACCTATTCGCCCAGTTCAACACTTTTCTTTAATTGGGATAGACATTCAGGCTGCTATAATCCTCCCAACCTTAAAAGAGATTTCTTCCTTGAAATCTAATTCGTACACAAAACATTTTAATACTACACAATGATGAGTATCAATCCGATAATTGTCTTGTCATATACTACTCCTAAAAGGGTAACATTCTGAAGATATAAGCCTCTAAAATAACATCATTTTCACAAAACGACCAATTCATTCCCTCCAAGGATGCGTCTCAATCCCAATTCATCCATAAATAATGTTCGATGACCACTTTACAAAACCTGTCAAGATGATTTTCGTGAAGACTCTCACATCTAATATCCACCCTGATACATTACACTTATACCAGAGAAAACATCGAATCTTACTGGATTAATTTCTAACCACATGATCTCGATTGCCTCCCAACCTTTGGTGACACATACTACCTCAAGGGTAGCTCGTGATCTCAACCTCTCATTGACTAATCCGACCCAGCTCAACTCAATTCTGAATCCGTATTCCAATGACCAACACCAACCGAAAGAATTCCCAAAATTTCTTAATAATTCACCCTTGATATTGTTAAAGTCTTCTTCCCAAGGACGTACCAATACGCCTTCCGGGGATTTGGTTAATCCAGATTAGGCTATCACACAACCCGATCTATTTTCAAACTTCAAACATTCCATCAATATGAGCCTTACCCCATCAAGAATATCATATACATCAATACTTAATTACCAACATCTAATTTCCTTTAAATTCCACCCCGGTGAGATTAACATTTCTCATGATCCCACGGGGATACTTCCAAACATTCCAAAGATCATTGACCTCAAAAGAACAAGTCGGCTTATACTGAGTCGATCCCCAAAAGATTTAAAGTTGACACCTAATATGGAATTAAAAACCCCAAATCATACATCTTTACAAACAAACCATAACATCATCATTATTCACGAATACCCATTAAGATGGTACACCACCGACACATAACATGTTGCCGCACAATTAACCCACTAGTTCAAATCCATCCATACGTAAACGACCGCACAAGGCCTTAACCTTAAGTTTTACCGAAAGGGGAAAGATCACCACTTACACAACCGAGATTATAACATCAAACTAATACCTTAATTATACATACACAAACAGACTTCATGAAGTCAAATTCCCAACATTCAAATCTGTCCACAATTTGGGTCGTCCGCCATTTCCAATTCTCAAGGACTCCTTTAGTCCCCACTTACAATTCCTTTCATAACAGGGGTTTAAATCTGTAGCTCTAATGAGTTCAAGGTTTTGCAATTATAGGACTCAACAAATATGCCAATTGAGATTTTATAAGACTTTCAAATGCTAAATCTTTATAACAATTAACCGTTCGTGTAAAAATCCACTACCTTCACTTGGTAGTCATGCAAATTAGTCATAAATGCCACACATACAAAACCATTTCGAAAAGCATTCGATCATTACCCACACTAATAATGACAATAACAAAATATGCCCAACAACTTTTCAAATGGACCACTATGGTCCTAGTATGCATCAATTTATACTATGTATATGAAAATAATTTTCTGCACTATAACATGTGCAATAAAAGTTGTACAACTCCCAAAAGAGGATTTCACAATTTCAATTTTAAAATCTTTTCCTTTAAACCACAAAACGTCGGAGGATAAAATCCCCAACAAGGCCCATATACGTCCGTTTATTTCCCAAATTTAGCTACACAATAGAAACGTAAATAAATTTTTAAATCAAGCTCAAATTTTAGGTCGCACAGATAAAACACACTTACCCCAAGCGGTAACTACGACGACATGCAAACCGAAAATTCATTTCATGCATTGCGGAAAGCTTATGACGACAGAGTCAACAGTTGAAGCACGTTTAGATCAACTCTATTTGAAGCAACATAAATCTTTTATATGTTTACTCACACCAATAGTATAATTTAATCCAATTATAACACGTGGGATGACATCTATTAACAAAACATATAAATTAACGCACACAATAATGCATGTATACACGTTCCAAAATTTATCTACGTGACGCAAAATGTTGTAAGATAAGACACCATAAAACCCAACTGGATTTTTCAAAAAACTCATTAACGCTAAAAATCAAGTGGTGTCAAATTTTTTCATTTCCCAACATAAACAAAAACATAAAACGACAATAAGTCTAAAAATGTCAAAATTCTAAAACCACAACGTACGATAAAGTGACCATTTTCAACAAAACTTTTATGAGACACGACACCCAAAAAGCTCGTAAATTTACACGCAATAAAATTAAAACCCACTCATCTCAAAGTACACTCACGCGCCCAAAACGTCGTAAAATAATATTCCATAAAATTTAACACGACTCGTACAGACTAAAATTCCCAAGAAAATTCCGACTCAAAAACATGGGAACAACTCTTCCTTTAAAACCTTAACATACGTGAAGGAGATCCAATGTCAAGGTCAAAAATTCCACAGTTACTTGCCCAATACCTTAAATAACATTAAAACGCGGATCTTAAAATATCCAAAAATAGCGTTAGACACGAGACGAGAATAAAGAGATTTTCGATAACAATTTACAATCATGCACAACAAAACAACTTCATGCTTTCTTAAGCTCACGGTTTAAAATCTGATAAGTGTTAAATGTTTTGCCAAGACCTAATAATGTAGCTCACTTTATGCTTTGAGAACATGAGAAACAATTTATGCAAACTTATTTTAGAAATAACTTAGTGCATGAATTTGGTCGGCGCCCACAACTTAGGATTACGCTTCTCAATTTCCCGACATACTATTGTCATCTGGGTGCATCAAACATCTTAAAACAGCAATCACCCTAATTTGGTCAACTTACGATTTCTCCTTGAAATAGAGTCAATTCAATAAGCTTATGGTTCTAATTCAACCAATGACTTCGACCCAAAATGGTCAACTAATTGCATATGGCATGCTTAACCATCACACCAATATGATAAAGTTATAAACATCAACTCTTCTTTCAACTACTCGCCTAGAAACTTCTTCACTACCCCAGCGGTCACCATACCAAGGCAGTTCAAGTATACACACGTAACACGTAGGTTCATCATAACACTGGTCAGGTGCTATTATGAACGTACCGTACATGATCATCCTTGCGATCCTCGACAAGTTTCCCGTTTCTAGAGACTCGGTCAATTCCAAAATATCGTATCTTAAGGTACCTAATGTGCAGTTTCCCTTACAATCACTTATAAGAACGCTAGTTTGAGTCTAGGCATCCAAAAATCAATACCTAATTCTCTCAAACTTAAGCTCTGGTACCAATTTGTAACACCCTAAATTCTGGAAATAGCAATTGACTTAAATTTTTCTAAATACATCGATAAATGTTACATCTCCAATCACAATTTATTATTTAACCTCAATACACACATTTCATTATATACAAACATTCTATAATAAGGACGGGTGCTACTAAAACCCAATAATAGTCACTATCTCCAAACTGCGGAAGACTTCACCAACTACTTACACTTGCACAAAGCTAAGGCCCAACTCTTCATAGCTGCTGGAACCAAACCCCAACTGGAACCTGATGCACATCCCAACAAATAAAAAGGTTAGGTTTAATGCCTAGTGAGCTCAAGAGTTTTCAACATGAATAAGATATCTTTGAAAAGAGGTAATGCAGTTTAAATCATAATCTTTCAAGATGATATGCTTGAACATGAAAACGACTCTTTTTCCAATAATATGCATTTTGGGCAAAGAAACACCAATATAAACGTTTTCAAATCCAAACTACTTCGGGGACAAGATTCCAACATATAACGTTCTTTCGTAAATTAAATTAAACCCAAAACTCACTCTAAATGAGAATAGAAATCAAACTCCCAATAGGATAAAAGCAGATAAGACTTTATATACCAAAACAACCAAAACACGGGTGGGGCGTAATATTCAACCCATAAATCATGGATAAAAATCCATTTATACAAAACATCACCGAAAAACTAGGATAATAAAACTCAATACCCAAAGTAACACTTTTCAGTGACGGGGGAGACCCGATTCCATAAAATGTGATGGTACACAAAGTAAGCCCGTTTTATGTTGTTAAGACTAGTCATATAAACA
The DNA here is from genome assembly GCA_954870635.1 of Arctium minus. NCBI lineage: Eukaryota > Viridiplantae > Streptophyta > Magnoliopsida > Asterales > Asteraceae > Arctium > Arctium minus. The sequence continues at coordinate 74,956,947 of OX941083.1, read as the reverse complement.
GAAGTACACGCAAGGGATGTCAGGCTCAATGGCTTTAAACGTACACCCACGGGATATCAACTTCAACCGCGAAAGGTCCTTACGTTGAGTTCCTCATCCAATATCGTAATACTTAGCACGTAGAACTTATAGCCCAATCTGATGCCTAAATGTGCCTCAATGTGGAAAACTATCGTTCCATCATTGGACGTAATGATTCCAAACGCAAGGGATGTCAGACTCAGTAGCTTTAAACTTACACCCACGAGATATCAACTACAATCGCGAAAGGTCCTTACGTTGAGTCCCTCATCCAATATCGCAACCAAAGCTCGAAGCCGAGTTATCAAAACTGGACAAATGTCCTAAACCCAATCATAATAAAATACCGAGCCACAGGCACAAACAACCAAATGACTCATTGCTAAAAGCAGTACAATGCAATAAAACGCACACGACCAAACTCCAACACCACTTAAGTTGAAACGGGTCCTTTTCCCAAAAAAAACAAGTTTATACCATTAACCCCTTTCAAAACGTCTCATAACACAAGGTTAAACATTTCTCCCAAAACACACTTAAAAAAGCATTTACACCAAATGACTTATACCCGTAAAATAACTTGTTATAATTGTCGGTGCTTAAGATTTGCCCATCAAAATCCTTGGAATGCGTCTTTTCCCTAAACCCAAAAGAAGTACAACGTTCGAAATATTCACGAGGTCGGGAATGACCAAAACCCAATAACTCACGCGTTGATACTTTCAAAACATCTCATGACACGAACTATGCATATTTCCAACAACACAAAAGTGTATTTTTACCAAATAATCCCCATTTATGCAATGCATTATTAAAACATTTTCTTTAAAGGCTTATTTATCAAAATGCCTCAAAAGTCCCAAAATGGGTGTTTCACCATGCTTATAAAACTAAACATTTCAAAATAACCAAAACTTATTAGGTGATCAGTAGTTAACAAATTCACGTAGAACACAAAACACCTTAAAATGAACAGTTTGGCATGTACACCGTTTTCACAAATCAACTTGAACTCACCTTGCTAGATTTAGGCTAAATCTAGATTTTACCCCAACTTGAGCTCCTTTGAAGAAACTTGAATCTTCAAGGTCAAAACTTCCATAAACCTAGATACATAAATTTCCAACCATAAATATTCATATTCAACCATATAGAATCGTTCCCCAAACATCTTGTATCATAATCTCCATTTTTGGCCAAAAACCCTAACTTGACCCAAACTTCCAAAATCTTACAAACCGAAATTGAAAAAATCAAACCCTAGGAAACATCAATGGAGAATTTATATCACCTAATAAGGTTTACAAATGGAGAATGTAAACTTACCACTTATGTTTTGGTGAAAACCTAGAAAACCCCAAATTTCTTGAAGATGGAGGTGATGATGATGAACTTTTGATCCTTGCTTCCACTCCACCACCAAATACTCTTGGATCTTCCCAAAACTAACAATCTAACCTTGAAAATCTCTCAAAGACGAAACCATAGCATTTTTAATCGCCCAAAACGGAGTAGAAATGAGCAAGATATGACCAAATGAAGAAAATCCCGAATTTATGCACTGTGAGATTGGCGCGACCATGACATGCTACAGTGTCATTTGTCACTGTAGCGGACACTGTAGTGCGAGATGGCACGACCTTGACATGCAACAGTGACATTTGTCACTGTAGCGGGCACTGTCGCGCAAGATGTACCGAGGGTCCCTTGCCTCGCGCGACCCTGCCATGCTAGAGTGCCATTTATCACTGTAGCGGGCACTGTTGCGCGGAATGTACCGAGGCCTTTTTAGACGTCTTTCCCGACCGTTTTCCCGGCCGTTCTTCGACCATTCTCCCGGACATTCCTCGACCTTTATTCCCGGCCATTCCTCGACCGTTCTCCCGAAACATTTGATGCTTTTATACTAGTTATCCTGCCATTTCCATAATTACATGGCATATTCGTTGGGACGACCAACCACTTGGTAATCGTTGTTGCTATTGTGATATATGTCATAACTGCATGGAACTATAGTCGGGACTACCACACTTTCAGTATCATTGGTGCTATTGTGACAGATGTCACAAATACATGGCACTATAGCCGAGACGACTATACTCTTAGTACCATTGGTGCTATTGTGACAGGAGTCACAACCACATGGCACTACATCCATACTTTATATGTGGTTCTTCCTTCACCTATTCACCCAGTTCAACACTTTTTTTCAATTGGGATAGAAATTCAGGTTGTTACAATATATTAATTTAAGTTATTATCTAATTAATATATTAATTTAATTTAGAATATTAATTAATTTATTAATTTTTAAGGGGGGTGTTTATAATAAATGATTTAATTATTTAGATGATTTTTGTAATAAGGCTAAAGCGTCGTATTTGAGTTAAATGATTATTGAGACGCTTTAATTTGGAGAAATGGATTTATCAAATTATAAAATGATTATTTTAACATTTTAGGACGTCATCGAGTTTTACACTTGAGGTTTGACTAAAGTTAGTCGAGGTTGACTGCGTTGACCGAGGGTTAACTTTTACCTCGTTTGACCCACAGGGATTTTAACGATGAGGTCAAATGGAGATTTTTGAGTTATTAAAAGACTCGGTTATGGAGTTTGACTTTAGGTCGAGTCGGGGAGACCATAGTTGACTTTTGGAGAAAATAAGTCATTAATTGGATATGGAGGTCTAAAATGTGTAGGTTTTCAGTCAAGAGCTATTAGTATTCGATCTACACGTAATCAAGTGAGTTTTCATGAGACTTACAATGGGATGCATACCTATGTACAAATTATTTTCAACATTATATGATTTGTATGGTGATGTGCATGTATGCATGATGTTTCAGTTTACATATATGATACAATATATTTTACATATATGTTATTTATGATCAGTTGCATGCTATGTGTTTATTTTGTTTACAAATAACTCTAGCATTCTATTTCATAGGCAAGTTTTATGATCATCTTTAGCGGGTGGACATTTAACCAGTAAGTCACGGCCAGTATAAGACACGACCCAGACGAGTGGGTGATTAATTATGACAAGACATATCAACCCAGGGCGTGTCTGTGACTAAATGTCCAAACCCGATGAGACATGTTATGATATCTCTTTTCTTTCAGTGTTGCATGTTTTCAGAATTTACATACTATTTGGTACATAGTTTACAAATTGATATGTATGAAGTGAAATGCTTTTTATTCACACAAACCATGAACTCACTGAGCTTTATAAGCTGACTATAGTATGCATCTCAGGGACAGAAGGTTTCAGGTTGGACAAAGGAAAATGGTACACTTAGAGACTTGCCTAGCCTATCTAAGTTCAATATTTATGTTCAGGCATTTATGGCAGATAAATATTGTAAGGCAACTCGGTATGGGACGGGTTAGCATTTATGTTACATATTTATTATTTTATAGTCTTCCGTTGTAAACAATTTTAATTTAGCCAAAATTTTGGAGTATTTTTAGAGGAATTGTTCAGATTATGTAACACTTCTCAAGGCAAAAATATGGGTGTTACAAGTTGGTATCAGAGTCGTAATTCAAGAGAAATAGGTTATGATCTATAGCCTAAGCTTTGAACTGTTAGTTGTAAGAATGATACTTCAACTTTAGGTGTGAATCAATATTAGTATCGTACATTGACCAATATGAGCATAACATATATTAGACGCAACATAATTCAAAGTAAGTACAGTGTATCATTGTTGTGGAAATGCAATAAAATTAAGTGAAGTCATAACTGATCAAATTTCTTCTTCTTAGAGTTAATTGACGTTAAGAATGTACGTAGGGTGCTAAGAAGTAAGCTTTTGCAGAGTATGACAAAACAACTAGTATGGGCTTAGGTCCGAAAGTTAGTCATGTAAATGTTCAGATTTTGAAGCGTCAAAGAAAAATCTGATTTTAATAGCACAAGAATTGTTAGTTAGAACTTGAGTTGTTTCATATATTATCAGTTTGCAGTTGACAATTTCAATTTCAGTTAGCTTCAGGTATGCATGTTAAATTGGGTATGTGTGTTTAGGGGTCACGTACCGGGGTATCAGTAAATCATGCAGGGCACTGTAAGGATGTATAAATGATACATGTACCGCAAGGGTGCCTCTATACATATGTTTATTCAGTTCAGTTAAGTAACTAACTCATATTGTGGTCAGTGTGCATGGATGGTTCATATAAATAGATGACCCCCACACTACGTCAAGAGAGTCAAAATCTTGAAAGTGTCTAGCTTTGTATTTTATTTAAATACAAATTTTTTAGAGTGTTTAAACACTGGATTTATTGTTTCAGATCAATTTGAATGTTATCGTTTTGAGGTAACATTTACCCATATAATTTTTAGTTTAAAATCATAGGCTTTCAATAACGCCATCTGGGTTGAGAAATGCGACAATAGCATTATGTACCTAGTGAGTGCAATGGGGGACCTTACATGGAAATGTTTTTTATAATCGTTATTTGCAGTGTACTTGGTTATTCGAGAAATAAGGCTAAACATGTATAACAACAAAAGTTGGTCCCACAAACGTTAAAGAGGATAAGTTGTAAGAAAAAAATCATTTTGAGTTATAGAAGCAAGGATTCAATTTTCTTAGTCACGTAGTTGACAAGATGGACATTTAAGTAAAAGTGTGACAAACTCAGAGGTTGTGTCATATTTAAAACAATCAAGATTAGTGGTAGAGATAGAAGTTTTTTTATTACTCGATTATTGTCGGAGATTCATCCAGTGCTCTCTACATTGCAAACTTTAAGGTCAACAAAGACTCAGACAACACAGTACGTTAGATTAAGGTCAAAACAGTTATTGGAAGCAAATGTAAAGTTATGAATAAATTTAATGGTTTCCAAAAGGACTAGAAGACCATGTAGTTTCTAGTGATACCTCGAATTCCGAATTAGACTTAATATTCATCAACAAGGCAAGTTCATCACCTACACAGCATGCTAGTTGTAAGAACATGAGAATGTTAACTTGACACATGATAGAAAGTTAAAAATGTGGTAATTGCACTCGAATTTTGCGAGTCATTACCTGGACAACTCAAAGTGTAGTATGTATACATATCATGATAGTTAAAATTCCATGTTCGATTGCAAAATGATAAAGTTTGAGCTAGAGATGTTGATTAACATCACTGAAGAATTGTGATGATGAAATTCACTGTCATCTAGTTATTCAAAGAAATATCAGAGTTGATCAGATGGTGAGTTGCAATGACAGACATCATATTAAGTGTGGGCAATCAGATTCAAGTCTTTTAGTAAGAGGCTATTCGTAGGAGAACGATAAGAAATAAAGAATGATTAACCACCTTGAGTTTCTATTAATATACTCAGATGAAATGTTGGTAGATTTTGGAACAAAATATGGGTTCCAGCATAGAGGGTATGAGAAATAAAATGTTAGAAGGATTATGTAAATCCTTGTGCCTGGGGCACCTCGATAGTGGCAAGATGTTCAAAAATTTGAAACGATATTTATTTAGAATATGTAAGATAAAAAAAAAGACGTTAAGACGTCAAATCAGTGACAACAAGTCAGGGAAGACTCCAAGTTTCAGTAAGGACTACTATATGTACGATGGCATATGTAAGTCAAATTAGTAAGGTAAACATGATCCGAGAGCGTTCCAACGAAGGTAAGTAAGTGATACAACATGTGCACTCTACCATATAGAGATATGGTAAAGCGATGTAGATTATGTATTACAATTATGTCACTTTACCTCAGCATTTGTTAGTATGGATCTTATTTAAGAATTAATGTGTCCATCAGCTATCAGTATATGCATTAAGTATGCATCATGATATCAACAACCATTAGCATTGTACATCTTGTTCGATAAATTATTTCTAGTGGTGCTCAACCATCTCAGGTTTGATGAGTGTTCTCAGCAATATTCAGTTAACACGTGATATGTTTAATGTTTTCGGCCATGGGAGGTGTGTTTGTGTGGCTTATGTAGTAGGTTATTATGTACAAGAAGTGGTCCGGCATATGCATAAATATGCAGTAGTCTTTTGTTACCAGTTAAATAACGATATGAGTACAGTAGAAATACATAGTACATGGAAAGTTATGTTAAGGAACAACATAGATCGCTAAGTTTCATGCCAGGGACAGAATGATGTTAAAGAAATCACTTGGAAAAAAAAACATAGTCGTATATGACGAGTAAATAAATAAAGTCCAAAACATGTTGGACTGAAGAGCTAGTTGCTAGAGTTGATAGAGTAGTCTATCAACCAAGTTAGCCCAGAGTTATAAGTTAAATTCTCGAAACTTTTCATGTGTCGAATTCAAGGAAATGTTTAGCTGAGAGAGTCAGTTGTCATAAATTTGGAAAGCGTCGAGGTTAATGACACACTCTGTTATATAAAGAAGATTGTTGAAGTATTGGTTAATAAAATGAAAAGATAAAGGAACAGTAGTACATCTTTGGTACTAGGGACAATGTTAAAGAAATTAGAATTTATAAGGTTCAGAAATGACATGATAGTGAAAGAATAGACGAGCACTAAGAATCTCAGCAACCTAGCCATTATAATTCCGATGACGGAACTTCTTAAAGGAGGAAGATTGGTGACACCCCAAAATGGGGCAAATAAATAAAAATGAAAAGAAAGGAAAGGAAAATAAAAGGAAAAGGAAAATAAGATAAAATAAAATGGGTTTTATTTTATTAGATAAAAAATGTGAAGAAAAACGTGGAAAATAGCCAATCGTGTCGGTAAACGAAAGTGAGATGTGAGAAAAAAAATGAGTTTATGATCAATTGGACTAAAAGTGAAAGAAAAAGTCAAAAAAGGGTGAAAAGTGTAAGTTTGGACAAACCTCAGAAGCCAGGGGGCCGAATGTAGTTTCTGAAAGTTCAGGGACGGTGTCAGACATCAACAGGTCCAAACCAGAGAACCTGTTTTGTAAATATATTAAATATGAAAATTTTCAGATTTGAAAATGCCAGGACGATAACTAGCTTCCTATTGGCTCCAATTTTCAACTAGTAAAACAGAAAAAATTATATAAACAAAGGTAACCGGTTGGAAAGCTGATGGGTTCAAGAAAATCGAGATTTGGTCGAGTTTAGAAAGAGAAATCGGAGGTTGAAGTTCAGTGTCGAAAATCTCCATTTATCGATGATTGGAGGTGAAATACCCAACCAAATTTCGAGTTCTTTATATGGTTACTTGGTTAGCTTCGTTTTTAAGTCCTTTATCGAACCTTAGTAGTCTTATATCTCATATTTTGGTTTAGAATGTCTGATTTTGCATTTTATTACTGATTTTCGAGTGGTTTTTAACCCAAATTTTAAATGAGCAAATGGGACTCAATACTTGATGGTTTTTGTTGATTTTTGTTCCAATAGTTGAGGAAAATGATTTTATAGAGTTTTAGCAAAAGAAACCGACGAAAACGATAGAATATTGAAGCCAATCGGTCTCAAACCTTGTTGCCGTCGAGTTTAATCATGTTGATGGTTTGGCCGGATGTTACAGCAGGTATGGGTTGGTTGTTGGGCCGGCATTTGAGTGATGTAGATGGGCTTGCTCTTTATTTAAATGGTGTAGCTCTATAAATTAAGTTATTTGGACTTTAGATACAATCAATTAATTTGGGCTTAAATATTAAGCCATAATTATCTAGATGATATTAATTAATTAATTAGTTTTTAAACTAATTAATATATTAATTTAAGTTATTATCTAGTTAATATATTAATTTAATTTAGAATATTAATTAATTTATTATTTTCTAAGGAGGGGTGTTTATAATAAATCATTTAATTATTTAAATGATTTTTATAATAAGACGAAAGCGTCGTATTTGAGTTAAATGATTATTGAGACACTTTAATTTGGAGAAATGGATTTATCAGAATATAAATTTATTATTTTAACGTTTTAGGACGTCATCGAGTTTTAGACTTGGGGTTTGACTAAAGTTAGTCGAGGTTGACCGCATTGATCGAGGGTAAACTTTTACCTCATTTGACCCACAAGGATTTTAACGATGAGGTCAAATGGAGATTTTTGAGTTATTAAAAGACTAGGTTATGGAGTTTGACTTTAGGTCGAGTCGGGGAGACCATAGTTGACTTTTGGAGAAAATAAGTCATTAATTGGATATGGAGGTCTAAAATGTGTAGGTTTTCAGTCAAAAGCTATCAATATTCGATCTACACGTAATCAGGTGAGTTTTCATAAGATTTACAATGGGATGCATACCTATGTACAAATTATTTTTAGCATTATATGATTTGTATGGTGATGTGTATGTATGCATGATGTTTCAGTTTACATATATGATACAATATATTTTACATAATTGTTATTTATGATCAGTTGCATGTTATGTATTTATTTTGTTTTCAAATAACTCTAGCATTCTATTTCATACGCAAGTTTTATGATCAGCTTTAGTGGGTGGCCATTTGACCAGTAGGTCACGACTAGTATAAGACACGACCTAGACGAGTGGGTGGTTAATTATGACAAGACATATCAACCCAGGGCATGTCTGTGACTAAATGTCCCATACTCGACGAGACATGTTATGAGATCTCTTTTCTTTCAACGTTGCATGTTTTCAGAAATTACATACTATTTGGTACAGAGTTTACAAATTGATATGTAAGAAGTGAAATGCTTTTTATTCACACAAACCATGAACTCACTGAGCTTTATAAACTGACTATTGTATACATCTCAGGGTCAGAAGGTTTCAGGTTGGACAAAGGAAAATGGTACACTTAGAGACTTGCCTAGCCTATCTAAGTTCAATATTTATGTTCAGGCAATTATGGCAGATAAATATTGTAAGGCAACTCGGTATGGGACGGTTTAGCATTTATGTTACACATTTATTATTTTAATGTCTTCCGCTGTAAACGGTTTTAGTTTAGCCGAAATTTTGGAGTATTTTTAGAGGAATTGTTCAGATTATATGTTACTGTATTTTGTTTAGATCATTTTAGTTGACTTTATGTTTGACTTTATTGTTTTGAGTGATATTTGTAGTGAGGTTTAAATGTAATGCCTTGAGAGAAGTCTAGTAGTATAAATAGAAAGCCTTTGAGAGAATCATGTAACCTTGATCATTGTACGCTTAATCTTGTGACTGAATGAAACAAATGACTTTCTCTCTCTACTCTCTCTTTCTCTCTCTACATTCTTGAACTGATATGTTGTAAACTTATACAATTGCTTGAATTAGGACGTTTTCATTTGGTATCAGAGCCTCCCCATTAGATTTCAGAGAGTTTTTGATTGTCGATTTGATCAATTTTCTGGAATTTCATCAAGAACAGACGTGTTCTTGAAACTGTTACTGTTTGATCCATTTTTCTTGGAATTGTTGAAATTTGCGTGTAATTTTGTACTAGTTGTGGTCAATTTGTAATAGAAATCAATTTGTAATCACACACAAACACGAATTGATCATTGGTTCGATATAATTTCGATTTTCTTGAAAGTTTTATTTCACGAACACACAGGATCTGTAATTTCTGTAAATCGCATTGTAATTCATGTTTGTAATCATTGTTGTGAGTTCAAAAAGTGATTAAAATCACTTTTCGAACCTTGTGAATGCGTTTGTAAAAGCAATCTGCAGGATTTCAGTGATTTCGATCGAATTTCAGAAAGAAGGGAAGAACTCGCTAGATCTGTTCTTTGCGCTAAGGAAGAACGCGTAAAGTACTGCTCATTCATTGTTGTGCGAGATTATGCAGGTTCGCGCATATAACGTTTTGTGAGAAACAACTTCGCTCAAAGGATTGTCTTGGTTGTTCTGCGAGTTTCTTGATATCTCAGAAATTTTCTAAGTCCGGATCGCGCACGTTACTTCTACGAGTTTCAGAGTTTGCGAGTTTACGTTTTGCGCGTTTTGAGTTACTCGAAAATTTTCTAAGTATGGTTCTCGCTAAGGCTTTTGCGCGTTTCTAATTCTTGCGAGTTTGTATTCTTCTGCGAGAAGTTCAAGATTCGAAAATATTCTAAGTGCAGTTCGCGCATATCGATATCTGGGAGAAGTCACTTCACGCACACAATTGTTTGCGCGTATCTCACTTCACGCTCATAGTGGTTTGCGAGTTCTGGTTTCGCGCACAAGGTGGTTTGCGAGAAGTTTGAAAATAGTGACTTGCGCGTTTAGCTCTCTGCGAGTTTTGTACTTGTGATTTTTTTTCAAGAAATCTGTTTCAGTGATAATCTGTATTTGACTCTTCTAGTCAAATTTTTTTTCTGAATCTTTTGGGAGATCTTCTGTATTCAAGCTAATCTGTTCAAGATGACTAAAGATTATTTGGGAGGGAGAGATATGGCTGTCTTATACATGCCTGAGATACCAGCAATTGAGGTTGAACGAGATAAACTAAAAATTCAAAATGCAGCCCTTCAAAAGCAAATTCAGGATTTTAATTCTAAATTGTTAAATTCTGACAAAGCTTCCGTTTATACTAAATGTTCTAATAATTCCAAATCCGATTATGCAGGTATTCTCAGCACCAAAGAGAAAGAATTACAACTGAGAGAAAGAGAGATACATCTTCTTCAAACCAAACTAAAGACAACTGAGAACAATTTTTCAGTATCTAAAGTTGAATCAGTTGCTCTACTCAACAAGATAAAAGAGTTTGAAGAAAAGATTTCTGCCATGGAAGCGAAGAATGTTGATTTAATGAAAAGTCTTCCGACAGAGAAAGAAAAGAAGAAATCTGAAGAAAAAGCTAGTCTGGAGAAACTTTACAATCAGAAATTGTCTGATTTTTCCAAGATGGCTCTTCAAGAAAAGAAAGACTTAGAGCTTAGATGTTTGAAACTTTCCAAGCAAGTGTCTGAGTTTGAGAAAATTTTAATTACAGAAAGAGACACATTTGCAAAGGAAAGAAGAGTTCTTGACGAAAAAGTAATTGAATTTCCCAAGCAAATCTCAGTTTTACAAGACTTACTTGAAAAAGAAAAGAAATTATTTCAAGAAAAGAATAAGTCTTTTGAGATTGAAAAGAAGAAAAATGAAAAGAGAAATGTTGGGATATTCAATGAAATTTCTGCTAAAAACAAGAACTTAGAGAAGGATTAACTGAAATTTCTAAGCTCTCAAAAAAATTAACTGGTCTATCATCAGATATGTCAAAAGAACAGAAGGCCAGATCTGACTTACAGGTAAAGTTTGACACAATTCTTGAAGAAAAGAATCTTTTATCTAAAAAGATAAAAGATCTGGAAGCTGCAAATATTCAGTTGTCAGAAAAGATTTCTACGGATGTGATAGATCAATCACCTCTTGAAAAGACAACTGAATGAATTTGTTCTTTTAAAACTGCTTCCTGTTTTATTTATGAAAAAGTTTCAAGAAAGAATAGTGTCAAATCTAAAATTGTTGATACAAGTCAGATTCGTCCTACAAATCTGTTTTATAATCATACTATTGATGGAATAGTTAAATCTAACAGTAAAATTCTTGGAAAACCATCAAGGACAGATCAGATGGTTTGGGTTGTTAAAGGATCTTTAGATGGAAAAGTTGTTAAAAAATCATCTCCATCCACATCCAAAGTTAAAAAGAACAGAGCTCGAAAAGGTAAATCTTTTGCTACACCTGATACATATTTCTCTACTAATCATATTATCAGGTTAGCTGAAAAGAGAATATGTTGTTCTTACTGTGGGGAGAATGATTTTGTTCAACAAAAATCTGCTCACAACTGGTATGGCACTTACCGAATAAATTCTCTGAATAATGTTGTTAAAATGAATAAACCAATTGAGAAGTGGATTCGCAAATCTAACAAACCAGGACCCCAGTATCAATGGGTACCAAAACCTGTGAAATCTGTTTTTGCAGGATGCACAGGTGTAGGGGGAGCAGATATTGTGGCTTCTGATTATATCATATCAGAACCCGGACCTCAAAGTATTGGACTATGACTTCTGATCAAAACAGATCAGGACTCGTACTTCAAGATTTGAGCTTAAATGCAAAAATCAAGGGGGAGTAAATTCAGACTTGTGCATATTTCAAGGGAGAGCTTAATGAAAAAGACTGTAAGTGTGTATCTTAAAAATGATTTTAAAAAGGTCTGTAAGATTTTTTTGAGAAAAAATCTATTTTTGTGCTCAAAAAGTGTTTTTATAACACTTGTTGTTTTTGGAAAAAGCTTTAATGCATTTTTGGAAAATTTCCATTTTTGGAAAATTTTCAAAAAAAAAAATTTAAGTATAGAACGTGCATAGGCTTATGCGAGTTTATACTTCGCGCAAAGTATTGTGAGCGCAAAGTATAGAACGCGTAAGTTATGTCATGCTCGTACTTACTTCGCGCACATAACTTCTAGCGAGAAGTTACTGTTCATCCTGGTTCGCGCATATAGTGTTGTGCGTGTATCTCTTTCGCGCTAGCTATGGCATGCGAGTTTCACAAACTTCGCGCGTCTCGTTCATGCGCGAAGTGCACACACACTTGTCAGTTCTTCATACGACAAGCTGATTTCTAGGGTTATGCGAGAAGTGAGTGGTCGAATCAACTCGTGCCACGTGTCTTGTTTCTCTCAGAGTATATAAATCGAAGTTTTCCAGATTTTTTCTCACTTCTCTGATAAACATCGTGAGCGAACCTTTTTCACTTCATTTTTTTCTCTCAAAATCTCTTGCGACTTTTGGATTTCAACTTCATTTTTCTTCGAAGATTTCAGTGTATGTCTTTAATCTTGTTGTTCGTTTATTGTTTTTATGTGATTATTTTGCTTTGCAGGTTCGATTACAAGTTCTAGGGTTTCACTTGTTTTTTCTGTTGATTAAAAAAAAAATTCATCTTGTCGACTGTTCATCTTCTGTCGAACAGGGGTACTAGAAATCTTATATTTGTTCTTTCAAAATAAGTATATCTGTTGAATCTATAACTACATTTGTATCTGGGTTTTTGGTTGAAATATATTTCTTGTAGGTTACCTTGACTTAAGGAAAATTTGAACTCGATATTTTGATTAAAATTTGGTGAATATTCTGATAATATCGATTTTTCTCAAGAAACTGAACTCATGGATTAATACTCTGTATTCTTGAACCTTTGATCTTCGATCTCATGAATTTAACTTCTGAAATGGTGAACTTCTTTAGACTTCGATTTTATGAACAAGACTGAAGGATTGTTATTGGACTGTTTGTTGGATTCATGAACCTTAAAAATAATCTTAAATTTCAATCTGAATCATTAAAACATATTAAATTCATTAATTCAGACTTTGGGTTTAACAGTGATAAATTTGATTTTTTTGAAATTCAAATTTTTTGAAATTCAAATTTTTGAAATTCAAGTTATCAGGTGATAAGTGTTTGAGAGTATTGAAATGTCAACATGGGCAGATTCATGAGAGTTTCACCTTATCTCGTTAAACAACGTTTCAAGATTTCTGTGTTTTGAGAGTTTCAAATTTCTACAAGTTTTGGTAAATTTTTGCAAGCTAAATATCATAAAAGTTCTAAGTTTCTCATTGATTTGAGAGTTTCAGACTTAGAAAATATCCGGATTTCAAATGTTTTTGAACAACAATATAACCTTATTTTGTTAGAACAAATTCAAAATGTCAAGTATCTTTGTTAAGTTTGTGTCTTTGTGGTTATTTCTTTTAAAGTTACATCTTGTTTTCATGTAACTTTCTGTGCTAATTTGTTCTTATCTTTCAAAGTATAATTTGTTTCTGTACTTGATACTGTGTGTATCAAATGGTTTTCTGAAAAACAAAATTTTTGGGCTTATTGACTAACTTTTTGGATTCTATCCAAAACTTGTTTCAATTTTTCAGATAATCAATGGCGGATGAACACCTTCATGATCAAAGTGTTCACATGGATGAACATGACGCACAGGCCTCTAGGGAAACTCCTATGCCTTCCTCCAGATCTCATTTCCAGTCAGAAATTGGTCAAGATCCAGATCAAGCCTTGATCAATGAGAATGAGTATTTAGAGTTGTATCCCAACAATCACCATGTGGATTTTGACACTCTTAATGTCAAACCACTTGTGATAGAGATTCTGAAAGGTCATCCACTATCTCGTGCTCTCACAGACACTGTTGTTGTTCCACTGATTTATCTACAGCAAGTCTGGAAAACAATAGAGTACGTGGTTGAAAGTGAGACGAACAAGTACTTCAGGCTAAGAATAGACAAGTTTACATCTATTCTTACTTATCAGAGGTTAAGATGGATCTTGGATCTACCGGAGGCAAATTCAAGAGAAGGACACACAACTTTTGATTCATACCCTTTAGATTCTGAAGTATTTGCTGGCATTCTGGCCTTGGGATATACTGGTGATCTTGCAAAGATTAGTGATTTCAAAAAGACTAATCTTCCTCCTTTTTACTACCAGTTGTTCTCTATATTCAATTGGTGCTTTACATCAAGAAATTCTGGTCTAGACAACACCAATATGCATACGTTCAGATTGTTCCATGCAGTCGTGTACAATCTACACGTTGACTACTCAGTTGCATTCTGGACAGAATTGTATGAGAAGGTGCTAAGCAAGAGAACTTCTAAGAGTCCGATCTATGTTTCATATCAGAGATTCTTACAGCTTATCATTCACAGTATGATCAGATCAAACAGAGACATTCCTAAACGACTTCATCACAAACTTGCTTCGGAATTTGAGATGAAATATCTTCAAAAGCAAAGAAAGAGTTTTGATTATTCCATGCCAATTCCTCAAGCATTGCTCGCCTATGCCAATCTGAACTCCGAGTTTGTAGTTGAATATAGAGAGTCCATGGGACTACCAGAACCGGTAATCCTTACCCAGGACTCACACTCTAGGAGAGTGGAGTCGGTGAGGGTTCCTGAAACCACGTGGGTTCAGGAGCGGGGAGAGACAAGGGAAAGACGGGAACTGGTGGGGATCATATTATTACATCTGAAGCTGTGGGAACCTCGGCACAAGCTGCCACACATCTAGAGGTTTCTACAACTGCACCTGAACGGACTATTATTCGTTAATCAAGTCCTCGGTTAAGGTTAGCTAATGAAGATGTAAATTCTGATACTGAGTCGGATAGGCATGCAAACTCTACTGATACTGTACCTTCAGCTACTTCTGATCATGCTGAAGAGGTTATTTTTGGTGCAGCTGATTTTCACAATGAGAATCTCCAAGATAGTTTTGCATTCTTAGAAGATGTGTCTCTACATCATGAGGACATGGTACATAATTCTTCTGATATGGAGATTGATCAAGTAGTAGGGGATATAAGGAGATCTGAGGGAGAAATAGTTGAAAGTTTAGAAAGTGTGAGACTGAGATAGGTTGAAGCAAAAGAATATGGTGAGCGTGAGTGTAACCTAACCTACCGATCCAGAAGGGTAACCAAATCTCGTGCTCCATTGCATGTGTTACAATCGGATGTACAAGACATAAGTCGCCCACTTATGAATATGCACACCTCAGCCAGCCATTCTACTGCCTCTCAATAGGCTCTAGTCTCATCTTTACACGGGTATTTAGCACAAACTCTATCTGCCTTTCACTCAAAAATGGCAGGTATTGAAACAAGAGCTCAGCTGCCCCCGAGCTCGATTTCTTTCAGTACACCAGTGTGTCTAGAGCCAATTGTTACATCTGTTTTTATTCCTAGGACACAATCATTTATATCTGCTACCACCGGTCGTCTTAGTGACCCGGTCAGCACACCTGTAGTAGCTTCGCAGTCCAGACTACGAGGATCAGGTGGAAGTCCTGTCATTGCTAACACTATGCCATCTTTGAACACATGCCACACTATTGGATCTACAGCAGTTGTGTCAACGGGAAGCTTAAGTAGCCCCGGTGTTATCTTACCCGAATTCGTTTCAAGGGAATTTCTCAATGACGCCCTAAAGGTCGTAGAAAACTCTTTATCACAGAAGTTTCAGTTGGAGTTGAGTAAAGCAACTAAAAAGTTTGAGGAGGAAATTGGGAAGGTGATGAGAATTCTGAAAGGAAAAGATCCAGTTGTTGAGGAGCCAGAGCAACCACTTCCACCACCATCTGTTCCACAATCACCACCAGTTCAATCTGTTTCTGAATTAAAGTCTTTACTTTTGGCTCAGTTGTTATCAGACGCTCCAGCAGATCAAACCGAAGTAGATCTTATTGGATTACTGAGGCAACAATCCTAACCAATTGTTCCTAAAGTTCCAGTAGATTATGTTACTCAGTCTCAGTTCAACCGGTTCAAAAACTCAGTGGAGAAGCACTTACAGGATCTCACTTCAGCAGTACAACTTTCTTGCAAGGCTCAATCAGATGCAGTTTTTACGAAAAGGCATGATCGTAATTCTGATCAAGATCATGAGGGGGAGATGAATAAGAGACAGAAAACTGCAGAAGATGTTACTACTGTTAATGTTGAGGATCGGGGAACTGAAGTAATTGAAACCGTTCATGGAGATCAGTCAGGACAGGAAATGTTGGATGAGAATGCTTCACATGCTGAATTGGAGTTAATGATCTATGATAATACGGAATCAAGGGTTGAAAAGCCTGCGATTGCCACAGTTGAAGAAGTTATGGAAATGTTGGGAGTCACAGCTGAAAATTTTGTCAACCTAGATGATTATGCTAGTGATGATGATGAGCAAGCTGCGGCTAGGTATGACAGTTATTGGAGAGTAAAGCAAGAAGGAATGGATATTATTGAGCACAATATTCAAAGTGATGGACCAGACCCTGAGAATTCAGTTTCAATTGAAGAGTTTGTGCAGAATGCTTTTGCTCAAGGAAATTTGGGTCAGAATGAGAATGTGCTGGATGATTTATTTGGAGAAAACTTAGAAGAGAATTTTGATGATCTTGATAGTGAAGATGAAGAGATTGTAGATCTTGATCAAACCTTTCCAGTTCATCAAGCAGAAGTTGTGGAAGTTGCTCAGATTGTTAGTACAGTTGATTATGCTCCACCGACCTACAGATTGTTTGATGAAGATGAAATTTTGACTGCTGTTCCAATAGTCTCTCCCACAAGAAATTTTTCTGTCCCTAAAAATCTGGATGCTTCAGAACCAAGGATTGCTCTACCTTTACCTGAAGATTTTGATTCTGAACAACCAGCTGATCAACCCAAGCAGAAACCAAAAGTTGACGAGCCCAAGAAGTCTAAAAGGTCAATAATTCCTACTCCAAAGCCTAAGTCAAAAGATCTTGAAGAAGAGAGACCAATAATTGTTGATATCCAAGATTTCAGAGATAAACTGTACAAAGAAAGAAAGCAAAGAGAAAAGGAGGAAAGAAAGTTAATCCGAGAAGCAAAAGTTGAGCTTAGAAAAGAGGAAGAAGAAGAAGCCAGAGCCAAAGCAAGTGCACTTCCTTACATTCGGAATCCTGATAGCCCAAAGATACTAAGTGTAGCTGAAACCTCTAAAAAGCTGAAGCCATATCCTGTTTTTGTCACTCCAATGCAAGTGGAAGAATTTTCAAAAGCTCATGGTCCAAAAGAGCTCATCTCTTATGAATTCAGTGATATAGGGAAGATTACTTTTAAGGGAGATGTTAGAGTTGGTTTTGTTCCTTATACAGGCTATGATGTTGAGGGAGACTCTTTGAAGTTTATTGAGATTATCATAAAGTCACTCAAAGTACCATTCCTGGAAGAGACAACCAAAATCTTTGTTTCATCTCTACAGCCAATTGATGAAGGAAATTTCTATGGTGTTGGAAACAGAGATAAGATTTATCAGGCCAACTATATCAGATTCATGAAGACCCGGAGCAAACTTTCCCCATTTGCCAAAAGAGAAGAGATTCTGCAAATCCAAAATGTTCACATGTGCAAGATTCTAAATGTACACTATCCAAAGTTCACAGTTCAAAGAAAAGATATGAAGATCAGTACCTTTACAGAAGCTGATTTTGATAACTTGAATTTCTCAGACATTATGTTTATTGTGAATGAGTTCAGAGACAGGAGGAAGAGGTCACAAGTTGTTGCTTATGCTCTGGATGCTATCAAAAGATTTATGACAAGGAGTGTCTATAATGCTTACACGTTTGACTTTTAGCTTGGCATTGAAACTAATCAGAATAGAGTGAACCTGCTAGCACCAAACTTCAATCATCCAAAGATCAGAGTTCTAGAGCCTTTTCAGATCTCAAGATATCCAGAATTGGGTGTGATGTATGTAAACACCAAGTCTCATAAGAAGCAATTCATGAGAGCTTCAGAATTGGCAAAGTTTTCAGATGGTACTTTGAAGTATGTGCGGAAAGTGCTTGAAGATAAGTAGTTTCTGTCAGAGCAAGAAAGGTTCAGAAAGAATGAAGTTGTTAGATCAGTTGAGTCTCTTAACATGGAAACTATGCTTGAAGAGATCAACAAGAAGATAGAGTTCAAAGAGCACATCAGAAGGTTTGAAGCACACCATGGGATCAAAAGAATTTGTTTCAGAAGATGGGATCAGAACAAATTTGTCAAATGATCTAAAAGGGGGAGATTGTTACTGTATTTTGTTTAGATCATTTTAGTTGACTTTATGTTTGACTTTATTGTTTTGAGTGATATTTGTAGTGAGGTTTAAATGTAATGCCTTGAGAGAAGTCTAGTAGTATAAATAGAAATCCTTTGAGAGAATCATGTAACCTTGGTCATTGTACGCTTAATCTTGTGACTGAATGAAACAGATGACTTTCTCTCTCTACATTCTTGAACTGATATGTTGTAAACTGATACAATTGCTTGAATTAGGACGTTTTCATTATGTTACACTTCTCAAGGCAAAAATATGGGTGTTACACTTTGATATGTTATTTTTATTTTCGTTCAAAACGTTTTTACTAAAAAAAGAGTAAACTACAATTTTGGTCCCTAAGGTTTACCGGTTTCTTTGAAAATCGTCCCTAAACTTCAATAACTACAGTGAGCGTCCCTGAGGTTTGTATTTTACTTGAAAATCGTCCCTGATCACTAACTCCGTTAAATTTTTCTGTTAAGTTAGGGGTATTTTCGTCTTTTTACTTTTACAAAGACAAGTTGTACACGTTTGTTTAACACAGAGGAACCAAAATGTAATTTACTCAATTTAAATCAGAGGGGCCAAATTGTAATATACGCTAACTTCTTTCTAATATATACATAGGGGCTAAATCATGTGAGGACCAAAAATATGTTGAGAACCATGAAGACTAATCTAATCCATAGATTAGATTAAATCAAGGGCCCTTTAAAAAAGAGACCTATTTGAAATAAAATGGTGAAATAGGGGTACTTTTATCAAATTAAAAGTTAATTGAAAGGTTATTTTGGGCATGTCATATTAGATTCCATTTTAAAAACTCCAATATCATATCACGTCTAGAATATATGAAGAACAAATTCAAACCATCTCCATCACCGACAACCATCTCCGACGCCGGCTAACAATTCGTCTCCGATGAACACCTCCCCCATCTCATCTCTCTCTCTCTATGCACTAACACCATTAGATCTGTGAAGCCCACAAATCGTTTATTTGAATGGGGATCAGAAAGAATGTCTTTCGAGATCTCAGATGCTTGAATGGGGATCCATGGTGGAAAGTTAGGGTTTGGTTGGGGACGTTTGGGACGACGGAGGAAGCAGCGAGAGCTTACGACAGAGCCGCCATACATTTCCGTGGAGAGAAAGCAAATATTAATTTTCCGGAGAGTGATTACAAACAACGGAAGGAGGAGGAGCGTCGGTGAAGGTGGAAGGAGAATGCGAGAAAATCGTGGTTACCAGATTTCTCCATTAAATTTCTTGTTTTTTAAGGTTTTTTCAACAGTAGAAGTATGTTCCTAGATTTGGGGGTTTTGATGTTTGATTTCCTAGATTTGGTAAATATTTGTGTTTCATTTGGTGAATTTGTGTGTTCATCTAGTGAATCTGTGTGTTTCATCTGGTGAATATGTGTGTTTCATATAGTGAATATGCATGTTTCATCTGGTGAATTTTTGTTTCATATGGTCTAATAGCATATAGATGAAACACTGTCATTATTAACCTTATAAAAATAATAATTTTATTGTGATTCAATTGGTGAGTATGTGTTTCATATGGTGAATCTTTTTTTACAAAAATGACAACTATGTCTTTTTCATGTGGTGAAACAGTTTTCAATTAAAACCATAAGATTAAAACCAACTTACGGCTTAGACCAGTTCTCACGATTTTCAACCTTTTTGTAGTTCTCATTTGATTATCGTCCTATATATATATATATATATATATATATATATATATATATATATAGGATTAGGTTCATTTGAGAAATGCAAAAAATATGAGAAAATAAATAAATGATCCTTAACCCTTTATTTTGTCAACATTTGCGGTTTTTACCGTGAAGCACCGGATAATTCCTTGTGTGGTCTGTAGAAGAAAGAGAGGTAGTTTCGTAAAATAAGCGGGACGAGTTCATATATGAACCTATATGATTCACATATGAATTATATGTTCACATAAGAACTCTTTTAACTTATTCATATATGAACTATACGTCATATATGAATGAGTTAATTAGTTCATATGTGAACACAAAGGTTCATATATGAATCTGTTAATTAGTTCAATTGATTCACATATGAACCTACATTTAATTAGTTCATATGTGAATCAGTTAATTGGTTCATATATGAATCAGTTAAAATAGTTCATATGTGAATTACACTGGTTCATATATGAACATAAAGTTCATATGTGAATCATACAGGTTCATATATGAACTCGTCCCGTGTATTTGTAAAAGTTACGAAATTGTCCTTCAATTTTTGGATTAGCCGTAACTTTTGACCAGTTAAAGACGCAATATTTGATCAGTCAAAGCCGACCTTGATCGAATGAAAGGCTAGGATTACTTCTCTATTTCTCATATATTTAACATTTCTCAAATGAACCTCTCCACACACACACACATATATGTATATATAGAGAGAGAGAGAGAGAGCAAGGATCATTTGTTAACCACCCAATTCTTATTAACTCTATGAACCTTGCTCAACCAATAAAAATGCATCTTTGGTTGTTGTTTTAATTGTGTATATATTTAATGCAAAAGGGTATAAAGGTCATTTCGTAGTTAATCAATATTTCATTTATTTTCTTGAGGGTTACAAAAATAAAGCATTCATAATTATAGCGTATGTTACGATTTCATAATTTTTTCCATTTTCAACATACTTTTAACATATGAATATTATCAAAGTCTTCCATTTCATATGTTTTGTCAAAATCGTATAGTCATTGATTTCAAAATTTTCAAAAGCATTTCAGTTCGATCATGAACACTGATGAACCCAACTATACATGACCTTCTATGAACAGGGAAGATCGAATGATAAACAATGTTCATAAAGGTTCTTATGATCATCCATGTGTTCCCATATGTCCATCCATGTATTCATCAATGTGATCACAAAAGTTCATACATAATTTATGGAGGAGGTGGGATTTGTGCAATGTTCATCTATGTGTTCATCAACATATGGGAAGAACTGCACACATTGAACATCCAAAAAATGAACAATGGCATTATATATGGACCTTGTGCATTCATTGATGGAAGGTATTGAACATGTGTAAACCAAACACATGCACAGATGTGAAGGTTTAGTGCCCAAACATTCCAAAATGAACATATGGGAATGAATCTAAAAGTTTAGATTAAAAACATTTAATGGTTAATAAAAGATAAAACATATGGGAATCGTCGGTTTCGCTTTTGTCTGAGAGAAATTAATGTGGAAATTAATATGTTAGAAAAGATTGGAGATGTATTTTCCCAAATTACCCTCCATCACATTTGTTCACCAAACCGGTTATCAAATAAAAGCTCATTTAATGATTAATAATTTATATCAAATTTCAACCATTCAATCTCAAAATCAATGGTTTAGATTAGTTCACAAAGTTAATAACAACAAGAAGGTTAACAAATGAACTTGACCCTATATATATATATATATATATATATATATATATATATGCATATATACATACGCACCCTGTCCGACGAGTTTACAGGGTGACCAGGAACCGTCTCGACGGCGACCAGGAACCGTCTCCGGTGGCGACGAGGAGACGTCTCCGACGGCGACCAAGCCATCTGCAACCATCCCACCCTCTCCCCTTTTCTTCGTCGGCATCGATCTCGTGAACTGAAGCAGAAACGTCCCCCTCCCTTGTCCCAGTCGATGTCACGAACAGAACCATAAATCCCTACCCCCTCGTGTGTCCCCGTCGATTTCACGAACCAATAACCACTACTCCCCCCCCCCCCAATCGCCTTGAACAGAGACGCCAAAATCAGACGCCATCTTCGGCGACCATGTGAAACTCAACAGAGCCACTGCACCTCCATCGCCCCTCCTCCCACTCTCGTGAACCACCTTAAAGGGCTGTTAATTCCTTGGGGACACATCTGATCCATCACAGGTGTTGATTCTTTCTCGGGGGGGGGGGGGGGATATATATAATATAAATAATTTAAGTTAACATTAATTTTAAACAGGAAAAAAAATAGGTTAAAAAGACAAAAGTACCCCTCACTTAATTGAGTTTTTTAACGGAGTTAGTGACCAGGGACGATTTTCAAAGTAAAATGCAAACCTCAGGAACGCTCACTGTAGTTATTGAAGTTTAGGGACAATTTTCAAAGAAACCGGTAAACCTCATTGACCAAAATTGTAGTTTACTCTTAAAAAATTATGTATTTGTTAAATACAAATATTTTTGTTAAATTACATGTTAAAATGAAAGTTATATTCTTGTTAGAACAAAGTGAGTATAGAGATAGCAAAAGTAAATTGGCACCCACGGTTACACACGATATTTAGTAGATTATAAATGAAAAAACATTCTATAAAAAATTCATTTATCTATACTATATTATAAATCATTTATAAAAACTCTTAAAAACAATTGTTAAGGCTTAGCATACCGCTATTTAATGTTAATTACTTAAAATCTCTTAAAAACAATCATTAAAGTTTTATGTACTACATTTAATGTTATTTATTAACTTTCAATCTTTATCTCTAACCACTTTAACTCCCCTAAAATCACTCCCCACTTCAACTCCCCTAAAATCACACTCTGCATAAACTTTAAATATAAAAAGTCTAAAATATAACTAAAAAAATCTAACAGGATATTTAATGTTTATTTTATACAAAAACATATATTATTAAACGTAAAATAAATTACATTATTATTAAACTATCAAAAAAACAAGTTTTTATGCATTAAGTACTATTTATTGTTACACATTACTTAAAATTCAAGATTACAAGTCATAATGCAGTACAAATATCTAAAACTATATGTTTGAATTCATAACTAATTGATAAATATAATCAAAATAGGATAAACATCTCAATTTAAATATAAAGAATTTAAAATATATAAGATAATAATTGAATTCTAACAAAATACTTAATTTTTTTTATATATAAAAAACATCATATTATTAAACCTAAATTAAACAAATTTATAAAAAAAAACTATTATCACTCTCTCAAAACCATCCACAATTGTATTGTAAATCAATAAAACAAAAACATTAAAATCGTGATGTATCTCGTTGTATTGCGCGAGTACACTACTAGTTTAAAATAAATAGAAATTTTAATAAAAATACTAAAAATAATGTTCAAACAAATTAATAATTGAATTAAATTTAATAAAAATATTAATAATAAATGTTTAAACAAACTAATAAAAGAATTAGATTAAACAAAAATAGTAATGTTTTATCTACATGGTATTGTATACGGCCTTGCTAATTTAGCAAGTGCAAGACATCTTACAATTTACATGGATATATCATGTAATCTTGCAAAGCCATTTGCAACATTTATGTGGATACTCTAACCTCTTAGAAAGTGGGGTTACTAGGTATTACTCGGCTAATAACCCTTTTTTGTTAGCTTGATAACTAGTTCATACTCGTCTTATAAATGGATCAAGCTCTATAAATGGGTCGAGCTTGACTTTGCTATATTAACTAAAACAAAATACACATAAATCATAAGTTATTCAAAATCATTCAAAACATAAAGATTTTTTTCCCAACTTAAAATAAGACGTAAAAACATAACAATATACATAATTTAAAAAAAAATATTAAGAACATTTGCTCTCTACAGGGCCGGTCCTGAGATTTCGAATGCCCATGGTGGAAAGGCAAAAAAATGCCCTCTAATACACACACACACACATATACATATAAAACAAAACAAAACAAACTTTTTTGATACTGAGTATGTACGATAATTAATTAGAAGCAGTAACAAATTGTAAGATTTAAGGCAGCAGATTTGTGGATCTTAGAAGCAATCGATTTAGGATTTTAGCAATAATTTAGAGCAATGATTAGGAAGAGAGTGAGAGTTAGGGCAGCACAACACAACCCATCGTGAGTTATAGAGCAACAATTTAGACAATGGTGACATATGGCAGCAAATCGTGACTTAAGCCGGCCTATGGACCATATAGCAAAACCCCCTTACACCTCCCCTATAGCATAACCATACCAGCAGACCCTTAGGAAATAGGATCTGATTGAACATCAGATAAAGCACAACGGACTTAGGGGAATCATAACAGGTTTGGCCAAAGATAACACAAAGTAACGACCTCCAAATCGGATCCCAAACTACTTGAGCATAGGGAAACATTCTTATAGATGAGATACAATCACCAAGGGGACATTTGATAGTATAAAGAGTCCAGATCACTAGCCACCAGTAGAGGAGAAACAACAAATAAACATGATTATGAATCTGAACCAATACAACACCCAACTTGATGGTCACAAACTGATGTATATGCCCATGAAAAAAGTATTGAAAGTATCAAATTCCAGATGTTAAACCTCCTTATTAATGTTATGACTATAAAAATGGACAATATCACCCGAAGGCACGTTCTAAATTCCTTCACCATACCAAGGTATGTAACAAGACAGAACAATGTAAATTTGAACCAATTGGATGAGAAAGACACAAGATACGTTAACACATATCAAATAGTTCACAATTTAAACATGTCTTAACAATTTTCAATTTAAACAATTCAAATAGTTCACAATGCAATTAATCAATTATGCAAACAAATAAATACTTCAACAAGGTAACTTAGAAGATAGAAACTAGAAAGATGGAAAGAATACACCTGCTGCAATTAGTCGATTTAGGGCAGAATGAGAGAATCACTCCAGTAGTCGATTAGGGAAACCCAAACCCTAATTCCCTAAACAATCGATGGAGCCATCAGCCATGGAGGATTTCAGAAAGATGAAGGCATGAAGCTATTAGCTACTGGACTGGAGAAAGAATTGTAGTCGACTAGTCGTATTGTAGAGTCGAGTAGTCGACAAAGCCACAGAGCTGAAAGCTGATGTTGATGCGATGCCCTCTTATGGACCTGCCGACTGCCGAGAAACAAGTATCGTTTGAGATTGTAGAGTAGAGCAGTAGAGTGATTGATCGATTGCGATTTGAGATGGAACAAATTGAGATTTAAGAAGCGAGAGGCGAGAGAGAGAACTGAACAGCCATTGGTCGAACGGAAAAAAAGAAACGTCAATTTTTTTTTGGGCCGCTCTAATACAAAACAGAAGCTATAATATCTAAAACTAGTTTTTTTAGAAAAAAATGATGCCCTTATGGGCCCTGCTGCCCATGGCCCAAGCCACACTTGCCATGGGCCAGGGCCGGGCCTGGCTCTCTAATCTCCAATAACTTATCAACCTCAAAAGTTTAAACATTTTAACAACCAAATATTTTAACATCAAAATTTTTAAAATTGTTATATAAACATATCACATATATCTATACTATATTATAAAAACGACATAAAAAACTCTTAATTACAACATTTTAAGCACAAGTTACAACTAATTAAAACCAATTACTTAATTTACAATTTCTTAATGCTTTGGTACAACCTTTTCAAGCACAGTATCTCACATAATCATCTATTTGTGGAATGGATACTCATTTATTAATATAACTATTTGTTTTTTTGGTGGAGGATTTTATAAAATAGATTTTATATTAGCATAATCTATTTTAAATGTAGATTTTACATTTAAATCTATATTAATGAGATGTAATATAAAATCTTTTTTCTTCCGTATTTTTTTATATTACATCTCATAATGATTTTTCCATATTTTATTTTATAAAATATTTTTCCATATTTTATTTTATAAAATATTTTTACATAATGAGATATAATATAAACTCTTTTTTCTTCCGTATTTTTTTTCTAATATAAAATCTATTTTATTTTATAAAATCTACACGTATTTTATATTAGCATAATATAAAATTTACACGTATTTTTTTTCACGAGCATTAAAAGAAGAAAAAAGAAGGTTGATATGAGTTAAAAATAAAAAATAACGAGATACACTAATAAATTATCGTATTCTTTAAAATAAAAAGATTCCGCAATACTTTCCAAATTAACCAATTGTAAATAAAACAAAATAGAAACGATGTAGATATAAAAATATTCTTCCATATTTTTAATATATTTACATTTAAATGAAAAATTGAAAATAAAAATAAAAGATTTTAAAATATTCTCTACATTCACTATAAATATATATAGTTTCTCTATATATCATCCGAGTACAAGAAGAAGACGAACGGTCGGCTGTCAATGGCGGAACCTGCAACTGAACAAAAGGTATTCAACTATATTTTTGTTTATTTGAAAAACTACTTTTTTATATTTTATTTTATTTACTGAGGATTTGTTTATATTTTTCAAAACCCACAATCATATTTTTCGAAGTAGGGGAATAAGATATATATACATATCTTTATTTTTATCGACTAATACTATGAGGTCTTGAAGTCAATAGTCAGATAAATATGTTGTGAGACATGTCGTTTGAGTTTTAAATAATATAATACAAAACTATTACCAATATTATTGCACAAACTCATAACAACAAACGATTAAGAATATATGCAAGTTAACCACTTATGAAAATACATTCGTTTTTCACGTTGTATTTCATTAACTGTTAACAGAGAAATTACGTTTCATTTTAACTCGGTTCAATATTCCAACAAAAAATTTATCCTTCCGTGCAATGCACGGCCCAACACTAGTAATATATTATAAGAGGAGGTTGATTTTAATAGGAGTGGAGCTCAAAGCCAGCTAAGTGGCTTCTAAAGTTTTTCAAATATAAAAATAATGATATTTTTGTTTGACTATATATAAAAGTTAATCAATTATGGAAAATTAAATAAGTTGGATGGGTCTATCTTAAATATGTTTTTCATTGTCCGAGACTCTATTTTTTTCAAAAATGATTATTTTTGTTGCTAAGAGCATCTCCAACAGAATCTTCAAAATATCTTTAAAATGGAAAATTAAAAGTCAAAATCTACATAAAAATTTACATTCATCTCCAACAGATTCTCCATTTTGGAGATGAAATCATTATCTATAATATTAAAATATTATATAAATCTAATAAAATATTATTTATCTCTTATACCTATCTTATTTGTAGAATATAATAAAAAAACAATTTCTCTCTCATGCTAATCATTTTTGGAGATTTTGGAGAGTTCTTTATATTTGGAGAAAATTACATCCTCTCTCTTACTTTCTCCATTTTGGAGAAAGATTTGGAGAATCTGTTGGAGCACAAAAATGCCTAAAATCTCCATTTTTTTCATTTTGGAAAAGCTGTTGAAGATGCTCTAAAAAAAAACATGTCAATTGTTATTTCTTTTACCTTTTATTTGATTGTATTCTCTTAATACGATATCAATTATAGGATACCTAGCAAACATAATTGTAAAATGAAGTTGTTTCGAGTTTTATCCATTATTTTAAATAAATGAAGTGTTTGTACTTTAACTAATACTATGGCATTCGAACAAATTTTAATATATTATTTTAAGAGTAAACTACGATTTTAGTCCCTGTGGTTTAATGCTTATAACGGTTTTCGTCCCTGATCTTTCAAAACTGCTTTTTTAGTTCTTGTGTTTTTATTTGCTTCTATTTTCATCCCTCGCTCCAATTTTATTTATATTAAATGTTAATTCATTTAAAAATTAAATAAACAATTACATATTTGGTCCTTGTAGTATATAAACTTTTACTTTTTTATCCTAACTTATATTTTTTTTACTTTTTCTTTATTTATTGTATTTTATCAAGACATTTATTTTTCTATTGATTATATTGTATATTTTCATAATTATTATAACTTTAATTATAAAAATAATCAAATAATTTCATTAAAAATATTGATAAATACATGATATTTTTTTCAAAGTTTTAGGTTTAAATCTTCTAAAATTAATATTTTTTTATCTATTGATTTATTAAAACTATTTCTTATTTTAAATTATCATTGAAAAAAGTTTAATAAAATTCAAGAAAAAAATAGTATTATTTTATAACAACCGGTTGTTTTTTGTTAAATGCAATTTACTATTTACTCCACTATTCTAAATTTTCATTTAATCTTTATTTTTTATTAATTAATCAAATTTGTTTAATATTTAAATAAGACATACACACATAAACACACACACACACACCATTTTAAATTAGGTTATATATTTAAAACAAAAAATAAGAAAATAAAAGGATAAGAAAATTTCAATATGTTGTTATAAAAATCATGCAATGGGTCATGACGTGTCTCAAAATTAACGTGACGTCAAACACAAGCATTATTTAAAACCTTGAGAGAGAGGATCAAACGAGAAGAGAACGGTACCTATTTAAAATGAACACGGCAACGACAAATCACATACAAAATATAAGTGATTTTACATATGATTTCCGTGATCTTAAGTCGCGGCAAAAGTCGCCCGCACACTGTGATTTTGTACGACTTCCCCGCTAATGTAAAATCACTTATGATTTTGTATGTGATTTGTCGTTCTCGTGTTCTTTTAAATAGATATCGTTCTCGTTTGAACCCGATTCTCTCTCTCTCTCTATATATATATATATATATATGTGTGTGTGTGTGTGTGTGTGTATATATATGTGTTTGTTTTAAATATTAACAAATTTGATTAATTAATAAAAATAAAGCTTAAATGAAAATATGAAATAATGGGAGTAAAGTGGATTTACCAATAAACAACCGATTGTTATAAAATAAGATTTTTTTTCTCGAAATTTATTAAACTTTTTTTCAATGGTAATTTAAAATAAATAAAAAGCTTTAATAAATCAACAGAAAAAAAAATATTAATTTTAAGAGATCTAAATCTAAAGCTTTGAAAAAAAATTCATGTATTTATTAGTATTTTTAATGAAGTTATTTGATTATTTTTATAATTAAAGTAATAATAATTATGAAAATATACAATATAATTAATAAAAAATAAATATCTTGATGAAATACAATAAATAAAGAAAAAGTAAAAAAATGTAAATTAAGATAAAAATGTAAAATTTTATATACCACAAGAACCAAATATGTAATTTGTTTATTTAATTTTTAAATGAATTAACATTTAATACTAATAAAATTGGAGGGATGGATGAAAATAAAAGCAAATAGAAACCATAAGGACTAAAAAAGCAGTTTTGAAATATCAGGGACGAAAATCGTTATAAACATCAAACCATAGGGACTAAAATCGTAGTTTACTCTTATTTTAAAGAATCAATTTTTAAAACGTCTATTTTTTAAACTAAAATATACTAATTTTTAGTTTATTTTTTCTAGGAACAAACTCTAAAAATCTTTATTAAGAAACCAAATTTATTTTGCTTAAAAAACCAGATTTTAAAAAACAAAATAAAACCAATTTTTACTTCAAGACGAAAAATAAAACCAATTTTTGATTTCGTTGATACTTTGAGAAACATGAATTTTGTTACCAAATTGGTTGGTCGAAATAAACATACTAAAAGTTGATTTAGGGTTTAGGTTCTTTCTGTTTGTGTTTTTTTTTTTTTCCGGTTATGACTGATTGGTTGTGTTTCTGCTTTGTAACTTGGTTTGTAATCTTTTTGGATGGTAATAATTGGTATATTGTTGTTAAAAAAATATTAAAAGTTGATTTTTATAAATATGAATAGAAAGTTTTGTTTATTTTAATTTAATTTAATTTAATTTAACCGTTCATATTATTTAAGATTTAATATTGGAAGTGCGAGATGTAAAGTGGTCAAAAGAATAAGGACTTTGACCGATGAAGAATTAACGGCATAAACCCTAAAAAGTTAAGCGGTACGGACAGTGCTCCTCTGTCGTCGGTGGCCTCATCCTCATCAACAGTTGGCACCTACATTTACTTCTATCCAAACTAATTACGAATTTGGTCCCTATGGTATATCTGGGCTTTTACGAAAATAATCCTAGACAACTAATTAAAATTCGTTAAACTTGAGGGCAAAATCATCTTTTGTCTTTTTGTTTGACTATATATAAAAATTAATCATTTTCCCCTTTTTCATGATATTCATCTTCTCCTACAAAAAATTCAAGAACAAACTTAAACCTAAATTAAAAAACTCTAAACTTAAAATCAAACCTAAACAAAAGCCTAAAACCAGCTAAAATGTATATGGTTCCTGACCATCCCCCTACATCCAGATCTGCTTCTTGTTAATTAACTTCTTTTCAGGAGAATCCGACTATGATGGTCAGATCCTGCGATGATTTTGAAGTTGGGGGAACTTGGGTGGAATTCGGCACCTTAAGGGAACATGAGATGGGTGTAACAACCCAAACATGACATTTAATAACGATACCAAAAACATAATAATATTCCATGCCAAAACGGCCTCAAGCTTACAATTTAATCCAAGGTTTGCAACGGCAACCTAATACACAACTGAGATTTAAAAGAAAAATAACTAAGGTGACGGTCTTCTAGCCACTCCCGCTACACTTTCTCTTTGCCCTTATCGGCTCTTCCTACCTCACGCCTCCCAGAAAAGGTTTTTAAATTTGAAAGAGCGAGGGTTAGACCGAAGGTCTAGTGGGTCCCCTCTTTACGTTTATGCAACAAAGTAAACATCAATCATTAAGTCAAAACAGATTTATAAACATCTCATGAGTAATTCACACTATCGACCAACACTACCGTCGAAGACGACGTGTCTGACTCGCACTGCCTTAATTTGGGACACACCCCCAATGGCATAAACGGGTCACACTCCCCGGTACGAGCAGGCGGGCCACACTCTCCGACTTAGGTCACAACATCCGGATATAATGTATGCATACAATTAATTATCGACAATTTATGAAACACACTTAAATGAATCCAACATGGATATGTCAACATAATTAAATCGAAGCTTCAAATAATCCTTCATAAACTTTTAATAATAATTAAAGCATTTAATTCAGAAAACTCACTTGCATAAATAACTTCACAATCAAAAGAGGTATTAGGTTAGCAAAACTCACCTGACGTCTTGATCAAAGTCTCACAGTTGGGATGGTCCAGACAACAGATTCCTAAGGCACAAAGGTTTGTTTGGTAAATCTCACAGTTAATTCCCAAAACAAGGGAACTCTATAACTCAACTCTACTAAAGGAAATATTGGATTAAACGAAACCATCAACCCGAAAAAATCTGTTCTGAGAAGATGACCGGGGTCACCCAAGTCGCGCACGACCGAGATCGCCCGGGTCTCCAAAACCTGGGGCCGCCCGGCACCCCTATGCCCGGGGTCAACCGGGGTTACCCCTCTCGGTATCGACCGGCACTACACCACCCGGATCGACCGGGGTTACCTTTCCCGGTATCGACCGGGGTCACACCACCCGGTATCGACCGGGGTCACTTCTCCCGATGTCGCCCGGCTGAACCAAGCTCGGGGTCGACCGATACCCGTATAAAAACAGTACCGAACCGAGCACCCTTGGTCGATCGGACCAACAGTCTGACTGAACCCAACATCGATTGGGGATTTTTTTCCCCAACGTTAACCAAATGAATTTCTACACCCTCCCTTCCCTTAGGCCGATAAATCAACAGAAGAAGATTAGAGTAACAGGGTTATCAACATAAACCCTTCAATCACAACCCCAACAATCAAACAGTAGCCTAATCCTAACTAAGGATCAAATCTGGCTTAAATGCTAGAAGTAGAAAACATTGATTAAAGAAAAACTTACCTTATAGAATATTAACAGTATCCCTGAATTCAAAAGCCACGACCCCTTCCTTGCTTCTCCCAAAATCACCCACAGTCTCTTCTTTCTCTTCTCAGCCGCCGATTGGTAACAATACTAAGGCCACTAGGGTTAAAACCCTTTTATTTCAATGTTACATCTAGCCCCTTTCATCTTTAAGTCTTGATCAACTAAACATCCAACTTTAAAATTTTAGGACTTAGACCCGGTTATTACAATACTCCCCCCTCGAAAGGATTATGTCCCCATAATCTCTTCGCTAAACAAACTAGGGTACTGGGACCTTATGTCCGACTCTAGCTCCCAAGTTGCTTCTTGCCTTTTGTGAAATTGCCACTGCACTTTCACTAGTTGGATTTCCTTATTCCTCAGTTTCCTCACTTTACGGTCTAAAATGGCCACCGGTTCCTCAACATAGCTTAGTTTCTCATCTATACGAATATCTTCCAACGACACCATCACATCCGCTTCTGTTAAACATTTCTTTAAATTAGACACATGGAATGTGGGGTGAACTCCCCGTAGGTCCACGGGTAATTCTAGCTTGTACGCCACCTCCCCAACGCACTCCATGATATCAAAGGGTCCAACAAACCTCGGTCTCAACTTGCCTTTCTTGCCAAAACGAACTACTCCCTTCCAAGGTGAGACTTTTAACATCACCTTGTCTCCCACCTGAAACTCTATCGGCTTCCTTTGCTTATTGGTGTACATCTTCTGTCGATCTTGAGCTACCTTTAACCTTTCTTGAATCTGGTTGACCTTATTCGCCGTCACTTGCACAATTTTCGGTCCGACTAGCTGTCTTTCACCCACCTCATTCCAACATAAAGGTGTTCTACACTTACGACCGTATAACGCTTCAAACGGAGCTGCTCGGATACTAGCATGGTAACTATTGTTATAAGAAAATTCTATCAAAGGCAGATGAGTTTCCCACGAACCTTTGAAAATGATAACACACGCTCGAAGCATGTCTTACAATGTTTGAATGGTCCTCTCACTCTGACCATCCGTCTGAGGGTGATACGCTGTACTCAACTTGAGTTGTGAACCCAACTCCCTTTGTAGACTTTTCCAAAATGATGACATGAAGCGAGCATCCCGATCTGACACAATAGATGACGGTACTCCATGCCTGGATACAATCTCATCAATGTACAACCTAGCCAATTTCTCCAATGGGTACGTCTCCTTGATCGGTAGAAAGTGAGCATATTTCGTGAGTCGGTCCACTATCACCCAAATGGCGTCGTGCCCCTTAGGTGACCGCTGTAACCCAGTAACAAAATCCATTGCGATCTCATCCTACTTCCACACCGGTATTTCCAACGGTTGTAGTTCCCCATACGGTCTTTGATGCTCCGTTTTCACCTTCAAACACGTTAAGCATCTCTCAATGAAATACGCTATATCTTTCTTTAAGCCCGGCCACAAGTAACTTTGCTTCAGATCTCGATACATCTTGTTGGTTCCGGGATGTACTGAGTAACGCGACTTATGGGCTTCTTCCAACACCCTCTTTCGAAGGTCTCCCAACTTTGGAATCCACACTCTACCCCCAAAGCATTTCACTCCGCGACTATCAGCAATCAACGAGCCAACAATTCCGGCGATTCTCTCGTTCTTCAAATTTTCTTCCAACACCGCTTCCTCTTGATACTTCCTGACTTCTTCCAAGAAATTAGAAGTTGCCTCAACCCGAAACGCCACTACCCTAGTTGCATTACTATGCTCTTTCCGACTCAAAGCGTCGGCCACTACATTGGCTTTACCCGGGTGGTAAAGAATCTCGCAGTCATAATCACTCAACAATTCCATCCATCTTCGATGTCTCATATTCAACTCCTTTTGATTAAATAGATGCTGAAGGCTCTTATGATCGGTATAGATTCGACACTTAACTCCGTACAGGTAATGCCTCCAAATATTCAACGCGAATACCACCGCTGCCAATTCCAGGTCATGCATCAGCTAGTTTTTCTCATGCTCCTTCAAATGACGAGACGCGTAAGCGATCACCTTTCCATCTTGCATCAGCACGCACCCCAGTCCCAACTTAGAAGCATCGCTATAGATCACAAACCCTTCTGAACCGTTGGGTAAGGATAGGATAGGTACACTGCTCAATCTTTCCTTCAACTTACTGAACGCATCTTCCTGAGCTTCCTTCCATACAAACTTGACGTTTTTCCTCGTTAGAGTCGTTAATGGCGTGGCTATCCTCTAGAAGTCCTGAATGAACCTTCAATAGTAACCCGCCAAGCCAAGGAAACTCCTCACTTCTGACAGTGATTTCGGCACTTCCCACTCTTTGATCGCCTTGATCTTTGTTGGGTTCACCTTGATCCCGTCTTCCGACACCACGTGTCCTAAGAATTGTACTTCTCTTAGCCAAAACTCGCATTTCGAGAATTTGGCGTACAACTTCTCCCGCTTGAGCAACTCCAACATGGATCGCAGGTGCGCCTCATGGTCGCTCATGGACTGTGAATAAATTAGTATGTCATCGATGAAAACAATGACACACTTGTCCAAAAATGGACTGCACACTCTATTCATTAGGTCCATGAATGTTGCCGGTGCGTTATTCAAACCAAAAGGCATGACTAAGAATTCGAAGTGTCCGTATCTCGTACGAAAAGCAGTCTTGGATACATCATCCTCCCTCACCTTCAGCTGATGGTAGCCCGAACGTAGATCTATCTTCGAGAAGTAACTCGCTCCTTGTAGCTGATCGAAAAGATCATCAATCCTAGGGAGCGGGTACTTATTCTTGAATGTTACCTTATTGAGCTCCAAATAATCTATACACATTCTCATAGACCCGTCCTTATTCTTGACGAATAACACCGGGGCTCCCCACGGTGACGTGCTGGGACGAATAAACCCCTTGTCGAGCAGTTCTTGCAGTTGAGTCATCATCTCCTTCATTTCGGTCGGTGCCAAACGATAGGGTGCCCTTGCAATTGGTGTCGCCCCCGGTACCAACTCTATTCGGAACTCCACTTGCCGATCCGGAAGCAAGGTGGTCAAGTCTTCCGGAAACACCTCAGGGTATTCACTTACTATCGGAACTGACTCCAGCCCTTTCTTCACTTTCTTAGCGTCTACTACATACGCTAAGAACCCCACACACCCTTTTACTAAGCACGGCCTAGCCTTGATCATGGAGATCAAACACGACTTCCTATCCCGACGATCCGTTTGATCTCCATACACTACAACTTCCTTCTGGTCCAACAAGGCTATACGGATTAGCTTCTTGTTACAGACAATGTTGGCATCGTTAGACGCCAACCAATCCATCCCCACAATGACGTCAAATTCTCCCATGCCCATCGGGTATAACCGCAACGGAAAGGAGTGGCCGTCAATGTCTATACTACACCCATCATATACTTCCACTACTAAGACTCGACTATCATTGGCTACTTCTACCTCAAGCCCATGCCTAAGCTTCTTGGGTTTCACATGCAATTTTTGCACGAAATTCGGAGACCCAAACGAACGGTTTGCGCCTAAATCAAATAATACCTTAGCAAAAATCAAGTCTATAGGAAAAGTATCTGTCACCACATCAGGTGTATCCACCGCCTCCTCCGCCGTCATATTAAAAGCCCTCGTTCGAGCTGGCTCTACCTTCTTCTCACCTCCTTTATCTCCATATCCTCCGACCGCTCCCTTTTTCAATTGTGGGCAATTGATATGTATTGAGAATTCAATACATATTGCATCCTTTTCTCGTCTTTTAGGATTTTAATTTCTTTTTATCCCAACAATTAAGTCATTTTCTTATCTTATTTTCCAATTTTTCTTATTCATGGAGGTAAGTTTATGATTTACCTATTTGTTGCTATTTTGTAAAAACCAACTTAAAATCTTTGGTTTATTGTGATGCCAGATTGATGCTGCAACATTAGAGGCTGTATTGGAGATGAATCTTGGAAGGCACTTTTTGAAGAAGATTGAAATCTTGACTTTTTGGCCCCTCCATATCTTTTGATATATTAGCAATAGATCATTGGCTGGAAGTAGGTGAAATTTGTTGGACAAGTCTTTGGTTATAACTTTAGTTGATGTACCTTTTAGTTTATTTTAAGTTTTCTATTTACTATTTTGCCATTCATGTTTTGGTATAAATAGGTTTTGTGTTCTCTTATTTGGGGAGGTAGGTTTTTGTATTCCATGAGTTATAGAATTGATCTATGAACTCTCTCTCTCTCTCTCTAGAAACTTTAATATTAAGTCTTTAAATTCCTTATTTGCTTATTGTCTTTACTTATTGCATTTTACATTTCCGTTATTTATTTTCCGTCAATTACATTCCGTCATTTACATTATGTCTTTACTTTATGTCAATTACATTTCTTGCAATTTATTTTACGTAATGAGTAGCTAATTTTATAGTTTGGGTGTGAGACAAAAAGGGAGGTTGTAAACCAAAAACTGGTGGACTTTGTTCTTCAATAACATTGTTCCACTATGTCATTTTAAGTTTTATAAATCCAAACGCACTTCTTGACGAATTGATCACTTCTTAAAGTGTGAAAATGCCATGAACTTAGGAATAAGCCATGAAAAAGCACGTCAGTTTGAATGATACGAGAAGTATACTTGGAAGAGTTGCTAGCAAGGGAACTTGCTATCTGTTTTTCAAACAGATTGATTCTTAACGGGTTGATCACTAGTCAAAGTGTTAAAGTGTAGTGGACTCAGGAATGATCCACTAAGAACACGTCAACTTGAATGATATGGGAATCGACTCGGAAGGTTGATTTTTAAACAAAGGCATTTGTTTTTCCATATACTTTAAAGAAACCATTTGACACTCACACTGGTCCGGACATTTGCATAGGCATATGTTGATTGAAGGCTAAACAACAGTGCAATGGTAGATATCCGGAAGGATACTCTTTAAAGTACATGGTGGAACTTGTTGTTGCTGAACTAATGCTATAGAATTCCTATAGCATTGGCCTCCAGAATTTGTGATTACTCCTCACTTTAAGTCTTGCACCCATTCTATCTTTATATATCTTGTTAATCATATCACTGTTACTTAACCCAAACAAAGTCTTCAAATGAAGTTAGTTTTTCATCTCGAGATCTTGCAACATAAGATACCATCCCTGTGGAATACGATACTTGGTTCTTACCATTTTATTACTTGAAAAGACGATATTGGATCCCATTGTATACTTGTTTTGAGGTTCAATTATCACATGTCTAGAGGTGTGCAAACATCCGTATCAGCAATCAGTCCTGATATGATCAGGGGACCCACATTGGTAGCAAGACCTTGGCCCACGGCAGTCCCGAGCCATATGTCCAGTCTTTCCACACTTAAAGCAACCTTCTCGTTCCAACAGACACTCCCCCTATTACACTTATTGCACGACCTATTCTCAATCTTAGGAATAACCCGCTGATCGGGTTTTGCAGATTTAAACGTCCTGGAGTCGCGGACAGTTCCCTCCCACTTCCGTTTGTCACCACTTATCTCGGTAGCCTGGCGGTTCTTTTCCTTCTCCCTCATCACGGCTGCGTTCACCGCCGCTTGAAACGTAGCTGGTTCTTTGTTCGAAACGAATTCCCTAATATTTCTTCTCAGTCCAAAGATGAAACACTCCACTCGCCTTTCCTCATTAGGCACGTAAACTTTAGCAAACCGTGATTTCTCAATGAACTTCGTCGTATACTCTCGAACTGACATATCTTTCTGTTCTAGACTCAGAAACTCCTCCTCTAACCTTTTGACTACCACTAGAGGGCAAAATTGTGCTTTGAACCTTTTCACAAACCTTCCCCAAGACATCTCTTTAGCCTCCACCGAACCCTGTCCTCCTGCTTCGACATCCCACCAC
The DNA here is from genome assembly GCA_954870635.1 of Arctium minus. Lineage (NCBI taxonomy): Eukaryota > Viridiplantae > Streptophyta > Magnoliopsida > Asterales > Asteraceae > Arctium > Arctium minus. Next base: position 74,918,889 of record OX941083.1, on the reverse strand, counting down.
ATTACAACTTTGTCTTTCAGCATTGACAACACGTACACTACTTTGTCCCCCTCAGAACACTTACTGGTATCAAATGCCAGTTCCATCCCTTTTATCCATTTCAGTGCCAACACTGGGTCGCATTCTCCCTTGTAGGTAGGAGGCTTGCAAGCAACAAACTCCTTGAAACTGCACCCTTTCTCAACTACAACTTTAACCGCCAATACGGAGTCGACTGCGAGTGGCTTCCCACCACAGTTACTGGTGAGTCGGAAATTTCGGTCACCACTCTATCCTCACTCTTTTCCTTGCTTGCCGATACTTCATTAGTTCGTTGGGCCAACAAAGCATTCAGGGTTTCCTGTAATTTACCCATCTCAGCCGCAAAGGTTTCTTGTGTAACAAAATCTTGAGTTCGACCTCCACCACGGTTTCTTGCCTGCTTCTGACCCCTCACCGAAGCCGAACTCTCTTGAAGAGAGGTTTCTTGCTCTGATCTCACCTCTACACTTCTAGCTCGACGAGCAACGCGAGTCGTCTTTCCCCCTCGAGTTCCCCCAACTGGTTCATTCACTTGTGTGGTCACCTTCCGAGTCGTTTTCCCTTTACCTTTAGGTCGACCGCGACCCTTTCTTCGGGTGGCAGTCGGGTTAACAACAAATGTTTGTTTTTTAGCAACGACTTCATTAACTGGTTCGGCCACAGAAATTGGCGCAGACCTACTTCTTGTTACTCGCTCAGACATGATTTCTGGTAAGAGGAAACATACAATATTTAATTCAACATACCACACGCAATACGACAAGTTAAGCACATGCACGTACCTGTAAATTCACAATTACACTGGCCAGTTGTAACTCCGAATTTACCTTACGGTCTTCCTACTTCTCAGTTGTGTTTCTACTTTCCTAGTTTAAGTCTACACCTGTCCGGTCAAAACATAATAATATTACATGCCAAAACGTCCTCAAGCTTACAATTTAATCCAAGGTTTGTAACGGCAAACTAATACACAACTAAGATTTAAAAGAAAAATAACTAAGGTGATGGTCTTCTAGCCACTCCCGCTACACCTTCTCTTTGCCCTTATCGGCTATTCCTAGCTCACGCCTCCCTGACAAGGTTTTTAAATTTGAAAGAGCGAGGGTTAGACCGAAGGTCTAGTGAGTCCCCTCTTTACGTTTATGCAACAAAGTAAACATCAATCATTAAGTCAAAACAAATTTATAAACATCTCATGAGTAATTCACACTATCTACCAACACTACCGTCGAAGACGACGTGTCTGACTCGCACTGCCTTAATTTTAAACACACCCCCAATGGCATAAACGAGCCACACTCCCCGGTACGAGCAGGCAAGCCACACTCCCCGACTTAGGTCACAACATCCGGATATAATGTATGCATACAATTAATTATCGACAATTTATGAAACACACTTAAATGAATCCAACATGGATATGCCAACATAATTAAATCGAAGCTTCAAATAATCCTTCATAAACTTTTAATAAGAATTAAAGCATTTAATTCAGAAAACTCACTTGCATAAATAACTTCAAAATCACAAGAGGTATTAGGTTAGCAAAACTCACCTGACGTCCTGATCAAACTCTCACAATTGGGATGGTCCAGACAATAGATTTCTAAGGCACAAAGGTTCGTTTGGTAAATCTCACAGTTAATTCCCAAAACAAGGGAAATCTATAACTCAACTCTACTAAAGGAAAGATTGGATTAAAGAAACCATCAACCCGAAAAAATATGTTCTGAGAAGATGAACGGGGTCACCCAAGTCGCACACGACCGGGATCACCCGGGTCTCCAAAACCCGGGACCGCCCGGCACCCCTATGCCCGGGGTCAACCGGGGTTACCCCTCCCGGTATCGACCGGGACTACACCACCCGATATCGATCGGGGTTACCTTTCCCAGTATCGACCGGGGTCACACCACCCGGTATTCGACCGGGGTCATTTCTCCCGATGTCGCCCAGCTGAACCAAGCCCGGGGTCGACCGGTACCCGTATAAAAACAGTACCGAACCGAGCACCCTTGGTCGATCGAACGAACAGTCTGACTGAACCCAACATCGATTGGGGATTCTTTCCCCAACGTTAATCAAATGAATTTCTACACCCTCCCTTCCCTTAGGCCGATAAATCAACAGAAGAAGATTAGAGTAACGGGGTTATCAACATAAACCCTTCAATCACAACCCCAACAATCAAACAGTAGCCTAATCCTAACTAAGGATCAAATTTGGCTTAAATGCTAGAAGTAGAAAACATTGATTAAACGAAAACTTACCTTATAGAAGATTAACAGTATCCCTGAATCCAAAAGCCACGATCCCTTCCTTGATTCTTCCAAAATCGCTCCCAGTCTCTTCTTTCTCTTCTCAGCCGCCGATTGGTAACAATACTGAGGCCACTAGGGTTAAGACCCTTTTATTTCAATGTTACATCTAGCCCCCTTCATCTTTAAGTCTTGATCAACTAAACACCCAACTTTAAAAATTTAGGACTTAGACCCGGTTATTACAATGGGGATGCTATGGGAACAATCGAACAAGGGATGCGACAGAAATAAGGAGATGTGAAGGGAATATCCAGGATATATGACAACTATAAATCCCCCTGTTCCTTGTTGATTTTACTAACTAGAAGCATTGATTTTAGTTTCTTCTTCTCTATGTGTTTACCGGACTCGATTTTTGTGTGTATGTGTGTGAGGTGGCAGAGCCATATACAAAGTAATGGGGTCTGTTTACCCCAATCAAAAATTAAAATAATATGGATTTAGCTTAAATTTTCTTTTTACCCTTTTTAAATGACTTAGTCCCCTGATTGAAGAACCCATTCAATTTTCACAAGGTCACATACATTTGATTTTTTTTTCAACCAAATTCAAAAGATATAAATTCATTTCAATATGTGTATTGTTTTGTTAAAATACATTTCAATATTAGGCATCTTAATATCTAGTTATTCTTTATTGTTTTATTAAATACATCTAATTATCTTGTTATTTTAGTTTTCATATAAACTGGTTTATCATATGTTAATTTTTTTTATATGCTCAAAGCCTTAAACCAATTATCTAGTGATAAAATATATAAAATTATTGTATAATTTGTTTTAGGTTTAACTGAAATAGTAAAAGAATAACTGAAACAGGACTGTTTATCTCGAAAACCAAATAACACGAAACCATTTTGGTTCAAGTGGCGTTTCGAAAAATCTTCGACACTCTTAAGTCAGAATCCAGTCACCTAAGCTTCTAGATCTTCTACTGTGTGTGCCAACCTCGATTTTGATTTGGAAAAGATGAAGATTTTGAGGTTTAATTTCAATGGAGACGGTGAAGATTTCAATATGTATTGAACTTGTTTCTATAATGTTTGATATATGTTCTTTAATTATTTAGGTGCTTGATTTTGATTTTAGGGTATTTGACTTATTGATTTTAGAGTTTTTGAATCGAGGTTAGGGTTGTTGGTGAAGAGGACGAAAATTTAATCAAAAGACAAGAAAATGAAAAAAAAAAAACAATAAAATGATGAAAAACTAAAATGCCTTCATAGTTAGTGGAGTTGATGGATGGTCGTTTGGCCTAGGACCAAATCCGTGAAATATATATATATATATATATATATATATATATATATATATATAGAGAGAGAGAGAGAGAGGAAAGTTCAAATGAAAACTCAATTTTCGTTATGCACGTGAGGACAAATCTCGGCAACTCCATCTCTTTTGATCCAACAACTCATATTAAATAGAGTTTTTAATTTTAAGATGCTTAGGGGTAAAAATGGAAGATAATTTAAACTCACGCATACCTTAAAAATTACTAATGTTTTAATCAAACAAATTACATCAAAAACACAAGAATTTCGTGCTCTTCAATATGACATCCATCTCGATATAATTTTTTTGTTGTTTTAACTGTTTTTTACGTGAAATTCTATATATGTGTTATATTCTTTATAAATATTTATGTACGTTCATGTTTGTACAACACCTTGACACCGTAAGTATGTAACTCGACATCACCTTCTTCAACACTTTTTTCAACGTCGTAAGACATCACGTTTCTTCAGCACCGTAACCCAACACCCATCAAGACGAATCGAGAACATATCGAGTAATTATGTTGTGAACCGGGGAACAAAAGAGAATGTGTCATGTCTCCACATCTTCACAGGTCATTCATGTATTATTCATCATGAATAATGTATCATTCAGGATGAATTCGTGTATTATTCATCATGAATGTTGTGCAATTCATCCTAAATACTATATTGTTCATCATGAATAATGAATGAACATGCACATTTGTTATTCATACTGAATGCGGGACATCCGGGGATGCACATACATATTCATAATGAATTAAACCAAATTTCGGTTGTGAATTGGGAAATAAGAGAGAGTGCTCATGTGTCTACACCTTCACGGGTCATTCATATATTATTCATCATGAATAATATATCATTTAAGATGAATAATACAACATTCAAGGTGAATAATACACGATTCATGATAAATAATACATGAATCATAGATTCATGTATTATTCATCCTGAATACTGTATTATTCATCATGAATAGTGAATGAATGTTCACCTATGTTATTCATACTGAATGTGAAACCCCAGGACGTGCATGCATATTCATAATGAATATAACACATATATAGAATTTCACATAAAAAACGGTTAAAACGAAGAAAAAAAATTATATCGAGATGGATGTCAAATCGAAGAGCACGGAATTTTCGTTTTTTGATGTAATTTGTTTGATTAAAATATTAGTAATTTTTAAGATAATTTATTTTAAAGTTTAAGGGGGTAAAATTTTTTTAATTAAAAAATAAAATAAAAAGTCAAACAAGGTAGGCGCTGATTCAAATTTCCAATTTTGTTCTTAATCACTTCTCAATTAATCTTATTATTTATTAACCATTGATTAGTTTTCTAAGGTTTAATCAATGGTTAATATTTGTCCTCATGTGCACAATGAAAGATGAGTTTTCATTTGAACCCACCCTATATATATATATATATATATATATATATATATAGTCAGATTCAAACGAGAAGCTAAACATTTTACGAAAAACGAGAAGTGTGATATCATATCATATATGATACATAAGCTTAATCATATATGACTAAACACATGTTACATTGATAATACATAAACGTGTAATCCTATATGATACACAAGCTTAATCATACATGATTAAACACACCCACTGTAACAACCCAACTCGTATCATAGAGCAAAACTAAGGATTAATAACTAAAAACGCCAAACGGCCCAAAACAAACATCTATATTACAAGGTTTGCGTAAAAACAACCTATTACACAACTGAGATTACGAAGAAAGATAAACAAGAATGACAGTCTTCTAGCTAACTCTTGCTTACACCTTCTCTTTGCCCTTATCTGCTCTTCCTACCTCATGTCTGCCTGAAAAGGGTTTTAGTTTTGAAAAAAGCGAGGGTTAGACCAAAGGTCTAGTGAGTCCCCTCTAATAACAGTTTAAAACTCAACAGACAATCAAAAGTTTTATAATAAATAAACCATTTTCAGATTTACAGAAACAGTCACACTTTCAATAAACCTCTCAGCTAGGGGTGTTATTCGGTCGGTCAAATCGGTTTTCGGTTTATTCGGTTCGGGTTAATCGGTTTTCAAGCTTTTTAAAAACTAACTGATAACCAAACCAAATAAGGTTCGGTTTAATCGGTTTTGGGTTATTCGGTTTCGGGTTATTCGGTTCGGTAACCGGTTAAACCGAATAAGGATTTATATTTTTTCGTTTGACATTTGAACAAATAATGTTTTCAAATCACGTGTTTGTTGCTTATAATATATAATTATATCATACATGCATACTCAACAATTGACTTATATTAAGTAAAATACACTATCTATCAAAACATATGTCTACCATATGACATTATTTTTCTTCATGCGACGATGTAATTCATGCATAAAATGTAATCTAATAAAAAGAAATTATCTACTCTCAATAAAAACATTATATATTAATAAAATATGTAAAATAATAATAGTATAACATGCCTTGGGTTTATTTTTTTATAAAATGCAATATATAAAATACTACTAGATTGTATTATTCGGGTTATTCGGTTTAACCGAATTAGGAAAAAATTAACCGAAAACCGAACCGAATAAGAATCCTTATTCGGTTAACCGAACCGTTTAACCCGAAAACCGAATAACCCGAAACCGTTTAACCCAAACTTCATTCGGTTCGGGTGGGTTATTCGGTTTCGGTTATTTTTGACATCCCTACTCTCAGCTCACACTACCGTCACCCTAAGGTGACAGCGTGTCTATGACTCACACTGCCTTATTGGGACACACCCCCAATGACATAAACGGAACACACCCTCCGGTATGAGCACAGGCGGGCCACACCCCCGAGTTCGAGCTTAACACACTTATGACTATGTATGCAAACATATCCACTTAAGCAACAGAAACAAAAACATCTTAAACATTTAAATAAAAACTCGCAGGTAATTAATAACCAACATCATTTCAAAACTTGCAGATAAATTTATAAACATAACTTCTTCGTCATAAAAGACATTAGTTTAGAAAACTCACCTGGGGTCCTGATCCAAGTTCTCTCTAGAACAAGTCCGAATTATAGATTCCTAAGGCACAAAGTTAACATTGGTAAATTATATGGTCAAACACGAAACTAAGGAATCCTAATACTCAAAACTACTAAGGACAGGTCGGGTCGCAACCAAAACCCGAAATGAGGATGATCGGGGTCACCCAATCGCATATGACCGAGATCGCTCGGGTCCCCCACTGCTCGGGGTCGCCCGGAGCCTCGCCGCCCAGGACCGACCGGAACCTCCACGCCCGGGGCCGACCGGGATCACACTACCCGGAATCATCCGGTCCCCCCCCCCCCCCCCCGGGGTCACTCGGCTGGACCAACAAATTGCGAACCAGGGTTTCGGTCGATTGAGATTACAATTTCCAAAACTTAACACTAAAATGATGATTAACATCAGATTTCACTTCACAATACTAACTCTTCCTTAGGTCGATTATCAATCAATAAGTTAATAAATCCCTTCCCCCAACCCAACCGAAGGCAAAACCCCAAAACCAAACTATCGATCGAGGAATTCTTCATGAATTTCTAAATGATTACCATAGCTTTTATCCAAATAATCAAAATCTACTAATCTAGATAACATTAGGAGCAATCAAAGAACATACCTTCACGAAGATGATGAGGGGATCCTTTTCTCCTTCAATCCTTTCTCGTACCAAGAACCCACACACACAGACCCAACCTTCTTGCAAAATTTTCCTAAAAAATGATAAATGATGGCTTGGAAAGAAAAGATTTAACCCTAATCCTTTATTTTCAATTAGCCCCCTCCACAAAGAGACTTTGCCACAAAATATCCCCAAACTAAAACAATTTACACGGTTGTTATAGTACTCCCCTCCTTAAAAGGATTTTGTCCCCGGAATCTCTTCGTTAAACAAAATAGGGTACTGGGATCTCATGACCGACTCTAGCTCCCAAGTTGCTTCCTGCCCCTTGTGGAATTGCCACTGCACTTTCACCAGATGGATTTCCTTATTCCTCAGTTTCTTCACCTTGCGGTCTAGAATAGCCTCCGATTCTTCCACATAACTTATCTTCTCATCTACATGGATATCCTCCAATGGCATGACGACATCGCTTTTTGCTAAACATTTCTTCAAATTCGACACATGGAAAGTTGGGTGAATCCCTTGCATGGATTCGGGCAGTTCCAACTTGTAGGCCACTTCTCCAACCCGTTCGACGATGGCAAAAGGGCTAACAAACCTTGGTCTCAACTTACCTTTATTCCCGAAACGAATCAGTCCCTTCCAAGGCGAGACTTTCAACATCACCATGTCCCCCACTTGGAACTCTATCGGCTTCCTTCACTTATTTGCGTACATCTTCTAACGATCTTGAGCTACCTTTAACCTTTCTCGAATCTGACTGACCTTATCGGCCGTTATTTGCACAATTTATGGTCCGGCTAGCTGTCTTTCACCCACCTCATTCCAACCTAAAGGTGTTTTACACCTACGTTCGTACAACGCTTCAAACGGAGCGGCTCGAATACTAGCATGACAACTATTGTTATAAGAAAATTCTATCAAAGGCAGATGAGTTTCCCATGACCCTTTGAAATCGATAACACACGCTCGAAGCATGTCTTCCAATGTTTGGATGGTCCTCTCACTCTAGCCATCCGTCTGAGGGTGATACGCTGTACTCAACTTGAGTTATGAACCCAACTCCCTTTAAAGACTTCTCCAAAATGACGACGTGAAACGAGCATCCCGAATTGACACAAAAGATGACGGTACTCCATGTCTGGATACAATCTCATCAATGTACAACTTAGCCAATCTCTCCAATCGTATCAACCTTAGGCATCACCATGCACCCACCGCTATGAATTTCTTTATCATGAACTCTGCCATAGTAAAAAAAATATTTTTCCTCAACACTACATACGCCTAGTGCCAAAAGAACACCTCCTTTTTCGAACCACAAGGGTCACAACTCAACAGTGTTGCACAATTCATGCGCATTATACATACGTCACCCCAAATTCTCGCATACAGAAAAGAAAGCTTCCACACCTCAATTTTTTCATAGTACACATGTTCCAACCCACAGAATTATAAAGACACATACTTCATTTTCTCCTTGCATCCACCAAACGTCCAACCATAATTGTAGTAATTTCAAACTTCGTTAGCTTAACATGGTGTGGCCATGCTTACCACAACTACTCCAAATCGCTTTAACACTGGAAACATGCTCACCTGAAACCCTTTCCGAGTAATACTAAGTCTGACTCCCTTCGAGCACTACATTCCACCACTCTTTCCACTTTCTTCTCGAAACACCAAACATGTCTCCAAAAATTTGGCTCACTACTGGGTGCAAACTTTAGACCAACATCACAATTTAGATTTCTCAACACCAGAACCATAACCTACACCCCAAACTCCTTCTCAAATCCTCATTAGTGTTCATATCTCTCCATGGCAAATCTGAAACCTAGATCCCCATTTCTGTGTCTCCTGTCAAACTTCTCATTCTTAGCTTAGCCACTTCCCTTACGATCCCAAATGTGCCGAAAACACAATTTTCATTATTATACTTAGCCAAACGGCTACCTACGATTCTCGTTCGAGATCTTCAACCAAGCCCTTCCAAAACCATCCCCAATGCCCAAAGGCGTCGCGTAATTCTCGTTATCCAAACATAATTGACCTGTCTGCTAGAATTCCTTCACACTCAAGGACTACTTCGACAACTCCACAGATCTTCTTACCAACTACAAAATGTCATGAACTAAAACATTTTACATTCCCTTCAATATTATAGCGGTAAAAGATAAACCCTTCTATAATACACCGCAACCCATGACACCTAGTTCCTCTCTTAGGTAGCTACCCACTATCACCCGAACATTATTATCAACTTAGCACCACCACGATGCCAACCATACACCCTCACCTATTAGCAACATACTTGCCACTTTTGAAAAGGACTCCTCAGAAATCCCCGAGCAAAGATTCTCATTCACACTATACCCATACAACAACACCAAACACTACTTAATCTCAAAGTAACTCCTTACTACCAATGCCATACCCGACCGCTTTGACATAAAGCTTGCACTTCTCCTCTAAACCATCATCACCCTACTGCAACTCCATACTACAGTCGAAGTCTTCACGATCACTCGCCAGCCATACCAGATACCGTCCTCTTCATGCTGATCTTAACACTAATACTTCAAAAATAAAGTCATTTCACAACTTTGTCTTCCTCGAATATAAACAACCACAAAAACATGCTCAATAAAACCTTTCATCCAAACCTCGCTCCTTGTCGCGGTCTGTCAGGAATCAAATCAGGCAGTCTGTAAGATTAATCGCACTACTTCACAGACAACAATGCTCGAACTCAACCACTCCAGTTGTGCTAAGTACTTCATTCCTAATCGAATCTCTGAACCCAAAGGAAAACACTTAATCTATCGATAACTTTCCGCTTTCATAACGCCCACACAAGATGGTAAGGCGTCATACCAGATACACTCTTCCCCGAATGGTCTCAACCACTTTTGAACAGCTCAACGACAACCACAACATATTTACTCCTTCAAACGCACTATAACCACTTGTACTTCCACAGTCCTCAAAGGCACCAAACTTACTCGATACCAAATCTAACCACAAGGCTACCCCAGACTTTTGTTCCCGACGATACCATTTCATCAGAACACCACAGATTTTACTCTTTAACTAGTTACCTTTAGAAGCATCTAAACAAATTCGAACTTCCACTCACCAGCAACCCCTTCTCCGGTTACCGAACCAAAGATAATTTACCATAAGACTGGCCCTACGGCGAAGACTGAGACTTCTGTCATTCACTTTCATTATTCACGATCCTTCCTTAGGGAATACCAAGGTCATGAATCGACCATCAACGGTTCAAACACCACCCTTCTACTCTCAAACCTTCCCTCATCCCTAATTGCAACATCTCTTACGACATAGAGAGTTCATAGCCTTCATGCTTGACGACGCAATAAATTTAAACGACTGACATTTGAAATTTCAGAAAATAATACTTTATAAAACAAGCTTGAGTATACACGATACTACACTGGCATAATGGATTCGCCATACACAACGATCTTGAGAATCTCTCCGCCTCAATTACAAGATAAAATAAATCTCACTCAACCAAAATCGATGTTGACACAATTGAAAATATTTTCAACAACTTTACTCGTGCGATTTATAAAATACAACAAAATTGCTTAAACTAAGCGATTCGAACGACTCTCACTTTCCTTGTTATGACAACATATGTCCGTAACAATTTCACTTACAAAATTTATGCGATCAAATGTTGTTATGATTTCCACAACTGAGGTTAACTCATTTATAAAAGTGAAATAGGTTTCCACTCTGGTACAATGCAAAAAAAAAAAAACTTGTCTCTTTAATCCAAACACGTGTTTGTGTGTGTGTCAACTCATTTTCAAAACCAGAACTCTAAAGGTGCACACACATACATATGCAAATTACGACATGAGGGACTCCTGTAACCTGTTCGAAAACACAATGCATGATACTCAAATTACATGAAGGCTATTTCACTCTAGCAAGGTCAACCGTTACACTCACCACAATTATCACTAACTACTTATCTTCGACCAACCGGTCAAAATTTTCACATTTGCCACCACTTTAGGCATCGACGCTTCCCAACATCCTTATATGACCAACTATCAGGTACCACCATGACTGATGATTCGCAATTCATACGTCTACACTTTGATCCCAAAAGTCTTCCCAACAATAGCTCGTCACCATCCTTTCCTTACTTCATAATATCAACCAATACTGTTATTATCCCCAACCTTCTTTGCCACTCTTCAAATAATTTCAGATTCAAAAGGCTCACTTCCCCTATTAAATTCTTGACTTGATACTCTCTTGATCCCCCATTGATCGACATAGCAACTACCATAAAAGAGACACACTTGAAGCGAATAGTTCACCTTCAAAAGGTTATTCCCTTTAGACCCAAGAAGTTCGTCCTCAACCGAAATATCTATACCCCGACCAAAACACACCCTAAAAGGTGCTAATCTTAGTAACATAAACGAGATCACAAAACATACCGAAATCAACGCTATCACTTCCATGATAGGTCTTACTACCTATACTACCCCCATCGATCGTCCAAACGATAGTAATCGAGTGTACCCATGCACCTGTAAATTCATAATGGCATTGGCCAGATGCAATTTTGAATTTACCTTACATGAGAGTCCTCACTACCGTTGACATAACTCCCGATGATCAAGATTTCTTTAAGAGCATCCTATATCTCAGTTGTGTTCCCCTACTCCACAGTTTAAGTTTAGGCCCATCCGGTCACCTAAATCCCTTAAACTATGTGTTGGTCCCGAAGGTGCTTAACAAGTTTGTAGAAGGGGGGGGTTGAATACAAACACAGAAATTAAAGTTTAATAAATTGTTTATTGATAAATCAAAATACAATTTACAAGTTTGTTGCGGAATAAGATTAAGACAGACTCAATCTAAACAAACTTAAGAAACACTAAGATGGTTGCACAAGAAATTCAGAGAATGGGGGATTTTTAGAGAGATAGAAAACAAGGGTTTCTATTTTGGAGTTCAAGGATTGAGCACACCTTCAGATGAAGGAGTGAGCTTCCTATTTATACCCTATGCATTAAATGCATGGCAGGGTACTTTACACGTGGCATTCATAGATTGGCTTTGGTAGTCTCACTTTTGGAGACATGCTTTTGGCCACTTTATGAACAGTGTAGTTGACAGAGTTGGTGTACGATTTGTGACAGAGACTTGTCCGTTCTGACACATCGTACTGGTTGTGCAAGGTAAGACAAAAGAAAACTTGAGGCATAAGCTTTGTGATCGTTGATCGCTGAGTATCTCTTCTTCCAGAGATAAAGAAGTTCAGCTATCGCTGAAGCTTTTCCTCAGGCTTCTTCGCGTAAGTAGATTTGTCTGGTCTTCGCTGATATCCGCATCAGGTCACTAGTAGACTTATCTATTGTTCAGTGGCTTCGTCTTCGATTCAGCTATGAACTATGTTGACGCGAGACTTGTCTTCAGGGATTACGTTAACTGTGTTACATAGGAAACTATCAGTGATAACTGAACAGACTCAGTTTGATCGCTGAAAGTGAAACACTAATACATATTAATGTTTACAGAAAGGTCATCAGCGATAACTGAACAGACTCAGTCTGATCGCTGATGATGAAACACTAATACATATAATAACGTAATTTTCACTAAGTATAAAAGAGGGTCGTTATCAAATCACTGAGAGAGTTTGGATCAACAATCTCCCCCTATTTGATAATGACAAAGTAACAAAAGAAAATTACTTTTTAATTCAAAATATAGGAATAACAAGGACTCATAGAATGCATGTCCCAATTACTATTTTGAGGGATCTTTTACAGTACTGATAGGGTTAAGTACATCACTGCAATTTTCATTTAATTCAGGGATAGAATTACAAGATATGAAAATCATAAGTACAAGTGACTAACTAACTACTGTAAGTATAACTAACAGATTACAGATAAGAAAACTAATCTATCAGCTATAAGAAGATTTGGGAGGATTGATCATATACTCAGGTATTTCTTCTCCTTTCTGTCTTCGTTCCAAAGATTCTTGACTGATAATTTCTTTAATTTTTTCAGCGGCAGGGAAGAAGTCACACCATAAGCATAAGAGATCCTTGAGATGATTCAGAGGACAGATAGGAATCTCAGAGATTCTTTGAAATCTGAGTTCCTCATCATCATCTCTGAAGAATATTCCATAAGGCTTGTCGATTACTTGACCAGCTTGGAAGGGACCACCAGGAGGCAGAGATAAGTCCAGAACTGAAAGATCAGGAGGAGGACCAAACAGTGCATCTCTTGAAAATTTGATAGAAGTTTCATTCCTGATGATGGCGACATCTTCAGAGGAGGAGGACCCAATTTTTCTCTTGAGTTTCAAAGATTTGGGAGGAAGAGGAGATGGCAGCTTTAGTACAGAAACGACTCTATTTATGAGGGCTTCAAGGAGTCCTTCAACGTAGCCTCTGTATGTAGATTTGGATTTCTTCAGCGCATCCCAGAACTCTAACCATTCCGTAAATCCGAAGCTTTCAAGTTTTGATACGTACATTGCTTTTTGGGTTCCATCCTCTCTGGTAATCTCCATGGTCACTGAGAGTTGATCTTTCTTCTTGCGACCAGAGATAGTCACGGCTGATATTGGAAGAAGATCAGAACGATAATCCATCTTTTGTTTGCACCATTCGATAGACTTATCGTTGATCTCTTGTTCTTTGAAGCGTTCCTCTTCAATTTCTTTCAGTAGTGCAGCTTGAACTTCCACAGGTTTGCTTTTCAGCTTTTTGTCCTTGACTTGAGAAGATTGAATCTTTAAAGCGAGTTGGGCATCTCGTTTGCATTCAGCGATCAGCTTCTCAGCTTTGGCAGATTCTTCTCTTTCAGCTTCAGTAAGGAAGTCGAGCTCTGTGGATATTTGAAGAGGGATTTTCAGCCGTTGACTTTCTAGTTGAGCGATCATTTCAACTCTTTTCTTCAGCACTTCCTCTGACCAATGAGATGGTCGAGAGGGCCTTCCTGGATGGACCAGGGAATCTTCTTCTTCTTCATCAATCTCAGCGATAGAGATTGGGATTATTTCTTCAGCGATAGTCGCTGGTATTATTTGTAGTTCAGAACCCTTAAGCAGGGGTGAGAACTGTCTGGTTAGAAAAAGAAGGAAAGAAGGGATAAGTGTATTTTTAGAACGAGATAGATAAAGGCTAGAAAGACATAGGGGTTTGGAAAGAGTAGAAAAGTGGTACAATTGAAAGACATACCTGAGAAGGATGCTCCCCCTCAGATTGTGATCCAGTCCTCAAGCATTCTTCAGCGATTGGTTGCTTGTCTTTGCTTTGCGAAGGAACACTTGAAGATGTATCACCTCTCACCCCTGTTTTGACAACCTCTTGCGAAGTTGTCCCTGATACGACGTTCGACTTAGAGAACCACATAGATTGGTCTTCATCGTCGTCGTCGTCATCGGAGGGCTGATCCTTTTCTTGATCATCAAGATCTAGATCATCTTCCTCTTCATCGTCTTCTTCCTCATCCTCTTCAAAGAGAATGGAGTGAATCGATGAGGATTCTTTTGCCTTCTCCCCCTCAGATTGAGAGGGAGGTTCCTTAGCTTCCCCAGCAGCAATAGAGGTTTCTTCAGTTTTCTCCCCCACTTTGTCATTATCAGCGGTAGGGGATTGTTCAGCTGCTGGAGTAGCTGTTGAAGCTTTTAGCACTTGAACGTCAGCCTCCAGACGCTTAACTCGGTCTTCAACCGCAGGTATGTCGCATGTGGCATCATGAATGAATTCCACAGCGATGTTGAGGTTGGTACGATCATCTTCAGTGAAGGAGGGAGGCAGCGCTGGAGCTGGTTCATTCACTTTCTGTAGAACTTGCTGAAGAAGGGATGTGCAGAGGTCAACCTTGGAAGAGAGACCCTGAACGTCAGCTGTAAGAGACTCAAATCGTCCTTGAAAAAGTCGAGAGGACTCTCTGAGTTGGACGACTTGTTCTTCGAGAGCTGAAAGTTGAGAGTTCTCAGCTTTGGATGAGCAAGTGGCGGTCAACTTCTTCAGCTCCTCACCAGCCTGATTGACGGCGTTGGTGGTTTCATTGATGGTGTTGGTGAGAGCATCCACCTTTTCTCCTAGACTGTTGACATGCGTGTCAACAGTCGCCAAGCTAGGACCTGAAAATAATGTTAGTTCAGATATGGGCTTATTTGGAGAGGGGGGGAGAGAAGTGTTTAGGATTATAGGTGTACCTGACGTATCAAACATTTTGTAGAACTGCATAGATTCCTCAAAAGTTTGATGCTCAGGTCCTATAGGGAAAGAAGAGGTGGCAGGTTCAGAGACCAAATGAGGAGAGAAGGGAAGAGTTTTGGGGATAGAAGTAGGGATGGGGTTAATCTCAGGGAATGAGATAGTAGGTGGGGTTACTGATGATGTGACAGCGAGTGAGATCGCTGACACGGCAGTATGAGTGACTGCTGAAGTTGTGGAGGAAAGACCCACAAAAGCATCTAAGGTAGCTTGTTGAGAAGCTCCCTCAGGTATAGTACTAGAAGGTGTACTTTCCTTAGTCTTTTTGGCCTTTTTGGAAGGACCAATTGGACTAGCTGATGGTCTTTTAGAAGTAGTGGTAGCGACAGGGATAGCAGACGAAGGAACCGTCTGCGTGGTCGCTGAAGATGAAGAATAATGGAGAGAGAGACGAGAGCGAAGGAGAGAGATACTTACCTCGTCGGCGAGTGGCTTGACCTCCAGTGATCGTTGACCAACCCTGGCAAAGGTGCCATCGTCTTTGGTGGGATAGGTGTTGGGATAGAGGAACTTGATGTACGTACATATGAAACGTACATATGAGATCTTGGGATCTCGTTCAGGCTTCTCTAATCTCGACCTCAGATCTTCAAAGATGGCTGTGGCGTAGTCAAAGTTTTGACCAGCGATAACGGAGTATGCCATTTGCAGTTGTGTTTTGCTGGCTTGATCCAGCGAACCACTCTTCCCACTCATGCACTGAATTATGTGCGAGAAGATAAAGTTCAGTTGTGATGGCATCTGAGCTTTAAGAATCTTGGTGAGCTTCTTGTTAGGAATAGAGGATCTTGGTTTGTTTTCCCAACAATAGCCCATTGCGTCCAGGAAGAATATCAGCTCATCATCAGTGGGGAGTGCGTCGAATCCACTCTTTGGTTTGTCAGGGAATCGTAAAGATTTCCTGAGGCTAAGAGCGGTCATGCTCCCTGGCCCTAATTCCGTGCTGAACGAGATAGCAGGGACTCGTTCGCCTTTCCTGTTTGTAAGTTCAGTAGCATCAGCAGTGAACCAGAACTGCTGAAGTAGAGTCTTGGAGGGCTTAGGATCCACAGTGATCGCGTAAGCTATGCATGACTGCTTGAGGAATTCAGCAGCTTCCACCAGATGTGGGTATTTGTCAGCTTTGAAGTCGAGTCTGGCCAAATGATTACATTTAGTAATCTCAACTTCAGTGAGAGCGAATCGTACATGCTTGGAAGCAACGATTGAAGACTGTGTCATTTCTGTTATGGAAAGAGGCATAATAGAAGAAATGATTTAGATTAAAAATAATATGATTACCAGTTTCCATAGATGAAGGGAAACTGGAAAATTATCAAGTTATTTTTAAGAGAAAAAATAGTGTTCTGGGTAGAAAGAAGGAAGAACACTTTAAAACCAAAAGGTTTTTATTTAAAAACATAAAATCAGAAAGAATGATCTTTAGTTTTAAAAAACGTTTTATAAAATCCATAGAAAGCGAGTAGGATTTTAAAAGAATAAAAAGCATATGAACAAAGCATATAAACATGAAATAAACCTGTGTATCTTGAAGAAAAAGAGTTGCAGATTCAATATTCTGGGTTTACTTGCTTGAGTGTTCTTGAGAGAATGTTTCTTGCTTTGAAAGTTTTGAAAGCGTAAACCGTATAAAGGAGAGAAGAATTCCTTTTATACGAAGAGAGAGAAGAGATAAGAGAGAGAATGAAGCGGGAAAAGAAATCATCATGACATTGACACGTTCCACGAAGTTGATTGGATAGGAGGGCAACGGACGAACGTGTCAGAAAAGGCATGTCGTGGATTGTCGGTTCAAATGACGTCATAGAGGAGAGAGACTGTTCATTTGTCCGTTCAAATGATCACTATAGAAAAGTCAGTGATAGATTTTCCTTTTTAAAAGTATCCCTGATTGTAAAGATAGGGATAGATTTTCCTTTTAAAAGATCACTGATTGGAAATATCAGTGATTAATGTATTTTTCAAAAAAAAAGCTTTTAATCATTTGAAGAAAGTTCAGTGATTAAAGTTTATATTTTGAAGAAAAACATCTTTGAGGGAGAGAGAACATACCTGAGAGTCAGAATGTTTATCAGAGAGAATGATGAGGGGAACTTTTGATTACTGACACAATACATGAACGCTGAAGAATTATTCTTCGAGGTTCAGCATTCCAAGCTCACTGATGAGAAAGTTGAACCTTGTCTCATCAAGAGGTTTGGTGAAAATATCAGCAAGCTGAAAGTCAGTAGGGATAAAGTGAAGTTCAATATCACCATTCATCACATGATCTCTGATAAAGTGATATCTGATCTCTATGTGTTTTGTCTTTGAATGTAGCACTGGATTATTTGCTATAGCGATAGCACTAGTGCTGTCGCAATAGATAGGAATCTTTGACAGCTGAAGGTCATAATCTAATAGTTGATTTCTCATCCATAGGATTTGTGAACAACAGCTTCCAGCGGCTACGTATTCAGCTTCAGCTGTGGAAGTGGACACAGAATTTTGCTTCTTGCTTGTCCAGCTTACTAGCTTTCCTCCCAAGAGTTGACATCCACCAGTGGTACTTTTTCTGTCAAGTTTACAGCCTGCAAAATCACTATCAGAATAACCAGTTAGATCGAACCCTGAGTCTTTGGGATACCAAAGACCGAGGTTAGGAGTTCCTTTCAGATATCTGAAAATTCGCTTTACAGCGATCAGATGGGATTCCTTGGGTTCAGATTGATAGCGTGCACATAAACAAGTAGAGTACATGATGTCAGGTCGGCTTGCTGTAAGATACAACAATGAGCCTATCATTCCTCTATAGGCAGTGACATTAACAGGTTTTCCAGATGGATCCTTGTTAAGTGTCAGTGGTGGTGCCATAGGAGTTTTCATCGCTGAAGTTTGTGTTAAATCAAACTTCTTCAGCATGTCTTTAACATACTTACCTTGGCAGATAAAAGTACCTTTGTCAGATTGTTTAATCTGAAGACCAAGAAAATATGTCAGCTCACCCATCATACTCATTTTATATTCTTTCTTCATTCTTTCAGCGAAGCGAGTACATAGAGATGGGTTAGTAGAACCAAATATTATGTCATCGACATATATTTGTACAAGAATTATATGACCTTTTATCTTCCTGAAAAATAACGTATTATCAATCTTGCCACGTTCAAAATTTTCAGAGATAAGAAAAGATGAGAGAGTGTCATACCAAGCACGAGGGGCTTGTTTTAAACCATAGAGAGCCTTATCCAATTTATAAACATAATTTGGATGCTTAGGGTCATAGAACCCTGGTGGTTGTTCTACATAAACTTCTTCATTCAGTTTTCCATTCAGAAAAGCTGATTTTACGTCCATTTGATAAACGATGAAGTCTTTATAGACTGCATAAGCTAAGAATAGTCGAATTGCTTCGAGCCTGGCCACAGGGGCAAAGGTTTCATCATAGTCTATGCCTTCCTCTTGTCTGTATCCCTGAGCAACAAGTCGAGCCTTGTTGCGGGTTACAATTCCATGTTCATCTAACTTGTTTCTAAACACCCATTTGGTGCCTATTACAGTTTTATCAGATGGTCTAGGAACGAGATTCCAAACTTTGTTTCGAGAGAATTCAGTCAGCTCTTCTTGCATAGCGCTGACCCAGTTTGGATCTCTGAGGGCATCATCAGTCTTCTTTGGTTCAATTAAGGAGAGAAAGTTTACAAAGAGACAGATATTACCTGAGCTTCGTCGTGTCTGAATACCTGCATCTGGATTACCAAGAATTTGATCTATGGGGTGATCTCTGGTCCATCGCTGAGCAGGAGCAAGATTGCTTATTTCAGCGATAGGATCAACAATAGGAGCAGTCGCTGATGAAGATGCTTGAGGTTCATCAGCTAGTAATTGTTGAACATTAGATACACCAATGCTTTCAGAAGGGTTTTCAGACGTAGATGGATTTGATGGTAGAAGTGTGTTTAGAGGTTCAGCTGAAATCCATGAGTTGGATTCAGCGGTGGGAGGTATGATACTTGGTTCTTCATCAGCAGCTGGAGTTTCAGTGTGCTGTTGGTTTGAGAAGAAAGGTTCAGTTTCTCTATAGTGAGAGATCATCCAAGTATTCAGTTCTTCATTGTCAGCGATTGGTTTAGAGTTCGCTGAGAGCGTTTCATCAAACGTGACATGAATGGTTTCTTCTACGGTTTGTCTTCTTTTGTTGAAAACTCTGTAGGCTTTTGAGATGGAGGAATATCCTAAAAATATTCCATCATCGGCTTTTGGGTCGAACTTTCCAAGTTGATCTTTGTTGTTTAAGATAAAGCACTGACAACCAAAGATATGAAGAAAACTGATAGAAGGCTTCCTTCCAAGAAAGAGTTCATAAGCTGTCTTCCCAAATCGCTTTATTATCAGCGATCTGTTTTGAGTAAAACATGCAGTGTTTACAGCTTCTGCCCAAAATTGAGTAGGGAGGTGAGAATCGCTGAGCATTGATCTAGCAGCTTCTATGATCGTTCTGTTTCTTCTTTCAGCGACTCCATTTTGCTGAGGTGTTCTTACTGAAGAGAAGTTGTGAGAGATTCCCTTGTTCTCAAAGAAATTGTTCAGGGAACTATTTTTGAATTCAGTTCCATGATCACTCCTTATTGATCGAACAGTAAGATTATTCAGCACTTCCATCTTTTTGACAAAAGATATTAGTTCTTCTGGAGTATCATTCTTGCAGCGAAGAAAAATAACCCAGGTGTAGCGAGAATATTCATCTACAATGACAAGCGTATATTTCTTTCCAGCTATTGATTGGATATTGACAGGGCCAAATAGATCCATATGCAAGAGCTGAAGAGGACTTGTTACTGAGGAAACTTGTTTCGACTTGAAACTAGCTCTTGTTTGTTTTCCTTTTTCACATGCTGAGCAGAGAGATTCTTTAGCATATGAGTGCTGAGGAAGACCAGAAACCAGTTCCTTAGATGAGAGAGAATTCAGGGTTTTGAAGTTTAGATGAGAGAGCCTTTTATGCCATAGCCAGTTGACATCAGAAGAGGCCTTAGAGAGAAAACATAAGTTATCAGTGATAGTAGAGTCCATATCTATTACATAGACATTTTCTCTTCTATAACCACTGAGAGCAAGTTTTCCTTTTTCATCTACCACTGAACATGCTTTCTTAGAAAAGCGAACTTCGTAGTCTTTGTCACATAGCTGACTGATGCTTAGAAGATTGTGCTTCAGTCCATCTACATAAGCGACTCTTCGAAAGGTAGTTGTCCCATTGCTGAGGACACCAAACCCTCGGGTAAATCCTTTTCCATTTCCACCAAAGGTCACAGAGGGACCTTTCTCTTCCTTGTATTCAGTGAGCAGGTCTCTTTGTCCAGTCATATGACGAGAACATCCGCTATCGAGATACCAGATGCCCTTTGATCCCTGCATACATAAGGAAGATTAAGCTTTGTTTGGTACCCACTTTTCAATGGGTCCTTCAGAGTTAGTGGATAAGGAAGATTCAGCAGTCTTCACCGCTGATGAAGATTCAGCTTCAGTGGTAATCTTCACTTTGGTTAATTTCTTAAC
This sequence comes from Arctium minus, assembly GCA_954870635.1. Classification (NCBI taxonomy): domain Eukaryota; kingdom Viridiplantae; phylum Streptophyta; class Magnoliopsida; order Asterales; family Asteraceae; genus Arctium; species Arctium minus. Next base: position 74,897,775 of record OX941083.1, on the reverse strand, counting down.
CTTAGTGGTATTTTTCTTCACTTTGGCTGTTTTATCAGCTTCGGTGGTATTTGGACACTTACTCGCAATATGGTCAGTGAATCCACAGTGATAACATTTTCTATATCTGATGGTGGATTTATAACCAAAAGGTTTTGAAAACTTAAGATGAGCAGGTCCAGCTCCAAGAATACCTTTAGCACGAGATCTGGGAGGAATTTTTATTTCTTCAGATTTCACGGGCTTTAGATCAACCTTCAGCTTTGGAGGACAGATATCAAAGATTTCTGTCACTGAGCTAAAAGGTTTATCCACTGAAGGTTTGGAAGGAACTTTCAGTTTGGTTTTCTTGGAAGCCTTCTGAGGAGGGAGAATAGACTTTCCTTTATCTGCAGGCTTAGATCTTGCAGATATCTCCTCAGGGATGGGATTAGAAGAAGAACAGGGATAGAATTGATTATAAGAAGTGTCAAAGAAAGATGTGACAAAAGTTCCAAACTTAAGCGAGGAACTTTCTTCTTTAGGATCATCCTGTGGTGACCAAAAACCAAGACCAGTTTTATCACTCTCAGGAGTTTGAGCATTTATTATCTCAGAGATCTTTGTTGATGATTTGCACCATTTTTCAACATGAGCCTTTTCTGCTTTTAGAGCAGCGATGGCTTGTTCGCGTTCAATGCTGATGATTTCATTTATAATGACTTGATCTTTTAGCTTTTCTTCTAAAAGATTTAGTTCACTGATCTTTTCATGACATTTCTCTAGCTCTTGTGTTAAATAAACATTTTTATTTTCAGCTTGAGTTTTGTCGTTTAGAGCATTATAAAGGTCAATCGTCAGCACATCAACAGCGCGACTTCTCTCAGCTTCAGGCAGAGAGGGATTTGTAGAGATGGATACCTGAGATGATATGTAGCTCATAGAAGGTTCAGATGGTTCTTCTACTTCTTCTTTAATCTCAGCCATGAGGCAAAGATTAGCGACTTCTTCTTCATCAGAAGATGATTCTTCTGATTCAGCCCAGTCATGTTCTTCAGCGATGAGACCTTTACCTTTTTGCTGATAGCTTTTCAGCTTTTGATATTTGTTTTTCAGCTTATGGTATTTGTCATCACTGGATCTTCTTGAGGTAGAAGGTTTGAAGACCTTTTTAGACCTGCACTCACTAGCAAAATGTCCAATTTTTTCGCAGTTATAGCAAGTGGCTGTAGCCTTATCAACCGGAGTTGATTTTGGCTTTTCAGTAAGAGAGAGAGGTTTACTTCTTCGGAAGTTACTCTTTCTTGCAAATCTCTTAAAAGAGTTTGTCAAGAGTGCTAAGGACTCATTAAACTCTGAAAGATCAGGGTCTGATAAATCCTCAGATTCAGAATCTAACTCAGTGATGGTGAGAGTAGATCGCTGGGATGGAATTATCTCTGATGAGACTAAAGCAACAGCAGTGCTTTTGGAGTCTTTAGAATCTTTTACAAGATTCTTCTTCAGGAGATTAGATTGCTCATAGTTGAGCAATATTCCATACAGAGTGCTTAGAGAGAGAGTATGTAAGTCCTTTGTCAGCTTAAGACATATTGAATAACTGTCCCAGCTTTCAGGAAGACTTTCCAAGAATTTTGTTAGGACCTCAGAATTAGAATAGGTCCTTCCAACAGTTCTTAGGTCAATGATCAGGCAGTTAAACCGCTGATGAATGTCAGAAAGAGATTCATTCTTACCAGCGATAAAACTTTCATACTGTCTTACCAAGTTAATCTTTCGGGTCTCTTGGATTTCAGTGGTGCCCTCATATTGAACACATATGGTTTCCCACATTTCTTTAGAAGTTTTTAGATGCATGATGGAATGGAAAACTTCATCAGGCAGAGCCATTGATATAATGGTCTTTGCTCTTGCATCTATGCCTACCTTCTTTTTATCTTCATCACTCCACTGTCTTATTTCCTTAACGACATATCGTTCAGGGACAGCTTCAGTGGTGGCAGTAGCAGGAACAGCAGCTATAATTCTAACAGGTTCATAGGGTCCGTTTTCTATATATTCAGGTATAGTAGGATCCGCACCTTCAAGAAATAGCATCATTCGATTTTTCCATAGAGAAAAGTTATCTCTGCTAAATCGAGGAGGTTTAGAAAGTGAACCATTATCATAGTAATTTGTGTTTGTGTTTAGTGCCATTTTAGAATAGCAAGGAAGAGTATACAGCAAGATCTTGTTTATTAGATTAAACAAACTGCTCTGATACCACTTGTTGGTCCCGAAGGTGCTTAACAAGTTTGTAGAAGGGGGGGGTTGAATACAAACACAGAAATTAAAGTTTAATAAATTGTTTATTGATAAATCAAAATACAATTTACAAGTTTGTTGCAGAATAAGATTAAGACAGACTCAATCTAAACAAACTTAAGAAACACTAAGATGGTTGCACAAGAAATTCAGAGAATGGGGGATTTTTAGAGAGATAGAAAACAAGGGTTTCTATTTTGGAGTTCAAGGATTGAGCACACCTTCAGATGAAGGAGTGAGCTTCCTATTTATACCCTATGCATTAAATGCATGGCAGGGTACTTTACACGTGGCATTCATAGATTGGCTTTGGTAGTCTCACTTTTGGAGACATGCTTTTGGCCACTTTATGAACAGTGTAGTTGACAGAGTTGGTGTACGATTTGTGACAGAGACTTGTCCGTTCTGACACATCGTACTGGTTGTGCAAGGTAAGACAAAAGAAAACTTGAGGCATAAGCTTTGTGATCGTTGATCGCTGAGTATCTCTTCTTCCAGAGATAAAGAAGTTCAGCTATCGCTGAAGCTTTTCCTCAGGCTTCTTCGCGTAAGTAGATTTGTCTGGTCTTCGCTGATATCCGCATCAGGTCACTAGTAGACTTATCTATTGTTCAGTGGCTTCGTCTTCGATTCAGCTATGAACTATGTTGACGCGAGACTTGTCTTCAGGGATTACGTTAACTGTGTTACATAGGAAACTATCAGTGATAACTGAACAGACTCAGTTTGATCGCTGAAAGTGAAACACTAATACATATTAATGTTTACAGAAAGGTCATCAGCGATAACTGAACAGACTCAGTCTGATCGCTGATGATGAAACACTAATACATATAATAACGTAATTTTCACTAAGTATAAAAGAGGGTCGTTATCAAATCACTGAGAGAGTTTGGATCAACACTATGGCTCTGATACCAATTGTAACAACCCAACTCGTATCATAGAGCAAAACTAAGGATTAATAACTAAAAACGCCAAACGACCTAAAACAAACATTTACATTACAAGGTTTGCGGAAAAACATCCTATTACACAACTTAAATTACGAAGAAATATAAACTAGAATGACAGTCTTCTAGCTAACTCTAGCTTACACCTTCTCTTTGCCCTTATATGCTCTTCCTACCTCATGCCTGCCTGAAAAGGGTTTTAGTTTTGAAAAAAGCGAGGGTTAGACCAACGGTCTAGTGAGTCCCCTCTAATAACAGTTTAAACTCAACAGACAATCAAAAGTTTTATCAATAAATAAACCATTTTTAGATTTACAAAAACAGTCACACTTTCAATAAACCTCTCAGCTCACACTACCGTCACCCTAAGGTGACAGCGTGTCTGTGACTCATATTGCCTTATTGGGACATCCCCCCCCCCCCAATGACATAAACGGAACACACCCTCCGGTATGAGCACAGGCGGGCCACACCTCCCGACTTCGAGCATAACACACTTATGACTATGTATGCATACATATCCACTTAAACAACAGTAACAGAAACATCTTAAACATTTAAATAAAAACTCGCAGGTAATTAATAACCAACATCATTTCATAACTTGCAGATAACTTTATAAACATAACTTCTTCGTCATAAAAGACATTAGTTTAAAAAACTCACCTGGGGTCCTGATCCAAGTTCTCTCTAGAACAGGTCCGAATTATAGATTTCTAAGGCACAAAGTTAACATTGGTAAATTATATGGTCAAACACGAAACTAAGGAATCCTAATACTCAAAACTACTAAGGACAGGTCGGGTCGCAACCCAAACCCGAAATGAGGATGACCGTGGTCACCCAATCGCATATGACTGGGATCGCCCGGGTCCCCCACTGCCCGGGGTCGTCCGGAGAGGGGACCGATCGAAACCCCCACGCCCGGGGCCGACCGGAGCCTCACCGCCAGGGGCCGACCGGGATCACACCGCCCGAAATCATCCGGTCCCCCCCCCCCGGGGGTCACTCGATCGCTGCACCAACAAATTGCGAACCAGGGTTTCGGTCGATTGAGATTACGATTTCCAAAACTCAACACTAAAATGATGATTAACATCATATTTCACTTCACAATACTAACTCTTCCTTAGGTCGATTATCAATCAATGAGTTAATAAATCCCTTCCCCCAACCCAACCGAATACAAAACCCCAAAACCAAGCTGTCGATCGAGGAATTCTTCATGAATTTCTAAATGATAACCATAGCTTTTATCCAACTAATCAAAATCTACTAATCTAGATAACATTAGGAGCAATCAAAGAACATACCTTCACGAAGATGAGGGGATCCTTTTCTCCTTCAATTCTTTCTCGTACCAAGAACCCACACACACAGACCCAACCTTCTTGCAAAATTTTCCTAAAAAATGATAAATGACGGCTTGGAAAGAAAAGATTTAACCCTAATCCTTTATTTTCAATTAGCCCCCTCCACAAAGAGACTTTGCCACAAAATATCCCCAAACTAAAACAATTTACACGGTTGTTACATCCACATGCCGTATAATCATATATGATATCACACTTCTCGCCTTCTCGCAAAATGTTTAACTTCTCGTATAGTTTAGAAGTCATATATATTATGTAAATAATACAAATATAATAGATCTAATTTAAAATTTTAGCAATTTTTAAATAAAATAAGTTACAATAAAAGATTAGACACCAATTATAAACAATTATTCATATTATTATGAAACACATACATCTTGATCTTATCACAATGCCACCATATACCATGATAAATTTATGAAACACGGTTCCAATTCATAATTATGAATTAATTGATTTATTATTTTTTTTAACTTTTTATTATTAAAATTTTATTTAATAAAATTGTAGTTTATCATATGATATGATTTTATTCAACCTCATATTAACTTATTTTATATTAAATAAGATTTTAAACCATGTAATTGTTGATCAAGACATTTTATGCTTTTGTGAATGACGATTATACATCAACTTTTGTTTGCTTTTTTTGTGACCATAATGGTTTTTTTTTTCCGAACACTTGAAAATATAATTGTTTGTTAATTTGTTTAAACCACATACTTTTTTTTTTTTTGAAATGTAATTCCTTTGGTTATAATATCCATTAATTTATTTTTTGAAATAATCTTCATAATTTCTTATCGAACTAAAAATATGAGTTTGACATTAAAAGAAAATAAATTAACTTCTTATAAAATTTAACGAAATTATTTCAAATTTTAATACATGGGTTTTTCATATTTTTTTCTCACTTTGGATTTGCAATTAATCCTCTCATTAATCTTTATAACAGCTCTTTTAATCAACACCAATTTTAGACATCTCACATCAATCTCTATCTCTCTGGTTCATAGCTGTTGGGATGAAGAGTTAAATAAATATTTGAGAGACAAAAAATACTCAATTTATTCATTTAAAAATACATAATTTAATTAATATGATTAAATATCTAAATATTAGTCAATAGATTATAGAAGCAATAAATTAAATTCATGAATCAAAATTAATATCAACAATATTTTGTGATAAATATTAAAAATAAATTTGAATAAAAATTTTATCTAAAAGAATATATTTTGCATCTTGAACACTTGTAAAAAAAAAGTTTACCTGAAAAAATACCGGCAAATATTTTCTAGAAAACGCGTATGAATAAGTAACTTCAATTATTTCAAATTTAATTAGAAAAAGAAAATAGAGAAATTTAATTAAAAGAATTTGAATTAAATTTTAGGAATTTGGATGGGGAAACGTGGCCATAATTAAGACCAATCTTGTACGGTATAATGTACGCCCATTTTAATACGTACAACTGCTACCAGTGTAATAAAAATTATATTATTATTATTAAATAAATATATATATATATATATATAATAAAATTCAAATTAATGCATGGGATGGCATGAGAAATGCGGATCTACATAACTCCTTTAATAATGATTTTTATTCAATTATTCCGATATATATCCGACATCTTTTTCTATCTCATTGATTTACAAGATTCATGAAATTTGATATGCATTTTATAAATTTTACATTTTATATCTAATAATTATGATATTAATAAAAATTATTTATGACAAATCTAAATTAAAAATAAAAATACGTAGTCACCACTAACCCCTAAAGAAACCATTTTTTTAAATAATAATAATATTATGACAGTTGTAAGTGACCAGCAGTGCCATGCATAATTTTTTATTTCTAAATGTTATTTAATTACTTGCATAAATAAAAATTAGTTTATGTTAATAGGTGCTTGGTTGTTTGGCTGACCTAGTCTGAAGAAGATCCCGCACCTCTTTCAACCAATGCTCACTCGCTACTTGGGTATTATAAACAAGGGAAATTAATTAAAATAATTATTTCAGAAAACCGAGTTTACCTCCTAGCCAAAGTCTCCTAAAAATTAGTAAAATAGCCATTAGGTTCGTGAAAAGAGTTCGTATATACGAACACGTCCTTGAAAGTTAAAAATTCGATCCACGTTCGTAATATGTGTTCGTATATAGCTTAAAAAATCAAATTCGTAAAAATGGTTTGTGGAAAGATAAAAGTCATTTAAAAAAGTTACACATTTGGCCCTAGTTAGTAAAAAAACAAACTAATTTTTTTAGTTTTCTTCGTATATACGAACTTACTTGTTTTTTTATATAAAACAAACTTACATTTTTGGCCCTAGTTAGTAAAAAAAACTTACATTTTTGGCCCTAGTTAGTAAAAAAAAAACTAATTTTTTTAGCTTGATTTGTATATACGAACTAGATCACGAACAGGGGCCAAATATGTAAAATTTTTAATACTTTCAAACTTTTCACGAACCTAGGTTTTTTAAAAATTTTGAGCTATGTTCGTATATACGAAACCTTTTTACGAACCTATACCAAATTCTAAAATTCTTTTGAGTTTTTGGGAGGAATTCGTATATACGAACCCTTTTCATGAACCTACAGGCTATTTCACAAAAATAAGGGAGAGAATGGCTAGGATGGTAAGTGTATTTTCTAAAATAACTATTTTAATTAATTTCCTTACAAATAAATATATTAAATAATTATAGTTATAAATAGGGAATTTAATTAAAATGCCCTAACTTGAAAAATCAGTACCTAAAGTGCCCCAAATCTTGTCATTTTTGCCAAAATACCCCATATGTCCGCGTTTTTAGTCCTCGTTTTTGAAAAAACGAGGGGTTCACTATTTGGGTCCCCGTTTTGGTCGAAACACGGGGATGGTCCGCGTTTGGCTCGAAGATGTCCGCGTTTGGCACTAAAACACGGGAGTGGTCCGCGTTTGGCAACAATCGACATGGGTTTGGCTTGAAACGGGGGTTAGGGCCGCGTGTATCCTGTTGAACGCGGGATTGGTCCGCGTTTTAGCCTAAAAACGCAGGGTTGGGGGCCGTGTTAAAACCTTGGCTTGTTTTCTTCATAGATCAACGATGGAGATAGTTTCTGAATTAGGGTTTAGATGTTTCCCTTCAATATAAATAATTGAGGCCCCCCCATAACCCCACCACCATCACTCTCAAATAAGGGATCTCTTTCACTCTCTCAAATATATCGTGTATTTCACACGCTCGGATCTTGACTCGGTTGGTTAGCATTTTTAAAAGTCAGATATGGGTAGACCACTTTCTTCGGTAAGTTTCCCTTAACCGCGTTTTAATTTTATATTTTAGTGATTATGTGTTAATTTTACCGTGTTGCTTTTATGTTGATAATATGCTAGAGAATGCGTTAATTTTAGTTTTACAGATTGCGTTGATTTTAGAGATTGCGTTAATTGTAGAGATTGCGTTTTTTTTTATAAAAATATTGTATAGATTGCGTTTTTTTTTTATAAAATTTTTGTATAGATTGCGTTAATTTTAGATATTGCGTTAATTGTAGAGATTGCGTTTGTTTTATAAAAATATTGTAGAGATTGCGTTAATTGTAGAGATTGCGTTAATTTTAGAGATTGCGTTTTTTTTATAAAAATATTGTATAGTTTGCGTTAATTTTAGATATTGCGTTAATTGTAGAGATTGCGTTTGTTTTATAAAAATATTGTAGAGATTACGTTAATTGTAGAGATTGTGTTTTTTATAAAAATATTGTATAGATTGCGTTAATTTTAGATATTGCGTTAATTGTAAAGATTGCGTTTGTTTTATAAAAATATTGTAGATATTGCGTTAATTGTAGAGATTGCGTTAATTTTAGATATTGTGTTTTTTTATAAACATATTGTAAAGATTGCGTTAATTGTAGAGATTGCGTTAATTTTAGATATTGTGTTTTTTTATAAAAATATTGTACATATTGCGTTAATTTTAGAGATTACGTTAATTTTAGAAAAATATTGTAGATCTTGCGTTAATTTTAGTTGTCAAAAAACCGAAATAATAAAAACCACAACATATCGATTTGGATTTTGTCAAACGGGTGTAAATAGCCCTAAGGTTTGTAGGGATTTAAGAAATCCACGTGATTCCCCTACTACCTGGAAATCCAATAGATTGAGTGGTTTATTTTTTCTAAAATTAAGCAATAGACGAAATCAACAAAATGTACACCCTTAGTTATAAGTTAGGTGCGTTGACAACATCTCTGCATTACTATGTAGGATGATTTTGATTACGCTGATCTGTCGTTCAAATGTCGCATCGCCATGGTCAAGGAAATTAGAGATGCGATTGCAGTGTGTCCACCTGAACGGGCACAAAATTTACACGAGCTTACCAATATTGGACAAGGAAATGTTTGGCCGCACATCTTTTGGGCCATGGCTCGAGCTTACCAATATTGGACAGGACCCCATCCTAGTCCACATGTTTTTACAGATGGAGATCGACGTTGCGAGACCAGAGCCAGAGGAATTGTATTTCCACGTGTGTGGGACTCGTATGCACTTTGGTCGTCGTGAGTTCTGTATTGTAACAGGACTCCTTTTCGGACCAACACCCTCCCTTCCTACCTTGACAGATGAGTCCTTCGTCAGTAGGGTTTGGCCCGGCCTTGCACCAGGTCTCTTGACGTTGAGAACCGTCGTCCAGACGAAGAGAACTGGCCTGGGTGCGATATCCGATGAGGATGTTGTGCGTGTTTGCTTGGTGGTGATGGCGGAGATGATGTTCATGGGCCGTGATCCAAGGCTGGCGGTTTTCTCTACTGTACTTAGCGCCGTCGATGACTTGGAGAGGTTTAACCGCTATCCGTGGGGTAGCTACATATGGAGTCACTCATACAAAGGACTCCACGGTGCCATCGTCAGACGCAAGCAGAAGAACCAGCAAAACAACAAGATGATGTTGAATGGGTTTGCACACGCCCTAAGGGTTAGATAAGTACTATAGCATAAATATTAATTCAGTAACTACTTTTGCTAATTTTGGATTTCTTTTAACGTACTTGTTCAATTTTTGTAATTCCAGGAATGGATCCTGGAGATGTTTCCTGCCTTCCGGCAAAATTTCACCAAGCGTTCCGACATGTTGATTAGGGGAACCAGTTGGGATCGAGATGTTGTCCGTACTAAGTCTGCATGCATTGGGATCTTCAACTCAGCTTTGAGCGTACGCCCTCTTACTATATTTTTAATTGTAGTAATTAAAAAACTATTTGTGATTTATATGTCTTATAATTTTATTAGGTTGGAAATGCGCCATATGCGGAACTGAGGCCTACTCCGACTGAGCAGCAGTTGAGTTGGTTTCAACGGAGCGTCGCCTTTCTTGAAAGTTCGGCAGGCAGGCGACCGACAAAGAGGTCCCGACGTAGAGATCCTGATCACGATGACAATGATGACGATCATGACGATGATGGTGCGAGATATCAGGCTCCCCCTAGCTCCTCCCATCATGGGGTGCCTGATATAGACCCATACCAAGAGAAGTAGGAGTACATGACCTCCATAGACAGATGAATAAGAGATCTCGAGGCCCTCACCGCACACCTTCGCCACACTCACGTTAGTGTTTAACTTAATTTCACAATATAACGTCCAATACTTGTATATTGGTTTGTGTATTGATATCACGTTCCATGATTGTATTAGGTGTCGACGAGCATGGCTCCCACTTACACGTCGCCTGGGCACATGCATGGGTACACGGGTGCGGCATATGCGACCCCATCATCCCAAAAAAATGTAAGTTATGACGAGTGCTCATTGTTGTTCTTTTTTAGTTACGACGTTTGAAAGTTCTTATTAAGAGTGCTCATTATAATGTATGTCACCAGTTTGGGATGACAAGTATGACGCCATCCTACATGTCGCCTGGGTACACACAGGCGACAGCCGGAGGATACTACCCTTTTTCGACACCATCATCCCAGCAAAATGTAAGTTACGACAAGTGCTCATTGTTGTTTTTTTTGTTATTACGTTTGAAGATTCTTATTAAGAGTGCTCATTATAATCCATGTCACCAGTTTGGGATGACAAGTATGACGCCCACCTACACATCGCATGGGTACACACAGGCGTCAGCCGGAGGATACTACCCTTTTTCGACCCCATCATCCCAGCAAAATGTAAGTTACGACGAGTGCTCATTGTTGTTTTTTTTTGTTATTACATCTGAAGATTCTTATTAAGAGTGCTCATTATAATCCAAGTCACCAGTTTAGGATGACAAGTATGACGCCCACCTACACATCGTATGGGTACACGCAGGCGTCAGCCGGAGGCATTGGCCCTTTTTCGACCCCATCATCCCAGCAAAATGTAAGTTACGACGAGTGCTCATTGTTGTTTTTTTTGTTATTACGTTTGAAGATTCTTATAATGACCTATGTCACCAGTTTGGGATGCCGTAGGGGGACTATTACAGACCCCAGATGATGGAGCCGAGGCTGTCCGTCGTTAGCGGGTTGGTGGAAGATTTTTTGGGAACTTCCATCCCTTATTCGATGGGGTCGGAGTCGGGGGTTGACACCACCCAGGTGCGGGTGAGTACTCCGATGGTTGATGACATCATCGATCACCACTTCGAGGAAGTTGACATTCCCATAGATGAGCCGGATCAGACAACACGTGAGAGGGCGAGGAGGGTCGTTGGTGTGGGGCCAGCCCTTTGTTCCCCATATACCCAACAACCTTCGACCACAACAGTCCCTAAGAAAAAAACCAAGGCAAGGGTGAAGGCAAAGGTGTAACACCCGTGAATTGGAGTTTTCCTTTAGTAATAATTCGGGATCCGTTTGACTATTGGAACGAAAAGGTGCCAAGAAATCAAGTGAGTTTTACTATGGAATCATCGAGGATCGAACCAGGCGCGAAGACGCGAGAAAACGGAGTTTCGGGTTGCCGCAAGTTGTGGCGCGACTTGGAGTCGCGGCACAAGCCGCGTAACTCACTGGAAGTGAGTTCTAGGGAAACGGGTGACTTATGCCGCGACTTAAGGTCGCGGCGTAACCCGCGTGATCCCACTGTCGAGCTAAAAACCGATTTTTCAGCCTTTAGCCTCATTTCTCTCAATCCCAAACCCTAAATATTCTTCCCTTTTCTCTCCCAAACCGGACCCCAAACCCCCAAAGTCGAACCTAACCCATTTTGAGGGTTTTCCCCCTTGAACCACATGATCCTTCATCATCTAGCTAGTGGGATCTTAAACCACAAAACCTCCATCTTCATCTTCCTCATCAAGTTCAAGGTGCGGGAGCTCGGGTTGAAGAGTTGGATTGGGTGTCCTCGGAAAGTCTCGTCATCTTTAATGGTAAGCTTCTTTGATTTAAGGTTATAAATGTTCTTTAGATGTTTCCCTAGTGTTTGGTTTATCAGATCTCGGATTTGTTAGTTTTGGAGAAACTAGGGTTTTGATCTCGTTTAGAGATTTTGGTATATAATGTTGGGGAATGTTTCTATGTGGTTGATTATGGATATTTATGGTTTGGAGTGTTTGGATTTAGGTTTTGGAAGTTTTCGGCTTGAGGATTCAAGCGCCCTTCAAAAGAGCTCGTTGGGTAAAACCTAGATTTATCCTAAATCTAGCAAGGTGAGTTCAAGTTGATTTGTGAAAACGGTGTACATGCCAAAATGTTTATTTTAAAGTGTTTTACATAAAATGGTTAACTGCTGATAAGTTTTGTGTATTTTGAAGTAAAAATATGTCTTACTTGGTTACATGTGAAAGAGTGAGTATTTTGGTAAGTTTTCATATTTAGTAAACTTGGGTTGTGTTAACCTCTTAAAATGCTTATATTGGATTTTGAACATTTCGACAACTAAATAACATGAATTACGTATTCTTGGTGATTTTGTACAAGTAAGATTTATCTTATGATTTATGCATCTTTGAGGATTTTGTACAAATGGAGTCTATTTCATGTTATATGCATTTTGGTGTATTTGCATTCATAAACCCTTTGGAAAACCTTTGGTCCCATTACACGTTGAGTTTTGGGTTAATCTCGTCTTTGAGGTATGTGTCTTCGTAAACGTTGTTTAAAGGCATTTCATTATTTGGGGAACCAGTAATTGTTGGTCAAGTGGATTTTGAGCATTTTAGCTCGGTATTGGCTTAAAAGAGTCTTGAGGACATTGGTCCGGTTTTAATGGCTCGATGTAGAGTCCAAGTTGTGATTTACATCTTAATGCATTTTATTGCATACTATCGATAGTTACAGGCTCGAGTGCTTTAGTCATTCATGAGTAGTCGTGTAATTTTAGACTGTATTGCATTGGATCCATAGGCACGTACGTCAGTCTTATTTGATGGTCAATTGAGTGGTACAGGGTTGGACTCCGGAACTCATGATTTATGACCTTGTCTTTACGAGTAGGCACTAGGAGGGGCTAAGTCCGGTTGAGCTATTATGAGTATGGGTAGTCCTCTGATGGGCGTTTGGGACCTTCGCCATGTGGGGCAATGCCTTCGTTGTATCCCCCGTGTGCCGAGCCTTTGGCGGTAATTCCGGTGGTGTTCGCTAAGGTCAGCTGTCTCTTTGGGTGAAACTTGTCAAGAGGTCGCAGGGGCACTTGGGCTTTCATGTCGTGAAGTGTCATACGATCAACGTTGTTGAGTGGCATACTTTTGTGTTCCTCCGCTCTCAACGGATATGGGTATCCCCTGTCGTCGGCCCGCTGTATTTTGGATATTTAATTGTCCATGTTTTAATATTTGGATTTCATTCCATTTTATGGTCGCGTGAGTATGAAGTTTCAGTTCCATGTTTTAATGGCGTATCATATTTATATGGATTGTTTTCCGTTATTTAAGGGCCGAGTATTATGTTCCACCCGAGTTTTGGGTGTTTTGGGTTATGAAGTATTATTTACATTTTAGCACATTTGAGTATCGAACTATGACCCCGTTTTGGGTGAGTTACGGGTTGCATCGTTTTATAATAAATGCATGTTTGGGAAACATTGTCTTTAAAAGTGTATATTATGGGAAAATGTGTCGTTTCCTTTTTGAAGTATAATATTTCGAAGGATCTTGCTTTAAAATTGATTTCCTGTCTTTTAAAGATATATTCATTCATGTTAAAACTCTTGAGCTCACTAGGCATTAAGCCTAAGCTTTTTATTTGTCGGCATGTGCATCAGGTTCCAGTTGGGGTTTCAGTTCTAGCAAGTGCAATGAGGATTGAGCCTTAGCTTTATACAAGAGTGAGTAGTCGGTGAAGTCTATCGCAGGTTGGAGTTAGTAACTGTTATTGGGTTCAGTAACACCCGTCCTGTTCATAGAGTGTATGTATAGGATGAACGGGAGCGTTGAAGTTAATTCTCAATTTATGTTGTAGTTCGAAGTATTTATTGATGTATTTAGAAAAATTTTATAAGTTGTTATCTTCAGATTTAAGGGTGTTACAAAAGGGCAAGGGAAAGGTTGGGGGAGACACTACGATGACTTACACGGGGCAATAGGTGCTTGTTATGGCGGCACAGATAAGGGAATTATGTACCAATGATCAGCTCCCCCACCTAATGTGTCCATTTTACGGCGGCCTTCAAATGGATGTCGGTTTTTTCATGAAACTGTTGAGTGTAGGTGGTAGTGGGGATTTCGAGGATCTGGTTAGTATTTAAATATAGTCATATAAACAACTACATTTCTAATGACAGGTCTAACAATCTATGTTTTGTGTATAGCACATCGACGCTTGGGTCAGAATGATCCAAGAATCCCACTCTCCACATGCGAGATGGACTCCAACTTTTTTGAGTGGCTTACCCGGCCGGGCCAAGGATACGAGTCTATGTACGAAACATGCAATTGACTGGGCCATAGAAACAATCCAGGTTGGATGGTCATCGAGCAGGTATGGAAATCGATTTACATAATTTTTGTTTAACTTGTTTGTTACTAACTATTTGTGTGTTATTGTAAAATCTCAGGTATACATCCCCATTTGCGTTATGGACAAACATTGGGTGCTTGGTGTTTTGTACCTCAATGAAATGAAGTTGGTCTTATTTGACAGTTTACAAGCAAGAAGGTACACCTTGCCCTTGGAAGAACGCCTTGGGATCTTCAAAAAACAATTGCCGAAGTTGTTAAAAAAGATACACGACACGCCTGATCGTATCAAGGCCAACAAGAAATTAGAGGTTATCTATGAATCTGATGCACCTCAACAGACAGGGGGCCTTGGGGATTGCGGTGTGTGGGTGTGTCGTAATATATCTAAGTTTATTGAAGGTCTCCACCCAACAGTTGCACCAGATGCAACTGAACATGTGGCAAGGGAATGGCGTGATTACATGGCGGAGACCCTATACTCGTTGGCTCTCCAGATAGACGATTAGGTTAGGGATACTTTGTATGTTACTTGTGAGTTGTGATGGACCTCTTGAAATAGCAAATATGATTCTTTTTTTTTTTAAGTCATTTTAAATATTGAAACCCTTGTTTATTTAGATAACTATATTGGATTGGATGTTTTTCTTTATATAAAAATAGAATTAGTTAACTCCCAAGATCACAAATTTATATAAAAAAGGTAGTCATACCATAATTACAAAAGTATCAATATCTAGTTATGAGGAAAATGTAGTACATTAAAAAGTTCTTTTGGTAAATAAAAAACAAAATCTTATTTAAACTTACCAATTATTAATATTGCTTTCTTAGACATTGACAAATTGAACCAAAGCCTTATAGATTCGCCTGAAAAGCTTCCAGATACCAACAGTAATACTTCCAGAAAAACGCGGCCTAAGCCCGCGAAAAATGTATAAAACGCGGGTTAACCCCGTGTTTTTGTCACAATACGCGGACCAAAATCGAATCTTTTTCAGCCTTTGCAGGGGAATCGTTTGACTATGGTCCAAAATTGAATTTTTTTTACCTTTGTAGGGGAATCTTTAGACCATGGCACAAAAAACGAATCGTTTCAGGCTTTGCAGAGGAATCGTTTGACCATGGGAGAAAAAACCGAATTCTTTTCAGGCTTTGCAGAGGAATCATTTGACTATGCCTTTGAAACTATCATGAACCGATCTTCGCATCGACTATAAGTAGATGCTCCGGTGAAGTAGTATTTCACAACTTCATATCTATCCTTTCTACCCTCATTTTCGTTTACAAAACATTCTCTACATTCCCTACATTCTCTACATTTTAATAACTTAATGGCTGGAGGTTCACGCGGTAGGGGGAAAAGGTCAGCGAATGGGGCTGGCACTTCACGCTCCGTCGACATCAAAAAATTAAATGATGGAGCTTCAAGGATTGACTGGAATGCACCAGATACAACGGAGGATTGGGCGCAGTTTGGGATAACTGCTTACGATGAATCGATCACGCCTCAGGAGTGGGAGGGTTTTAACAATGCACGAGAGGCATACTACGCTGCTCATAGGGGGTGGCCCCACCTACGTATTAATCCAACCAGGGGCATGGTCTACCAATGTCTCAAGTACTGCCTTCCAAGTTGAAAATGTCATGTGATGAGGCAAATGAGGAGATACGAAATTTAGGCAGGACGTGGCTACAAAACATGGAACTTCAGAAGGAGAAAGAGGCAATTATTGCGGAGCAGAAGGAGTTCTTGGAGAATATGAAGCGCGATGTTAGGGAGAATCAAAAGGAGATTAGAAAGTTAGAAGATGAACTGGTAGACATTAAAGAAAACTACACCGGCATGGAGGAGCAAATGAAGGCAAAGGCTGGTTGGATTACGAAGATCCGGGAAATCTACCCGTAGTAGGTTTCTTTTCTGCATTAGTGTTTGCTTTTCGATGCTTGAATGTTGTATGGATGCACTATTTCGTTTTCTTTAATTTCAATAAAACGATGCTTTCATGTTTTAACTTTTTTTTACACAGAATATAATTTCACAACCACGATAAGGTAGATAAAATAAAAAATGAACATAAAAACAATATCACTTAGCATACAAGATGAGGTGGTTACAATCAAGGGAAGTCAATGTTAAGGTCAATGATATCATGCCTTAGGGTTCCATGTGGTTCTAGGTTCGATGGCCCCTGAGAGCGAAATCTTTGGCTACTGGAAGCTCTACTTCTGGGCATGGTTGAAGGGGCAGGAGTTGGACATTCACCACGGGTATGTCCTACTGCTCCACACCTAGTACACGTTCTCTGTATTGGATCCTCACCACGAGATGGACGCCGATTGTTCTTTCTTGGTCTCCCCGCACGTCTCTTGGTTATTAACGGTGGATAGCATGGCGGAAGGGGGACGTGTGGCAAAATCCATGATTGAGGGGGTCCAACAGGATAGATCAGCTCATGATATGTTGACCGGTAAGTATTGAACGTGTAGTAAGATATAGCCAGATCGCTGCAATCTCTACGGTTCATTGACCTTGCAGCAGCGATGGCATGACCGCACGGTAAACCAGAATATTGCCATTGATTACATTCACAAACACCGTTTTCCATATCGACAGTCGCGTGATAATGGATATCCCGAACGTGGAACTTACCATGTCCAATCTGACTTACCCTCCATGTTGCAGACTTTCCCGACCTTCTGCTAATTATCTCCTCCGCCATTGGTGTGAGATGATTACGCATTTCATCTACAAATATGTGTTAATTGTGTTATGATTTATACGGAAGACGAAAAAGCAACTAACATATAAGTTAAAGATTTGATAGTTTATCAACCTCCCTTTCGCCGTCGAAGTTGGTACCACTCTTGTTGAAAATCTCGGAAGTACTCTATAAGGCCGACAATGGGTAACCTGCGTGCAAAACAGGACAGTGCATTCACCGACTCTACGCTATTAGAGGTCATTATGTTATACCGTTGTGCAGGGAAATGGGCCCTTGACCACCTCTCCTTACCAGCCTCGTCCATAACTTGTTTTTCAATAGGTACTTCATATCGTAGTGCATTCATGTAGATCTCAAACTCCCTAATCGTATATGCTTTGCACGCCTTCCAGTAGGTGGTCTTGTTTGTTGTAATACGCTTGTCCGCACTTTTCACGTTCATCTCCAAATGTCGACAACATAGGGCGTGAGGGGTGGACGGGTACACGACAGAAATTGCGGCGCTTATGGAAGGAGCCCTGTCAGACATAAAAACCAACCTTTCCGGGGCTCCGATACATTCCTGCAACATGTTCAGAAACCAACCCCACTCCTCCCCCGTCTCGGACTTGCCTACTCCGAAATCCAAGGGCACAATGTTGTTATTTCCGTCCATGGCAACCGCCAATAACATCATACCCAGGTAAGGCCCCTTTAAATAGCCAACGTCTATTACAAGGACAGGTCGCAGATTTGTCAAAAACGTCCGGATCTGCAATAAACGTACGTGGTTATTATTTGTAAATGTTAAAATTCATAATATGTAAAGCTACGACGATTTAATATACGTCCGCACATCCAAGTGCAGCGAAACACAACTCGAAACGTCCGTTTGAATCTGTCCTTATTCTGGTGCGTGTACCCGGATTCTTCAGCTCCAAGTTATATAAATACGCAGAGAGTCGTTCGTACGACTCCTCGGGAGTGCCTCTCACCATTAGTAGTGCCTTGCATCGCGCACGCCATCCTTGGTGGTAACCAATGTTGATCCCGTACTGCTGATTTATATCGTTGACGATGTCCTTTGGCCGAAATGACCTGCTAGCGTCAAGAAACTTGTCTTTCTGTATGTGGCCCAAAGTCCTTTTGTTGGCCTGCCGGTGGCTGGCATTCAGTTGCGTCCTCGAACAAGTGTGTACGTCGTTCAGCTTTCTAACGACAAACAACCCTTCTTTAGGGC
Organism: Arctium minus; assembly: GCA_954870635.1. NCBI lineage: Eukaryota > Viridiplantae > Streptophyta > Magnoliopsida > Asterales > Asteraceae > Arctium > Arctium minus. The sequence continues at coordinate 74,879,344 of OX941083.1, read as the reverse complement.
CCACGGACTTCGCGGACATACTCCATTCACAATTTTGTTGGTTACAGACAACCTTGTATCTGCTTTTGTCGGATTTATTCTCTCTAAACACGAAACCCTCTTTCCAGAACTTCATTCCCAACTGTATGGTCATTTCCTCCTTCGTATGAAATATTTGACCTTCATGTATAGTTGTACTGCGATGGTAAATGGGTCTCCGGGTTAGGAAGGGAAGGGGGCATATCAAAATAATCGTTTAACACACCAAATGATTTATTGCTAGGGGTATATGTTTCTTCTTCTTCGTCGTCGTCATTATCGGTATCTGATCTGTCCAGATCAGATATACCAGTTGTGAAAACATGTGTTTCGTCATCAGCAACTCTAACAAACCGTCTTTTTGGGTCCTCTTCTTCTTCTTCTTCTTCTTCTTCTTCTGCTTCTTCTTCTTCTTCTAGTTGCGTCTCCGGAACAACATCGAGACAAGAATCGTTAGGACGATATGCATTATCAGAATAAAGTGTGGTGTCGTAGGATGCCTGAAATTGAGAGTCAGGCTCCAGTTGACTACCACCGACATGGATTTCCTCATCACCTTCGTCATCATCTTCGTCATCGCACATCAATGGTGCGACATACACAAAAAGTTGTAGAGGTCTTTCTAAATCGGCTGTAAGTAGCATAAAACCAAGGATTTCGTCATCGTTGGTTATCTCCTTCGGTGAGCCATCTGCACGTATGAACACCAACTTGCAAGCAGCAGAATCTCCGATTCCACACTTTCCCACGGCGTAATCGATAAACATCTTATACGAAACCATTATTGGAATATTTACACCACGCTTTTTGTAGCCAATATAATCCCACCCATTGTTGTTTTGCACCCATTGACCATCGAAACATAAAAAGAGCATAGCTTTTTCAACAGATGAACTCATTTTTTCAGTAGTATGAAAAATGAAGCAATTCAAGTGGATGTGATGAACTAATTTGCATGTAATCTTATTGATCTTTATAGAAAAGATTGAATGGAGAAGATGAATGTGAACCACAAATTCATTGACAAGGGTACAATTATTGTATGACAATCAGACCAAAGTGTGAAAAAAAACAGTAAAATCATGCAGAAAATACGTCAAAAACAGTTAACAACACATGAAATAATAGCCCTAAAACCCTATTTTTCCAAACCCTAATAATCAACCCCGCGTTCTACACTATTAAACGCGGCCCTAACCCGTGTTTTCACTATTACACGCGGACCCAACCCCTCGTTTCTCACCATCCTCGTGCCAAAGGAGTAATATGGCTAAAACGCGGACCAAAGTCACCAAACGCGGACCACTACCCGTGTAATATGACTAAAACGCGGAACTAACCCCGTGTTTCGACCAAAACGGGGACCCAAATAGTGAACCCCTCGTTTTTTCAAAAAACGCGGACATATGGGGTATTTTAGCAAAAATGACAAGATTTAGGGCACTTTGGGTACTGATTTTTCAAGTTAGGGTATTTAATGCAATTTAATAGTAATTATAATTCCATAAACTACAAATTAATAAGATAACGAGATAATTAAAGTATGTTTCACTTCTGCTCTTTTTCGGTTGAATGAATATTATTGATACAAAATATAATAAATATGAATAATTTACATGTATAAATGAAGGAAGGTCATTTAATTATTTTATTTCGTATAAGTAAATAATTTGATTGAATTAAATAATAAATAATTGTAATAATTGTAAGGGCCACTTATAAAATATTGGATTTTTGTATAATTTTGGGTTATTGGTTAAATGTTGGAACTTGAGGGGCTAGAGAGTAACTTTGTTAATAGTTACCAAATAGGGCAAAACCACCTCTTCTCCTCATTTTAATTTGTGCGGCACTAAGGAAGACGGGTTGGAGACTTGTGAAGAGAGCTTTGGGATTTTTGAAGAAATCGATCTCTCAGGTTAGTTTTCATCTTTAAGAATGCTAAGTAATTGTTCTATTCATCTCCTTTATTAGTTTTGGGTTGTGGATTTTAGTTGTATGAGGTTTTAAACCCTTAAGATTGTTTATGTTGAGTTGGGATTGAAATCAGATTAAATGGAATAGTCTTGAGTTGTGTTGATTGTTATTAAGTTGTTTAGCTTTCCAATTAATTCTAGATGGATATATTGATTTAAAATTTTGTTGGGATTATGTTTGCCATCGATCGACTGCATTTTTGGGGTTTTCGCTGTTCAAAATCGCAGTCGGGCGAGGTATAAATTGGGGAGACCCCGGTCGAGTTTTGGCCCCAGTAACCGGGGAGACCGATCGGCACCGGGGACTGGGGTAGTCTGAACATCGGGGACCGGGGTTGGGGGAGGGACCGGTCGACCATAATCCGGTCGAATAAGGTGAGTCCGGTCGAGCATAGGGTCCGGTCGGGTAGGGTCCGGTCAGTGGGAGTCTGGGATCAGAGAGAAGTCAAGATTTGGAAGTTAAGTTGAGTGTGTGGTTCTTTTTTGGTCAGTTCATTTAGTGATCTTCCTTATCTGTTTGTTATTGTAGGGAAGAATTCTAACTAGGTGCAAGCGGGTGATCAGGTGAGTTTCTGGCTCCCCAACCTCATAACCCTTTTTAAATGGTTATTTTTAAAACTGAAATTGTGATGCATGAGATTTTGGTTATTGACTAACGTTGTGTTTTAAAAATATTCTCACAAGTTATCTGATTATTATAAAATTATATAAGTGAACCTCTACGTTAAATGCCTCGATATGGGAACTGTTGAACTTGTGGCGATTACGGTAATCTCACACCACCAATGTGTATGGAATTCGTTTCCTTCACATGTGGACGGGGAGTCTGCTTGGGTCCTGGTGTGAGCAGGGAGTGTGCTTGGGCCCCGATACGAGAGGGGAGTCTGCTTGGGCCCCGATCATGAATGCGCGCATGGCAATGGTAACATGGTACACAACTGATCATTGTGTTACCCGTTTGGGACGTTGTATAAAAATAAATAATTTACTTTGTTAAGTTATTGAATTGCATTTAAGTTGGGATTTGTTATTTATTATAAACTGTTGCAACTGTTATCTTTGTGAATTATTATCGTTTGCCAGGAATTCACTAGACCTTACGGTCTAACCCTCATTTTCAAATCTTAAAAACCCATTTTCAGGAAGGATCGTGGGTAGTGCTTCAGGGAAAGGAAAGGAGAAGGCTTAGAGCTATTAGCAGATTCGAGCGAGGAATTAGTTCAGTTTATTTATCGTTAAATTTAGTAACTCTCGGTTGTAGTTATGACTTCAGTTGTTCTGAATTCTGGTTTGGTGAATGTAAACCTTTGTTATCAGATTTATGTGATGTTATGTCTTGGCTTGGAAATCTTGGTTGTTACATTTGGTATCAGAGCCATAGTTTAAGAGATTTAGGTGACCGGATGGGCCAAGACTTAAACTGAGAACTTAGGAAATTCAACCGAGAGATAGGATGCCTGGGAAAGTTCACTCTAGGTGCGATACTGATAAGGTAGTGAGGACTATCATGTAAGGTAAATTTGGGATTCCACCTGGCCAGTGTAATCATGAATTTACAGGTACATGTATGTGCTTAAATAACCTTGTCATGCTAGGTTTCTAAGTTTTGGTTCTTTTGTGGTTTAAGCAGTTTCATCATGTCGGGAAGGTCGTTGAGAAGCAGATCAGTGCCAACTGAGGAGATTAACACGGTTAACGAGACTCCGACAGTTGAGCGAGCAGCACCGGTAAGACAACCTGTCGCTCGTGGAAGGGCCAGGGGTCGGGCAAATAAGATAGTGAGATCGACTCCAAAGGCTGCCACCCAGGTGGAACCGAATGTTATGAATAGGGGGTGCGGAGTGACTCAGTCGGGTCGGCGAGCAAGGAGTGCGGAAATTTCTGAGAATAGAGAAGCGTCGCAGCAGGAGAGTTTTATTTCTGTAAGAGGAAGGGGTCAACCGCGAGGTCGGGGTCGTGGACGTAACCAAGCTTTTGTTACCCATGAAACCTTTGCTGCGGAAATGGGTAAATTACAGGAGACTCTGAACGTTATTCTAGCGCAGCGGTAGGGGTCGGCATCTGGAAACAAAGACAAATCTGAGGGCAAGGAGGGAACTGAAGTATCTAGTCCACTGATTTCGATAGAAGGTAGTCATCGTCAATAGACTACACTGGTGGTGAATGAGTTGGTAGCTAAAGGGTGCAGTTACAAAGAATTTGCTGCTTGCAAGCCTCCTACTCATAAAGGAGAATGTGATCCAGTCTTAGCACTAAAATGGGTTAAGGGTATGGAGTTGGCGTTCGACACTAGCAAATGCGCGAGTGGAGATAAGGTGGTATATGCATTGTCTATGTTGAGGGATGAAGAGGTGATGTGGTGGGATGCAGAATCTGGAGGGCAGTGTTCATCGACAGCCAAAGGTATGTCTTGGGAAACTTTCGTGAGCAAGTTCAAAGCTCAATTCTGCCCTCTAGCGGAAGTCAAAAAGTTGGAAGAGGAGTTTTTGGGACTGGAACAAAGAGAGATGACCGTGCGGGAGTACACTTCAAAGTTCATTGAAAAGTCTCGTTTTGCGGAAATCTATGTGCCAAGTGAGGAGAGGCGCGTGGAACGTTACATATTTGGCTTGAGAAGTGACATCCGGGAATTTGTTGCAAACAAGGAGCCAGCCACTTTTCAATCAGTAATTAACGCAACGGAAATGAGAGAGAAGGAAAAGAATTGTCAGGCTACTGAGAAAGTGAGTGAGAAGCGGAAATGGGACGGACCAGGGGCAGATGGAAGGAAAGGGAAAATGTTCAGATCTGATGGGCGTGGGGATCGTGGAGTACCGCCCAAGCCGTGTGGTAAGTGTCACCGAGTTCATCGGGGGGAATGTGTGATCGATCCGAGGTCCTGCTACCGATGCGGGGTATCTGGTCATGTTGCTAAGGATTGTCCGAAGATTCGATCGTGTTTCCAATGTGAGTCGCCTGACCATATCAGGCCAGACTGTCTGCAGCTGAAAAAGGGTGGGGCGGTCCAGTACGGCGGAAAGCATGGATACAAAGGGGAGGAGAAAAGGTTGGAGCCAACACGTGCGAAGGGGCGTGCTTTTCATATGACGGCGGTAGAGGCAGAAGAAATTCCAGAAGTGGTGTTAGGTACATTTCTGGTGAATTCATTACCTGCCAATGTGTTATTTGATTCGGGGGTGGATCGTTCCTTTGTATCTCTTGAGTTCTTGAAATGTCTGAATGTGAAACCTAAATGTCTAGAGAAGGCGTTAGAGGTAGAAACGGCCGATGACAACCGTGCGTTTATTAGAGAAGTTGTCGAGGGTTGTGTCATAGATATAGAAGGGAGCTTGGTACCTCTGCGGTTATATCCTATGACAATGGGGGAGTTTGATAAAGTGTTGGGAATGGGCTGGTTGGCTGAAAATAATGCCAACATAGTATGCAATAAGAAGTTAATTCGAATACAGATAACGGGCAAGGGAACGGTAATCTTGTATGGGAGGCGGCGAAATAAAAGGGTTAGCCTTATGTCGATGATTAAGACAGCTAAATAAAGAAGGGGTGTGCGGGGTTTTTGGCTTATGTAGTTGATGCCAAAAAGGAGAAACGGGGGATCGGGGAAGTAAGGGTGGTGAGTGAGTATCCGGAGGTGTTTCCCGAGGACTTGACTACCTTACCCCCAGATCATCAGGTGGAATTTCGCATAGACTTGGTGCCGGGGGCGGCACCAATCGCGCGTGCTCCATATCGGTTAGCGCCTTCGGAGATGAAGGAAATGATGTCTCAGGTGCAAGAATTGTTAGGCAAAGGGTTTGTGAGACCGAGTACCTCACCGTGGGGTGCGCCGATACTATTTGTGAAAAAGAAAGACGGTACAATGCGAATGTGCATTGACTACCGTGAGCTTAATAAGGTAACCGTAAAAAATAAGCATCCGCTTCCGCGGATAGATGATTTGTTCGATCAATTGGAAGGAGCTAGTTATTTTTCCAAGATTGATTTACGGTCAGGCTACCATCGGCTTAAAGTGAGTGAGGATGATATCCCGAAAGCAGCATTTCGAACAAGGTATGGGCACTATGAATTTTTGGTGATGCCATTCGGCCTAACCAACGCGCCATCAACTTTTATGGACTTGATGAATAGTGTATGTCAACCCTACCTGGATAAGTTTGTGATCGTATTCATAGATGACATCCTGATCTACTCGAAATCTGAGGAAGAGTATGAGGAGCACTTGCGCATCATTTTGGAATTGCTGAAGCGAGAGAAACTTTTTGCCAAATTTTCTAAGTGTGAATTTTGGTTGAAAGAAGTGCAATTTCATGGACACGTGGTATCCTGGGAGGGAATTAAAGTAGACCCATCCAAGGTAGAAGCTATTCAAGACTGGGAGCAATCGAAAAATCCGTCGGAAGTGAGAAGTTTCTTAGGGTTGGCAGGATACTATCGGAAGTTCATCAAGGATTTCTCGCATATCGCAACTCCATTGACAACCCTCACGAAGAAAAATGTGAAGTTTTCGTGGTCGGAATCACAAGAGGAAGCATTTCATAAGTTGAAGGTCATGCTGAGTACTGCGCCAGTTTTGACCTTACCCGAAGGTTTCGATGATTTCGTGGTGTACAGTGACGCGTCGAGCTAGGGTTGGGATGTGTCCTAATGCAGCGAGGTAAAGTGATAGCTTATGCGTCCCGTCAACTGAAAGACCATGAGACACGCTATCCTACCCATGATTTGGAATTGGCAGCAGTGGTGTTTGCGTTGAAGATGTGGCAGCACTACCTTTATGGGACGAAGTGCCAGATCTTCACGGACCATAAGAGCCTATGTCACCTATTTAATCAGAAAGAGTTGAACATGCGCCAAAGAAGGTGGATGGAATTATTTCTAGACTACGACTGTAAAATCGATTATCACCCGGGAAAGGCCAACGTGGTGGCAGATGCCCTGAGCCGCAAGGAGAGTGGCGAAACTACAAAGGTGGTGGCCATGCGAACGGAAGTATCGTCTAACCTGATGGACGAGATAAAGAAGGCGAAAACGAAGGCATTGTTGCCCGAAAACTTAAAGCAAGAGCAAATGCTCGGATTTGTAACCGCTTTATCAGAAGATAGCCAGGGGTTGAAATGTTTCAAGGGTAGAGCTTGGGTTCCAAAGTTGGGAGAGCTTAGGCGGTAAATTTTGGAGGAAGCGCACAAGTCAAAATATTCGATCCATCCTGGAACGAATAAAATGTATGGAGATTTAAAACCAAATTTTTGGTGGCCGGGCATGAAGAAGGATATAGCTCACTTTGTGGAGCGTTGTCTTACCTGTTTGCAAGTGAAAGTGGAACACCAAAGGTCGTACGGAAAATTGCAACCATTGGAAATCCCAGTCTGGAAATGGGATCAAATCACCATGGACTTCGTGACCAAACTGCCAAAGACTCCGAAAGGTTTTGATGCTATCTGGGTGATTGTGGACCGATTGACGAAATCGACGCATTTTCTACCCATAAAGGAGACCTATTCCTTAGAAAGATTGGCAAAGATGTATATAGATGAAATTATAACGTGTCATGGAGTACCACTATCGATAATTTTGGATAGGTACAGTCGTTTTACGTCCGCATTTTGGAAGAGTTTCCAGCGAGAGATGGGTTCACGTATAAAGTTGAGTACAACATACCACCCTCAAACTGACGGTCAGAGTGAACGAACCATCCAGACCCTGGAAGACATGTTGAGAGCCTGTGTCTTAGACTTTCGGGGTTCGTGGGATAGTCATCTTCCTTTGATTGAATTTGCGTATAATAATAGTTACCATGCCAGCATTAAGGCGGCCCCTTATGAAGCCTTGTATGGACGAAAATGTAGAACCCCCTTGTGTTGGAATGAAGTCGGGGAACGACAGCTAGCCGGACCGGATTTGGTGCAACTTACAGCGGATAAGGTAGTGCAGATTCGGGAAAATCTAAAAGTGGCTCGTGATCGGCAAAGGAGCTACGCAGACAATCGGCGAAAGGACATAGAATTCCAGATTGGGGATCGGGTTATGCTCAAGGTGTCTCCATGGAAGGGAGTAATGCAGTTCGGTAAGAAAGGAGAGTTAAGTCCGCATTCTATTGGGTCGTTTGCGATAGTGGAACGCATTGGAGAGGTGGCATACAAGCTCGAGCTTCCTGAAGAATTGCGGAGTATTCACAATACGTTTCATGTCTCCAATTTAAGAAAGTGTCTAGCAGACGTGAGTATGGTGGTGCCAATGCATGATGTGCAGATCGATGAACGTTTGAATTTTATAGAAGAACCTGAAGCTATCACCGACCGAAAGGTCAGAAAGTTAAGGAGTAAAGAGATTGGTTTGGTAAAAGTTCAATGGTGTTATCATAAAGGACAGGATGCTACCTGGGAGGTTGAATCAGAAATGCGAGCCAAATATCCTCATTTGTTCAAAGAGAGAATTCCGGGGACGGAATCCTTTTAAGGGGGGAAGGTTGTAAGGACCACTTATAAAATGTTGGATTTTTGTATAATTTTGGGTTATTGGTTAAATGTTGGAACTTGAGGGGCTAGAGAGTAACTTTGTTAATAGTTACCAAATAGAGCAAAACCACCTTGTAACAACCCAAACTTTAATTACATCAAAATATAATATTTCAACTAGAAACGGCCCCAAGCCTACAATCAAAAGAATAGGGTTGCCACTACAAACTATTACACAACTAAGTCAAAAAGGAAACTATTACAAGGAGTCTTCTAGCTCCTGGAATTATCTCACATCTTCTCCTTACCCTTATTTGTACTTGCTATCTTGCGATAACCTGAAACAGGATTATAATTTTGAAAGAGCGAGGGTTAGACCGATGGTCTAGTGAGTCCCCTCCAAGCACTACTGCAACAGTTCAAATATTATTTAAAACATTTAAACAAAGTATTACGCCTCACGAGCGTAACTCACTCTACTGATCAAACATTTATCATACTTTACGCTTCGCAAGCGTAACTTACACTACTGACCAACACTATCGTCAAAGACGGTATGTCTGTCTCGTACTGCCTTATTTTGGGGACACACCCCAATGGCATAAACGGGTCACACTCCCCGGTACGAGCAGGCGGGCCACACTTCCCGACTTAGGTCAAATCTCACGAATTAAATGTATGCATACATCTAATTAACAACATTATATAAAACGCGTTTATATAACATAGCATGAATATTTCAACATAATTAAATAAACCTTCTCAACTTTTGATAATATAAACGTGCATTTCAGAAAACTCACATTTATCAAATAACTTTCAAAATCGTAAAGGATTTAGTTTGAAAGACTCACCTCAGATCCTTCTCGCTTAAAGTCTGCTTTCTAACGATTCACTACCTACGACAACACCGATAAATCGGTAAGCCAAAACATAGATAACCCACTTACTCACTGATTAGAACATAAAATGCTACACATTGTGCTACCCCGGTCAATGCCTCCCCGGTCGACCAACCCGGTCGAAACCACCCCGGGTGACACACCCAAGTCGACACACCCCGATCGACACCGGTCCGGTCGGCCCACACCGGTTGACACCGGTTGGCCTACACCGGTTGACACCGGTTGATATTCAAACTTACTCAGGCGATTCCAAAACTTCGAGAAAATAACTCAGATCCTTAAATCGATCAAATACATGGTTATAAACTCAACAACGAGATCATTTACCGACTAAAACTCTTAGATGGAAGTATTAGGCTAGAATCATACCTTTATTTGCAAAGAAATCGTACGATTCTTCAAAACCTAGTCCTCTCTTCTCCTGCTCTCGTTCTCCTTCAGTCTCTCGAATTATCAGGAATGAATCCTGATAAAATCTTAGGGTTAAGTTATATATATAACCCAAGTTACATTTAACCCCCTTGAACTTTGGGTCTCGCTTAACTTTTCACCCAACTCTCAAAATTATTAAAATTTTCGTACCCAGATATTACAATATTCCCCCCCCCCCCTCAATAGAATTTCGTCCCCGGAATTCCATCTTTAAATAGATGGGGATACTAAGATCTCATGTCTGCCTCCACTTCCCATGTTGACTCTTGTCCTTTGTGAAATTTCCACTGGACTTTCACCAAACGAATCTCCTTGTTCCTTAGCTTCTTCACTTTATGATCCAAAACTGTTACGGGTTCTTCAATATAACTTAATTTCTCATCCACTTGAATGTCCTCTAATGGAACTACTACATCTGCTTCTGCCAAGCACTTTTTCAAATTTGACACATGAAAGGTAGAGTGAACTCCACTCAAACTCTCTGGTAGATCAAGTTTGTAAGCCACTTCAACAACACGTCCCGTGATGGTAAATGGTCCAACGAACCTTGGTCTCAATTTCCCTTTCTTTCCGAAGCAGACTACCCCTTTCCAGGGTGAGACTTTCAACATTACTTTGTCTCCTACCTGAAATTCTATCGATTTCCTCCGCTTATTTGCGTACATCTTCTGACGATCTTGTATCTTTAACCTTTCTCGAATCTGATTGACCTTATCGGCTGTAACCTACACGATTTCCGGTCCTGCTAGCTGTCTTTCACCCACCTCATTCCAACATAAAGGTGTTCTACATTTACGTCCATACAATGCTTCGAACGGGGCCGCTCGGATGCTAGTATGGTAACTATTGTTGTAAGAAAATTCAATCAACAGCAAATGAATTTCCCACGAACCCTTGAAATCAATGACACATGCTCGAATCATATCTTCTAATGTCTGGAAGGTTCTCTCACTCTGGCCATCGGTTTGTGGGTGATAGGCCGTACTCAGCTTGAGTTACGAGCCTAACTCCCTTTGTAGACTTCTCCAAAAAAGCTGACGTAAAACGAGCATCCCTGTCTGACACAATTGACGACAGTACTCCATGTCTGGATACTATCTCGTCTATGTACAATCGAGCCAATTTCTCTAGTGGGTATGTCTCCTTGATCGGTAGGAAATGGGACGACTTTGTGAGTCGATCCACTATCACCCAAATGGCATCGTGTCCCTTAGATGATCGCTGTAACCCGGTAACAAGATCCATTGTAATCTCATCCCACTTCCAGACTGGAATTTCTAACAATTGAAGCTCCCCGTAAGGTCTCTAGTGCTCTGCTTTAACTTTCAAACATGTCAGGCATCGCTCGACAAAGTGAGCAATATCTTTCTTTAAACCCGACCACCAATAACTTTGCTTCAGATCTCGATACATCTTGTTGGTTCCCGGATGCACTGAGTAACGTGACTTATGCGCTTCTTCCAATACTTTCTTCCGCAGTTCTCCTGCTTTTGGAATCCACACTCTCTTATTGAAGCACTTAAGTCCGCGATTGTCGACGACTAACGAATTAACAATTCCAACTATTCTATCACTCTTACAATTTTCCTCTGACGCCGCTTCTTCTTGGTACTTTATGACTTCTTCCAAGAAATTGGAAACAACATCGACTCAATAGGCCACCACTTTTGTTGTTTCTCCACATTCCTTACGACTTAGAGCATCCGCCACCACATTGGCCTTGCCCGGATGGTATAGGATATCACAGTCGTAATCGCTCAACAACTCCATCCACCTACGCTGCCTCATATTGAGCTCCATCTGGTTGAAGAGATGCTGAAGGTTCTTGTGATCCATATAAATATGACACTTGATCCCGTACAGATAATGCCTCCAAATCTTCAAAGCGAAGACTACCACTGCCAACTCTAAATCATGCGTTGGGTAATTCTTTTTGTGCTCTTTCAACTGAAGAGATGCATACGCAATCACTTTGCCTTCTTGCATTAACACACACCCCATACCCAATTTTGAAGCATCGCTATAGATTACGAATCCTTTCATTCCGTTAGGTAGGGACAAGATAGGCGCACTACTCAGACTTTCCTTCAATTTACTGAACGCTTCTTTCTGAGCTTCCGCTCATACAAACTTGACATTCTTCCTGGTTAACGCCGTTAATGGTGTGGCTATCCTCGAGAAGTCCTGGATAAACTTTCGATAATAACCCGCCAATCCTAGAAAACTCCTTACTTCTGATGGTGTTTTCGGCGCTTCCCACCCTCTAATGGCCTCAATCTTAGTCGGGTCAACCTTAATCCCGTCTTTCGACACCACGTGACCTAGAAACTGAACTTCTTTCAGCCAAAATTCACATTTTGAGAACTTGGCATACAATTTCTCGCGCTTAAGCAATTCTAATATTGCTCATAAATGAGTTTCATGATCTTCTTTGGACCGTGAATAGATCAGTATATCATCTATAAAGACTATGACATATTTGTCTAATAATGGACTACATACTCTATTCATCAGGTCCATGAAGGTTGCCGGTGCATTGGTCAGTCCAAAGGGATAACTAGAAATTCATAGTGTTCGTACCTCATACGAAAGGCAGTCTTAGGTACATCCTCTTCCCTCACCTTCAACTGATGATACCCAAATCTTAGATCTATCTTCGAGAAGTAGCTCGCTCTTTGAAGTTGATCAAAAAGATCGTCAATTCTGGGAAGCGGATACTTATTTTTGACAGTTACTTTGTTGAGCTCCCGATAGTCTATGCACATTCTCATAGACCTGTATTTCTTCTTAACAAACAACACCGGTGCTCCCCATGGTGAGGTACTAGGACGAATAAACCCCTTGTCGAGTAGCTCCTGCAATTGAGTCATCATCTCCTTCATTTTTGCCGGGGCCAGTCTATAAGGTGCTCTTGCGATCGGTGCCGCTCCGGGTACTAGATCAATACGAAATTCCACTTGCCGATCAAGAGGCAAAGCGGTTAAATCTTCCGGAAATACTTCTGGATATTCACTTACCACCGGAACTAACTCTAATCCCTTCTTCTCCTTCTTAGCATCTATTACATAAGCTAAGAACCCCACACACCCTTTTACTAGACACCGCTTAGCCTTAATCATTGAGATCAAGCACGACTTTCTATCCCTCCGATCCCCAAACACTACTATCTCTTCTTTACCCGGCTGCGCTATACGAATTAATTTCTTATTGCATACGATATGAGCATCATTAGACGCCAACCAGTCCATTTCCACAATGACATCAAATTCTCCCATACCCATCGGGTACAGTCGAAGTGGAAATGACTGCCCATCGATGACAATAGTGCACCCATCATATACCTCCCCCACTAAGACTCGACTATCATCGGCCACTTCTACCTCAAACCCATGCCTAAGCTTCTTGGGTTTCACGTGCAATTTATGCACGAAATTTGGGGACACAAACGAACGGTTTGTGCCTGAATCAAACAACACTTTAGCAAAAATTGAATCTATAGAGAAAGTACCTGTTACTACATCCGGTATCTCTGCCGCTTCTTCTGCCGTCATATTAAAAACTCTGGCTCTCGCCCGAGCTGGCTCCACCTTTTTCTCACCTCCCTTATCTATGTACCCTCCGACCGTTCCCTTCTTCAATTGTGGGCAATTAGTCCTGATATGATCAAGGGATCCACACTGGTAGCAAGACCTTGACCCACGACAATCCCGAGCCATAAGCCCAATCTTTCCACATTTATAACAACCTTCTTGTCCAATCATACACTCCCCCTTATGCATACGATTACACTTGCTGCATGGTTTACTCACAAACTTATTAACAACTCGCTGATCGGATTTAGCTGATTTGAACGTTTTGGAGTCACGGACAATTCCGTCCCACTTTCTCTTGTATCCACTTTTTTCGGTAGTTTGACGATTCTTTTCCTTCTCTCTCATCTCAGCTGCGTTTACTGCCGCCTGGAACGTAGCTGGTTTCTTGTTCGAGACGAATTCTCGAATATCGCTTCTCATCCCAAAGATGAAACGTTCTACTCGCCTTCCTTCATTAGGCACGTAAACTTCTGCAAAACCGGGAATTCTCTATGAACTTTGTAGTATACTCACGTACTGACATATCCTTTTGCTCCAGACCTAGAAATTCTTCTTCTAACTTTTTGACTACCGCCAAAGGGTAAAACTGCGCTTTAAACCTATTTACAAACTCACCCCAAGACATTTCTTTGGCTGCCGCCGAACTTTGTCCTCATGCTTCAACATCCCACCACATTACAACTTCATCTTTCAACATCGACAATGCATAAACTACTTTGTCCACCTCAACACACTTACTGGTGTCAAATGCCAGCTCCATCCCCTTTACCTATCTCAGCGCTATCATGGGATCGCATTCCCCTTTTGTAGGTAGGAAGCTTGCAGGCAGCAAACTCCTTGAAACTACATCCTCTCCCAGCTACTGCTTTAGCCGTCACAATGGGTTTTGACTGCGGGTAACTACCCACCACAGTTACTGGTGAATCCGCTACCTCGGTCACTATTCTTTCATCACTCTTTTCCTTGCTTGACGAGACCTCATTAGTGCGTTGAGCCAATAAAGCGTTCAATGTTTCCTGTAATTTTCCCATTTTTGTCGTGAAGGTTTCTTGGGTAACAAAACCCTGAGTTCGACCTCCACCATGGTTTCTTATCTGCTTTCGACCCCTCATTGAAGTTGAACTCTCCTGATGAGAGGTTTCTTGTTCGGATCTTACCTCTACACTTCCAACTTGATGAATACCACGAGCCGTCTTCCCGCCTTGACTTCCCACAGTGGAAACCCTTACCTGAGTAGTCGCCTTCCGAACCGTTTTACCTTTAGGTCGACCACGACTCTTTCCCCGGTTAGCAGTCGGGATGACAGCAGTCGTTCGTTCTTCGACAACGACTTCATTAACTGGCTCAATTTCAGGATTTGGCATAGACCTACTCCTTGTTACTCGCTCAGACATGATTCTGATAAGAAGAAACATACGACATTCAATCTAACACGCTACACGATACGGCAAGTTAAGCACAAGCATGTACTTGTAAATTCACAATTACACTGGCCAGATGAAATTCCAAATTTACCTTACATGCTAGTCCTTACTACCCTAATGTTGACTTCTTACAGTCTTCCTACTTCTCAGTTGTGCTTCTACTTTCTCAGTTTAAGTCTAGGCACATCTGGTCACCTAGATCCCTTAAATTAATGCTCTGATACCAATTGTAACAACCCAAACTTTAATTACATCAAAATATAATATTTCAACTAGAAACGGCCCCAAGCCTACGATCAAAAGAATAGGGTTGCCACTACAAACTATTACACAACTGAGTCAAAAAGGAAACTATTACAAGGAGTCTTCTAGCTCCTGGAATTATCTCACATCTTCTCCTTACCCTTATCTGTACTTGCTATCTTGCGATAACCTGAAACAAGATTATAATTTTGAAAGAGCGAGGGTTAGACCGATGGTCTAGTGAGTCCCCTCCAAGCACTACTGCAACAATTCAAATATTATTTAAAACATTTAAACAAAGTATTACGCCTCACGAGCGTAACTCACTCTACTGATCAAACATTTATCATACTTTACGCTTCGCAAGAGTAACTTACAATACTGACCAACACTATCGTCAAAGACGGTATGTCTGTCTCGTACTGCCTTATTTTGGGGACACACCCCAATGGCATAAACGGGCCACACTCCCCGGTACGAGCAGGCGGGCCACACTTCCCGACTTAGGTCAAATCTCACGAATTAAATGTATGCATACATCTAATTAACAACATTATATAAAACGCGTTTATATAACATAGCATGAATATTTCAACATAATTAAATCAACCTTTTCAATAAACCTTCTCAACTTTTGATAATATAAACGTGCAATTCAGAAAACTCACATTTATTAAATAACTTTGAAAATCGTAAAGGATTTAGTTTGAAAGACTCACCTCAGATCCTTCTCGCTTAAAGTCTGCTTTCTAACGATTCACTACCTACGACGACATCGATAAATCGGTAAGCCAAAACATAGATAACCCACTTACTCACTGATTAGAACATAAAATACTACACACTGTGCTACCCCGGTCAATGCCTCCCCGGTCGACCACCCCGGTCGAAACCACCCCGGGCGACACACCCCGGGTGACACACCCGGTCGACACCGGTCCGGTCGGCCCACACCGGTTGACACCGGTTGATATTCAAACTTACTCAGGCGATTCCAAAACTTCGAGAAAACAACTCATATCCTTAAATCGATCAAATACATGGTTACAAACTCAACAACGAGATCATTTACCGACTAAAACTCTTAGATGGAAGTATTAGGCTAGAGTCATACCTTTATTTGCAAAGAAACCGTACGATTCTTCAAAACCTAGTCCTCCCTTCTCCTGCTCTCGTTCTCCTTCAGTCTCTCGAATTATCAGGAATGAATCCTGATAAAATCTTAGGGTTAAGTTATATATATAACCCAAGTTACATTTAACCCCCTTGAACTTTGGGTCTCGCTTAACTTTTCACCAAACTCTCAAAATTATTAAAATTTTCGTACCCAGATATTACATACC
The DNA here is from genome assembly GCA_954870635.1 of Arctium minus. Lineage (NCBI taxonomy): Eukaryota > Viridiplantae > Streptophyta > Magnoliopsida > Asterales > Asteraceae > Arctium > Arctium minus. The sequence goes on along the minus strand of OX941083.1, from coordinate 74,862,958 downwards.
TCTTCTCCTCATTTTAATATGTGTGGCGCTAAGGAAGACGGGTTGGAGACTTGGGAAGAGAGCTTTGGGATTTTTGAAGAAATCGATCTCTCAGGTTAGTTTTCATCTTTAAGAATGCTAAGTAATTGCTCTATTCATCTCCTTTATTAGTTTTGGGTTGTGGATTTTAGTTGTATGAGGTTTTAACCCCTTAAGATTGTTTATGTTGAGTTGGGATTGAAATCAGATTAAATGGAATAGTTTTGAGTTGTGTTGATTGTTATTAAGGTGTTTAGCTTTCCAATTAATTCTAGATGGATATATTGATTTAAAATTTTGTTGGGATTATGTTTGCCATCGATCAACTGCATTTTTGGGGTTTTCGCTGTTCGAAATCGCAGTCGGGCGAGGTATAAATCGGGGAGACCCCGGTCGAGTTTTGGCCCCAGTAACCGGGGAGACCGGTCGGCACCGGGGACCGGGGTAGTCTGGACATCGGGGACCGGGGTTGGGGGAGGGACCGGTCGACCATAATCCGGTCAAATAAGGTGAGTCCGGTCGAGCATAGGGTCCGGTCGGGTAGGGTCCGGTCAGTGGGAGTCTGGGGATCAGAGACAAGTCGAGATTTGGAAGTTAAGTTGAGTGTGTGGTTCTTTCTTGGTCAGTTCATTTAGTGATCTTCCTTATCTGTTTGTTATTGTAGGGAAGAATTCTAACTAGGTGTAAGCGGTGATCAGGTGAGTTTCTGGCTCCCCAACCTCATAACCCCTTTTTAAATGCTTATTTTTAAAACTAAAATTGTGATGCATGAGATTTTGGTAATTGACTAACGTTGTGTTTTAAAAATATTCTCGCAAGTTATCTGATTATTATAAAATATATAAGTGAACATCTGCGTTAAATGCCTCGATATGGGAACTGTTGAACTTGTGGCGATTACGGTAATCTCACACCACCAATGTGTATGGAATTCGTTTCCTTCACATGTGGACGGGGAGTTTGCTTGGACCCCGGTGTGAGCGGGGAGTCTGCTTGGGCCCCGATACGAGAGAGGAGTCTGCTTGGGCCCCGATCGTGAATGCGCGCATGGTAATGGTAACATAGGACACAACTGATCATTGTGTTACCCGTTTGGGACATTGTATAAAAATAAATAATTTACTTTGTTAAGTTATTGCATTGCATTTAAGTTGGGATTTGTTATTTATTATAAACCGTTGCAACTGTTATCTATGTGAATTATTATCGTTTGTCAGGAATTCACTAGACCTTACGGTCTAACCCTTGTTTTCAAATCTTAAAAACCCATTTTCAGGAAGGATCGTGTGTAGTGCTTCGGGGAAAGAAAATGAGAAGGCTTAGAGCTATTAGCAGATTCGAGCGAGGAATTAGTTCAGTTTATTTATCGTTAAATTTAGTAACTCTCGGTTGTGGTTAAGACTTCAGTTATTCTGAATTCTGGTTTGGTGAATGTAAACCTTTGTTATCAGATTTATGTGATGTTATGTCTTGGTTTGGAAATCTTGGTTGTTACAATAATAAACAAAAATAAGATGTATAGACAGTCTCAGACAAATATTATTTTTATTAAAACATATTCTTAAATGTTATAGAAAAATAACTTGTGATTTAAATTCTTTGTTTATTTTTTATATTGGTTTATATCCTTTAAATTCAGATTTCACTACAACAGAATTGGATTTATAGAAAACTATATATCTTTAAGTTTCCTAATAAAATGTTTTAGACCATCTTCAACCCAACACTAAAAACACAAAAATGAAGACAATAAAGTAGGTATCTATATTTGAAGCCCAATAAAGTAAGTCTCTATAATCAAATATTAAGAGGGTGTTTGGTTGAAGATATTGAGGGGTCAGGAATGGAAATGATAATAGAAAATGTTGTTTGGTTTGACATTATATAATGAGTCCGTTACTCTAAACCCATTAATTTTCATACCTGACTAAATTGGGGGGAATGAAAATCTTATTTCCACTCGATTACCTATCTCTCATGTTGAATGAAACATATTTTTTTATTTTCATGTTGGACAACACATATTTGTATTAAAAATATTATATAAACAACTTTTTATTGATTATATTGGTTTAACCAAACAACATCAATGCAATGCTCATTCCTATTCCTATTCTTATTCTAATTCATTGCCATTTTTATTTTCATTCTCATTCCTTAAAATGAACCAAACAACCCCTAATATTTTATTCAACTTTTATAATTACATATATAGAGGTGGGTTCAAACGAGAACGGTACCTATTTAAAAGAATACGAGAATAATTCTGGACCAATCATTTTATTAAATAATACCTTAAATAAAACTTTCTAAAAAATCACCCAAAAGGGCATATATGTCATTTGTTTTATACATAATATAAATGGAAACTCATTTATTTAAATATAGAGTAAATAATAATAAATCTAATTAAGGTATTTATTTTATGATTTAAGCATTATTAATTTTTTATTTATTTATTTATTATTTTTTACAATATTAAAATAAGTGTGATTTAGTTTTTCATTCTAAATATTCATTTTTATAGAATTAGTTTATTTAGTAAAAAAAAATTCAATTTTCGTCAAAAATCACATGTGACATACACAATTAATCGACATTTTTTTCATAAAAAGGATTCGTTAATTTTCATCAATGTATCATAATTGATATTGATCATAGTAGGAAAAAATGTAAGTTATTTGCAACATTACAAATGATATGTTAAATTATGAATTACGTTTTGAAATACATGTGATCTTATACATTTTAAATATATTTTGCTACATATCACATATGATTCTGTTTTTTATTATTTTCTTTTTTAAATTTTAATTTAAATAATTGTTTTTCAAATTTTAAATCACATATGATTAGAAAAACATTTTGAAAAATGTTAATTCATTATGAATCACATATGATTAGGAAAACATTTTGAAAAAAAAAAGTTAATTCATTATGAATTACATGTGATTTTGATAACAAAAAGGTTAACATTACAATTGATATGTGTAAATTATGAATTACGTTTTGAAGTACATGTGATCTTATACATTTTAAATGCATTTTACTACACATCACATATGATTATGTTTTTATTATTTTTCTTTTTTAATTTTTAATTTGAATAATTGTTTTTCAAATTTTAAATCACATATGATTAGAAAAAAACATTTTGAAAAAAGTTAATTCATTATGAATCAAATATGATTAGGAAAACATTTTGAAAAAAAAAGGTTAATTTATTATGAATCACATGTGATTTTGATAACAAATTATGAATTACGTTTTGAACTACATGTGATCCTATTCATTTTAAAATGTGTTTTGTATAAATCACATTATGTTTTCATTATTTTTCTTTTTCAATGTTTAATTTAAATTATTATTTTTCAAATTTTAAATCACATATGGTTAGAAAAATATTTTTAAAAAAATTAATTCATTCTGAATCACAAGTGATTTTGATGAAAGTTGTAATTTTTTAAATATTCCTTTAAATAAAAAAATGAATTATTTAAATGAAAATTAAATACCGTTAATTTAAATGAATTAAATAAAAAAATTAGTAAATAGAAAATTAAATTATATTAAATTCATAAATAAGGTAAAAGTAGAATTTTAAATAAATACCTAAAATAACTTTTATATAACTAAATTACTTTTATACCCTTATTTATTTATTTTTAGAATTAATTATTTAAGGTATTATTTAATGAAATGATTAACCTAGAATTATTCTCTTATTCTTTTAAATAGATATCATTCTCGTATGATCATCCCTCTCTCTCTCTCTATATATATAGAGAGAGAGATTAATAGTTTAATACACTAAGTAATATTTTGTATTAAGTTTATAATTTAGTTATTCTGTATTTGCAAAATATAAATTATATTTAAATAGTTAATTTTTTTATTAAAAAATTACTAAAAACTAAAATATGAATAATTTTATTATAATTTTGGTCGAAGAAAATTAAACATAACCTTTGTATAATCATAAAATATTTAACAAAATAAAATTTCATTAAATAAATTATTTTAGTATATATTATAATTATTGTGTTTTAATAAAATAGTATAATAATAAATACATATATTATTTTTTTTATTATTATTATAGTGTTTTTTTAGCGTGTGGTTGGAGAATTGGAGATGGGTTTTTTTAGTATTTTAAGGGATCCACCATTTTTAGTGTTTTTTTAGTGGTTGGGTTATAGATGCCCTTATATGACTTACGTTTATAAGGTCAAACAAAGAGCATTACAATAGGTTATAGACACTTTTATGTGTCTTAAATAGTTTTTTGCGACACTTTTTAAATAAAATGTCCTATTAATCTTTTTATAGGACGTTTTTTGAGAAGTGTCCTATAAACACATTGTTTATTGGAAGTTTGTGTCTATAGAATAATTTTTCCAATAATTTCATGTAAAATATTTAATAAGACGCCTTATTTCAAAAACGTCTAAAAACTATTTAAAATGCCCAAAAACGCCATATAAACCTTTTGCAAACACTCTTACATAAGACACATGTTTTATAAGGTCCTATAAACCCGATTTTTTTAGTGTTTATACTATTTTTTTTCAATTCAAGAGTCTCCCTCTCTCTCTCTCTCTCTCACACACACACACACACAAATATATATATATATATACAATATTATTTACTAGCGGGGGGATCAAATGAGAACATGGTCAAAGTAAGATAACAAGAAAATGGCCAAAATCACACATGTGATTTTACATGCGATTATGAAATACAGTCAATGCAAAAGTGAATGGGCGAGTGTAAAGTCGCGTGAATCACATGTGAATTTAGTGTAAAATTACATGTGATTTAGCACATTTTCGTGTTCTCTTATTCCGTTATTCGGTTATTGTTTCTTGTATGAACCCGCCTCTTATTTTACTCCCTCCGTCCCAAAGTAAGTGTCCACATTTCTATTTTAGTCTGTCTTGAAACAAGTGTCCACTTTCAAAATTAATTGTGTACTTTCCTATTCTACCATTAATTATGTGATGGAGAAAACTTATCTCTCTATTATTAAAAGTAAAAATGTCATTTAATTAATTAAAAAATATAATAATTACACACTCGTAAAACAGTGTGTCATTTTCATTGTGGAGATTTGTTTTTGGCCTAATAGAATATATATGTTTATCAACTTTTCATATATAAGATTACATATTTAAAAAAAAAGGTTACAATTCTCGCTTTATGAAAATATGCATCTAACCATTTCTTTAGCATGCATGCTTTTAATGCTTTAATAGTTATAAGCTATGTTAATCGGCAAAACAAAACTAAAAGCAACTCATGAGTTGTGAGCGTTATAAAAAATCACACGAAAATATATGCATTCAATTGTAAATTTTACAAATCATAATACACCAAACATACGTTCATTTGTACTTAACTTGAAAAATGTATCAAATGTGATCTAAAACCATTTTGTGTTTAGATATTTTGCAAATATGACATTATTTAATATTTTTTTTGATTTGTTGAGGTTAAAAGAATCAAATTTTGAAAAACAGATAAGAAGATTGTAGCAACATTGATTTCTAAAGATTAAAAACACATTATTTAACCATCAAATATAAAGATTATGTCAAGGCATTGGTTCATCATCATGGTTCAGGGACGGATCCCGAAATTTTTTCATACGGTGGCATCATATAACACAGACAAAAAATAATTACAAAAAGCACGGTTTTTATCGACGTGTCTTCATTTTTTTTACCGACATTCAATATTGTCCGATGTGTTTTTAGCCTAATTCCACAATTTATTAGGATTTTAAAGTTGTTTGCTTGATTTTGAGAAATTTTTAAGTTTTTTTTATCGATTTCGAGAGATTTTTTCGGTTTTTTTTGTTGATTTCAATAGTTTCTTTGGGTTTCTTGGTTGATTATGAGGTACGGTTGCACCTTCTTGATATTTCCAAAATAATACGGTAGCATCTTTCAAAACGATACGGTTGCACCTTTCACGTACTTAAATTTTTTTACCCTTCGTCGGAGAAATAATACGGTGGCACGTGCCACCGTATTCACTACACTAAATCCGTCCATGTCATGGTTGAAAAATTAGCTAAAAGGTTGTCATCTTGAAAATCCAAAAGGTTGTCATCTTGGAAATCCAAAAGGTTGTCTTTCGGTGGTAGACTTATCTAGGTGAAATCAGTCCTGAGAAGCCTCCCACTATACTTTTTTCTCAATGTTCTGTGCCCCATCTTGTGTTATTCATACACTTGAGAGAATTAGGAAGGATTTTTTCTATGGTGGAGGTGGAGGGGGGGGGGGGGGAGAAACTAGCTTGGGTCAAATGGAACACGATTTTATCTCCTGGTTTGGGTATTGGGTGTCTTAAGGCGGCAAACTATGCGTTGTTGGGTAAGTGGTGGTATAGAATTAGGATGTAAACTAACTCTTTCTGGGCCATCTTGATACGTAGTTTATATGGTAGAGGCAGGGGTTGGCGATGAGATCTAAGGGAGGTGTTTAGGGAAAAATATAGTCTCTTTGAGTCGGGTTTTGGAATCTAGTGGTGTGCAGTTTTCGTCGTCTTTCGATAAAAAAAACTTGGTGATGGGTCTTAGATTTTTTTTTTGGCTTGACAATCGGGGGATAGTAGTCGGTTATGTGATTGTTTATTGCGTCTGTTCAAACTCGATAAGGCACCTAATATATTGGTTGCCAATAGGGGTCGTCGGGTTGACGACAATTGGGTTCGGTTATAGGACTAGACCCATAATCCGAGGGGTCGTGTTGTAAATGAACTTTCCGATTTGTATAATCTAATTCAAAATATGTGTCCTCTATGTTAAAGACCATAGGGACAGGTGACGGTGGATGATGGATTACAACAGTGAGTTCTCGGTGAAAAACCTGAGGTCTATAATCGAGTTCAAGTATTTGCATTCAAGCGAGTCCTCTCTGAAAACAGGTTTGAACTATTTGGCACTGAGAAAGGTAAACGTGTTGGTGTGGCGTTTCTGAATGATAGCCTTCCTGTAAGGATCAACCTGGTCAGACGAGGGATTGATTTGGATTTCGTTTTATGTGTTAGATATAGGGGGAAAAGTAGTCGATTAGTTGACCGGATTTCTTGAGAATCGTGTAAGTCACTTTCCGAATTGGTATTTCGACCCTATGCCTGGGTTGCATGAAATCCAATATGGGATAAGACTCAAGAACACTCACGTTTTTAGGCACAAAAACGAGAGCAAATTTGCTGGAGAGTATATATGATTGTTTAAAATCGTGAGTCTAAAACATAAGTATATACGGTATATATACTAGTCCCATTCGTAAAATAGGAAATAACGGAAAATGACAATGATTGTAAATCACTATCAATTATAGTCGATTACAATCAATTTAGCTAAAAAAATGGCAATGATTGTAAATCACTATCATTATAGTCAATTACAATCAATTTAGCTAAAATTAAGGGCAGAAAATAACTGACCATTAAATGTTCAGTAAATGCAGATTTAGTCCAAAAATAGACACCAAGAGCTTCTGGTCCAGAGAGGCCCATCAGAGTCTCTACCGTGCCAAAGAGGCTCAGAGGCTCTGATGTGCCTTAAGAGGCTCTGACGTGCCAAAGAGGCTCAGAGGCTCTATTGTGCCTTAAGAGGCTCTGTCGTGCCTTAAGAGGCTCTGTCGTGCCAACGAGGCTCAGAGGCTCTGACGTGCACTCAGAGGCTCTATCATGCCTTCAGAGGCTCTGCCATGCCTTCAGAGGCTCTGCCACTTGGATCACCGCTAAGGGCGTTGCCCCTTGACCCCCCGCCATTTCATCGTGTCCGGGATCAAACTCGTCTTATAACAAGTGTGCACTCCACACCACCTAACTTGTATTAGATCATAGTTTGAAACCCATTAGTACTCGTGTTATAACCAATTACACTTAAATGTCTGGTGACACTAAAATCACCAACATTATGTTCGTTCTGTAACGAGGAACAAGAGACTCTAGATCACTGTCTTACAAAGTGTAAAATATCCATATATCAGGGGTGGAAGATCAATGACAATATTGATAATTCGGCAAGAGAGATTTTAAACCATCCAGGTGGATCTATGACTTCTAGGGGTGTTCGCAGTCCGGTTTGGGTAGTTTAACCCCTCAGACCACAAACCAAACCGCAAGTGGCGGTTTATTGATTTTTCAAACCGAGCGGTTTGACATCAAGTGCCCATACCGGTCAAGTCGGACCGCGGTTTAGGCGGTTTGGTCGACCGGTTTAGGCGGTTTGGGCCTTTTAGTGGGCTTTAAAGTTTAAACATAAAAACATATAAAACTTTGAATTTTAAAGGCTGATTGGCTTGAGTCCACTTGAAATAAAGAACAAAGTTCACAACAAAATAACAAAGTCCACAAAAGTTAACAAAATATCCCAAGACAAACACTAAAAAAAAAAGTAATATGCAAAGTGCAAATAAAATTCACGGCTTCACTTCTTCATTTTTCCGTTCTTTGTATTCCACAATCCATAAAGATTTTAATCTGTTAAAATACCTTAGGCGTTTTTATATATACTTGGACATTTGAGCTTTATATAATCTATTATTTATAATAAAGGTATATATAAAAAAATAAAGAAAATATATTTATATATTTGACGGTCGGTTTGGTCCAAACCGCCCAAAAAAACCTCCAAACCGTAGACCGGACCAGACCGCCCGGTTTGGCAATTTTCCAGACCGGACCGGACCGCCAGACCGCTTAAACCGCCAAAAACGGTCTGGTTTGACTTGGTTCGACCGGTTTGAGCGGTCAAACGGTTTTTTTGAACACCCCTAATGACTTCGTCTTGGCTGAAATCAATTTGGCAAGCTACACTCTGGTACGTGGCATATATGATATGGAAACACCGTAATCAAGTGATTTCAGAGTAAAATTTCATATGCAGACATTCTATTTGCAGGTATACAAACTAGATCTTATGGCTAGATCTCGAGAAGAATTCGGAAAGATCGTATTTCGTAGGATCTTTGGCTCGCTACGCCTTTTTGATATCCCCTTTAGAGCCGTGAGTTTTTTTTGTTTGTTGGTAACTCGGTGCTAAGGTCGTGTGTGGTCTTGTTTTCTTTTATTGTTTATGACTCTTTGTCGGGTTTAATTCTGGTTAGTCTCATTTCGTGTTAGTTTGTTTCAGGATGGTTCTGCTGTTAGCAGAAGCACGTGGCGTTTGTTTTGTATGTTTCTTTGGTTTTAATAAGTTGTTTGCCTTCCAAAAAAATCACTTGATTAAGTATTTTTCTAATTTTAATATCTAATTTTAGGGTAACTATGTTGAAAACATAAATCCTAACATCATTATCCTAATTTAGTTGGATAAAAGGGGGAAAATGGATTTTAACCTTGAAGGTTGGCATTATTTGTAAAAACACCCTAACGTTTATTCTTTCACACACTCAGTCGTTAAAATAGTCGTCGATACTAGCTAAAACGTTATTATCGTATTTTCATTCAAAATTAACAATTAGAAGATGCTTTAAGTTCAATGCTATAAATAACAATTGATTAAGAGGTGCTTCAAGCTCCATGTTCACATCACAAATAACAATGATAATAACCTTTATACATATTAATCGATTGAGTTCGACATAAACTTGAAATAGTTACATGTCCATGCCTAAGATTATGAAACCACCTTATAATATTGTTTTACGCCCTAGGTTTTTCAATACTTAATCGTTGATATAGTTTTTGTATTTTGGACTGGTGCACAAAAGTTACATGCCTAAGATTATCAAACCATCTTATAATAATGCTTAAAGATTGTGATACATATATTTTGTTAAGAATAAGTTTTCAACTCATAATTTAAAAATAAAAATAAAAATAAAATACTCGACTCGATTCGTGAAAGATATAACTTTTGGTTTATATGTTTGGTGCAAATGTCACTTTTTTTTGTTTGTAAATGTCAATGTAATTCAAGTTCTATTCCACGTGCCGTCTATCTCTCTCTCTTGTTTGTTTCTCTCTCACGCACGAACACCATGAGTATGTGATGGCTTTTATATAAAAAGGGCCCAACTTTTGCGATTATAGACATTGGATTGGACAAACACACCAACTTCTGCAACTCTACTTCCTCTCAATTCTTTGATTCAAAAAGTGCAACCAAAACAGAGCACCTTCCAATTCAAACCCTTCTCACCCATCAAATCTTTCTCTCTCTATATCTATCTATCTATCTAAGGTAACTCATCCTCTACCCATCTCCAATGTTTGAATTCTTTCTTTTTACTCATTCAAATTACGCATATTTTGTGCTTATTGTTTATGCCCACAAGGTTCTCGATGAAATGTGTCAACCATGTTTCTTTTTATGTTCTTGAATTCTTGATTGTTAAAGCTTAGATTTTTCTTTGTGAATGGCAAATGGGTATATTGTATTTGCAGAATTTTGAGTTAGTTAGCCTGAAAAAAGTTTGATCTGATCTCCCTTTATATACGTATATGCACATGTGAATGTATATGCTTCTATTCACATTTACTGTTCTATATGATTAACATTGGTTCTATAGTTGTAAATCTTTATTCTTTTACAGGTTATGTGTCAGTTGAGTGTTGTTACAGCTCATTGACAAATCATTTTGTTGCTGTTAATTTGTTTCTATTAATGGTGACCAATGAAAAGAATTCAAATAAAAATGGCTTTTAGTTTGCTTTAATATCATGTTATGTTACAGTTTTTACAACTCTCTTTTATTAACAAAATCTTGAATAATAATCTAAATTGCTAAGTAATGTGTCACATTTACAGGAAAAATCAAGTCTCACAGGCTGTTCGAAATTCGAATCGCCCTTTGGACTTGCATGGGGTTATCATTTTCGTGCCCCTTCACTGCTTATACAGATTTAGAGAACGATTCAAGGTCCATCGTCGTCAGTTTAGAGGATGATGAAGTTAAAACTCCAACGCAATCTAATAGGATTAGATTATGCCAAAATGAAGGATCTGTTATTTTTGAAGTTCCTTTGGTTGAAGAAACAGGATTAGATTATGCCAAAATGAAGGAAATGTGTACTGGATTTCCGGGATTCGACAATGTGATGGATGAATTCACGAAAACGTCCATTTTTGATCCAGGGAGCCCCGAACATGAGGCAGCCATCAAGTTACAAAAAGTGTATAAAAGCTTTCGGACCAGAAGAAAGCTGGCAGACTGTGCGGTCCAAATCGAACAAAGCTTGTATGTGTCATTTGTAATTCACTATTTCTTCAACTTTTTTGCCGTTTTTGTTGGCATCCGAAAGCTTTCTTTTCCCTAATACAGCTCTGTGTAATTGTTATAGGTGGAAGCTCTTAGATTTTGCAGAACTGAAGCGGAGTTCTATATCGTTTTTCAATCTAGACAAGCAAGAAACTGCCTTTTCACGTTGGTCCAGAGCTAGAACAAGGGCTGCCAAGGTATATTCACATGTGAATTCGATAGCTATAATGAATTCCCTAGTAAATGCAATGCGAAAAAGTAAACAAGTTTCGATTATCTTTTGCTTTTGCAGGTTGGGAAAGGCTTATCGAAGAACAGCAAAGCCCAGAAGCTTGCTTTGCAACACTGGCTTGAGGCGGTAAGTGAACACGAGCTCTCATTTTCTGATTGATGTTACATACAACTTATCTATATCTATACATCCCATAGAGATAATAGTCTTAGTTTCAATTTGTTTTTTATAACAGATTGATCCAAGACATCGTTATGGGCACAATCTTCACTTCTATTACGGAAAATGGCTGCTCTCTCAAAGCAAAGAACCCTTTTTCTACTGGTAAATACATATAAACAACTTCAATTCTCAGCAAAAATTATGCTCAAATAGTTTCTCAATCTAATCTACTTGATTCAAAAAATTCAGGTTGGATATAGGAGAAGGGAAAGAAATGAATCTTGTCGAAAAATGCCCACGATCAAAACTTCAGCAGCAATGCATCAAATACCTTGGCCCAGTATGTCTCTTGTTAATTCCTCTACTATTAATCCAGAATGTTGACTCTTTTTAAAGTATAAAAACAAACGAAAAATGCTTACCAAGATTTCTTGATATTGATCGATAGATAGAGAGGAAGGCATATGAAGTTGTGATGGAAGACGGAAAGCTATTATTCAAACAAACCGGGGAATTCCTTGATACTACAGGTGAACCGAAGGGTGCTAAGTGGATATTTGTCCTCAGTACGTCAAAGATTTTATACGTTGGAGTAAAGAAGAAAGGGTCGTTTCAACACTCGAGTTTTCTGGCCGGTGGAGCCACATTGGCCGCTGGGAGAATCGTTGCTGAGAAAGGAACGATAAAGGTATATGATCGGATCACTTGGTTATAAGATTTCTGCTGTTAGTTATCTTATCTTTCTTTATATAACCTGATCAGTTAACTAAAAAATGCATGGCCTTTTCGATTTTTTTCACAGGCAATCTGGCCTCATAGCGGCCATTATCGTCCTACTCAAGAAAATTTTCAAGATTTCATTTCATTTCTCCAGGAGAATAATGTGGATACAACTTATGTTAAGGTAAAAATGAGATTTTTCTTTACATATGCTGCAAATTAAAATCAAGATTCATTCTTACATTTCTATCGTTATTTTCAGATGGATTCGGACGATGATAAGGAACCTCTTGGCACTCATGTAAGAACTCACTCATCAGAAGAAGATATGAGCGAAAATCAAAACATCAACGACCCCCTATCAGACAACACGAATGTCATAAAACAACACGCTGGTTTTCCATTCAAATCACCAATGAATCCGAAACTGTTTCATAAGAATCTAAGTACCCTTGAAATACCAAACAGTAGTGATGATACTTTTTCTGAAGCATGTTCGAAAGATTTCAGTTTTGAGACAATCTTGGATGGTTACGAAGCAGCAGAAGACTCGTTTGATTCCCACAAAGCTAATTACGTTCCATCAGCACATGAACTGTCGGACGATGAAGACGAGCCACCATGTGTCCTTGAAAGGATCAAATCACATAAAGAAACAAATTCTTGTTTTCAATTGGGAAGACAGTTATCTTGCAAATGGAGCACGGGAGCTGGACCTCGAATCGGTTGTTTGAGAGACTACCCGACAGAACTACAATCGCAGGCGTTGGAGGAAGCCAATTTGTCACCAAGAAGCGCCCCGAGCTGCAGCCTTAGATATTTGAACACGGTGTTGTGCACGAGTCCTTTATCGTTCGAAAACCGGAGCCTGCTGCGAAGAAACAATTTGCCTTATCGGACACGATCGACCCCGTTAAACTTGGGATCGATGAACGTAAATTTTCAGCAGCAATCAAGAAATTTTGTTTGAGCTACAAATTTGTTTGATTAAAATTCATTAATTCTTTTTATTTTAATTTTTATTTTTGAAGTTAGGCATTATTAATTCAATTCTTTGGATGAGTTCAGTCATGTATATTTCTTCTTGTTTGTACAAAATACAGATAGAAAAGGAAAATGTAGATGTATGTAAATGGCTGTCCATTCCTAATTCATTTCTACACTTTAATCAAAGAAATTTATCTTGTGTTCATTCCTCTTTTTTGTTTTATTTATTTATTTAAAGGGTTTAGCTTAGATGCACCCACACATAAATATTAGGGTTTTTCTAATTAATATTTTTAACGTATGATTTAACCATGAATTAACCTAAATGAGTGTTTATTTAACAACAATGTTTAAAGTGTTTGGTATTTGAAATGGTGATTTTGTAACATCTTAAGACAATCGTACCAAATATCCTTTGTTTTATCACACCTGGACTCATGGTTCTAAAACATGTCTAATGGAGGAGGTATTCAGTCTCTTATAAGTCAACTTTAGTTCATCTCCTAAACAATTTAGGATCTTACATATTTTAAATAAACCTTACATATTTTAAATAAACCTCTATCTAATTGTTATTAATTTTTTTCACACACATCAACATCATTTTTTAACATAACTAAAACTTTGAATTAATTCAAAAGAGGTCTAAATAGCAACAATCTTTTTAGATTTTAATCAAACCATAACATTGAAAATATATATATATATATATATATATATGAGAAATGCTAAATATATGAGAAATATAGAAGTAATCCTAGTCTTTCATTCGGTCAAGATTGGCTTTGACCGGTCAAATATTGCGTCTTTGACTAGTCAACAATTACGGCTTTGACTGATCAAAAGTTACGGCTACTCTAAAAATAGGACAGTTTCGTAATTTTTACAAATACACGAGATGAGTTCATATATGAACCAGTGTAATTCACATATGAACTCCTTTAACTGATTCATATATGAACATTTGTGATTCATATATGAAACAATTAACTGATTCACATATGAACTAATTAACTGTATGTTCATATGTGAATTAGTTGAACTAATTAACATATTCATATATAAACCTTTGTGATTCACATATGAACTAATTAACTGGTTCATATATGAATCAGTTAAAAGAGTTTATATGTGAATTATACAGGTTCATATATGAACTCGTCTCGCGTATTTTACGAAACTACTCATCTATCTTCTATAGACCACAAAATGAATTATTCGGTGTTTCACGGTCAAAGCAAATGTGGACCAGATAAAAGGCTATGATCATTTCTTTATTTCTCATATTTATAAAGGGAGGATCATACGTGAAGACGGTCAAAATGCGAGAAGACGAGAAGCAATCACGACCTTACACCTCATCCAATCAAAGATTAAATTAAAGCAAATATAATTTTATAATTAATAAAAAATCCATGTCATTTTTTTAATGCTAAAATTACATAAGGGTAAAATAGGAAAAAAAAACAATAACTTCCTAATTAGATGGAAAGAATCATGCAAGTAAATATTAAATTTAAAAAAAAATCAATATAAATCTAAATTCAAGATAATCACCAACACCAACTCTTTCATCCATATCTTCTCAATCACCACACCGGCACACCCTCACCTCTTTATCTTTCTATCGTCTCTCATATTCAATTAATCGAATAGAAAACTTCATCATCGCATTGGGATGTCGAAATATTCATACTAATGGTACTCATAATCTCCCATGACACATCGACTATCTATGAGTTTTATCAACACCGACGATTTAAAAAGTATCGATCTTTTTTCCCAACGATCC
The DNA here is from genome assembly GCA_954870635.1 of Arctium minus. NCBI lineage: Eukaryota > Viridiplantae > Streptophyta > Magnoliopsida > Asterales > Asteraceae > Arctium > Arctium minus. The sequence continues at coordinate 74,847,822 of OX941083.1, read as the reverse complement.
ATGACTTTCACCAACAACAACGATTTCAACAACTTCGATTTCGAGGTTTGGTTGGAGTAGTCAATAGGTTAGGGTTTTATTTGGTACAAATCTTATTTCAATAGAAATCTATGTTTTTAGTTCGATTAGAGGATGACTGGGATAAACTCGATTTCAAGTTTCGATTAAAATAGTCGATAAGGTTAGGATTTTATTTGTAAATCTGAATTCAATATAAACTTGTGTTTCTCATATGCATGCAATAACTTGATTCAATAAGATTATCCTTGATCTTCTTTTTGATTACGATGTGTGGTGATACATTAATTATCACATGTGATAATAAGTCCATGTTTGTATATTATCACATGTGATAATAGATTCACGTATATATGTAATCACATGTGATATTTTATATTATCACATGTGATATGATATTCTTGGTATTATCATACGTGAGATTTCTAATAAATCCACGTTATACTTTTATGAATATGTATTGTTAATAATATCTAATGTGATAGTAGAATCTTGTATGTATAATCACATGTGATACTGTGTAGTATCACATGTGATCTTGTATAACATCATTCGTTGATCCAAGAATTAGTGTGAAAAACATAAAATAATTATGAAAAAAACGTGAAAAAAATTAATTTGATAATATGTAAAATCCAAAATAAATTAATCTAATTAAGGATATAGTGACATTTTTAAGAAATTAAAATAATTAATTAGATAATAAAATCCAAATTACCTTAGTTCCCTTAATAGTCTAATTATGACAAGTTAATCACAATTATAAGATTTGATGAGGTGGCAACGTGAGGTTACTTCTCGTTTTCTCGCAGATTGACCGTCTTCTCGTTTGAAGCTGCTCCTATATATATATTTGATATTATAAAACTAATAGGGTGTTCAATTACCATTGAAGTGCTCATTGTACAAGAGTTTTGTTTTAAAAAAAAAACTATAATTCTTAGGTTGACATATATATATATCTTAATGGAAATATATTAAATTAAATGGTTAAATAATAAAGAAACCCTCTATACAAAAATCAAATCCTCAAATCTCAATATCATTAGGTATGGATTGAAATCAATGTCATGTCATAGTAATTATAATGTTTAAAAAACAAGTTTAGATTAATAAATACTATATTATCTTTAAACTTTTTTTTTAAAAGTGTATTATTAAATCAATAATTGTAATTTAAACAAATTAAAACACCATGTCTTAAGAAAACAATAAATAATAAATGTGTACTTCCATGTACCACATGACATATAGAACTAAATAAAAGTCAAAATGAAAGGCCAAAAAGAACCCACAAAAGTCCTTGAATACCCCATTATTCATGCCCCAAAGTTTTTGTTCATTATTTTATAATAATTAAAAAATAATTGTACTTGTGCTTCAAGCTCCACATTCCATTAATCAATGGAACATGGAAACTACATGTGATTGAGATGCACAATCTCCATTTTTAATTATTTTTTAAAGATTTACACTAATTTCAATTTCCATACTTTCACATTTCCCTAGTGAAACTAATTTTTTTTTGCATATATATGATGTCACGTTTTCAAACTTCACGTAAACCTATATATCTAATTCTTGATTATGAGTTGTCATACCACGTCCCGATTCATAGCTGTATGCATTTATCTTTGTATATTGTGTCATGTTTTAAGACAACAAATAATAGATGTTTTTTTTTGAAGAAAAATGAGAAATATATTGAAATACTTTTAAAAAACAATTATCTATCTATTCATTAATATGTCATTGATAATTATGATTCATATTTTGAATTGTTAAGTTATTAGAAGAATGCTTTAGTTATTTACGTATCTGATCTAAAGAAAATAAGTAAAAGAAAATATAAAATCTAAGAATAGAAGTGATAGTGGTGGATTGAATGTTAAAAACAAGAACAAAAAGACAGTTGAAAGTAATGATAAGATGATCTACAAGAAGATGCTCAAAATCTTGTTTAGGTTTTGGGTGCTTTTGTACACTATGGTTCATGAATCTTAAAGGGTCCATTGCATTGACTTTCACTATAAAATTATCATAATAAGGCCATGCTTTTTGAAGAATTTGTAGCTTTCTAATAATTCATTTCTTTCAAAACTTTTGAGGGGTAGATATAAACTTATTATGTATTGTATAAAAATCTTGACCATTCAACGTTTCAAAACCTATTATGAGTTGTATGATACGTGATATAATTCATTTTAGAACGGTCTTTATCAACCTAATTGAATTATATTTTTGTCTAATTTGTGTCGGTCGATAACTATCTAACTACATTTGGGGTCTGGATCTTATAGAATCTTTATATAAAACAGTAAGTTTTTATTAAAGAATTTGCATTGTTCAAAAGTAATATAAAAGTAACATGTTTTTGCTCCTTATGAGTTAATTTTAAAAAATATGTTAATGAAACTAATCAAATACTTGATATTAATTTCAACCAAACAAATTAAGATGCCCCATAACCAAAATTAATGTCGTCAATATGTTATAATAATTATTAATGAACAAATAAATTAATCCAGATGAAAATCATACTATAACATTATATTTTTTTAGAACACATAAAAATATTTTTTTAAGTTTTTCAGAAAATTTGAACCCTTTTACAAATCTTTTATTAACACCATAAATATTCTAAACCCATTTAAGAACTTTATTTTGTAGAGTGAATTGTGGATTTGGTCCCTGTGGTTTAGTGGTTTCTTTGATCATGATCCTCATTCTATGTTTATTGTGGATTTTGTTCTAGTAGTATTCAATTTATTTTGGTCATGGTTCTTCTGACTAACACTTCCATTAACTTTGTTAAATCAAGAACCATTTTAGTCATTTTGCCTATTTTTTGTCTTTTTTTAATAAGAAAAATATAAACAATATTTCTATACACACATGAATACACACATGTATATAAATATATATATATATATATATATATATATAACGATATTAAAATAAATAAAATAAGACATTATTGTATGATTTAATTGTTTAATTTTTTAAAATTAATTATATTAAATACGATTTAATTTTATTATTTTATTGTAATTGTGAAAAAATATATATAGTTTTATTGTTTTAATATATATATATATATATATATATATATATATATATATATAACGATATTAAAATAAATAAAATAAGACATTATTGTATGATTTAATTGTTTAATTTTTTAAAATTAATTATATTAAATACGATTTAATTTTATTATTTTATTGTAATTGTGGAAAAATATATATAGTTTTATTGTTTTAATGTAATTAAAATTTCAATTTAAACAAATTAGATCATAAAACTATATCTTATTTTATTTAGAGCGAATAAAATAAAATATGGTTTTATGATTTGATTTATTGAATTAAAATTTTAATTAAGTTAAAGACGATTTAATTATATTGTTCTTTTATTATCATTGCAACAAACAAGCTTATTGTTGATATTTTAACACAAAAAAATCATTAAAACCCGTTGAGAAATTAACTTTAATTTTATCATACTAAAAACAATATGAAAATTGATTTTGAGTTTTTGACTGAAAAACAATATGAAAATTGGAGCTTCTAATTTTAAGATGATAAAATTATAGTTCATTTCTCAACGGTTTTCAATGATTTTTGGTGTTAAAATATCAACAATAAGCTTGTTTGTTGCAATGATAGTAAAAGAACAATATAATTAAATCGTCTCTAACTTAATTAAAATTTTAATTCAATAAATCAAATCATAAAACCATATTTTATTTTATTCGCTCTAAATAAAATAAGATATAGTTTTATGATCTGATTTGTTTAAATTGAAATTTTAATTACATTAAAACAATAAAACTATATCTTTTTTCACAATTACAATAAAATAATAAAATTAAATCGTATTTAATATAATTAATTTTAAAAAATTAAATCATACAATAATGTCTTATTTTATTTATTTTAATATCGTTATATATATATATATATATATATATATATATATATATATATATATATCGTTATATAATATATATATATATAGAGAGAGAGAGAGAGAGGGGTGTTCAAATGCAACCCCTTTATATGGTGCAACCCCTCTATCCACCACTCATTTTATTTTCACTTTTTAATTAAAAAATATGAAAATAAAATGAGTGGTGGATATAAGGGTTGCATGGGTTGCACACTTGCACCATGTAAAATGTTGCATAATAACCTACCCCGAGATATATATATATATATATATATATATATATATATATATATATATATATATATATATATCCATGTGTGTATGCATGTGTGTTTGTGTGTATAAAAATATTGTTTATATTTTTCTTATCAAAAAAGAACAAAAAGTAGGCAAAATGACTAAAATGATCCTTGATTTAACAAAGTTAATGGAAGTGTTAGTCAGAAGGACCATGACCAAAATAAATTGAATACCACAAGAACCAAATCCACAATAAACATAGAATGAGGACCATGGTCAAAGAAATCACTAAACCACAGGGACCAAGTCCACAATTCACTCTATTTTGTATGTCCCCATGTAGTTTGGAAGGTTTTTGAGGGGGTGAAAGTGTAAAATTGAAGCAAGCATTATTGGGGAAGTTCATAAGTCCAATATGGAAGAACAAGCATCTGTTTTTGAGTCAGATTGAGATGCAAAATGTTGGAAGAAGTCATTATTTTAACAACATTTACAGAGATGAAGGTTTGAAGTTGTTGGTAGAAGCAGAGACAGATCTCAACCCAATAAACTGTTTTTATGATCATGGGATTGCATGTAAACCTACACACAAAATCATCATGGTTCAAAGAACAGACAAGACACCAAGACTCAGAATCAAATCATCCCCTTTTCTTCTATCTTTGATATGTTTTTAACAAATTAAATTGTTTGCTTGTTTACATGCATGTTTCGTAATAATCTCGGATCAACACAAGATACGGGAATTTAGTGGGGTTAGAATAATCGTTTTGATTTATTTGGAGGGTGATGATTCGAGAACAGATACTTAGTTTAACATGAAAAACTTTAAAAATATAATGATATCATAAAAAGGGATTTTTTTTCTTTCATGCTTACGACATCATTGCATTTTTATATAAATTCTTTTACCGTTCCTAAAAAAACAAGATAAATAAGTTGGAAAAGCAATCTAAGATTTGTTTCATAGAAAAAAAGATTAAATATTGAACGATTAAAGAGTTTGAATAATTAAATAACACTTGATAAATGTTTATCTATCAACTTACATGTATTTTATTTATTTGATTAATAATTGGAATATTCTTATATTTTTTATAATGTTTGGAAGTAGCAAATGAGTGTTGTTTGTAGTCAAATCATGTTGTTTCATAAAACAATGGAGAATTTAGATAATGACTTTAAAAAAAATGTTGGTTACATTTCTTTATGTTATTTGTACATCTTTAACTTATATTCTGACTGACTGAATATCTTCTATAAGAAATCGTAGGAAGACTCGATGATTGGATCGAATTTGTCATAAATCAAACAACTAGTATTTCTATTTTTAAGGCAAATTATGTACATGAGTTAAAGTACTCTTCCTTTAGCTACAATATGGCTTTTAAAGCAGATAGAGTTTGGGGCTGAATATATCATAGAGTTGCACAATGACATAGGAGTCACTCAATGAAGAATGAACGTTTAATGATATAGAGAGAGACGAGATCCTCATTTCTTTTAATTATACAATGAAAGTTCTAAGGGGCGTTTGGTTCGTATAATAGGGGTCAGATGACGGTGGCGGTTGTGACAACGACAGTAGTAGCGTGGTCTTGGGGGTTGTAATAACCCTTGTAAAATAAATCAAGTGGGCAAATATATCAAATAGAGAATTGGAAAGAGTTATTTTGTCAAAGTGCCAAACTAAATAAAGTTGATGGGTTCTTGTAACCCTCAATTAAATCACTTCACTAAATCTCGGAAAATGAAAAGTTAGGAGTTATTGTGATTAAATTACTAAATCACAATAGTTATGAAGGCAATCGAAAGGTTGGGAAACCAACGCAGAGATCAACTATATAAAAAGGTGGAAAGGTTGTAGCTTCATATAAAAACCATCAAGATCTAGAGATAGAGTAAGGCAAAGGTCCACAGAAGAAAAGAAGAAGAAGAATTTGTAGATCGATCTTAGTAAGTCCGATGTACTTTGGGGGGACTGAGGCTACCTTGATGATTGGTTCGAGGTTACGACTTATACTGTGAGTTTCACATGACTTTTTAAAATGGGTTGCATGCATTGTTTAAAGTTTTATGCAAGATTGCTACTTTTCTTTGTGATTTTATCATATGTTGCATATGGTTAAAAGTGTGATTTTTTGAACATACATGAACATGTACATATTTTGATATTTGGGTGGCTATATGGGTGTACTATGGTAATAGACATGTTGTGTGAGTCCGTGGTCAAGACGCAACTGTAGTGCAAGATGATGTGTGAGTTTGCCTAGTTGTCTAGTTTCGACCAAAACAACGGACACGCTGTGTGAGTTTGTTAGGTAACGCTGTGTGATGTAGTCACCCACTATAATGTCGTCGTTTTCTGAAAGATGCTATTTTTTATCAAATACATGTGTAATTGTTGAAGCTTTGTGAAAAATGTAAAATTATTGCTCGTGCATGAAACCGTGTATTCACTGGGCCTTAGGCTCACCAAAACTCTTTTAAAACTGTTGCAACCCAGGAGACTACTAGATTGGAAAGAAAAGTGGGATAAAGCTAGATCGGTTGAGTGTGACATCAGAATAAGGATATGTTCAGTTAAAGGCACACATATATAGCACAAAATTATGTTCGTCAAAAATATAAAGTTAGAGATTTTATTTCCGCTGCAATGTAAGTGTTGATCTTGGGATACTATTTTCAATGTATTGAGGTATTCAATTTTTTGGGATGTTACAAGTGGTATCAGAGCAGTTTTTTAAGTGAACTAGGTTATTGTAAGCCTAGATTTAAACTATTAAAATGTAGACAAATGTGTTGTTATTCAAGATTGGTTTTTGCAATGGGAGTAGTGATTTAATTTCTTTTGGTTATGTGAACCAAGTCTCAAACCAAATCTAAGTAGAGAAACCATGAGATGATTTACGTTCATGATATGGGATATTAGAGCATTGATAAATATGTGACTATGATGGAAGAAAAACATATGGTAAGAGGAGATGGAAATAAAGGCTAGAGGGTATTGAGGGATAAAGTTTTGGTGATAAACTCCCACGTATCTGTGTCATTAACAAGTAAATATGTAAATTGTTGGTCCTAAAAAGTAATGGCAATAATAAACAAGTATTGTAGAGGGGGGGGGGGGGGTTGAATACAATACACAAAATTTTTTACTTATTTTAATTCTTTATTGATATAAAATCACGAATTACACATAGAAAACTTTTAAGATTGTTGCGGAAAGAACATATAAAACTATTCTAACAATCTTTCACAAAGAAACAAGAACACAACTTAAAAACACAAAGATTAAAGCTATGGAGATGAGAGAGCAAGTTTGCCAACTTTTTTTGCTTGAGTGTACTAAGATCTCTTTTCTAAACCATAGTCTGCATGGAAGGAGTCTTCACCTTTAAATACCACCATGTGCATTAAATGTTGAGGACACTTGTCATCTTGGTATTGGATGTCAGATATTTCTTACAAAAGGGCTAAAGTATTTGATGTGATTTATCATAGAGCAAAGTTGACCTTTGAACCTTGAGAAGACAACAGCTGAAAATAGTATACAATATAACATCCTTTTTCTGAACCTTTGGAGAATGTCTCCGGCATTTCATAACTCAGATGAAGAACTTCTGTGCAATAAGGGGTTTCTACCTTTTTGTAAGAAGGAGGTTGGCAAAGAGGAGACTAGCCGATTTATGAAGATGAAATTGGCTAGAAGAGGGTCTTACCGAATTGATGGGCTGTAATTCGACAGGTGGGATACCAGCCGATTGGTGAGAAGTAAATCGGCAGGTAGATAGCTTAGTGAGGTTGGAAGTTTATCTTGACCCACATTTGAAGATTTACTTCTTGCTGATTTTGGTTGGTCTTCGACTTCACCGATCTTTTGAAGCATGACTAACCTATTACAAAGAACCTTAAAATGATCTAAGTACAAAGGATATTCAAATAATTCAAGTAAGAGTTGATAAACCGAAAGGGAGGTCATCTTCAAATCCTTGATGACCCAACATAAACCTTTGAGACTAAAAGAAAATAAGGTATATTTGATATCATGAGTTGATTCAACCTATATTTGAGTAAGATGTGAAGCATTCCTTAGTCAGTTGATAGAGAGAATGATTATATATGAGTAAAGTGACGAGGTTGGTAGTATCTTCAATTACCATATTGAATTCATGGTGAGAATCGATGATCTTAGTGGCATGCATGACTAGTTGGTGATTATACAGTCAGAAGTAGAGTGTCAAGATCATCTGTAAATGATATGAGAAAAATCTAAGGATTATCGGAGGATTGGTTTCCTAAAATAAATGACATTTGAGGTATATGAGATGGTATTAGAATGCTGGAGACAATTATCGTCTAGACCAGTCGAAAACTAGGGTTCAATTATCCTATGTGTATGTATGAAAAGTGATTAGAAGGGCTATATTAATTTTTTGTTATTATTTTTTCTTGAGAAAGATATGGAAGAAAAAGTTTGATATATAAAAGTGTTGTTTTCATATTCATGAAAGGTTAAATATTCATCAATTATCCAATGTGTATGGGTACTAAGCAATGAAATGCATGTATGACGGGGAAAAAACAGTGAGACGGTGCCAATGATCATAGTTAGAAAGATGCTAGAAATAATGCAAATATGAGATGTTTTTATGGAAATAAGTAAGTTTTGATACAAAGTAGAAGTGAATGATAAAGTAATGATTTGCGGTTTGAACCACCAAAAAGAAAAAAAATCAAATCAAACGTGATGAAATAAATTGTAGGCTAGGACTAGGAGGAAACAAGAGAAATTGATATTTATATTAGAATCAAGCAAGGTATGCTTGGCATATTATGGAATTCGTGAAAGAATAAATGAATGATGTCGGAGGTAAAACCAAAAGTAGAGCTATTTGAACGGATGAAAGGTGTGAAAGGATTTAAGATGGAAAGATGAGCATGTACATCGTAGATTCCATACTTAATGCGAGTGTGATTTGAAAGTGTTAAATTGGAACAAGTTGATATCATGGTCAATCGTTGAATGAAATTCCTGAGTTATTAGATATGGTGGACTTTTGGCCGTAGATGATGTTGTTGATAAATCGAAAATAGTATCAAAAGGAGATGTGTAACAAAATAGCGGGGTTTTTGTATAAAACACTCAATACAATGCAAGTGCATAAGCTTAAGGAAGATGAAGGACCGATAGTTTTCTTGAAATGGTTGAATGATGGCATGTGAGTTCCCTCTTTGAAGGTAAGCTTTAAAGGGAAAAACTTAATATATTGTGTCATTACTAATGAAATGCCAGGATAGTGATAAGAGATAAAGATGAAGTGATGGTGATATCATATGAGTAGTTGAAATAGTCGATGACAGAGATATGTTGATGCATGACAGTAAGGTTATAATCGGCCAAAGGCAGATTCAACTTGAGGAAATTAGCAAGGATTGCATAATTGATATAGACAGAAAATACTTATTGAGTAAGTTGATTCCTATATGTTTAAGCATACCTGATTTAATTCGAAACATATATTGATTGTATGGCAATCATATTGATATTTCTTATGTCAAGAAAGTTGTTGCAAGTTCAAACTACGAATGGAGAAATAGTGCATGTACATAAGAGTATGTAGAATAATGATATATGAATTAAGTTGATGATTAAGGGAATCAAGTGTTTTTAAGAATGGATATGTTTCATAATTAGTGTACGTAATGGACTCTGTTAGTCCCAAGTAAGCAAAACAAGTATTGTAGAAGGGGGGGGGTTGAATACAATACACCAAATTTTCACTTTAAATTTAATTCTTTATAGATAGGAAATATCAAGAATTACACTTAGTTTACAAAACGATTGTTGCGGAAAAGAATAGTTAAAACTATCCTAACAATCTAGTACTTAGAAACTTTTAAGAACACAACTTTAAATAACACAAAGACAAAAAGCTATGAAAGAGAGAAAACTATCAACTTGCTTGAATGCACTTAGATTTTCTTGAGCTGAAAGTGTGGTTTGCATGGAGAGATCATCACCCTTTATATACTACCCCATGCATTAAATGCAAAGGACACTTGTCAATTGTTGAGTGGAACCTTGAGATATCTTCAATAAATTATAAGATATTTGAAGTGACTTATCAAAATACAAAAGGTGACTTTTTTACTATGATAAGACAATATCCTAATAAAATATTCCTGGTACAAATCTTTTTGAGATCTTTTAAGAAGAAAGTCTCAATCAGATTAGAACTCAAGTGAATATCCTCTGTGCAATGGAAGTTTCCATTCCTTTTGTCATAAGAACATTGGGAATGAGGAAGTATAGTCAAATCGTGAGGATTTGCTATAATGGTATTACCGAATAAGAGATATTCGGCAAAAAGGAGTTTTCTACCGAATGATCGGCAGAGGATGCCGATAGAGGAGTAATCGGTAGGGAGGTCCTCTGCCGAACATGGGAGGGATCGGCAGAGAGAGGGTCTGCCGAAGATGTTGCATACCTTCGGCAGATGTAGCTTGGTTCTCTTGAAGTTTATCTTGATACGCATCATTAGACTTACTTCATATTGAATTTGGTTGGTCTTCGATTCACCGATCTTTTAAAGCACAACTAAGCTATTACAAAGAACCATAAGATATCCTAAGTATGAAAGTGTACAACATTTTAGATATACAAATACAAACCGAAAAGGGGAGATCATCTTCAAATCTTAGATGACCCAACAATCTCCCCTATTTGATGATGACATCTCATACTTAGAAAAAAAAATAGATACATGAGTAATGCATTTGACCCTGTTCTTACTCTTTTGGGTTCTTTTTCACATAGACCCTTCTTTTTGGATTTTTTTAAAGTATCCGACATTTACAAGTATAAAAGAATGAAATAATGAACTATACAAGATATTTACTTCAAAACTAAAATTGTACTTTGTATTAATCTTGTGAGAAAATTACAATACAAGACAAAAGAAAAGATAAGTACAATAAAAGTAAAGATAGAAAAATAGAATTATTCAAAGGGAAGGCGAGGAGTTGCATCTCTTCTTTTGAGTTCATCAGTGACAGCCTTGTAGAGATCCATTGCGTCCATTGGGATGATCTGAAGAATCCCATTCAGAAAGATAGTATCAGCGAGGGGGATCTGACTTGCTCTGAAGAAGCGGATCTGGCTGAAACCATCGTTGAAGAAGATCCCATGGATAGGCTCATGAAGAACTATGGTAGAAGGTTGAGGCACCAAAGTCGGTAAGGATTAAGTCAAGAATGGAAATATTTGGAATTTTCCCTTGCTTGGCCATTTGAGAGAACACTTCCTCCTTTTTGGAGAACTTCGACTTCGACTTGGAGGGAGGAGGATTGTCGGCCATGAGTTTTTCAATAATCTTCTCTTCGGTAGGAGTGTGCACAATATGGTATCGCCTTCGGTAGGAGCCGAATTTCTTCTGAAGATCTTTAATGAACTTTTCAACTTCGGGTCTAAGAGCATTTCTACTATTGTTCATGCAGTCCATATTCACCATCCATTCAGCAATGCCATACCTTAGGAGAGAATCAAACATTCTTTGAAAGATCTTCCCTTGTGATATATAGCCGAGTAGTGTCGCATTCTCTAGAAGGTTTGAGAATTTTGACATCAATAATTTTGGGAGAGGATCTTCAGTTGGAGAGAGCATATGGATACCATTTGATGCACATAGCCTTGATTTCTTCATTTTTCTTGGCTGACTCCTCTAAGGCACCCAGTTCCAGAAGTTGAGCATTAATGGTATCAGTCGAAACTTTTGCTTTCTCGGCCTCTTCCTCCGCCAACTTTTGAGCTAGTGAGTGGTGTGTTCTTGTTTGACTTGGATGACTTTGAGGATGCCATTGATGGTTGTTTGAAGAACTTGAAGTTGCAGGTTTAGAGAGAAAGGTTGGAGAAATTGAAGATGGTTGTAAAAGGAAAAGAAATAAGTTTCTTCAAATATATATAGTGGAGGGAAACACTGGATTTCAAAAAGAGTTTAACGAAATTAAATTAAATTAAAAAGGTAATAATGAAATAGGGGTTTAGGATCGTGGGGAAGTGGAAAGGGCCGAAAACGGCTATGTTAGGGACGGGGGGGGGGGGGGGGGGGTTGCCAAACGTCGTGTCCCTGACATGGCATGTCAAATCATGACACGTGGCAAAGAGTAAGTGGAGGATGTCAGAGGTGCCGAAAGAAGTTCGGCACAATAGTAGATAAGATCAAATACATAAGAAACATTGTTGCCGATGGAAATTCGGAAAGTAGTAGAGCTTCGGCAATAGTGGATAAGAGGTTCGATTAGGCTCTTCGGCAAAGAAGATAGAAGGAGTTTCAGTAGTAGTGAGGGTTACCGAAAAATGATAAGACTATGTTGGGTAGGCTTGAGGCTTACCAAAAGTAGAATAGGTTCGACAAGAGTGTGTTCGGTATGCAAGAGGCTTACCGAAGGGTAGAGGTTTCCGAACTTTGAGTTCTTGTGAGGAAGTGTATCGGCAGGGGTTAGGCTTACCGAAAGAGCATAGTGTTTGGGTAAAGGTTTGGTTTAGCAAAAGAAGAGGGCTTCCTTTTCCGAAAATGGGTGTTCGGTAGGAAGTTTTCCTACCGAATGACAGGAAAAATACTTGCATTTTTTTAATTCAAGATTTAACATACCTAGAGATCCAATAAAGAAGTTGAATCTTGTTTCATCGAGAGGATTGGTAAAGAGATCTGTCAGCTGGAGATCAATAGGGATGAAGTGTAACTCAATATCACCTTTAGAGATATGATCTTTGATAAAGTGATATCTGATATCTATGTGCTTTGATCTGGAGTGAAGCACCGAGTTGTTGGCAATAGCTATTGCACTTGAATTGTCACATAGTATGGGGACTTGGGAGTAGAATTGATCATAGTCTTGTAGTTGATTCTTCATCCACAAGATCTGAGCACAACAACTTCCAGCTGCAACATATTCAGTTTCAGCAGTAGAAGTGGAGACTGAATGTTTTTTCTTACTTGACCAGCTGACTAAGTTTCCACCTAGCAATTGGCAGCTTCCAGTTGTACTCTTCCTGTCTACTTTCGATCCTGCAAAGTCGGCATCTGAATAGCCAATTAGATCAAAACTTGAGTCTTTGGGATACCAAAGACCCAGATTCATGGTACCTTTTAGATACCGAAAGATGCGTTTTACAGCAACCAAGTGTGATTCCTTAGGATTTGCTTGATAACGCGCACATAAACACTTAAACAGGTAGCATACATAATATCTGGCCTGCTAGCAGTAAGATAAAGAAGAGAACCAATCATTCCTCTATAATTAGTGATGTCAACTGGTTTACCAGCTGGATCAGCATGAATTTTAAGAGGTGATGCCATGGGAGTTTTCATGGGAAAGTAGTTTTCAAAATTAAACTTCTTTAGAAGGTCACGAATGTATTTACTTTGGTTTATGAAAATCCCTTCAGAAGTTTGTTTGATTTGAAGACCAAGAAAGAATGTCATCTCACCCATCATACTCATCTCATATTTACTCTTCATGAGAGAGGCAAACGCCTGACAAACAGACTCATCAGTAGCACCGAAAATGATATCGTCCACATAGATTTGAACAAGAATAATATTACCTTTGGTCTTCTTGAGAAAGAGAGTGTTGTCAATCTTACTGCGGGTATATCTGTTGGAGAGAAGAAAGTCTGATAGAGTATCATACCAAGCACGAGGAGTCTGTTTGAGACCATAGAGAGTTTTATCCAACTTGAACACATAGTATGGATGAGCTGGATCTTCAAAACCAGGAGGTTGCTTCACATAGACTTCTTCAGCAAGTTCTACATTGAGAAATGCACTTTTAACATCCATTTGAAAGACCCGAAAGTTTTTGTGTGCAACATGAGCTAGAAAGATTCTTATTTCCTCAAGTCTAGCAACAGGAGCAAAGGTTTCATCTTAGTCAATTCCTTCCTCCTGTTGGTATCCTTGAGCAACAAGCCTAGCTTTGTTTCGGATGATAGTACCTTCTTCATCCATCTTGTTTCTGAAGACCCACTTAGTGCCAATGATGGTCTTTCCAGAAGGACGAGGAACAAGTCTCCAGACCTTGTTCCTTTCAAATTGAGAGAGCTCTTCTTGCATAGCAGTGATCCAACATGGATCGGCTAGAGCATCTTCAACTTTCTTGGGTTCCATGACAGAGAGAAAATTCACATAGAGGCAAATATTTCCAATCCCTCTTCTTGTTTTAACACCTGCCTGTTGATCACCTATGATCTGTTCAATGGGGTGATCTTTGGTCCATTCAGTGGCTGGTGAAAGAGGAGCAGGAAGTGGTTTTGGAGAGTATGAAGAGGAGGGTTCGTTAGGAAAGTTGTAGGTAGGTTGAGAAGGAGTGGTTTGAAAAATAGGTTCGGCAGGGAGTTCAGATACTACAATCTGATGGTTTGGTTCGGCAGGGGATGAGGATGAAGGTTGGTTATTTTGAGAAGAGAGATATGCCGAATGGAATGTTGTAATTTCTGCAGTGTTCGTTTGATGAATTACAAATGGAATGTTGTAATTTCTGTTAGTTGATGCACCTTGAATTGTTTTTCTTTTTGATTTTGTGTTCTTAGCTGGATCATGAACTAAGTATACATATCTTTTCTTATCAATGACAGTTGGGATTTCGTGAAAGTGGACTTTTTACCTCTTTTTTCCTTTCAGTCGGCTTTGTTGTTTGGGAAGTCACTGAAGCTACTAACTACAGTTTAAATGGGTTGAGTTGTCGTATCCTTTTAGGAATAGTTATTTGAACAACATTTGATTTGTTCTTCGCACACCATGTAACTGGAACATGCTTACATGTATAAAATGCATCTTGAATTTATAAGGAATCAAAATTACATTGAATCTACAGACCACTAGGCTTACCAAAAATTTGGTTGTAGGACATTGTTTGGAATGAAGAGAGAGTAATTTAGTTTAATTCGTTGATCGAGTGTTATGGGTTACATCTAGATTTATGTGGTCATTTCTAGGTCCAATAAATGTTTATGCCAACGACGCATTGAATCTAGACAAGTTGGGAACAAAACTGTTTTCACAGAGCTATATAAAGCAGAAACATTTGGATATGACATGGAATCCCTTACGCACAGTGTTCTTACCTTCCTTTTTTTCTAGATTTACGCCTTTTCTTTTAATTTTACAGATTAAAATTTACATTTAACTCAAAACCCTTCTTCTCTTGGTACGTTACTTCTCATTTTTTCAACTTCTCTGTCCATCTCCATCTCCATCTCCATCTCCATTTCCATCTCCATGGTGCAGGTTTGTAAACTACTGGTAATGGTAGAACCAATGAGCGGTTTGATGAATGATTTTCCAACTTCTTTGCAACCACAACTATGATTAATAGAGTTGACTCATCTCAAAATCTTAAAAATGATAACAATAAATTGACGATAAGAATAACTATTTGTAGGATGTGAGAATCTTTAAACAACAAAAAAATGATAACAATAAATTGTAGGATGTTACAATTTTATTGGATTGTTCATGAGGGAAGGTAATATTAAATCACTCATCCAATAATATACTTAATTTACATGTTATTTACATTATGGTTTTAATTTTCACAAGCAATATATTGTGCCCCTCCTTATTTTTATGTTTGTTACTAATAATTTCCATCACACATTGCAACATTTTTTTTGAACGGCAAAGAAAACTTTTATTACCCAACGAGACAAAAAACAGTTACAAAGGTAATCAAAAAACCCCACACGACCACAAACCATCAACCCCACAAGGAAAAGATAGGAGGCCAAAACAATAGGCCACAAGAACGAAACGAAACACACCCGAAGGCTCGTTTGCGAGGGACAAATGCCACCCCGGGGGCTGCCAAAAACTCGACACTACGACTCCCTCAGCATGTCGTCATCTACGTTGAGCTCGGGTTTGACAACCAAGTATTCAAATCGGTGCTTAGCTTTTGGTCTCTACCTTTGATCCACTAGAAAACTTTTAGTTGTACCGTGAAGAATTGATCCGTGATCTTTCCTTGCTCCTTCTCAAACACCATTTTATTGCGATATGTCCATATGAGATAAATGATACACCATATCGTCGCGGTCCTTCTTCTCAAAGCCTTCACGTTCATGCTTACTTGTTCACTCGTCCTTAACAAATCACTTACCGAGTTAACCGACAATAAGTTAATATTCCACCATCTTCCCGTTGCTTTCCATAGCGATTTTACGTCCGTACAATTGATCAAAGCATGGTCTACCGTTTCTATCGAGTTTCCACATCTTGGACATAATAGGGTGTCCAACTCGATTCCTAATTTTTCCAAGACCTCTCTTGTTGGAATCCTCCCAAGTCTTACCCTCCACAAGAATACACAAATTTTCTTTGGAATGGACTTAACCCATTTTGTTTCCTCCAAACTATTTTCACCACCCACTCTTTTTTCTTCTAATAGATTCCTCACATTTTTAACCGTAAAACCATTTTGAGAATCCAATGACCACACGACCCTATCCTTCGTCCCTCTTGTAGGAATTTTGAATTGTAGTAGGCTCGTTAGACTTTCTACCTCACCTAGTTCCCTCCCCCTCGGCTCACGCCGCCCACTCCATTTCCATACCCACCCACTCCCCTCTACCCATGACCGATACATTTTTGTTTGTTTCAAGTTGAAAAAGCCTCGGGTATTCCTCCTTTAGTGACCGATTTGAAGCCCACTTCTCCTCCCAAAATCTCGTCTCCACACCATCCCCTATCTCCTTTATCAAAGACCCCTCAAAATATACACCTTCATTTTCTAACGCCCTCCCCATCCTCACAATGTCTCTCCAAATCCCATTACCCTCCACTCCACTATGTCTATCCTCCATCAAACCCTCATCCCACCCATATAGACTTTGTATTACCCTTACCCATAAAGCCTCCCTTTCCACGTTGAACCGCCACCACCATTTGCATAAAAGTGCCCAATTCATATCTTTTAGACTTTTGACATTTAGACCCCCCCACCCTTTTGAAGCCCCCTAAGACCGACCCCCATTTTACCCAAGCATGAACTCTTTTATTTGTTGACACGTCCTCACGACCGTCCCCCCCCCCCCAAAAAAAAAAAAAAAAATTGGCATCACACTCTCTCTAGTATTTTTATCACTCCAAGCGGGGTCTGAAACAAAGAAAAGAAGTATAACGAGGGGCTACCAAGAACCAACCTTACCAACATTATTCGTCCTCCAAATGAGATCATCTTTCCTTTCCAAGATGCTAGCTTGTCTTTCATCTTCTCGATTGTGGGTTTCCAATGGTCAATTCTCCGCATAGATGCACCAACCGGTAGACCAAGGTAAATAAAAGGGAGTGTGGCACTCCCACAACCCAAGCTCTTTGCCCACGCATGCACTTCATCCTCCGGAACTTCCACTCCATAAATTTTACTCTTACTTAAATTCATTTTTAACCCCGACACTAGATGAAATCACTTCAAGATTTTCATCAAGTTTTTTACATTTGCCAAATTCCACTCACCAAAGAAAATCGCATCGTCCGCATATTGTAAATGTGAGATTTGAATCTCATCCCGACCCAATTTTATCCCTTTAAACATCCCTTTTTCCACAGTCTCTTCGATCATAAGATGTAGGTTTTCTGCTACCAATAGAAATAAGAAAGGTGCAAGTGGATCACCTTGTCGTAAGCCCTTCTCCATGTGGAATTCTCTAGTCGGTGAACCATTAATAAGAACGGATATTTTGGAAGAGCTAAGGCAAGTTTTTATCCACCTTCTCCATTTTTCCGAGAATCCCATCGCTTCCATAATCTCCAAAAGAAACGACCATTCAACCGTATCGTAAGCTTTTTCAAAGTCGACCTTGAAAATCAACCCCCTCTTCTTCCTCTTCCTAATGAAAGCCACGGTCTTGTTTGCTATTAGTATCCCGTCAAGAATATATCTTTCTTTCACAAATGCACTTTGTTCTTTACTTATGAGATTACTTATCACTAATTTCAACCTTTCTGCTAAAATCTTTGACACAATTTTATACAAAATTCCAATGAGACTAATTTGTCTAAAATCATTTAGACCAATTGGGTTTTGGACATTAGGTACCAAAGTAATGAACGAAGCATTGCGCCCTTCACTCAATTCCACTTTTTCCATGAACCAATCTATCGCCGCCAACAAATCCGATTTTATGAGCTCCTAATATGCCTTGATGAAACCAATCGTGAAACCATCCGGTCCCGGTGCCTTATTACTACCACACTCCTTGATTGCGTTCCAAACTTCCTCCTCCGAGGTCTTCCTCTCTAGATGATGTGCTTCCTCCTCCCTCAACCTTTTCATGCGAGCCAAATTTAACGTTGGTCCGTCCTTCATACCGCTTGAAAATTTGCCTTTGAAAAACTAGAAAGCGTACTCCTTAATTTTTTCCGGATCTTCCGTCCAAGTGGAATCAATGTTTAGGCCGTGAATGGTGTTCCTCCTTTCTCTACTCTTTATAGCCGCGTGAAATAGTTTGGTGTTTTCGTCACCATCTTTTATCTACCGAACCTTAGCCTTTTGTTTCAACATTTTCGTTCTTTTTACTTCCAATTCCAACCACCTTTGTCGAGATGCAATCCACCTTTGTCTTTCGGCTTCTCCCAAACTGTTTTGGTCGACTTCCTCTTCCCATTTCCTAACCTCTTTCTTTTTTAATTCCAACTCCTTTTCCATGTTGTCCCATTTGGTCCTACTCCACCCCTTTAGAGCCTCTTTAACGTTCTTCAATTTATCCCGAAAAATACAATCCGGTCTTCTCGAGGTCACTTCTTTATTCCACGCATCCTTTACAATATCTCCTAGGCTATCATCCTTAATCCAAACATCAAAAAACTTGAATGGTTTAGGCCCGAAGTCGTCCCATACATCACTAACCATGATTGGGAAGTGGTCCGACCATTTTCTCTCTAGTACTTTTGCTCCCAAAATTTTCCAACTCGAAGCATAATTATGAGTTACAAGAAACCGATCAAGCTTGCTCCAATTCTGCCTATCATCACTCACTTGCGTAAAGTTCATCCCCCCTATCGGAATTTCAATAAGCTTAGCTCTTCGAATGAATTCATTAAATTCTTCCGTTCCTTTGAGATTGGTAGAAGAGTTTAACCTTTCTTTTTCTTTGCGAACTTCATTAAACTCCCCTCATAGTATCCATCGTATGTCCTCATTTTCACATAGAAGTTCCAATTTATACCAAATTAAGACTCTATCCTTTTGCTCCCTCGGTCCGTAGATGTTTACACAACCCACCAAACCATCCATGTTTGCCCACCTTCCCACAACCGCAATGAAATTTTCCTCTTGAACAACAAATTCACATTGGAATGAATTTTTGTTCCAGATTGTTAAAAGACCCCCAGAGTTTCCTATTGTCGGCTCTTGAACAAAATCACCATCTTTCACCCCCAATAAATCCTCCACCTCTCTAACTCCCATTTTTTTCTTTTTTGTTTCTTGTACCATTATCATACACACTCTTTCTTTTCTACATATTTCTTTGACCCAATGTCTTTTATTTAGCGAACCAAGACCCCTTATGTTTAAAGAAACTAATTTCATGAGAAAATTCAAAGATAACGACACTTACTGCAGCACCCTCAAATTTAATAAGAGCAACTAATTAAAAATCTCAATTTAAAACAAATAAAGGACAAAACTTCCACTTTGCATAACAAAACTCAAAATGCCTCGAATATAAAATTCTATAAATAATCTCAACAATAACAAACTTCAGTATTAAACCGGGACCTAACTGAAGTCGGGTGCTACTTAACCCCAGTACATGTTGCTCTTCACAATACTAATGCGGAAGACTTCACTAAGTTAATCACCTTTTCACCACACCACTAGCACTCATCTCTTCATAGTGTCACTAGAACTATTCGCCAACAAAGCTTGTTGCACATGCCGACAAATAAAAATGTTAGGCTAACGCCTAGTAAGTTCAAGAGTTTTACATGAGTAAATATCTTTAAAAAATGATGAACTTCGCTTAAAGTCATGACCTTTCAATTGATGTACTTTAAAACGTAGAAAACAACTATTATCCAATGTTATGCACTTTCAAAGATGGACACCTGATTTTAAACATGTTTTATAAATTGATGCAACGTAAACTAACTCGAAACATGAATACGAAATGACTCCCATTTAAGAAACGCGGATAAAACGTTATAACCCAAAACACCCAAACACAGGTGGGGCAAAATACTCGCCCCATAAATCATCATAAAAACCACATATACCGTACGTCCGAAAACATGGACACTAGGTCCAATACTCACGCGACCGTAAACGAAAAGAATCTAACTACCAAAACAAGGGGTTGACATAATTCATTAAAAACTTAATATACGAGGAGGGAGGTCCAATATTAAGGCCCTCATTCACTGTCGACCATAAAGAACCAATGACAATAAAATAAGACATCCTTATAATCGAAATACTGATAGCCGACAATAGGGGAGACTCGTATCCGTTGAGAGTGGAGGAAACACAAAAGCATGCCACCCAAGCAACGTTAATCGCATGAAACCTCCCGACATCACAGCCAGGTGTCCCTACGACTTCTTTAACAAGTGTCACCCCAAGTCAGTTGACCTTGATGAACATTCCGAAGAACTCCACCCTAAAGGCCCGACGCACTTAAAGACTACCTCTCAGGCATTACTTCAAGCGGCAGAGGTCCTAGCGCCTACTTTCCCGGTAGCACTAACAGACTCAACCCTCCTAGCGATCACTTGTAAAGTTTCCAGTCATAAAACATGGGGGTACCGGAGTTTAACCCCGCAATACCCAATTGACTATCCCAAAACAGACTGACTTACGTGCCTATGGATCCAATGCAACACAATCTAACATTACATGCCTAACCCGAAATGACCAACGCACTCGAACATGAAACCAACACCAAAATGCAACAAGGTATATTAGTACGTACATCATGATGGGGCTACTTGAGCCATTCAAAACCAGACAAGTGTCCTCAAGACTCTTTTAAGTCGATATCGAGCCAAAATTCTCAAAACTTCTTTTGTGGCCAGCGATTAATGACTCCCCAAAAGAATAACGCAATTGACTCACTTCATGCAGACACACTCCCAAAATACGTGTGCAGACTCCAATGAAGTTTAAATTGGGACACATTACTTTCCAAATGATTTTATGCCATTTACTTCTTCAAGACGACCCATAACACGAAAGTACGCATTTCTCCAAAACATTAAAATGCCTTTTTAACCAAATAAAATCATTTGTGAAATAAATCAACAAACAAACCCATTTATGACTCATTCATCAAAATGCCAAAAAATCCCCAATATGGGTGTTTTACAAGGTTTATAAGACCAAACTTCTCAAATAACCAAAACCCATCAAGTAACTTCACAAATGATAATTTCATGTTAAACACATAAATACTTTAAAATAAATATTTTGGCATGTACAACGTTTTCACAAATCAACTTGAACTCACATTGCTAGATTTAGGTTAAATCTAGGTTTTACCCCCAAAACTTGAATCTCCTTTGATGAAGGTTTGAATCTCCAAGAAATCTCCCTAGATCTTAAATCCAACACATCTACAAGGTCGCCTTCACTACACAAGTCATCAAAATGACACCCAAGTTGAAGGATGAAAGGGAAAAGGATGAAATCATCAACCTTAGTTTAACATTGAGAGAGATGAGGAGCTTACCACCACAAAATACTCTTGTATTCTCCAATAGACTTCAAATCTCTTGATATATCTTCGAAGAGCTCTCAAAAACGAAACCATGGCAACTTAAATCACCAAAAACGGAGTTGTGATGCAAAAGTTATGAAGAAATGAAGTTCTAGGGCTGAAAATCGGGTTTTATGCTCGAACATGGCTCCGCGCGGGTTACCGGGCGGCCTAAATCTCCCCCACAACTTGCCCGGATGTCCCTAAGTCACCTGGATGACCCTAAGTCGCCCCGTAAGTCGCCCCATGCACTGGTCGTCCGATTTTCTTCATTTTTCATGCTCGATCACTATTTTGGCCATAACTTCTTCGTTTTAGCTCCGATTTTGCTCCGGAAAGAACCGTTGGACTCATAATTGAATTCTTCATCTAGCAAGACTATAAAATCTAGGATTCAAGTCCAAAATCTTATATCTTATTTTTCCCTTAAAATTACCGATTTATGCATTAATTTGAAATGATACATTTCGAAAATAGGGTGTTACAATCCTCCCAACCTTAAAAGAGATTTCGTCCTCGAAATCTGGAACCTATAAAACACCCAACGTTGAATTTAGTGAGATCAATCGGTTCTCTATCCGACATGGATACCTCCATGGTGTCTTGCCTCATATACGAAACCGATTACATTCTGGTTAAGGTTGTTATTGTACTTCTCATAACAAGTCGCCACAACTCAATCCCAAGGTTCGACATAACTCACCGATGACGGGATGAACATCGAGTCCTTACCAAACCATCTTCCTATCATTAAGACATTAAGATCTCGGTTGTCTCCCAACCTTAGGCTGTACACATCACCTCACGAGTGGCTTACGACCTTAAATAAAAACTTCCACCAAGGACACCCCAAAACGAACTTTATTCTTAAAGGCTTCTAATTCCGACACGTCACAGTTTCTTCAATAATCGGTTTGTACTTAAAGTCTATCTCGGCATTCTCGCCAAATTTCTCTAATAAACAACAACACCAAGGATTTATCATCCTTTCCCTGACGAAGTTCCTAACACTAGTTTGGTCTGATCCAAATTACGATGAATCTGTTCCCTAATCTGACCCAAGCACCATATATGCAGATATCGAATTACTCTAAACCCCACGGTTACACAATTCCCATACTGCATTCAAGCATCGGTTGCCAATCAACAAGTACCTCGTTGGTTACAAGATTACCAATGATCAATTCCTAATTTCCATCATCTAATCTTCTTAAGGTTACCACTTAAATTGCTAACGCACCGGTTTCATCGGAAGTATGATGAAACATCCCAACGGTTATTATCCTTAAATCGAATGTCGACACCTATCTTCAAAACTTTTACACCTCAACCGTGGATATACCACCATAAATTTCCTTCCATATTTTACACTGATGATTCAAAGTTGACACCTATCATGGTACTAAATTTCGACAAACAAATCACCATAATTTCCTTATTCCTGAAGACTCACCCGGATGGTACACATCCGACCCATCGGCTCATATCCTACCGAAGTCAAGCAACCACCCAATGATTTATCCTGAAGGTTTACCAAAACAGAAAGATCGCCCCTTAAATATCTAGGAGAATACACAATTCTACTACTTCAATCATTCGAGCGTGTACTGATTCATAAACTAAAATCCAAAATTCGAAACTGACCACAGATCGGTTAATCCGACGCTTCATTTTCCAAGGACTCCTCTAGTCCTGATTACAACTCCTTTCATGGAAGGGGCCCAAATCTACAACTCTAATGAGTTCAAGGTTTTTCAACTTCTATGCCAATCTGAAATTTTATACAACTTCTAAGTGCAAAAGCATTAGAAACGCACAAATAAAAATCCACTACTGTTTACTCGGTAGGTGTACAAAGTGGTCTCAAACGCCACACACATAAAACCATTTTGAAAATCGTTTGGTCATTACTCAAACTAATAAAACCCGAAAGAGAAAAACACAAGATTTTGAAACTTCCCAAAATAGCACATGGGATGACATTTATTAACGCGACTTTCAAGACGCCTCTTACGGTTGCGAAAATATATAGGTGCAAGACTCGCATGAGACAAAATATTAAATAAAACTCATAAATTAACGCACGCAATAATGCAAGACTACGCGTTCCAAAATTTCTTTTTATTACGCGATTCAAACTGTCATAAAATAAAACACCATAAGACCCGACTGAATTTTCATGAGACTCACTAACGTTAAAATCAACCGACGTCAAAATTTTCCTTTCCCGATATAAGAGCATAAGGCTACAAATAATCTAAAAATGTTAAAATCTTAAGACCACAATGTAAGATAAAACGACTATTTTTCAACAACACTAACATGGGACACGACGCTCAACAAGCTCGTAAATTTACACACAATAAAATTAAAACCCACGTATCTCAAAGTACACTCACGCACCCAAAACGTCGCAAAACAATACTCCATAGAATTCGACATGACCCTTACGGACCAAAATTCCCAATAGAATTCTGACTCCAAAAACATGGGAACAACTCTTCCTTTAAAACCTTAACATATGTGGAGGGGGTCCAATGTCAAGGTCATAAATGGCAGTTACTTGACCAAGACTCTAATCAACATCAAAACAAGGACACCACAATGTTCGAAAATAGCGTTGGAAAACAACGAGGATAAGGAAAAGTCTTGACAAAGTTTGTAACCACATGCAATAAAATAATTTTATGCATGTTTAAAATCATAGTTTAAATACTTGTGTGTGCTAAACATTTTTCCAAGATTTCGTAATATAAGCTACATGGTGATTTGGAAATATGAGAAATAACTTATGCAATTTATTTCAGAAATGAATTTTGCGCATAATTTGGTCGACACTCAACATCTTAGAACCACGTTCTCAATTTCCTAGTCACACTATTGTCATCTGGATGCTCAAACATCTTAAGGCAATAATCATGCTAAATTGGTTAACCTTACAATTTCTTCCTGAAATGAAGCCAATTCAATAAGCCTACGGTTCTAATTCAACCAATAACCCCGACCCAAAATGGTCAACTTAATGTATTCACCATCACTCCAAATGACAATGCCATAGACATCGACTCTTCTATTGGCTACTCGCTTAGAAACTTTCTCACTACCCCAACGGTCATTATACCAAGGTCGTTCAAGCATGACTATGTAGCATGTAGCTTCACCATAACACTGGTCAGGTGTCATTATGAACGTACCACACATGATCATCCTTACCATCCTCGACAAGTTTCCCGTTTCTCACGACTCAATCCATTCCGAAATATCCTATCTTAAGGTACCTAATGGTGCAATTTCACTTTCAATCACTTAAAAGAACGCTAGTTTGAGTCTAGGCATCCAAAATCAACACCTAATTCTCTCAAGCTTATGCTCTGATACCAACTTATAACACCCTCAAATTTGATAAGAGCAACTAATTAAAAATCTCATTTTAAAACAAATAAAGGACAAAACTTCCACTTTGCATAACAAAACTCAAATTGCCTCGAATATAAAATTCTATAAATAACCTCAACAATAACAAACTTCAGAATTAAACCAGGACCTAACTGAAGTCGGGTGCTACTTAACCCCAGTACATGTTGCTCTTCACAATACTAATGCGGAAGACTTTACTAAGTTAATCACCTCTTCGGCACACCACTAGCACTCATCTCTTCATAGTGTCACTAGAACTATTCGCCAACAAAGTCTGTTGCACATGCCGACAAATAAAAAGGTTAGGCTAACGCCTAGTAAGTTCAAGAGTTTTACATGAGTAAATATCTTTAAAAAATGATGAACTTCGCTTAAAGTCATGACCTTTCAATTGATGTACTTTAAAACGTAGAAAACAACTCTTATCCAATGTTATGCACTTTCAAAGATGGACACCTGATTTTAAACATGTTTTATAAATTGATGCAACGTAAACTAACTCGAAACATGAATACGAAATGACTCCCATTTAAGAAACGTGGATAAAATGTTATAACCCAAAACACCCAAACACGGGTGGGGCAAAATACTCGCCCCATAAATCATCATAAAAACCACATATATCGTACGTCCACAAACATGGACACTAGGTCCAATACTCACGCGACCATAAACGAAAAGAATCTAACTACCAAAACAAGGGGTTGACATAATTCATTAAAACCTTAATATACGAGGAGGGAGGTCCAATATTAAGGCCCTCATTCACTGTCGACCATAAAGAACCAATGACAATAAAACAAGACATCCTTATAATTGAAATACTGATAGCCGACAACAGGGGAGACCCGTATCCGTTGAGAGTGGAGGAAACACAAAAGCATGCCACCCAAGAAAATTTAATCGCATGACACCTCCCGACATCACCGCCAGGTGTCCCTACGACTTCTTTAACAAGTGTCACCCCAAGTCAGTTGACCTTGATGAACATTCCGAAGAACTCCACCCTAAAGGCCCGACGCACTTAAAGACTACCTCTCAGGCATTACTTCAAGCGGTAAAGGTCCTAGCTCCTACTTTCCCGGTAGCACTAACAGACTCAACCCTCCTAGCGATCACTTGTAAAGTTTCCGGTCATAAAACATGGGTACCGGAGATTAACCCCGCAATACCCAATTGACCATCCCAAAACAGACTGACTTACGTGCCTATGGATCCAATGCAACACAGTCTAACATTATATGCCTAACCCGAAATGACCAACGCACTCGAACTTGAAACCAACACCAAAATGCAATAAGGTATATTAGTACGTACATCATGATGGGGCTACTAGAGTCATTCAAAACCGGACAAGTGTCCTCAAGACTCTTTTAAGTCGATATCGAGCCAAAATGCTCAAAACTTCTTTTGTGACCAACGATTAATGACTCCCCAAAAGAATAACGCAATTGACTCACTTCATGCAGACACACTCTCAAAATACGTGTGCAGACTCCAATGAAGTTTAAATTGGGACACATTACTTTCCAAATGATTTTATGCCACTTACTTCTTCAAGACGACCCATAACACGAAAGTACGCATTTCTCCAAAACAAACATTAAAATTCCTTTTTAACCAAATAATCTCATTTGTGCAATAAATCACCAAACAAACCCATTTATGACTCATTTATCAAAATCCCCAATATGGGTGTTTTACAAGGTTTATAAGACCAAACTTCTCAAATAACCAAAACCCATCAAGTAACTTCACAAATGATAATTTCATGTTAAACACATAAATACTTTAAAATAAACATTTTGGCATGTACAACCTTTTCACAAATCAACTTGAACTCACCTTGCTAGATTTAGGCTAAATCAAGGTTTTGCCCCCAAAACTTGAATCTCCAAAAAATATCCCTAGATCTTAGATACAACACATCTAAATGGTCACCTTCACTATACAAGTCATCAAAATCACACCCAAGTTGAAGGATGAAAGGGAAAAGGATGAAATCATCAACCCTAACTTAACATTGAGAGAGATAAGGAGCTTACCACCACAAAATACTCTTGTATTCTCCAATAGACTTCAAATATCTTAATATATCCTTGAATATCTCTCAAAAACGAAACCATGGCAACTTGAATCACCGAAAACGGAGTTGTGATGCAAAAGTTATGAAGAAATGAAGTTCTAGGGCTGAAAATCGGGTTTTATACTCGAACATGGCTTCGCGCGGGTTACCGGGCGGCCTAAATCTCCCCACAACTTTCTCGGATGTCCCTAAGTCACCCGGATGACCCTAAGTCTCCCCGTAAGTCGCCCCGTGCACTGTTCGTCCGATTTTCTTCATTTTTCATGCTCGATCACTGTTTTGGCCATAACTTCTACGTTTTAGCTCCGATTTTGCTCCGGAAAGAACCGTTGGACTCGTAATTGAATTCTTCATCTACCAAGACTATAAAATCTAGGATTCATGTCCAAAATCCTATATCTTATTTTTCCCTTAAAATTACCGATTTCTGCATTAATTTGAAATGATACATTTCGAAAATCGGGGTGTTACACTTACCCGCCACAAGTCTCATGCCTTATTCACCATTGTATCCCGTGATTCCGTCTTCCTCTCTCTCGGTTTCCAATTGACTCCCAATAATTTGCAACATTAACACATTTCATAACTCTATTAATTAAATATGCTTGAAACCTTTATAATATTTTTTTTGCCCCTGCCCAATTTTATCATAATGAATACTGAATAATCATTGATTTTTATTACAAATCTTCTAAACATGAATTATGATCGCCGTGCGCAACGCGCGCTGTTGAACACTAGTTGAGTAAAAATGGGTACAATCACTTATGAAAGAGTAGAACCAAATCGAGTTCATTTGAGGAGAATGGATGTAGATCTACTATATTGGATATAAGAAGTGCAATAAAAAATGTTGTTGGAAGAAAAGATGAGGAACATATAAAAAATGGTCGATTAGACCAAGTTGAAAAAAAAGTTTATATGGAATTATAAGACTTAAAACGAGTATGAATTCCAAAGATCAGTGAAGAAAGATGAGCAATGTTGGATAAACATGTATGTTTAAGAATGGATGACATCATGTGTTATAGTGAACAAAAGCCTGAGAAAGAGACGAGATTAAAATACCCTTACTGATTTAAGATGAATTTCGAGGACGAATTTATGTTAAGGGGGAGAGTTTGTAATAACCCTTGTAAAATAAATCAAGTGGGCAAATATATCAAATAGAAAATTGGAAAGTGTTATTTTGTCAAAGTGCCAAACTAAAGAAAGTTGATGGGTTCTTGTAACCCTCAATTAAATCACTTCACTAAATCTCGAAAATGAAAAGTAAGGAGTTATTCTGATTAAATTACTAAATCACAATAATTATGAAGGCATCGAAAGGTTGGGAAACCGATGCAGAGATCGACTATATAAAAAGGTGGAAAGGTTGTAGCTTCATATAAAAACCATCGAGATCTACAGATAGAGTAAGGCAAAGGTCCACACAAGAAAAAAATAAGAATATTTTGTAGATTGATCTCAGTAAGCCCGATGTACTTGGGGGGGACTATGGACACCTTGATGATTGGTTCGAGGTTACGACTTATACTGTGAGTTTCACGTGACTTTTTAAAATGGGTTGCATGCATTGTTTAAAGTGTTATGCAAGATTGCTAATTTTCTTTGTGGTTTTATCATATGTTGCATATGGTTAAACGTGTGATGTTTTGAACATACATGAACATGTACATATTTTGATATTTGGGTGGCTATGTGGGTGTATTATGGTAACAGACATGTTGTGTGAGCCTGTGGTCAAGACGCAACTGTAGGGCAAGATGATGTGTGAGTTTGCCTAGTTGTCTAGTTTCGACCAAAACAACGGACACGCTGTGTGAGTTCGTTAGGTAACGTTGTGTGATGTAGACACCCACTATAATGTCGTCGTTTTCTGAAAGATGCTATTTTTTTATCAAATATATGTGTAATTGTTGAAGCTTTGTGAAAAATGTAAAATTATTGCTCGTGCATGAAAACCGTGTATTCACTAGGCCTTAGGCTAGCCAAAACTCTTTTAAAAATGTTGCAACCCAGGAGACTTCTGGAATGGAAAGAAAAGTGGGATAAAGCTAGATCGGTCGAGTGTGACATCAGAAGAAGGATATGTTCAGTTAGAGGCACACATATAGCGCAAAATTATGTTCGTCAAAAATGTAAAGTTAGAGATTTTATTTCTGTTGCAATGTAAGTGTTGATCTTGGGATACTATTTTCAGTGTGTTGAGGTATTCAAAATTTTGGGGGGGTGGGTAGGTGGGTGGGTGGTGGTTGTGACAGCAAACATTAGTGACGTCGTGGTGACGGTGGGGTGGGTGGTGGCAGCAGTGACGGTTGGGTGTGGTGGGTGTGGGGGTGGAATGATGATATTAATTGGCAATGTTGGTGGTGGTGGTGGTAATGGTGTGGTGGGTATGGGGGTGAAATGATGATATTAATTAGTGATGTTGTTGGTGGTGGTGGTAATGGTGGTTGTGATGGTGGTGGCGGCAATTGTGGGGCGGTAGGGTTGGTGAAGGTAGGGGTAAAATTATTGGTTAAATTGGATGCAAAGGTTATTTTTGTTTTTTAAAGCCAATGAATGATTCCTTAACTGTGAAATTTGATCAATTTATACCGTGAACCAAACATTATAAAGGAATTTGGTCATAGGAATTTGGTCATAGGAATTTGACATTCCAATTTTATCAAATTTCTTCGGATTCCATGAATCAAACAACCCCTAAGAAAAAATTGATTTTTTTAAATCATTATTGTAATTTTAACAAACATAATCAAACAATCAATTAAAAATAATTATATGATTTTCCATTGATATTAATAAGAGCATTTCCAAGAGATTCTCTATATTTTCTTTAAAAATAGAGAACTAAAATACAAAATCTCTAAAATAAATTACATTCAACTCCAATATATTATTTATTTTAGGAATTTCATCATTAATTATATTATTTAAATATTCTATAATTTTATGCTCACAACACACTTTTTTTTTAATTATAAAAAATGATATTAATTCAACCCTCATCGGTGGAATGAAAAAAAATTCATCTCTCTCTCCTCTCTTTAGAGTTTTAGAGAATCATCAAAATATATATACATATATATATATATATATAGCCTTAGGTTAATTTGAGAAATGATAAATATATGAGAAATAGAGAAACAATCCTAGCCATTCATACGGTCAAAATCGGATTTGACTGGTCAAATATTTCGGCTTTGACTGATCAAAAGTTGCGGCTTTGACTGGTCAAAAGTTGTGGCTATTGTAAAAATAGAATGACACTTTCGTAATTTTTACAAAATACACGGGTTGTGTTCATATATGAACCTTTATAATTCACATATGAACTATATGTTCATATATGAATCAGTGTAATTCACATCTGAATTTTTTTAACTGATTCATATATGAATCTTTGTGATTCATATATGAACTAATTAACTGATTCATATATATATTAATTAACTGTAAGTTCGTATATGAATTAATTGAACTAATTAACAGATTCATATATGAATTTTTGTGATTCACGTATGAACGTATAGTTCATATGTGAATCATATAGGTTCATATATGAACTCATCCCGCGTATTTTACGAAACTACCCCTCTACCTTCTATTGACCATGCAAAGAATTATCTGGTGCTTCACGGTCAAAGTCGCAAATGTTGACCAGATGAATGGTTAAGACTACTTCTCTATTTCTCATACATTTACCATTTCTCAAATGAACCTCTCCCTATATATATATATATATAGAGAGAGAGAGAGAGGAGCGTTCAAATGCAACCCCTATACATGGTGCAATCATTGCAACCCCTTTATCCACCACACAATTTATGTAATTAAAAAAAAGAGTAAACTACGATTTTAGTCCCTATGGTTTGATGCTTATAACGGTTTTAGTCCCTGGTCTTTCAAAACTGTTTTTTTAGTCCTTGTGGTTTTTATTTGCTTCTATTTTCATCCCTCCCTCCAATTTTATTAATATTAAATGTTAATTCCTTTAAAAATTAAATAAACAAATTACATATTTGGTCCTTGTAGTATATAAACTTTTACATTTTTATCCTAATTTATATTTTTTTACTTTTTCTTTATTTATTGTATTTCACCAAGACATTTATTTTTCTATTAATTATATTGTATATTTTCATAATTATTATAACTTTAATTATAAAAATAATCAAATAATTTCATTAAAAATATTGATAAATACATGATATTTTTTTTCAAAGTTTTAGGTATAAATCTTCTAAAACTAATATTTTTTTATCTATTGATTTATTAAAGCTATTTCTTATTTTAAATTATCATTGAAAAAAATTTAATAAAATTCGAGAAAAAAATAGTATTATTTTATAACAACCGGTTGTTTTTTGTTAAATGCAATTTACTATTTACTCCATTATTCTAAATTCTCATTTAATCTTTATTTTTTATTAATTAATCAAATTTGTTTAATATTTAAATAAGATAAACACACATAAACACACACACACACACACCATTTTAAATTAGGTTATATATTAAAAACAAAAAATAAGAAAATAAAAGGATAAGAATATTTCAATATGTTATAAAAATCATGCAATGGGTCATGACATGCCTCAAAATTAACGTGACGTCAAACACAAGCATTATTTAAAACATTGATATATATATATATATATATATATATATATATATAGAGAGAGAGAGAGAGAGAGGAGGATCAAACGAGAACGGTACCTATTTAAAAGGAACACGGCAACGGCAAATCACATACAAAATATAAGTGATTTTACATGTGATTTCTGCGACCTTAAGTCGCGGCAAAAGTCGCCCGCATACTGTGATTTTGTACGACTTCCCCACTAATGTAAAATCACTTATGATTTTGTATGTAATTTGCCGTTCTCGTGTTCTTTTAAATAGATATCGTTCTCGTTTGAACCTGATTCTCTCTTTCTCTCTCTCTCTCTCTCTCTATATATATATATATATATATGTGTGTGTGTGTATGTGTTTATTATAAATATTAACAAATTTGATTAATTAATAAAAATAAAGTTTAAATGAAAATATGAAATAATGGGAGTAAAGTGAATTTACCAATAAACAACCGGTTGTTATAAAATAAGATTTTTTTTCTCAAAATTTATTAAACTTTTTTTCAATGGTAATTTAAAATAAATAAAAAACTTTAATAAATCAAAAGAAAAAAATATTAATTTTAAGAGATCTAAATCTAAAGTTTTGAAAAAAAATCATGTATTTATTAGTATTTTTAATGAAACTATTTGATTATTTTTATAATTAAAGTAATAATAATTATGAAAATATACAATATAATTAATAGAAAAATAAATGTCTTGATGAAATACAATAAATAAAGAAAAAGTAAAAAAAATGTAAATTAAGATAAAAATGTAAAATTTTATATACCACAAGGACCAAATATGTAATTTGTTTATTTAATTTTTAAATGAATTAACATTTAATATTAATAAAATTGGAGGGATGGATGAAAATAGAAGCAAAGAGAAACCATAAGGACTAAAAAAGCAGTTTTGAAAGACCAGGGACGAAAATCGTTATAAACATCAAACCATAGGGACTAAAATCGTAGTTTACTCTAAAAAAAGGAAAAAAAAGTAAAAGTAAAAGGGAAATTAATTAAAATGCCCGTATTTGGACATCGTATTACCGAAATGCCCCAAATCTCGTCGACTTTGCCGAAATACCCTTTAAGTCCGGGAAACGTGGCCGGGATGAGCATCATTCCCGGGGTTGTTGTGTTTCGGCCGGGAAAGGACCGATCCCGGGGTTATGTCCGGGAATCCCGGGGTTATGTCCGGGAATCCCGGGGTTGGGGGCCGGGATCGTGTACATGTGTGTGGATGCATATATGGGTGTGTGTGAGATACATATATATGGGTTTCCCGGACATAACCCCGGGATTCCCGGACTTAAAGGGTATTTCGGCAAAGTCGACGAGATTTGGGGCATTTCGGTAATACGATGTCCAAATACGGGCATTTTAATTAATTTCCCAAAGTAAAATGTATGGTGAATAAAGGGGTTACAAGGGTTGCATCATGTAAAAGGTTGCATAATAACTCACCCCTATATATATATATACATATATATATATATATATATATAAAGAGAAACCAAGATTGATGACATGACATTTCCTATAATCAAGAAACTCACTTATCTTTTTACTCGTTCATCCTTCTTTTAATCCTTTCTTTAATTTCTAATTCTATAAATATTGATTATTCATTTATGTTTGCATTAAAAAACATCTTTTCGTTTTCCCTAGCTCTTCTCCATCTCCCAATCGTTTCGATTCCTCAAGTTTTTGGTTTTCTCCATCTATCAAACAATCTCTCAAGAATCTATCTATCAATTTAATTTTCATATTTTACTTTATTTGGTTTGTTTTGAGTTCAAACTTCGCTCCGCCATCCCCCATCTCAACTCCGATGGATCGTATACACAACGCCTTATGGGTCTCTCAAAGCAACCTATTGGTTTTAGTTTCATAGTTTACTTAATTTGATCGCGTCTTCTCTTGAAGGTTTGATTTCAAGAAACAAAACACAATTTATTTGGCAATCTCAAGTAAGATTTTCATATGCTAAGTATATTGTTACTACAAGTCTCTTATCACCAACAAACTTCGTTTGACTACCAATATGTAGTTTCTACAACGTTTCCTTCACAACAGATGTATGTTATGTACATATGATATGCACTACATGTTTATCGTGCAATGTTTTAGAATAAAATTTGATGCTTATACTTTATTTTATGAAAATTTATTTAACAAATTGATACCTTATATATATATATATATATATATGTGTATATATATATATAGAGAGAGAGAGAGGTGAGTTCATACGAGAACAACATTTATTTAAGAAAACATGAAAACAGCCGAGTAAATACAAAATCATATATGATTCACGCGACTATGCGTGGAGACATTACCCGCGTCCGATTTTTTCGAGTTAGTGTAAAATTACATATGATTTTCTACATGATCTGCTATTTTTCGTTGTTTTCGTGTTTTATTAAATAGTTAGCGTCATCGTTTGAACATTTTTCTCTCTCTCTCTCTCTATATATATATATATATATAGATATATATATTGATTTTAATGATCACATAACTTTTGCTTTTTCATTATCTTTTATTTTAGCGTTGATATTTGCATGCCTTTTTGTTATGTTACTAAAAGTTTGTTTTTTGTTTCATGCCTCCTTGGTGATGCCATTGTAAAGCTTCCTGAAATTGAGAGGTATCATTTGATCCTTATTTCTTTAAGTTTCAACAAATCATTCGTGCACACTATTTTAATCTATTAATTTCAGTTTTGTATTTTCTTTGATTTCATCGTATTTCTAGAGTAATCAATGTTAGTGTTGGATTTCAAACAACAATTTGAAAATTTGCTAATCAATATCTACGAAATTCTTGACACTATTTATTTTCTACGAATAGGTTAATGTACAATATCGTTTAACACTTAGCAGCAACTGCATTAAAAAGGTTTTGGCCATGGAAATGGTGAGTTTTTATATTAAAAAACAAGTGTTGTCTTCACATACATGTAAATATAAATAATGATCATGAATCTTATAACTAGCGTCACAATCAAATATCTTTGTAACACTACAATTTATGATTTTATTTTTTGTTTCTTTATAGTTGTTAATTTCCACATTTTATAAGAACCATAGAATCTCATTTTTTTTTGTATATTTTTTTCTCATTTATTAACTTTGCATACTTCATGTTTTATATTCTAAAAAGGTCACCCACTTACTATTTTTACCGGTATTGTTTTATCCTTTTGTGAATCCAAACCACATGTAAAATATTGCATTGAAAATTATAGATTAAATTTTAAGCACATGTGATTGTTTTAGGTATCATGAATTTGAGACTTATCTACAAGTTAAACAAAACTTCTAATGATTTCTACGGGTTTTGCTTTTAATTAGTATGAGACTTATCTTTTAGATCATCTTTCTTAACTTGATTTTTTTTCTTCCTTATCAGTTGAGGAGTGTGTGGGCATTTGCAATATATAATATATTATACTTAAAAAAAGCATTTGATGTTGTTTTGTGACTTCATGTTGGTTTATAGAAGGATTCTTATTTCTTTATATTATATAGATTATGTCGATATGATAACATGATGATATTTTCTTTAATGATTTTCGATTAGTAAGTGCAATATACAATTTTGAAACTCCTTTTTTTATAAGGTGTACCAAAACTATTCTTTTTTGGAAATGAGGATTTGATTAGTTTTGATATGGTTTTCATTGACGATAATGTGTGTTCTTGCTTATACCAATTATTAACAAATTATGTTATGCTTATCGTCGGGTTAAATATTTTTATGTTATATAGGTGTCCCTGATGACGACAATGGTTTGGAAAAACTTGGTCACTAAGTTTAATTGTTTGTTACAAGAAAGGAATGTATATGTTTTGCAAAATCTCAAGGTTATCGAGAATTATAGACCTTTATTGTTTCAACCACTTATGTTTAGTGTGTTGGATAAGTGCAATTCATATCAACCTTTGGGGTTTTCCCCACTAGAGAGTGAGCATATGTTTCGACCATAGTTATCGTGCCATCTATGTGTAGATTTGTTTCTTTCTTAACAAAATTGTCAAATATACTGCTCTCTTTCCAAAAAGAAAAATGTTCGTGCATAGTCATAAATTATGCAAACAATGCAAACATTATCCACGGGCTCATCATTAATGTTACTCATTTTATTTCACTTTACAAACTTATTTCTTATATTTATATATATATATATATATATAGAGAGAGAGAGAGAGAGAGAGAGAGAAAGAGAGAGAAAAAAAAGTTCAAATGAAAACTCAATTTTCATTGTGCACGTGAGGACAAATCTCAACAACTCCATCTCTGTTGATCCAACAACTCGTATTAAATATAGTTTTTAATTTTAATATGTTTAGGGTTAAAAATGGAAGATAATTTAAACTCATGCCTACCATATTTGACTTTTTATTTTCTTTTTTAATTAAAAACTTTTACCCACTTAAACTTTAAAATAAATTATCTCAAAAATTACTAATATTTTAATCAAACAAATTACATCAAAAAAACGAGAATTTCGTGCTCTTAAATATAACATACATCTCGATATAGTTTTTTTTGTTGTTTTAACCGTGTTTTACGTGAAATGCTATATATGTGTTATATTCATTATGAATATTTATGTACGTTCAAATATGTACAACACATCGACACCGTAAAAATGTAACTCGACATCACCTTCTTCAACCCTTTTTCTTCAACGTTGTAAGGCATCGCGTTCTTCAGCACCGTAACCCAACACCCATCGAGACAAATCGATAGTCTATCGAGCAATTCGGTTGTGAACCGGATAACAAAAGAGAGCACGTCACGTCTCCACACCTTCACGGGTCATTCATGTATTATTCATCATGAATAATGTATCATTCAAGATGAATAATACAATATTCATGGTGAATAATACATGATTCATGAATTCGTGTATTATTCATCCAAAATGTTGTGTTATTCATCCTGAATATTGTATTATTCATCATGAATAATGAATGAACGTTCACATTTGTTATTCATACTGAATGTGGGACATTTGGGGATGTGCATACATATTCATAATGAATTAAACCAAATTTCGGTTGTGAATTGGGAAACAAAAGAGAGTGGGCCATGTGTTTACACCTTCACGGGTCATTCATATATTATTCATCATGAATAATGTATCATTCATGATGAATAATGTATCATTCATGATGAATAATGTATCATTCATGATGAATAATACAGCATTCAGGGTGAATAATACACGATTCATGATGAATAATACACGAAATCATGAATTCGTGTATTATTCATCCTGAATGTTGTATTATTCATCATGAATAGTGAATGAACGTTCACCTTTGTTATTCATACTGAATGTGGACACCCGGGGACGTGCATACATATTCATAATGAATATAACACATGTATAGAATTTCACGTAAAAAACGGTTAAAACGAATAAAAAAAACTATATCGAGATAGATGTCATATCGAAGAGCACGAAATTCTCATTTTTTATGTAATTTGTTTGATTTAAATATTAGTAACTTTTAAGATAATTTATTTTAAACTTTAAGGGGTAAATTTTTTTAATTAAAAATAAAAATAAAAAGTCAAACAAGGTAGGCGCTGATTTAAATTTCCAATTTTGTCCTTAATCACTTCTCAATTAATCTTATAATGTTTTAACCATTGATTAGTTTTCTAAGTTTTGATCAATGGTTATGATCTGTCCTCATGTACATAATGAAAAATGAGTTTTCATTTGAACTCACCCCTATATATATAGGCCAAATCAAATACACACCAACCCATTGTTGCACCCCTTACAAACTAATCTCCACCCTTGATCTCATCATCTTAACTTTCTATCTTTTTTATTCTTTTAATTAAATACCAAGGTTAGAATTGTAATTTTCAAATAGTATTTTATTTATTTAATATATTAATTATATAGGATAATAAGGAAACAATATATGATTCCTAAAATATAGCATCTCTTTGATTCATCATTATCTTTTTTTCAAATTCTTTTGGTATCTTTCCATGAACAACATATCGGTCGGCCTCTTTGATTCATCATTAACTTTTTTCAAATTTTTTTGGTATATTTCCAAGAACAACAATATCGTCCAGCAACATACAAGATCGTCCAGAAACATACAATATCGTCCAGCAGCAATATCGTCCGGCAACATACAAGATCGTCCAACACCATTCTTGATAGGGGCACAGGGATAATGGTGCACGAAAGTAGTGAAATCGATGAACCGAATAGAGGAAAACGCACACTCGTTGAACACGCAGTGGATGAAATCGATGAACCCGATGAAGATAACATAGTCGATGTTAGTGATCCGGTTCTTATCTCAGATGATATTGTAAACGACGATTTCCATGATGATGTTGTCGACGAAACCAACATGAATTATGGCAACTGTAAGAGATTTTTTTAAAGTGTGTTGTGTATTGGAGTTGTATGTAATTTTTCATTGTTGATTAATCAAAATATTGGAGATGTATAAGTTGTTAATTTTATAGATCGGTTGATATCATAGCTATGTTGATATTTGGAAATTCATATGGCTTCGTATATGAAACATTCATTCATGGGGTTGAATCGTATATGAACATGCATCTGAAATTCATGCACATACGCATTATCACGAAATTCATGCATATATGCCCAATTCATTCATGAACCTTCATATATGATAATGTTATGAAATTCTCGCACATATGCTATAAAATGAAAATCATGCGCATATGCACAGAAGCATATGTGAACCTTCACGAAATTCATGCATATATGCCCAATTCATTCATGAACCTTCATATATGATAATGTTATGAAATTCTTGTACATATGCTATAAAATGAAAATCATGCCCATATGTACAGAAGCATATGTGAACCTTCACGAAATTCATGCATATATGCCCAGTTAATTTATGAAACTCCATATATGGTACTGTTATGAAATTCTCGCACATATGTTATAAAATGAAAATCATTCACATATGCACAGTCGCATATGTGAACCTTGTTATATGGTACTTGTATGAAATTCATTCACGTATGCTATAAAATGAAGTTCATGCACAAATGCACAGAAACAAATATGAACATTATGATGTTGTTTCAAAACCATGCCTATGTGAATTTAATTTATGGAAACCAATCATGTGAATTTCATTTATGGAAACCAATCATGTGAATTTCATTTATGGAAACCATGCCTATGTGAATTTCATTTATTTAATGGCCCTATCATGCACAATTCCTATAATACCCTTATCGTGCTTATGTGAATTTCATTTATGGAACCCATGTTTAAGATATTTACATTTCCTACCCAATCTAATCTTGACCATTAGATTAAAAAATTAATGGTCAAGATTAGTTTGTAAGGGGTGCACTAATTGAAGGGTTTGTATTTAAAGGGCCCTATATAGAATCGTGTGAGAAGTTGAGTTAACGATGAGAAGCGTGAGAAATGGATCTAAATTGTTGATCTCTTTTAATCTCAAGCCCTCACATGAATTGCGGCTTAGAAAGGAGTTGATCTGGTGCATCTAATCATAATGTGCGTCCATTTCTCATCCAACGGTTGATAACCACTTCTCACGCTTCTCACCGTTAACTCAACTTCTCACTGCAACCCAACCCTATATATATTAAAATTCCTATAATTAAATTCTACGAAATTTTACAAATGATATGAATACATTTGTAGATAATTATAATTACCAACTAATATTATCAATATGAATAATTTACTTGTTACTGAACCTAAAGTACTCATGCTACCGTGTAACGCACGGTTTCCACACTAGTTCTCTATATTGAGAGTTTTCTACATAATTCTCATTTTTAAAGAATAATATACGGAAGCTGTTAGAACATTATAGAGAACAAAAGGTTAATTTTCTTTATTTTAAAGAAACTGCTTGAGATGCTCTAATATACTTTTATGTAGTAAAAAGTAACCATTTATATGCTTGTTGTAGCACCAAATATGTGTTCCATTCTTACAATCTCTTTTATATATATACATAGAGGGTCATTCTTTTGTTAATCTTACATTTAGTGTTAACCATGTTAACTATTTTGGACCAATAGGATTTCAAATATTTTCTTTGTTTTAGTAATAGTAAACGGCTATGATTAAGAGTAATTTAAAGATTTTTAGTTTTAAAATTATTTAATAATATTTTCTTTCTTATTATCACGTCTTGATATATATATATGGTAGTTATTTATTATTATTTTTTAGATTAATCATAATCTTCTTCTTCATAAATATTAGCATCTTAGAGACGTTTTTATTTTCTTGTTATTTGATTATGAACGCCATTGAAAAAGAATCCTGTTCATCGATTTTTCTGTCTTTCGTTGATGATCGTAATGCTAATTCTGATGCCATTAAAGAGCAAAACTTGGTGAAGGATAGAACTCAAACGATTGATGATGTTCATATCCAGATGAGTGTCGATGTGCATTCTCTTGGGCTTGAATAATTTTCTTTTGAGTTTGTAGATGTTTGTAACCGGCCATCATGCAATAACGCCGATAAAAGTTTGAACGATGAATGTGTGAATGGTACATTTTTGTTTTATTAATTCAAATTATGTTTGTTTTTTGCCGTATTCAGTGTTGTGAAGATGATATTTCATTTAGGGTATGTTGGTTTCTTGTTGGTTTAAGGACAGTTTTTCTATTTTACGTTGTCAAATCCCATACATGTTCATATATGAATATGCGTTGTATTTTTACTGTTTAATGGTTTCGACATGCTTATGATGATCGCTTTATAAATCTTAATGTTTAATATTATTATTTTTAATTATGTAATATCCATAATAGGTTACATAAACTCGTTTATCGTCACCAAATGTCAATTCTATACATGCCTTTCAAAAAAGTTCATATATGCACGTATAAAACACTTTTCATCTTACATACCAAGCCGTTAAAAAA
This sequence comes from Arctium minus, assembly GCA_954870635.1. Classification (NCBI taxonomy): domain Eukaryota; kingdom Viridiplantae; phylum Streptophyta; class Magnoliopsida; order Asterales; family Asteraceae; genus Arctium; species Arctium minus. The sequence continues at coordinate 74,806,761 of OX941083.1, read as the reverse complement.
TGCATCTATGCAAATAAATACACATCAAATTGCATATATGCACATCCAAAACTTGCATATATGCTCATATATAAGCACTATTTCACTTATGATCACCAAATGCCAATTTCATACATGCCTTTGAAAAAAAATCATATGTGCACATATAAATCAATTTCATCTTACATATCAAGTTGTTGCATATATGTACTTGGAAAAAGTGCATCTATGCACATAAATGGACATCAAATTGCATATATGCACATCCAAAAATTGCATATATGCACATAGAAAAGAGCATATACAAATATTAGAGGTAAATTTGGAGGCGGGAACAATTTGGAAGCGAGAGAGTAGGAATCGAAATTCGGTTTTGGAAGGGTCGTGAAACAGGCTTCTTTCCTTCTCAAGTAATTATCCCCTTTATGCCAAATGACGTTTATACCCTTCTTCATATATGAATGTCATTCAATTATCCATGTTTACCATTTAATTATTTAAAAAGTAATTGTTTTAATCTAAGTCATTGATTGTAAAAATGGATGTTCCAGATTGGTTAACAAAGTTAACACTAAATCATGGGTTAACAAAATAAGGGGGACCTATATATATATAGGCGAAGGATCGTGTGAGGAGTTGAGTTAATGGTGAGAAGCGTGAGAAGTGGATCCGAACCGTTGATATCTTTTAATCTCAAGCCCTCCCATGAATTGCAGCTTAGAAGGGAATTGATCTAGTGCATCTCGGTGCATCTCATCCTAATGTGCGTTCATTTCCCATCCAACGGTCGATAACCACTTCTCACGCTTCTCACCATTAACTCAACTTCTCACCGGAACTCAACCCTACATATATATATAGAGAGGGATGTTCAAATGCAAACTTTTTAATGGTGCAAACTCATGCAACCCACTTATCTACCACATATTTTATTTTCTCATTTTTTTATTAAAAAGGTAAAAACAAAATATGTGGTAGATAAGTGGGTTGCATGGTTTGCACCATTAAAAAGTTTGTATTTGAAGGTGCCTGTATATAGGGAATGGTTCAAACGATAACACCTTCATTTTACGAGAACGAGATAACACCCTTTTACTATAGTCAATCACATACGATATTATATTCCATCACATATGATACACATGTGATTCTAAATTGGAGACCTGGACGACCTTTGGCGCGACCTAGGTTGCGGGTCAAGTCTCTGTACACCACAAGGCCCCCTCATGTGTATTACCACATGTGATCAGGATGTTCTTGATGTAATACTATGATTCATCACATGTGATACTAAATTAGAGATGTAGACAACCTTTGGTGCAACCTAGGTCGTAGGGTACGTCGTCCGCACACCACCAAATCTCCACACGTGATAAGGGTGTTCCCACGTTTTCGTAAAATGAAGGTGTTCTTGTTTGAACCTCTATCTATATATATATATATATATATGTGTGTGTGTGTGTGTGTGTGTGTGTGTGTGTCCAGAGTTATGTTTCTTCCAATCGAAATGGTTACGATCTAGACTTTTAAAAGTTACCGGTTTGTAGATCTTAAGCAACTTCCAAAAATCATTTCAATTTGAGTTACTACTTACTAGTCAAAGTTATAACCCAAACCCCTCCCCCCAAAATGTTTACTACAAACATACACTTTTGTTTACGAACTTCGACGGCATAACTTCTTATTCGTACCTCAAAATTGAGATTTTTGATGAAGTTGCTTAATTTTTTAATATTTACAAGTTAGTAAAATTTGAAAATTTACTATAAATTGTTCATAAACATGTTGTAACAAAATTGTAACCACTTTTTGGTATTACACTTCACGGGTCATAACTTTTGACTCATAACTCAGATCAAGATAGATTTTCTAAGTTGCTTAGTTTTTCAAAATCTATAAATTGGTTAAATTTGAGAATTTACAAAATCGTAACTTGTTTGTAAACATGTGTCAACGAAATATTAACCAAATTTTCATAATAATATAAGCATGCATCTGGATGCCATAACTCCTGACTCATAACTTGAATCAAAATTATATATTTTTAAGTTGCTTAATTTTTCACGATCTACAATTTGATAAAATTTGGAAATTTATAAATTAGTAACTTGTTCGTAAACATGTCTCAACAAAATATCATAGTATGTTTCAGGATGCTATACTCCTGACTTTATTATTTTTAAGTTGCTTGGTTTTTGACAAGGTTCTAAATGGCGTGAGGCGTGGCGTGGCGGCGAGGCCAAGCCTCAAGCCTTGGGAGCCACGGCGAAGCCATGGCGTTTTCAAGGCGTGACTTATGGCGTCAAATTTCTAATTCATATATAATATTATATATAAAAACATATGTTTTGTAGTGTTATTCAATGAGTCAATAGTAATAAGCAAGTTAAATTAGGTTATATATTAAAAACTTGCAAATAAGACATTAAAAACGTAAAGAAAAATCAAATATCTCATTATGATAACTGTGCATTAGGCCACGGCGTGCCATGGGCTTAACGTGGCGTGACACACAAGCCTTGGTGCCATGGCGGCTGTGCGACAAGTTTTTTAGAACAGTGGTTTTTGAAGATCTACAATCTGATAAAAAACTAGAATTTTACAAAATCGTAACTTGTTCATAAACATGTTGTGACAAAATCATAATCATTTTTACGTAGTAATCTCCATAGGGCCATAACTCCTAAATAGTATCGTTGATCAAGATGATTTATTAACTTATCTTTTCAAAATCGACAAGCTAATTAAATTTAACTTATGAAACTGTAACTTGCTCATAAACTACTCGTAAACATGTTATAACGAAATCGTAACCATCTTTTCATATTAAATTTCAAGGGGCCATAACTCCCAACTCATACCTCAAAAAAAACCGAGATGATTTTTTTTTAATTGCCAAGCTGATAAAATTTGAGAATTTACAAAATCATAACTTTTTTGTAAAGCATTTCTCAAGGAAATTGTAACGATTTTTTGAAACAAATGCAACTCGTAGCATACATTGGGAATACGTAAGAATGATGCATCTTTTTACTTTATGCTACTTATAACCATAGAAATGGTAATTTCCATTATAAACATAAATGTTTTAATCCAGGCAACAGTCTCGTGTCTTCCCGATCAAAATCAACCATAGAAAACGCTAGTACAAAAATATTTCTATAAATTAGAATGAAAACGATATTAATCACCCAATAAACGTGTCTCTGCATTGGATAATATGGTAGGTAATGTCATAATGTGATTGAATCAGATTAAAAGTTGTAGTAATAGACAACGAACAAGATCATACCTTCTTCTAACGCTTACGTTCAGTTCTCCACTTGTACACTGGTCGAGAAGTTGGACACACAATCTCGTCTTCACGCAGCTTTCGTTTTTTACCCTTTTTCTGCTCCAATATTAAAATCCCCCCCCCCCCCATGTTTATTTCAACCAACCACAAGTATTGAAAAACAACAACAATTAGTTTTTGAGTTTGAGCAAATAAATATGTATATATATACCTGTAATTCTTGTTTCAAGGCCATTTCATTGTATACTTTCTCCAATTGTTGGACTCTGCTTCTTCTGGCCTCCACCTCTCTGTAGGAAGAAGCTGTCCTCCTGCACATCTCTTCCATCAATAACTTATTTGAAACAACGGCATTCATGTACAATAATAGCCTCAAAATTAATTACATGGTTGTCAAGAAACAGAATGGAACAACGCTAAATCAATGAAAACATGTTGATTGTTTACTTAATTAGGAAAAATGCACAAAGCTATGGATATAGAGCGGTTTTCAGTGGCTGGACACAATCTCTTGTACATATTCAGAAACACAATCCAATGTTGTAACATACTATACTCTAAAACAAGACATTAAATATGATACAACGTTAATCAAAGTGAAAATCATCGATGAACTTGGATTTATTTGCAAATGTAAAATTTTCATCTGGGTACCTACGTTATCCGGTCCAGAATTTTAACTTTATTCACCCAAACTCCAAAAGACAAAGTCGGAAGCGGCAAATTTCAATAGACTTTAAGATTTACCTTTACGATTTATGAACATTGAAACACACTCGAGTTTGAAGGACTTCACTATTCACCATTTTATTTCACCTTTGTACACATCTAGGGTTTGAATTAGATACAACTAAAGGGAACTAAGGAAGAACCGAATCAATAAGAGAACTACAAGTACACATGTTTGTCTATTTTGCCCTAAAACTCGTTTATGTGTTTTTGTTTATGTAATTGACATTAATCTATTGTTAGTGTTGTACTAACTCATCTGAATTTGTGTAAAACTCATTGATTTTGTTATTGATTTTGACATTTGTGATTTCTATATTGGTTTTGGTATAACAAAAACTGAAGTTTAAAACATATAATCTCAATGTGTTCTTTCTTTCACTTTTTGTTTTACCAAAACAAAAATAGATATCACAAAATGTCAAAATCAATAACATTATAAATGAGTTTTACACAAATTGAGATGAGATGGTATAATACTAAAAATAGATTAATGTCAACTTCACAAACAAAAAGGCATAAATGAGTTTTAGGACAAAATAGAGAAAAATTAGACAAACCTTTGTACTTTGTTTACACTATTCCCCCTATTGATTCACTTTGTATTCCACTATTCCTCTTATTGATTCAGTTCTTCCCTAGTTCCCTCTCAACGTAATCTCATTCAAACTTCAGGGTTGCGTACAAAGGCGAAAAAATGATGAATCGTGAAGTTGTTCAAACTCGAGTGTGTTCCAATGTTCATAAATATTAATGATAAATTTTGAAGTCTACGGAAATTTTCCGCTTCAGCCTTTGCCTTTTAGAGTTTGGGTGGATAAAGTTAAAATTCTGGACCTGATAACGTAGGGGCCCAAATAAAAAAATTTAAAAAAAAACATTTGCAAATAAAGACAAGTCCATTAACCAATTAAAGAACAGTGGCCCCCTACTGCCGCTATGGGCTCCGAGTCTCCAACTATGGTGGTTTTCATTATCTTATTGGACCAACATGCTACTTTAGGCTATGGGGCATTACAATTGAAAAGACAAAGCTTCACTTAGAAAAGCAATAGGCTGCCACATATGGAAGAAGATGATAATGATGATAACTATGACGGTAATGAGCTGAAAGCATATAAAAGATTAATGTAATCAATACATGCTACTTGAATAGACATACCCGGAAAAATGAATCAACTTAAGATCCCTTTAGCAAGACTAAAGACCTTCTAATTACCGTGAAATTAGCCTGCTCTTTCAATTCAAGTTATCCCCTATACCTCAGATAAACACAACATGAACCAAACACTAGCATGTTCACATGTGAATGAAACAAAGAACAAGGTCGATCCATGTAGAGGACTAGAGCATTACTAACAAATTACTTTACCTTTTGATTTTATCAGGCAAGTCTTCAAAAGCTTGCATTCCACCAACACTCTTCCTTTCTGATAGTATTCTCTTAGCATCCTCGCTGTAGAAGATTGAATATTTAACCATGGATATATTTAAGGACAGCATCGGGCATGCACCAGACATTAATTTGATATCAGAACTATATTTATCAGAATCAGAATAAGCGTTATCAACTAATTCTGACCTATCTTCAGCATAGTATACATGTCTGTTTGATGGCTGAGAATCAAGTGAGTGCAGTGTTGCAGTTAGCTTTTCAAGTTTCTGCATCAAATGAAAAATGGTTTTAGCAGGAAACACACTCGTATTTTCAAACATAAGAGAAGAACGCGATTACTGCAATATTCACCTTTTTCTCAGATTGAAGTTTCTGCAAGATATAACCTATATCTTGTGACTTCATCAACATGAGTTCTTCTTGAGTGTATTGGTTTGCTTCACTCCTGCAGCATATACAACAATTTGAAGTTGATTTTTTGCTTGCTTTTTTTTTTTTTTTTTTTGGGGGGGTGGGGGGGGGGGGGGAATTGAAATGGTATAGCAGATTACGTTTGTCTATGTACTCCATCAACAGTTTTGGAGTTGATCATCTTGAAGTAGAATTCATCCGGGTTCTTGAATGCTGCCTTTTCTTTGAGTTTCTGTTATGCAAAGTCACAATTACAGTTTTAGCCGATTCCAGAGAAAAAAAAAACTTCGATAACCATTTACACCAAACAGTTGTGCAACAGGTTCGTAATGGAATCACCCAAAAATGTATTTTACCTGCAAGTATTCCTCCTTCTTATGGAAGGCCTTTGCACGGACAACATAGTCCTTGTGTTTCTCGAGAAGCCCAAATCTTTTCCTTTCTTTTCTGAACGCAAGTCACCAGGTAAGAAATATAAGAACGTGAAAAGAAAAAAAAACTGAAGGGCATTTATGGGAAAGAGAAAGTCAGAGGATGAAGTGCAAAGTAGTATAGGCACTCACGGTTGAGCTCTTTCCTTGTGAGCCCGTCTATGAACGGCATTTCTTAGGGATGACATCTTCAAGAATTAGGAGAACAAGTCAGCTGCAAAATAAGACGAACAAGAAAGGTTCTATCATTTTTAATTGACTGTAATATTCCATTATGGATGTATTACACTTGAAGAAATGACACAGGTTCACATTGATTCTCAGATATGCACATTTCAGCATGTTACACTTCGATTTTAAATTTTCAAATCTGCTACCTCTCAAATTCAAGTTTCGTAGGAATTATCAGCAATTTAAAATCAACATTACTCTGTACGTAGCACCCATTACAAATTTCATGGCACTTTTAACGAAGACTTAAAACCGTATCAAGCTTGAAGTCGAAGTAACTACTGATGTCTGAATCGAAAGTGTAGCTCTTTTTTTGGACGGTGAGAATTCAATATCAATAAATGTAGGAGATTATAAACATTTATATGTTTATTTCCTGAATAACAAACAAAAACCACAGGGAATACCATTTCTTTCTCACTATTAACAACAAACTTGATGATCAAATTAGGGCAAACAAGCATGCGTAAATAAAAGCTAAACGCAACTTGGAGGAAACCAGGGACAGAGCCAGGATATTAGGTAAGGGTGAGCTTAATGTGAATACACAAAGATTAATTTGCTGTTCTTTGTTCTTCTACAAGAAGATATTTGATCAAGTTTTAGAGATTGGGCACCTAAGACAGGTGCACTTTAGCTTAAAATTTTGTGATTTTAACGTCTGTTGCCAGATTAGGATGCGACTATGATTCACAATTCTATTTGTCAAAGTTGTTTAAGGTTGCTAAATGATAATTTAGCAGATATATGTGAAATTTTTGTTTCCATTGATGACCCTTTTTTTGTCTATATATTTGTATATGATTTTTATGTATTTTGAATGAGAAGAAAAATATTTTAAACAACTTCTCATGACCTCTTTGATTCGTCTTCATTGGTTTTGTTTCAATTTTAGTTAAGAGTGAACCAAAGCTTACAATTGGGTACCCAAACCAACATCTAAAATCCTTAGACATTAATTCATCAAAGATACAAAAAGCTACATTTGGTGTAGCATAAATCAAAGTCAATAACCTCTACCCACTTGTTCGCATAAATCAATTTCCCATTCCAATTTCCACAGAAATGATGAATCAGAATGAGAATTCAAACAAAGACACAATCACAGGACATAAATGCAGAGATGCTTACCTGAAAGAAATAAGGTGATCACCGCAGAAAACTGAAGAAGAGGCAGTCAGAATGTGCCCTAACTCGGCAGATTCCCGATTGAGTTAGGGGGTTAACACATAATGTATCAATTTCACATTGGAAAGTTCTATCAAAAAGAATATATCATAAGAATGTATCATAAGCAGAATGTTTGAACTCGACACCCAAACAGCATGTATCATAAGCAGTAAAATCGACCCAATGTAGACAGTGCATCAATTAACACAGAAAGCTTCAATTTCACAATGGAGACAGTGTATGAATTTCAAAACAATGGCAATCTGTGTAGTGAAATCGACACCCAAAAAGCTTGAACCCTTGCGTGTTCGATTTTTCTTGCTTCGGTTCTTTCTATCAAAAAATATATATAACAACAGATGCAGTGAAATCGACATACCTGAAGAGGAATCGGGCGAGAAATCGAACGAGCAGAAAGCAGGTTCGTATGGAGAAGAACGATGGTGATGAGAGGAATCCGGCGATAGGAGAAGGACGATGCGTTTCCAGACAGGAGGTGAGGATGCGATGATGTTAGGGTTTAAAAAGGGGTAATATAGTAATTTGGATCAATAAGCTGACAATGAATATAAGGGGCTCTTTGGAAAACATTGGTACGTTGGATTGCATGGTTGGCACAAACAGCAACCACAATTACATGATCCACATCCATCGCATTTGATTTGCAAAATCCCCAAATTCAGTTCACAGAAATCCGCCATGGAAGCTCTCAGACCTCCCTCCCCTGTTTCTCCACCTTCGCTAATCAAACGGCAATTATCCAAACCAATTTTCAGTCTTCCATTTACTCACAAAAAAACCTATTCAACACAGTTTACAAAAACCAAATTCAAGAACATCAATGTCATCTCTCCATCTATTTCAACCGAACCCACATCCCCCTTTGAAGAAGAAACCGAATCCCTTGATCAAAATGAGAAATTTGACTGGTTTTCTCAGTGGTATGCACTCATACCTGTTTGTGATCTGGATAAGAGAGTTCCCCATGGAAAGAAAGTGATGGGTCTTGATGTGGTGGTGTGGTGGGATAAGAACGATAATGCCTGGAAGGTGTTCGACGATAGTTGTCCACACAGATTGGCTCCACTTTCTGAAGGAAGGATTGATCAATGGGGTAGGCTGCAGTGTGTCTACCATGGTTGGTGCTTTGGTGGCTCCGGTGACTGCAAATTAATTCCTCAAGCACCCCTTGATGGTCCTCCGGTAAATTCGATCCTTTGATCTTTTCTTTCTTGCAACATAATTATGTTATGATCTTTCTGATGTTAAAAACTCTTGAAATTGATAATGGTGAATCTATGATGGCAGTAGTACTGTTTAGATTAAGGTGTTTTTGGATTAAAATATGTACAGGTTCATACTTTCAAAAAAGCATGTGTATCTGTTTATCCAAGCACTGTGCAAAATGGAATTGTTTGGTTTTGGCCGAACACCGATCCTCGGTACAAAGATATCCTCGCAGAGAAGAAACCTCCTTACATCCCTGAACTCGACGATCCTTCATTTACCCGTCAAATGTTTACTAGAGATATACCATATGGGTATGCTAGTTTCCCCTATATTTCTCTTTGAAACTTCAGTTTAACGGAATGTTACAACATCATTTTGCGTCGATTCACAATGAATTCACCATAAAAAATCATGGGGTTTAGGCATGATTAAACAAAGAATTCATCTTTGGTTTTGTTGATCTAGAGCATGATCCTTGTAGGTATGAAATCCTGATTGAAAATCTCATGGACCCTGCTCATGTTCCTTATGCACATTATGGAATAATGAGGACAACAACACAGCCTAGATAAGTTCTTACTTAACTACATATTTCTTTCTTATTCTTGATAAGCACCTAACTAACACAAGTTTCCTTCACTGTTAAGCTTGATCGGGAAGGGGGTAGACCTCTTGAGATAAACGTAAACAAAATAGACAAAAATGGTTTTACTGCAAACCAAAGTAATGACCAATGGAACTTTGTTCCTCCTTGTCTGTTCTACGGTAGTATCACAATCGGGGGAGGTTCAGATAATGGGTCTGCGGCATCAGCTAGAACCACAAAGGTATACATTCGACTTCATAAGTATACCTGCAGATCGTTATCTTTTTCGTACTTCACTCCTTTAACGTGATTGATTCAGGAGAAAGTATCACAAAAGCCACCTCGAACGGTCCTTTTGATCTTTGTCTGTATGCCAGTGAGTCCTGGAAATAGCAGGTTGATCTTTGTTTCCCCTAGAAACTTTGGTGTTTGGATAGATCGTATTGTTTCTAGATGGATGTACCATATTGGGCAGAATTTGGTTATTGATTCGGATTTATATCTTCTTCATGTTGAGGTAATATCACCCCCCCCCAACCCTCTTCAGTTTTTGTACTTTTGATCCAAACTGTTGTATTTGGTCAGTTCTTGAAAGATTATGCAACTTGTAGGAAAAGAAAGTGTTGGAAGCCGGTCTGTCTAATTGGCAAAAAGTATGTTTCGTGCCAACCAAATCAGACGCGAATGTGGTCGCGTTCAGAAAGTGGCTAAAGAAATATGCAGGCGGGCGAGTCGAGTGGGGAAACAAATTTGATGGATCTCTTCCACCCACACCTCCTAGAGAAGTTCTCATGGACAGGTTATCAACATAAATTCCTATTAAGAGTCTCATTATATATATATACACATGTTGGAACATCCCTTCTCTCCTTTTTAATAAAAAAAATGGGAAAATAAAATATGTGGTAGATAAGTGAGTTGCATGGGTTTGCACTATTAAAAAGTTTGCATTTGAACATCCCTCTATATATATATATACACATGTTGGAACATCCCTTCTCTCCTTAGGGGCTCTTTTGGAGAGTAAATCTAATGAGGTTATAACTTATAGAACTTTTTTAAATATTGAACTTAATCTGGTTGTTGACCGATTGTTTCAGGTACTGGAGCCATGTGGTGAACTGCAGCAGCTGCAATGCTGCATACAAGAGTCTTAATGCGATTGAGGTCTCTCTTCAGGTGTTTTCGCTTGCTTCAGTGGCCATCGTGGCTGCAACCAAACAGGGAATGATATCAGTTGCTGCAAGAAACACGTTGGTAGTTGCTGCAGTTATGTGCTTCGTGGGATCAAAATGGCTGTCTCATTTTATCTACAAAAACTTCCGTTACCATGACTATAATCATGCGTTTCGCTGAGGCTTGGTTTTGTGGAGCCTGTTGGTTTTATGTAGCTATAGTAAAGACACAAGACCTTGATATAAGGAGGTTTATACTTTATACACACATTGATTGCTTATTTATACAACTTCAATGGTCTGTGTCTGTCTGTTTACATCCATGACATATTCTGGTTGAGATATGAAATCACCTTGTTTAGATCGTGCAATTTCCATTCTGATCAAATATTTCACTAGAATTAGTAACGTTTTCTAACTCGTCGTGATCATTACATGTCAGTATTATATCATTGACATAGACAATAGGGGGAGTTCGGTTCACAACGTATTTTTGAAATGGATGGAATGTGTCTAAAGAATTAGAATGAAATTGAATCAAGTTTGACAACGAGAATGGTTGGCATGGAATGGAATAGAATCTGTCAGTTTTCATTCGTAGAATATAACTTCGAAATTGTAATGAAATATTGATAAATAACCGTAATATCTATTTATGACATTTATTTTCTTTCTTAAATTATGAATAAGATAAAATTATTAATAATATTAGTTGGTAGTGGTGGTATTGCACCGGTAGCGCTGGCGTAGAGGAGGTGGTGATCAATCGTTTAATTCTGTTTTATTTTCTCATCAATCACCCTCATTAATGCGCTAAGATCGTAAAACCGAAAAACATTAGGGTATTAAAGAAAGTCATAGAAGAAATCATGGGAGGGGGGTCAAAAGGAGGCAGCAGCAACCAGCCCTTCGGCTGGTTTATCTAATGGCAATGATCGATAGTTGATTTCGATGGTAACGAAGATTGAAGATCTAAGATTGTTGTTTTATTGGTTGTGATTAAGGGGGTGTTTGGGATTGCTTATTTAAAACAACTTATGCTTATTTTAAAAAGTGTTTATCAACTTATGCGGTGTCAAACCGGAGTTTTTAAAAAAGTGTTTGGATTAGCTTATTGTGGTACCAAAACGTAATAAGCTAATAAGTTGTTGTTTGAAGGTGTTTGGGATTGCTTATACATTTTAAATAACCAAAAAAGTCATAAGCATTTTTCAAAAAGTTGATAAGTTAAAAACAAATGACTTATCAAAAAGGGCTTTTCAGCGGTTTGGCACCGCTATAAGCCATTTTAATTTTTGCCCATCCAAACACTCAAAAGTGCTTATCTCCGGTGCCAAATCACAATAAGCTAAAAAGCCCCTCAAATAAGCAATCCCAAACACCCCCTAAATATTCGAGTTTGACTCAAGGGAGGTTTGAGATTTTTTTTGTAAATCATATTTATTAACTTTTTCCTAAGTATTTTTACCAAATAAATTCTTGAAATTGTTTTAAACAAATAAATCCCAAACTTTTTTTAAATAAACAAAATCATGAACTTAGTTTTAAATAAATAAATCCATTTTTTTTCTTTTTGGATGAACTAAAAATATATATATATATATATATATATATATATATTATATACAATTTCTTTCACCGACAATAAAGCAAAATGAAGCAAATAAAGAGAGAAAAATTATACCATTTTTATTACTAATTTCAAAGCATTCAAAAGTTATGCATAAAACATAAATAGATACAAACAAAAATTATACTCGTTATTTCACAAAATATACCAAAAAAAACGTCAATCCTTTCACAAAATATACCAAAAAAATGTCCATCCCTTCACAATATACCAAAAAAATGTCCAACAGATATGTTCAACACACTAATAGAAATATACCAAATGGTATTTCCTTTGCAGGTGTGTGTCTCATTCATTCAGTTGATGGTGTACATGAAAGTCAAACGGTTGTTTAAACATTACTTGTTATCGTAAATGACATAACTTTTGGTATATTCCTCTTAGTGAGATAAACATATCTTTTGGGCATATTTGTGAAGGTATGAGTGCTTTTTTGGTATATATTTTATGAAAGGATAGATGTTTTTTTTTGTGTATATTTTGTGAAGTGATTGACGGTTTTTTGGTATATTTTGTGAAAGGATAAATATAATTTTTGTATCTATCTATTTATGTTTTAGGCATAACTTTTGAATGTTTCGAAATTAATAATAAAAATGGTATGTTTTTCTATCTTTAATTGGTTCATTTTACATATTGTCGTGAGAGGATTTGTATATATTTTTTTGTTCATGCAAAAAAAAAATTGGATTTATTGGTTCAAAATTAAGCTCATGATTTTATTTCTTCAAAAAAGTTTGTAATTTATTTGTTCAAAAAAAGTTCAAGAATTTATTTGTTAAAAAGATTTAGGAAAAAGTTTAGAGATTCATTTATTAAAAAATCCAGGGACTTAATCATTCAAAATCAGATAGTTACAAAAATGTATTTAACCGGTTTTAGAAAGTTTAAGGGTTTTTTTTAGACTTTTCCCAAATTTTTATCATATTAACCTGTTTTTATATGTTACAAAGATGTATTTTTACGGTTTTAGAAAGTTTAAGAGTTTTATCATTCAAAAAAATAGTTTAAGTACTTAATCATTCAATATCAGATAGTTTATTGAGTTTTTTCAGACTTTTCCCTCTAGTTTTGAATAAAGTTTCTATGAATTGTTCATTGTGAACGATATGTGACAAATATTGTTAGCTTTGAATGATTTCGTATATATGTTATTTCATTAGTCATAAAGTTTTTCTTTTCATTCGCCCGAGAGTTTAATACAACTCACAATCCAAATATTTTGAAGTAGTGTTAGTAATAATTAGATTTCAGTTTTTAGTTAGGTTATCTTTGAGCTTAATCGATAATTGAGTAGTCAATCTTTGTGACACACATGCAAATCAGTTTAACACAAATAGTTAGCTTGGCCACCAACTCCTTGAGAAGAACGATACCCGACTTACCATTTTTACTGATATAAGTTAGGTTTGTAATTTAAACCTTGTTGAGTGTTTAACGAGGCATGCAGCAGTAGAGCCGACAACGACGACAGGGTGGCAGCGGTGAGGGTGGTAAACTGGTGATGGTGTCGGTTTAAATTGGATTCATAAGTTATTTTTGTCTTTTTTTTAATCATATTATGAAATCTCTACTCATCGAATGAATTACATAGTTGGTCCTGTTTTTTGGTTGCCTTTTGATGTAGGTCCCAAAAATTCATTAATTAAACATGATGTCCTTATTTCGTGAGCTAACACTCTTAGGGGTTGTTTACCAAATTTCTTATTAAGTCTTGTATGGATAAATTTGTCTGTTTAGATAAATTTGTCTGTCTGGATAAAAATATGTTGTTGTTTATTTTTTTTTTCTGAATCAACGTTTGAATGGTAGAAATGATTGTTTTACCCATCAATATAAATGGAATGTGCATCTCTCATAATCCAAAAGAAAATTTTCAACACAAATTGTTTAACTCAATCACCACCAATTTTGTTTTTGAACCAATTTTTTAAAACTAGTTCAATCAAGATTAAATAATAGCAATTCAATCAAGATATCAAAACAATAATATGTAGTATGTTGTCCATCAAACCTAACTGAAGTTTCTTACCTAGTCAAAGATCTTATGGGTTTGAGAAATGGTAGATTCGTCGGTGTCTTATGAACATGATGCAAGCTTCCTCGTTCTGATATTTGAACTCAGGTGATTGACGATGGCAAAAGTAGCGTGTACCCTTTAAAATTTGTACAATGTAACTTTAAAGTTTGTACATATAGTATAATCACGTGAACCCTTTAAAATTTTTCAAAATTCCATAATAACCGTTTAAGTCTTTTTATATAATAGTATAAATAATACAAATTGCCCCTAACTTGGGGTGTTACATGAGATTAGATGCATTGTTTACTCATTTTCTCTATCCTCACCTCCTTATTACTTACCTTTAATTGTTGCTACAACTCCCAAAGAGATTTTGCTGCTAAAAAGAGGCTGAAAATTGGATCGACATTGTCTTTGATTCTATCCTTCTCGGCAATTCCCTTCACCCTTTCAAACAACAAACCTTAATCCAACAATTTTGTACCATCACAATCTTGTCATACTTTTACTATTTTGAAGATTACATAATTAATTATATTATTAAAATATTCATTACAACTCATAAAATATTATTTCTCTCTCATAATCATTTAACTTAAAGCAATTATATATAGATAGATGGAGACGAGTTAACCACCTTTTCATTCAATCCGGACCGTTTAAATTCATCCAACTTTCAATCTGAGCCGTTTAAATTCTTTATTTTGCGGTTACCGTAACTGTCTCTACCCATTCCTGTATTTCAGCCCACTTGCTTCCTTCTCCTCCGCTTCACGTAGCGATATCTTCATTCTTCTCCTTCTCCCTCCAGCGTACTCCTCTCCTTCTCCACGTTCCTGGTGTCCCCAACTCCCTCACGATCCACATGATGCAACTATAAATGTGAACCCTAAGTCTGGGTACAATTTTCCACCGATTTGATCTTCTCTGAAGCCACCAAAGCCATTGGCCGACCTGAGAAAGTAAATCCTCTCTTCCTTCTCTCTATCACCATGCTCATCTCCTTTTGTTTCTGAAAATTTTCAAACATTTGGTTTGCTATTCGTTTTACTTCGATTTTATGTTTGTCTGTTCGATTTCCTCGAAATTTGGAGTCTCTGTTCAGATAAACCTCTAAATAGTCTCCTGTCTAAACCACCATCCCAACCAAACCAATCAGGTGATTCTTCGAAGATCATATCCTCTGGTAAATTATACTTCAACTGAATGGTTTGTATCTGAATTCTAAAACTGTTAAAATTACATGTTTTGCATATACTAACTTGCAGTGATTTTGTATCCTATTCGTGGCCCAGATGGCTACATGTGCTCTCTATTTTCAAAATAATGTGATTAACTTCAAATATGTATTAGCTTTATGCTTCCAAGTATCAATGCAATTCAAATTTTCATTTCCAATAGATTAAGAGTTTATTGCTTTGAATTCCAGTTTACAATAGAACTTCAACCCTAACTCTTTTTTTCCTTTTGAAACAGTTACGAAGATTTTCGATCAAACTTACTTCAATCAACTCGCTATCCCCAATTGAGATAAATCGTCGTTTATACATACGTGATTTCATTCTTGAACTTTTTCATTTGTGTAGATTTGAGTGACATTTTTAGTAGCAAACAGGTGATTTGGGTATTGGGTACTGTTTTTATATGAAGGTACATCAGAGTTGGGTCGTTAGAGGGAAAGAAGGGTCGTTGGATTTGTTCAGGGCAAGTGGGTTATTCGATTTTGAGTTCAATAAAGGTTTTAGATCCCAGCAACAATGTTTTTTTTCCTCCAATCGAGAGGGTTTTTTGTTTGAAATAGGAGGTTTTTTTTGTTTCAATCGAAAAGTTTCTGTGGTTTTGTTTTTGGTTTTGGATTTGTTTTTTTTTTTTTGGAATTAGGTTTTGATTTTAGATTTAGGTTTGATTTTGGGAGCCAATTCTCCTTTCGCATTGCTGAAGCCTTCATATTGTTGCATGATTATTCACCTTTATTTGTTCAACTGGTCCACATTTACATCTACTTGGTGCTAAATGAAATCTATCAAACAAAGCTTTGAAATTAAGGCTCTCTGTTTAGTTGTTTTGTAACTACTAAGAGTTGTGACCACTTTTATTCACTCTCATACTGAACCAACTTCTGGTAGCTTGGTTGTACTTTGGAGCTTATGGTTTGTATACATGTTTCTCTACCATATAAATTTGTGCCTTCAAGAACCATGAGGCTTGGCAGTGAATCAACTATTATAGAGAACTGATATTTATACTTTGATATGTTTTCTTCCTAAAAATGATCTGTTTTTTGAATGATATGTTTTGTTCCTAAAAATGTGACTTTTTTAGAACAGAAGAATCAACCGAATGTTTTGCTTAAGGTTAGGGGTATATATAATTTTTTTTTTCCTAAGTCACTCATGGTATTTCTACTCTGAGCCTATTTGTACTCGAATATTTTGATATAGTGAAATTTCTCCTCTTTGCATTTTGGATGCACATCATACTGATTGAACAAAGTAAATCTTTGTGTTCGCGTGTTTGATCTTCGTTGTTTTTTATTCTTACAAATTTTATTACTTGAATTATTCCCGTTTGCGACAACAATATTTTTAACACATTTGTGTGAAGGAAACAACTTGACATGGCTAATCAAAGTTTTTCCATGCACAAAGAGAATGGTCAAGCTGACAACTCTCACTTAAAAAAAGGTGGGTTTTGTGTTCTATTTTTTTATTCAACATGATCATGTTGCAATTTTAATTCAAATTTCGATTTCATTTTATTGTTCTAGGTCATATGTAACAACTAAGGAAATTTCAATTTATTCAATTTTCATGCTTCTGGTTTATCATTATTCTTTACTTCCATTTTTCCATATTTTTTATGGGTGCGGGTTCAGGTCTCATTCCATGCATCTACATTCAAAGTTTGTTTGTGTGTGCGGGTGTAAAGATGGCATTTTCCAATTCTAATGGTATTATATTATGTGACTTTGATCTATATCTTTTAGTTGCAACATGGAATGTTAGTTTTCTTTTTTGTTTGACAGGTGTATGGAGCGAAGCATTTACATCACCAACATGCATTGAAGCACTTGTATCATTTGGACGTACCGAGACATCACTTTGCTTTCTATCTATGGGTTAGTGCATGGAGTTATAACACTACTTTGCTTTCTATTTGTGCTCACATTTTGCATGAGATGACCACTTATGTATTTTATTTGATTAAAACACATTTATACTTTGCATATTCCTTACATTTATTCAAATTTTATGTCCTGCTGGTTCATCCCTATCCAATAACATGGTTGTTGTTTTAGCTTATGAAATGGATTCTTCTTTTCTAATTAGACCAGGAACTTGAGAGAGATGTTTAAAAATGATGTTGCTGACTACATGATGTATATTTGTGGCAATGATGCACTTAGAGAACTTTCTTCTCCTGGGAAAAGTGGCAGCATCTTTTTTTTATAGTCTCAATATGATTGGTTCATGATTAAGACATTACGGAAATCTGAAGTACAGGTATGCCATATGAATTGGATCTTATAGTCTCGTATATTCATGACTACGTTCTATGTGATTTCTCAAATATCTATTGTTTTCCTTCTTTTATATCTGGATTATTTTTACTTCTGATGTTCTTCGAGTACATCCCACAACGAGTAGATTATTTTTCCTTTTATGTTTGATTATTTGTCAGACTAGCCATAAAAGGTTATAAAATATCCGTGTTTTAATGTTATTTGAGGTATTGGACAAGTAACTGTGGAATTTTTTTAACCTTGACATTGGATCTCCTCCACGTATGTTAAGGTTTTAAAGGAAGAGTTGTTCCCATGTTTTTGAGTCGGAATTTTCTTGGGAATTTTAGTTTCTACGAGTCGTGTTGAATTTTATGGAATATTGTTTTACGACGTTTTGGGCGCGTGAGTGTACTTTGAGATGTGTGGGTTTTAATTTTATTGCGTGTAAATTTACGAGCTTTTCAGGCGTCGTGTCTCATAAAAGTTTTGTTGGAAAGGGTCATTTTATCGGACTTGGTGGTTTTAAATTTTAACAGTTTTAGACTTGTTGTCGTTTTATGCTTTTATGTTGGGAAATGAAAATTTTGGCACCGCTTGATTTTTAGCGTTAATGAGCTTTATGAAAATTCAGTTGGGTTTTATGGTCACTTTATCTTACGACATTTTGCGTCGCATAAATTCTGGGAACGTATACATATGCATTTGTGTGCGTTAATTGATGAGTTTTGTTAATAGATGTCATCTCACATGCTATTTTGGGAAAATTTCATTATCATGTGATTTCTCTTTGGGATTTATACAAATGTCAATCGTTGTATACCATTTGCATTTGAATTAAATTTTACTGTTAGGAATTTTCCGCAATACATTAAATGAATTATCGGTTTACATGTCGTTGTAGTTATCGCTTTGGTCAAATGCGTTTTATCTGTGCGGCCCAAAAATTTGAACTCGATTTAAAAAAAATTTATTTACGTTCCTATCGTGTTGCTAAATTTGGGGAAATAAACGGACGTATATGGGCCTTGTTGCGGATTTTATCCTCCGACGTTTTGTATTTTTAAAGGAAAAGATTCTAAAGTTGAAGTTATGAAATTCTCTTTTGGGAGTTGTGCAAACTTTTATTGCACATGTTATAGTGCGGAAAATTATTTTCATATGCATAATATAAATTGATGCATGCCAGGACCATGGTAGTCCGTTTGAAAATTTTGTTGCGCATCTTTTGTTACCGTTTTTATTAACGCAAGTATTGATCAAATGAATTTTTGTAATAGTTTTATATACGTGACGTTGGTGAGCACTTTGCACACCTACCGAGTAAGCGGTAGTAAAATTTTTACACGTACTAATAATTATTATGGAACTTGAGCATTTGAAAGTTTTATAAAAGTTTAAATTGGCACATCAGTTGAAAACCTTGAACTCCATAGACCTATAGATATAAACCCTTTGTGGAATGTGTTGTATTTTAGGAATAGAAGAATCCTTAAGAGCTGAATCATCTAATGTCCTTGACTTTGGATGGTTTTGAATCTTGGGATTTCATCAAGTCGATGCATGTTTGAAGTTGAGCTATTAGATTTATATGAAATATCGGTTATAAAAAGAAAAGTCTGATATCTAAGGGTTGAGATTTATATGTGAATAGTTTTCCTTTGGGTTAACGGGAATTAATGGACGGACCGGTTGACATTATGTTGTATGTTAGTGGTGTACCTTCTTGGTGGGCCTTCATGAATGAAGATCATGGGGTTCGTTTCATTAGAATTGTGTAATTTTGGGATTCTAGTTCGCATATTAGGTACCGACTTTTGATTTTGGAGGTCAATGACCATTGGGGTAGTCGTGAGTATGTCCCTTGAGATCTAAGAAACAATATAAGTGATAACTCTAAGGGGATTAGATGTGGATAAATATGTATTGATGATAAAATATTTTCTTCATTAGTAAAGATTTTCACGATTAGATAGATTTTCTTTTTGGGAGTTGTGAAATCTATGAATTCGGGGATAACCGACTCTTTATAGACTATTGGTATGTTTCAGGATGGAACATTAGATCAACGGTGATAATGGTTTGATTTAGGTAAAAAAAATCGGGAATTCTTACGATTGGCGTGCTTTGTAGTGGTTTGGGGTGCATATTCAAATTGTGTCAAACCCGACCGGTTTAATTAAAAAAAATCAAATGTCTTGTCGAGGACTTAGATTTCGAGGACGCAATCTCTTTTAAGGTTGGGAGCATTGTAACACCCGAATTTTTGGTTTGGAACACTTTGAAGAAAAATAAATAGCGAAAAACAAAGAGAGAGAGAGAGAGAGAGAGAGAAGAGCTATTTGGCATTTTGTGATGTTTTGCCGTTCCGATCATATATCACGCGTCTGATCCCGAATTTAAGTGATTCTAGATCCTTTGAAAATTAAACGCATAACTATAGTTTTTGTGTTTTGAGTTTTTACACTTTCTATTCTCTTACTGCCCGAAACCAATGCTGAAGTTGGAGGAAATGATGGATCTGCTGAAAAGAGAATAAAAGGAGTTACCAAAATAGAAAAAGAGGTCGTAGTGGGCTGGAAAAGGCATGCCATTGGCTGCTGTTTCTAGTTCTGTGGGGCTTTTTCTCATTTTTTTAAAAATGAGATTAACTGCAGGCCCAATGTAGTGTATTGGCCCATTAGCAACCCCAAACTCAATTTATTATTATGGCCCAGCTTTAGACTTGCTTAGGCATCCAATTCTTTTATTAGAAACAAAAAAAAATCTCATCCAGTTATTTTTTTTGGGAGCAGCAACAGCCGACCAGCAGCTATTTCTTTTCTTTTTCTTTCTTTGGAGAAATGAAATATCAAAATAATTGAGGTTTTTAATGGAGATGGAAGACTAGCTTTTCATGAAGATTTTGAACAAGATTAAGAGGTTTTTCTTGATGATTTGTGATTCTTATATGTTCAAAGGTATGATGAACCCCATAACCCTTTAATCTAAGGTTTCTCTAGTTATTGCATAAAAAAAATTAGGATTATTGAAATCTTATGGTTTTGATGTTTATTGAAACTATTTGTTGGAATAAACTATCTCATAGTAATATTGGGTTTCTTTAGTATTTTGTAGATAAATTAAGTTGAGGACTTTAATTATGTTGATAAGCTCATATGGAATTTGAGGGTTTCAAATGTATAACTTTTAGATGACTTTTGATGTATTAATCTGTGTGAAGCAAGACTTGAACGGTTTTAAATCCATTAGAAATGGTCCTTAATAAGTTGGGAAGTTCAAAAGAAATTCTAGATATTTTTATTTAGAATTCTTTAATTGATTTGATGATTATGCATGGTTGATCTAGGTAACAAGAAGTTCGAGCAAGTTGGATACAAATCTAGATTTAGCCTAAATCTAGCAAGGTGAGTTCAAGTTGATTTGTGAAAACGGTGTACATGCCAAAATGATTATTTAAAAATGTTTGTGTCTTACCTCAAATGGTTAACTGCTGATAAGTTTTAGTTATTTTGAAATGTTTAGTTTTATAAACATGTTGAGACACCCATTTTGGGATCTTTGGGTATTTTGGTAAATAAATCATGTTGAAATGTTTCTTTGATGATTTTACATATATATTTGGAGTTCAATTGACGTAAGTGTCATTTTGTGTATTTGATCGTAATAACCTTTTTAGGAAATGCATATTATTGTATTATGAGGCGTTTTGAAAACATAAGGGTATAAATTCATTTGGAAAATGGTTTGTCTCAACCAACGATGAGATTTGGGTTAATTACACTTTTAGTCATGTTTGCATAATAGTTGGTCAAACGTGTTTCCATGTTTATATCGGTTTTCATTTGGGTATTTATGTAAAGTGTTGGGCCTTTGGCTCGGATTTGACTAAATGAGTCGTGTGGACACTTGTCCGGATTTATAACCATCGTGGGTTTTGAGTATGATGGCGCATATTTGTGCCATTTGTGAATTGCATGTTTTGGGAGCTTTGGTCTTTCAATTGAAGTCATGTAATTTAGACAGTGTTGTATTGGATCCATAGACACGTAAGTCTGTCGGTTTGGTAAGGCTTGAGGTTTTTGGTTACAGTTAGTGACCGCTCGGGTTTGCTAGCGAGTAGGAATATGTGGCTCGGGCCACAGAGTTGGAACTCGTCTAGATTGGATAGGCACCCGGGTCCGTAAGACCCCGGGGTGGAACTCGACGGAGTATGGCAAGGGGCAGCAACAGGTCCGAGGATTGTGATTTTTTGTATGGCATGGGAACTAGGACCGAGGCACGTTGGTGAAATCCAATAACATCACGGGTGGCCCCATTCACGTGTTCTCGCCACCCTAGATGGAAACGTTTAGAGAACATGCAAGGAAGTCGCGTGAACGGCCTACTTGCGTGTTTCTCTATTCTCGGTATTTACGGATCTCCTCATCGTTGATTCGTGGTATTTTAAATGGTAACGTGGTATTGTACCACTTTTGGGTTTTAAGTGGTCGGCGGTAAATGATGGCTTTAATATTGGGCTTTCCCCACGTATATTAAGGCTTGAATGGAATGAGTCATTTCTATGTTTCAGTATTTGGTTTCTTTCCATTTTATGGTTGTGTGAGTTTTGAGTCTATTGTTCGTATTCGCGGCAATATTTATTTATATAGACTTTCGTCTATGGTTTATGAGTTGTGTAACATATTCCACCCGTGTTGGGTATTTCGAGATATAATATTTTAACCGCGTCTATAAAAATGGGGAGTTCTCTCGCTTTTCTCATGTTGAGCAAGTTTGGAGTAAATCTAAGTTTATGAAAGAACGTTTTATATTGGGATCTTATTCTTTAAAACAGTTGGGTTTGGTAAATGATTAAATTATATATGTTGAAAACTCTTGAGCTCACTAGGCGTCAAGCCTAACCTTTTTATTTGTCGGCATGTGTATCAGGTTCCAGTTGGGGGTTTGGATTCTAGCAATTCTATGAAGAGTTGAGCCTTAGCTTTGTGCAAGTGTAAGGAGTTGGTCAAGTCTTCCGCAGTTTGGAGATAGTGACTATTATGGGGTTTTAGTATCACCCGTCCTTATTATAGACTGTATGTATATATTGAACGTATGTATTGAGGTTAATTCATAAATTGTGATTGTAGATGATGCAATTATCGATGTATTTAGAAAATTTAAATTAGTTGCTATTTCCAGATTTTAGGGTGTTACATTTATGTTCTTGACAAACAAGTTGTGTGAAGTAAAATAGTTTCATTTACATTGATTATTTGGTAAAAAAATACTAACCAACTTACCGGGGGTAAATTAATCATTTAACCTGTCCTGTTCTATCATGTTTATTCCTGTCATGTCTTATCAAATGCTGGACAGTTGTTCTGTCTCGTCCCATTTCGTCACATCTACGTACACCCTTAGAGACCCTAGTGGGAGTATGCATAAACCATGGCTTTGTCTCTCCTAATGACTGCCTCCACTTTTCTCTAAAATAGTAGGCAGACATCGTACAACAGAAGTCAAAGGACTAAGTTCATATTGCATTTTTAAAGTGCAACATGAACTTTTATTGGTTTTCATAACAGTTGCAGATTTTTGTTCTACTGATTCTTGTGGTCAAACTTTTTACATACTTTGTTTTTGTTAATCAAGAAACCCTTTGACCACAAAACTTAGTTTTGTATTTAAATCAATCCGTGTATCATATGATGTTATAATTTGTTTTTTATGATAGGATGTAATATTTTTTTCTTTATGAATCAAAAGCACCATTTAAGCCTTTAATCTATACTCGAGTGAAAGTAAGGACCGCATAACCAACATTTGTCCGTAAGCACTTATCAATAATAGTCTAACACTTTTACTTAACTTACCAGGTAAGATTTTAGTCCATATAAACCTTTTACTTAACTTACCAGGTAAGACAACGTATGTAACATTTTTAATAGATAAACGTTTACCGGGTAAGAGTCATGACTCTTACTTTCCAGGTAAGACTCTCGGTCCTTGTCATTACTATTACAGGGTAAGATTCTTAATCCTTGTCATGTTTATCGTAAAATTCGCTATGCCAATTCATGGCTGATTGGCCACAATCTGACAGAACAAAACTCTCCATCTCAATTCCAACCCCCCCCACCCAAATCAGCAAAAGACAATTTTTCACCTCTAAGAATGGAGCTAGGAAAGTAGGAGTTGGCAATAATAGCATAAGGTCATAACCGATCCCGATTTCTTGGGGAAGTTCAATGGGTGGGTCGTTAGTGTAACACTCTAAAATTTTGCGGAAAGTAAAATTCGAAACTTCGGCAATATAACGTTTGAAAATAGAATAATTCCATCACCCTAAAATAGGGGATAATTTAAACCTGTGAAAATAGAGTAAATCATTTCAAAAACCAAGAGTATCATCCCAAACGGGGTATAGTGTGTGGTAATTACAACCCAATAAGTGAAGCATACGACGACAACCTACTAATCTACAATAAGAAACTAGATTATGGTCGGGTGTCGCTATACTTCCAAAATGTGTATCTTCAAAATAATCTGTATGTTGGTCACTACGTATCTTCCAAAAAGACTACTCACGACACCAAAGCCGTTCCCTCAATCCCAATGCTCCCCACTGCTAGGATAGTCTGTCAAACATGACAATAAGAACAAGCGTTAGGCTAAAGCCTAGTGAGGATAAATCAAACAAGGATTAAATAACTAAACCCATTCGAAGTCTCGCGGAGTATATAGCCATGAGATAAAATCAACAAACCAAATAAACCATTAGTGATTAGATACGATACAAAAACACCAATTACATATTGAGCTCAACTCCTCTAAGTCTATTGCTCGAAAACATCAAGTCAACCCCTCTAGGTCTATTCTTGAAAGTTCCAAAACGGGGAACTCTAGCACAAGGGAATTACACCTTACTCCCCATGAGACGTTGCCCGACCGTATAGGTCCACACCTTATTTATCATGGTGACCCGATGCCTATTCCGTGCTAAGTGGTGAATCCCAATGTCCAAAGCGGGGACATAGGAACATCGTGCCTATGGATCCATTAAAACTAAATACCAACAACTAGCATGTACAATGTTCATATAAAACACATGTATATAAATCATGTATAAAGGAGTACCGACATATAAAACTTAGCATCCATTATCCAATGAGTTTTAATAATTACAACCCATCCTTATGACATAATATTATGTTCTACATATAAACCCAAAATTAGGGTTATTTTCACCCAATAATTGTTTTTCTCCAAAAGAACCCAACACTTTCCTTAGATGCACCAACACTCAAGAAATCCAAAGTTGTTTATCAAAGGAGTGAATAACAAAGTAACCTCTCTTTTAAACTTGAAATACTCTTCTCACCTTTTGCACTTGAGTTAGTAAAACCCTAATATTTCCAAAATCCACATTTAGGTCTTAAAAGCATGAAAGATCAAAATGCAAGAGATATACACTTATATTAAATTTATGAGAAGAGAAATGAACTCACCTTGCAAGGATTATACAAAACCCTAGATGTAGATATTCTACAGGAAGGAAGAAGAACCCTTGAACTTGAAGCACCAAGCCCTAAATTACAACTACCACCTTTTGCTCTCCAAAAACGTCCACAAGGAGCTCCCAACAAAACCAAATGAGTTAAAAAACGGGTTGGTGAGCATTTAAGGGCCTGGAGCCCGTCGGCGACCTTGCCCCGCGACTATGACACTGTCATAGTCGCTTGGTCACAATCGCCCGCGCCCAAGGAGTCTCGGTACCATCCTGGCGACAATGCCACGCGACAGTGACACATGTCATAGTCGCTGGTCATAGTCGCCGTCCTCACCCTACCCACGGTACGTCCCTCGCAACTTTGCTCCGCGATAATGACCTTTGTCACAGTCGCGGGCATTGTCGCCCAGACTTGCCAAAGTCCGTTTTTCGCCCCAAAACAAACCTGTAACCGCATGCCCCTTTCGTTAGGTTCGATAACAACATTTAAGATCAAATTAGCGACGTACCGGAATTGCGGGTGTTACAGTTAGGCGAAGTGTTAAACAACAACCCCTGGGCTCTAAATCTGATGATTATATGCTTTAAAGAACACTTTTTGACTGAATGCAAATGCAAATGAATGATGAGAGGAAACAAAGTGTTCAAATTTCTGTATGATTCAAGATCTGGTTTTTGTTGGTAGTATCGATGAATTATTATTATCAAGTGTGAATTATGGATGCACTATTTGGTTAGATTTCTTAGAGATCGTTTTTATATTCAAGTTGGTTCTAACATATGCTTTGGATTTTATTTTGTAAACAAATTGCAAAAAAAGAAAACAAATTGTTAATACCTACATTGCTCTTTTAAATATAAGAACAACAAATGTTATCGCGTTGAGATCCCTTCTTACTCCTCTCATCCTAATGTGCAATCCAAGGGTGGAGATCCCTTCTTACTCCTCTCACCATAACATTCATTCTTATGAAACCCAACCCTATATATGTATGTATGTATGTATGTATGTATGTATGTATGTATGTATGTATGTATGTATGTATGTATGTATGTATGTATGTATGTATGTATGTATGTATATCCTCATTATCTTCATCTCCCTTACCAGTTGAACAATGACAACTCTTACACATCATAAGAAGTCTGTGCATTGGTCCAACATCCTAATGGCTATGTGTCATTACTTTCTTTTGTATGATTATTTCATTAACGTGTCATTTTTATTTGTGACCTTAAAATGAACAAATCGCGGAGATGGTTTTGCTTTTGCATCAACTGACAACATAAAAAGATTCAACCTTCCCGGAGGAGAATATTGACATAACATGTTGTGAGTTTTCTAGGTTATTTTGGATCCATTGATCACATGAATTTGGAAAAAAAAAGATTATTAGAAAATAGAATGACACTTGAGGATTTAAACCTGAATCTAGATTAAAGTCATGAATTTTTGTTTATGTATATGTGTGTGTATATATATGTATATGTATATGTATATGCATATGTATATATATATAGGGTTGGGTTCCGGTGAGAAGTTGAGTTAATGGTGAGAAGCGTGCGAAGTGGTTATCAACAGTTGGATGAGAAATGAACGCACATTAGGATGAGATGCACCAAATCAATTCTCTCTAAGGCGCAATTCATGGGAGGGCTTGAGACTAAAAGAGATCAACGGTTCAGATCCACTTCTCACACTTCTCACACAATTCTTCGCCTATATATATATATATATATTAAAGTGTTTGTCATTCTTGTATTCACTTCCCCAAATTGGGTTTTTTTTTGTGAACAGATGTCAAAATGGAAGCTTTTGCAGCTACAAGAGTTGTTTACAATAGAATTCTAGAAACAGAATCAGAAACCATAGCTCGAAAAATAATTGGTTACATATACTTGTTAGACCATGTCGATCGTGAAATGATTCGATTAGCTTTCGACCCCAATAATCTGATCCAAAACTTGATACGAAAGGCCAAAATCGAGCTCAATTTAGTCGTGAAACCAGTTCCTTCGCCTCCAATATCGCCATCGCTTCAATTTTGACATATTTTGCATCTTAATCGACCTTTTTTGTCCTCACAAATCCCGTCCCCGATGCCGTTACCGTATCTGAATATGGTTTCGGATGATTGTAGGTACAAAAATCAAGATTTCTTTATAGGATTAGAAGCTCAATTCGTACCTTTTAGTTGAGAAATCACAAGTTTTTCTCAAGATTGTTATACCCCATATGGGAATTCTGGATTAAGAAAAATAAGATACGGAATCATATCAAATATTTGCCATTATTTTAGTAAAAGGCATTGTAAACATGGCAATAGATGTAAGTTCTTTCGTGCACAATCGATATCGGATTTTAACTCGAATGAACTCGATGATCAAGTTGCGTTTTTACCCGGTTCGCTTGAAAAACTTGAGTTTGAGATCACAAATCAAGAAGGGGTAATCCGATTTCGATCGCTTTTTTGCCTATGATCTAATATGAAAGATACAGAAGACCCTTCAGGCCGAAGGGTACCTAACCGAGAGTCAAAGGCATGGAAAGTCGGTTATAGTTTGACTAAGCTTCTTACTCGATTGAAAAACAACATTCGGCGACAAGGAAAAGAGTGACCAATCAAATAAATGCATCTAGATTAAAGTCATGTTATATACCCGACCAACGGACGAGTATAACACTAGTTTTATTGGTAGAAGGATTAAAAAACTATTTCTCTCTCATAAGTAATCATTTTTGGAGATATTTCCAAATTTGAAGATTTTCATCATCTCTCTTCTACTTTCTCTATGTTGTAGAATGATTTCATTCGAGAATCTGTTGGAACAAAAAAAAAATCCAAAATCCCCATTTTGAAGAGCTGTTGGAGATGCTCTAAGAAAATCCAATAAGACAAAACCAACAAGTGGTGGCACAGAAGTTCGCCCTTGTAATAATGTAGTTATTAAACAAATCATATTTAGTAAAAACTAATTGATAAACTAGATTACAATGTAAGCTATCTAAAAAATGTACGTTATAAAACTAAATAGAAATATATTAGAGGTATAATTGAAGAACATAATCTTCAAATCTTATTATTGAAGATGTTTAAAAAAAACTGTTAGAGGTCGTTTACTAAATGCTTACTCGATAAACACTTACCGAGTCATTTACCATATCAGATAAACATGACAAGAGCCGAGAATCTTACACGAGTAAGAACGATGTTAAAAATCGAGAATCTTACCCATTAAACAATTACTGAATAAATTATTACATCCGATACCATTTTTAACAAGAGTCGAGAATCTTACACGAGTAAGAATGATAATAAAAATAGATAATCTTACCCATTAAATAATTACCGGATAAATTATTATATACGATACCGTTTTGATACACTTTAAATAAAATTTACGAGTAAATGAGCAAACGTTTGGGCCCATATTTTACAAGGTAATTGATGGCTAGAACTTTTCAAAATACTATTGCCGGTCTCTTTGTCTTTACTAGACCTGACAAACGCGTCGTGTCGTGTCGAGTTCGGGTCGGGTTCAAAGTTAAACGGGTTGAAAGTGTCTAACCCTAACCCGACCCGTTTAACAAACGGGTCAGAAAATCTCAACCCTAACCTGACCCGCCTAACCCGACATGACCCGCCTAACCCGTTTAACATTTATAAAACAGAAAATTAAAAATCGAAAATTCACAAAAAAAATACAAATTGTTAAAGGAAAAGCAGAATAGAACAACAATATACGGAGAGAATGAATCTGTAATTCTCATTAATCAAATGCCCTTTAAATAGGGATGAGTTACAAGTAGATAACCACGAGATATTTCAGTGCTAATCTAACTCTGATATATTTATCTCTATCTCTATCTTTATCGTCATATCCTTTAGACGATGACACACTTATCCTACAACACTCCCCCTTGTGCCGAGTTAAAGGAGTGGTGGTGCACAGTTGTTGCCTCGTTAAAATCTTACGCCAAAATAAAACCCAGTGGGAAAAAATAAAAATATGACGAAGGAAAGAGTACAACACACCAGCTTCTTTGCAATACATAGACTTATCCTTCAGTCTAGTTTTCTCTTAGATTCATACTTTAATCTTGAGAGTTAAGAAAACATGATGGTATATAAACAGTTGCCTCACTAAAACCTTACACCAAGGAACAAAACCCAATGGGAAAAATAAAACCTTAGTTGAAGGAAAGAGCACAACATACCAATATCACAAATATAGTAGACTCCCCCTTTTGTCTACTACTCCCCCTGATTCGTGCATTAACCAAGGGAATTTGGAAAACATTTCCATTTACTTTCTACACGTTTCCCAATATATGGTTTTAGGTAATGACTTGGTAAAATATGTCACATTCTTTTGACACCTTACTTGATTCACTTGAATCTAAAGGAGAGTCTTTTATTGCTGATTGTATAGAAACTTAAGCATAATATGCTTTGTGTTATTACCCCTGATGTATCTTATGTTCATTTCTTCGATACATGATACATTATTTCCATATATGCAAGTAGGATACTGGTTGAACCCAGAATTACTAACTCCTATAATATATGTAATGATAGTCCTTAATCATATACATTATTTTATTATCTCATGGAGAGTAATATTCTTGGATTAATTCAAGGAGGTAGTTACAAAGGATCTCTTAGTTTACTTCCAAGCAATCGACGTGTTCCTTGTGGTAATTCTTTATTCAGTTTGGGAACATCATTTGTATGGGTCAGATAGATACCTAATATCAGCAAACACATACCAATACATTATTTGGTGTTTTTCTATAAGAGCTAGCTAGTACTTTTGCTGCTTACATTCTAAGTAGGTATTGAAGTTCCATTATCAATCCCAATTTTCTTTCTATAGGGAAAGTATAAACCATGTCAATGGTTCCAAAAGATTAATTTAATATCATTCCAATGATTTTGCGTTGGCGCTGAGCTAAATCTAGCTAACAAGTTCACTGAGAAATATAATGTATGGTCAAGTGTATTATGCTAAGTACGATAATGCGCATATTGTACTTAGATAGGGAATTCCAGCTCCCAGCATTTTTTGTCATCATCCTTTAGACGAAATGGATCTTTCCTTATATCCGACACTTCGACCGATCATGGGAGTGCTAACCGGATGCGCTTTGTCCATATTAAATTGCCTGATTATTTTATGGACATATGCGATCGGTGAATTAATATTTCACAAACTCGGTGTCCTAGCTCAAATATCTAGACAAGACCAAGTTTTCTCAAGATCTTTCCTCTCAAAATCAAATTTCAAGTAGCTTATGGTTCCTCTATTTCATCAAGAATGCCTATTATGTTCACAACATTGACATATAGGGCTACTTTGAAAATCTGGAACTTGTTTTCCATAATAAATAAGCAAGAGAACATTTCATCATTCTTATATATCCTTTCCCAATCAATTATTCCATTAGGCGGGTATACCACATCCACTTATATTGTTTTAATCTATAAAGTGGGCATTTCAATTTATTGCAAACGCATTTCGTGGTTTAGA
Organism: Arctium minus; assembly: GCA_954870635.1. Lineage (NCBI taxonomy): Eukaryota > Viridiplantae > Streptophyta > Magnoliopsida > Asterales > Asteraceae > Arctium > Arctium minus. Next base: position 74,775,946 of record OX941083.1, on the reverse strand, counting down.
GTTGCTTGATTTTGGTAATGTAATATCATCAAGAACTTTTATATATCTCTAAATCTAGATCCCCGTAGAGATATGTGGTAACCACATTCATGAGTTGCATTTCCAGTCATTCGGAAACTACTAGGCTAGTAAATTATACGGATGTCATAACATCCATCATGAGAGAGTAAGTCTCCTCGTGGTCAATCCAGGGCGTTGTGAGAAACCTTGCGCCAAAGGAGAGTCTCATACATTATGACTTAATTATTCTCATTACGCTTTAGGACAAATGATTTATCTATGTCTTACAGGCTTTACACTTGGTGGGTTAGCACTACCAAACCAAATACCTGTTCATTTGTCAAATAATATGATTTTCCTGGATTGCTTATTTAGGCCAGTTTGCTCTTTGTTGATATTTTCCAACTGAGCATGGTTCGATGTCAATGTGCTCTATCACCTCATAAACAATAATATATGCGAAATATATCATCAATAATTATATATGATCTGTCCATCGACTCATATGTGCTCTCATAATTCATTTGAGATTAATATTCATCTCTAGAATCAATATTAACTTCGGAGCGTCCTCCAGTGATGATTCATAGACATAGTTTAATCAAAGACAATCTCATGAGAGGTTTATGTATTGATGACAAATAGTTGTGCCTTACTCTTCTCTTCCTTTAGATGAGTATCTATCGAACCAAGTAGCTTCCCCCATTTCCGTTTGGGAGCTACGACCTCAACCACACCTCCACTATGTGTGATTGCAACGCACTTTCCAATGGCGTTGTGCCCCTGTTGGGGACTTTTTAACCTTGCAAGTATATTTGCAGCTCGTATATGTGATCTTGTCACTTTTGGAATATTAAACGTATCAGGTATCGAGTCTGATTCGCTTGACTTCAACATTATGTTGTGAAGTTTTGGGGATCGAAATGAGACAGAGTGGGAATATTCAATGACACTTCCTGTCGTTCCCATGGAAAATCCTTTTTCCTATCTCCCCTAACGACGGGAAGACTGTCTCATGAAAGTGACAACCCGCAAACCTAGCGGTAAAGAGATCACTAGTCAAATATTATAATTAGCGGATAATTGTTGGGGATTCATATCCAACATATACCAAATTCGTCTTTAAGGACCCATTTTGATGCGTTGTGGGGGCGCAATTGGCACATATAATCAAACATGCGTAAATGTAAAGTATCAGGCTTATATCCAGTTACCAACTGGTACGCATGAGCAAGTAGTGGGTCTAAAAACGAGAAAAAAAAAACTGCATATAATAATTGCATAACCCCAGGTAGATGTGGGTAAATTGGTGCGCATTACTAATACCCTAGATGTCATCATATTCTTTTGATAACAACTTCTATGAGACCGTTTTATATATACACATGGGGTATAGGAATCTTTACATTGATCCTAATACATATGTAATTAACATCAAATCCTTATGATGTAAATTCTCCAACATTCAAAGTCATGTTGACTTGATGAAATAATCAGGGTGGTGAGACCTTAAACGTATAGTTAGTGCTAGGAGTGCAGTATTTCATGTGGACAATAATACGACATGCGTTCATCGTGTTGAAACCAGAACCATAAAGTACTTTAATGGCCCGCATTCTGGATGTTTATGTCCATAAATATCACCTTGTATTCGTTGTAACAATGGAATATTTTTGTATTATGTCCTTAGCTTTAGGATGGTCTCAATCCTGTCTTGGCTAAGGAGTAGGTTATATACAAAAGTTTTAGGTATTAGAGAGGGCATATAGCAATGTTGTTTCTTATGCTACAGAAGTCAACATTTGCAATTTTCCTCATTCTGCCTTTCACTCGAAAGAGAATGTGTCTATGTGTATTTTGCAATACACGGATCACTATGTCATAACCACGGTGTCCCGCATGGTCATGCCAAAACATATATGTGTTATTGCCCCCAAAAATTCTTTATTGGTGACAAAATATGTTCCGGTGACCCAATAATCTACTAGTTTGACACATTAGTTTCCATGATATATGTTTGCTTTCATATTCATTGGGATTTATGTATATATGCTCATTTTCATTTTCATTTTCATTTCCATTTGATACGAATATCTTTACAAGGTTCCTATTAAACTTGTTCCACCAAAAAAAGTGACAGTCCATCGTCTAAGTATTTGGTTGGAGAAAATTTATTAATTCAATGAATAATAATCTATTTCTTGTATGAGATGTCATAAAAAAAATCAAGTTCTCCTCGATACATTCCTACACGGAACGAAGAACATTGAGAGTTTTGTTTTGTTTTTTTTTTTATGTATTTCTTTACATGTATAGTGGTTATAAACTCGAGTGTATATTTTGCAGAATCAATTAATTTGATAATTAAAGCACATTCAAATGTAATTATATTCAACTAATCTTAGATATAATATATTTCATTTTCAATTTGTTCCCTTTTCGAAAGAAACACTCTTTAGTGCATTTTGATTGTCCATTATCACCTGGGACAATAGTTATATCTTTACTCCAGATGTTGAAAAATCATTCCCGACTCTTACCAAGACCCTGACCCTTTCTAGGGTCTCGTCCACATGGTGCAGAAATGTCACATGTGTGAAATTGTTTTTAACTCACAATTCTTTGGAGTTGTTTCCACCTCTAACACTTTCATTATTGATATCGGAAATTTTCTTTATCCCGACATATGTGGTGTTATTTGAAAGAACCTTGTTATGTCTCTCAACCACTTGCAGTAGGTTGATGAGTTTGTCTAAAGGTTGCATTCCAACTTATATTTATATTTACTTATATATGAAAAGTGGAAATCATGTCATCTTCTGTGAGTTCCTTGCCACAGAGATTGAGACGCGTTTTGGATGTAACATTTCTTTGTTGACATCAGTTAGCTTTTTGTAGTCGAGTAAGTGGGTTTCATTCCACTGTACGATTAGTTCGGGAAGTACATATTCATGAGTACTCCCGATTATCCCTTTCAGGACATCCCACATTTCTTTGTGGGTTTCTAGTAAAGGTATTCCTATGAAGTTTAGGATTTCTATGTCGCCTCAAAACATGAAGGTATTTGCTTGTACCTTTTCAAGAGGTTGGTTTTAAAGTCAATAGAGAATTGATGGACTTTAGGTATTTTCTTGTACCTTTTCAAAAGTAGGTTCATATACTCATTTACGATACTCATATTCTTTTGAGTTTACGACGTTGATTTTGGGATAAGTTGTTTCAACCATTTACATATATAAAAGATAATATATGATTTTCTTTTTGATAAGAAAATGAATTATGGTTATGAAATTTCATTATCATAACAATATTGGATTTTTGTATGCGTATATTTTATTGATAATACTTCATCAATATTTTAATTTGTGAAAAAAAAATCACTCAATCTACTGGATTTCTAGTTAGTAGGGGAATCACATGGATTTCTTAAATCCCTACAAACCTTAGGGCTATTTACACCCGTTTGACAAAATCCTTTCGATGTATTGCGATTAATTCATCAATGAAATACATAGATAACATTTGTTATTTGGTAAATTTTGACATGAGGTCAAAAAATTCATACCATATTGGTATTTTGGGATCTTTTGGCAAGAGGCCAAAGTGACAATGAGTTTGGCATATGAAACAATTTTAATACCTTAATAGCATTTTTTTTTTTGAGCTTTTGGAAGTGTAACTTCCAAAAATTAATTATAAGATTATGAATAAAGATAAACATTTAAATATTAACATAATCAAATAATAAATAAATAAATAATTAATATTGTAAACTAATTGGATAAACATCTAAATATTACCAATATTAAGATGAACATTTAAATTAACAATCTAAATATATATAAATATTGTAATCTAATTTAATAAACATTAATAATAATAGTGCAAAACGATAAATATTATCATATCCATAATCAAACGGTAATTGATCAAAATAAAATAATATTAACATAATTAAATTAATCAACTAAACATGTCAAAATTGTGATTAATTGAGGATGTATATATAAAGAATTTTATGTCCAAAGCATAAAAAAATTATACTAAACCAATTAAATTAAATTAGGTAGAGCCAATAATGAAATAAGTAATACTCCAATTCATTATTTGGACCGTGTTAAAAAAATAGGTTTAATAGATTCAATTAAATAAAAGTAAGTAAGCACATTTTAAAACGAGTCAAAATCAAATCATATAAGTAAATAATAATGATATGATTAAATTTACCGATTATTCATAAATAAATAACAATAATCAAAAACTATAAAAAAAAAACTATAATACCATTGCAATCAAATTAGACTAAATCGAAACTAAATTAATTTAATATCTTATTTGCCAATACAATGAATATTTAATAAATAATTGAGAGGCTAACGAAATTGTCTTTTATTTATTTATTTATTATTTAAAGGTTGGTAAGAAAAAATAAACCCATGGATTTATTCCAAGAAAAAGTTGGATTCCCTTGTATCTCCAAAACCTTAGCAGCAAAAGACATCTCTTTCCTTTCTTCTCTCACAACAATTCACTTCAATCGTCAATGTGGATAATAAAAGGAAAAACAGAAGATTACCTAAACCACTGGCCTAAAGCAAATCCAATACTATTTATCTCTCAAATTTATTTTCAACTCACAACAAGAAGCCAATCGATGCAAATTTATTTGTTGTGGTATTAATTCTCAAGAATTATGTTGATTTTTCTCAATTTATTTGCAACATGGTTCATTACAAATAAAACAAATTTCTTTTATTTATTCTTATACATGGATCAAAAAAACATTAGTACATAATATATCTTTATTCAATTCATAAAGATCAAACGTAAAAGGACCATACCTGATTTCAACGGTAACGATTATTTTTGAGCTTTACGTGCTGATAACGTGTTAAAAGAAAAGCAGAATAGAACAACAATATACGGAGAGAATGAATCTGTAATTCTCATTAATCAAATGCCCTTTAAATATGGATGAGTTACAAGTAGATAACCACGAGATATTTCAGTTCTAATCTAACTCTGATATATTTATCTCTATCTTTATCGTCATATCCTTTAGACGATGACACACTTATCCTACAACACAAATACAAAATTCAAATGAAAGCATTAATAATCCATTTTTTGTAGTTCAAACTTATAAATTCTAACCAAATCAAAAGAATTAAAAATCCAAAGCATTAAAAAGAAAACTTATTTTATATACATATATATATATATATAAACGGGTTATTCGGGTCATTTTCGAGTTGAAATTTTTGATCCTGATTTTACTCGTTTAATTTTCATGTCGTGTAATGTCAACCCGTTTACTTAAACGGGTTGAAATGTATTATCCAAACCCATTTATTTCGTGTCGGATTAGAGGGTCATAGTCGGTTAGTATTTACCTTCACTTGCTTGCGTTTCAACTGTCAGTCGGTGTCGGTGTAATATCTTCTTCAGTACTCATCCATCCTTCCACCTCTCTTCCATTAGATCCGGTACTACATCTGGCCTCCATTTCAGATCTGAGGTCATTCTATTCTTCATCATACATCCATCTCATCATCGGATTGCTTACAGATTCATTTCATTTCAACACCAGAGGTGAGTATATCCAACTATCAATTCCTATTTCTTTGTGTTCGATTTCATTTTCAAATCGTCTTCTTGGAATACAAAGTTCCAAAAACATCATATGATATGCTTCAAGGTTCAATTATTATCTTGAATCTGTTTATCGTATAGTTAGTTGGGAGTAGTAGGGATTTATTTAGGGTTTTTGTAGGCAAAATGAAAGAACCTAATTCTACTACAGATCCGATCGGGCAGAACTTGATAAAACTCATAAGCAATGTCTGTTTCTCAGTATTTGTTTTTACCGTGCTTGTAATCACTGTAATCGCCATCACATACCAACCTCCTGATCCATGGGAATCTTCCAGAGCCCTAACTAGGGCTTTTACGAAGGTGGAGAATGCCACTTTCCAGACGGATACCTCCGTTTTCAAAACCGGGGAAGACATTGGGATGGTTGTTTCCAGCCCAGCTGCAGCGCCTACTGAGGCTGATCTCGAGGCAAGTGACTCCCCAGTGATTGAGAAATCAGAAGAGAAAAGTATGAATATGAGCTTGAGCTCTGGCACTTGTGATGATTCGAGATTGGTGAATTGTTCTGATCGGGGGGTTTTGATGGCTATTAAGAAGTTCAATTTGAAACACTTTAAGTCGATAGTGTTTCTAGAGTATCAACCACCAGTGAATGGGTCGAATTCGAATGAGTGTGATGTATCATGGAGATTCCGGAACAGGAAAGAGAAGTCGTGGAGGAGGTATAGAGATTTTCGGAGGTTTAAGATCGGATACACTGATAATTGTACTTACAAAGTGGTATGGGCAAGGGGTTGGCATTCGGGTGCAAATGCCCGCCGTCCTAGGAGTAGATTTAATGGCACTAGAAGTGGTGAGAGGCCTAAGATTTCACCATCTTTCCATGATGACGAGATCAACGATACAATCCCAGTAATGGATTCAGATCCAGCTTTTAGGAACGGAAAATATTTGTATTATTCACGAGGAGGGGATTACTGCAAGAACATGAATCATTACATTTGGAGCTTCTTGTGTGCTCTTGGGGAGGCACAGTATTTGAATCGCACATTCGTTATGGATTTGAGTATTTGCTTGGCTGGAGCGTATACCTCAAGTAAAAAAGATGAAGAAGGAAAGGATTTCAGGTTCTATTTTGATTTCGAGCATTTGAAAGAGACGGCGCCGATAGTGGAGGAAGGAGAGTTCCTTAAAGATTGGAGAAGATGGGAGAAGAACCACAAAAGGAAAATCCCGGTGAGAAAGGTTCCAACTTATAGAATCACACCAATGCAATTAAAGAAAGATAAGAGCACAATCATCTGGCGGCAGTTTGATACCCCCGAGCCAGAGAATTATTGGTACAGGGTTTGTGAAAGTCGGTCTGCAAACTACGTTCAGAGGCCATGGCATGCATTGTGGAAATCAAAAAGACTCATGAACATAGTTTCGGAGATCAGTGGGCAAATGGACTGGGATTTTGATGCTGTTCATGTGGTTCGAGGAGAAAAGGCGCAAAACAAAGAGATGTGGCCTCATCTTGATGATGATACGTCTCCAGACGCCTTGCTTGCAAAGCTTCAGGGTATTATTCAGCCATGGAGGAATCTTTATGTTGCCACAAACGAACTGTTTTATAATTACTTTGACAGATTAAGATCTCATTATAAGGTTCATTTGCTCGATGATTATAAGGAATTATGGGGAAATACAAGTGAATGGTACAATGAGACAACCCTTTTAAATGGCGGGCATCCTGTTGAGTTTGATGGATATATGCGAGTTGCTGTAGACACTGAGGTACTTTACAGGGCCAAGACACAAGTCGAGACGTTCTACAACTTGACCAAAGACTGCAAGGACGGTATAAACACATGTTGATCAGGTTAGAGTTGTTCATTTCATTCTCTTGATTGAATCACATCATATCCGTGTTATAATGTATCTATTTCCTGAGATTAATAGTGATTTGCTAAGTGGATGCAATCTTTCATCAATCATGCATTGCAAACATTGAATCTTGTATCAAGAAACTATAGATTTGGGTTAGTTATGTAGGGGTAGGTTAAAATGAGAAGCGTTTGAGATCCAAGAAACCAACTATTCATACTACTTTAATGAAAATGGATGATATTCATCAAGAATGATACATGAAATAGGAGACTATTGTTAGAGTGACTAACCATTGTAATTGATATCTGAAGTATTTGCAAAAACACAGACAAAACACTGAACTTGTGAAAATGGATGGTTTTCATATTTTACCTTTTCACAATTTATTCAAAATCAATGGTTTATTTATTTACAAGAAAGAAAGAACCAAATGTGCTCACATGTAGATGGTTTGTGGTGTACAGGAGGCAATATGGAAGACTTAATCTGAGATGAGAATGAAGATGAAGGTAAAAGCCACTTGTAAATTTGTTCTGTTTGTTCTTTTTCTGCTAGATTTGTTGCACAAATATTATGGAAATGAGCAGTTTTGTGTTTAAAATTGATTTGGTTAGAAAAATGTGCAAGAGTTGAAGTTGCTAAATTATTATTATTATATTCAATAGAAGATTAACACTTCTAAACTCATATTTTTCTGTTATAGGTCGTTTGGGTTTTTACTACTAAATACTATACTATCTATAATTCTAAAAAATATTTATTTTAAGTGCAATTATCATAAACTTAAGAAGCTCATGATAATTGATATAATAGGTCTTAGAAATGTATCAAGCTAGAATATGAGTGGGATGAGAAATCATCCCAACTTCTCTTGAATTGCATTTTTATACCAAATGAATCTGTTGTTGGAGATAATATGAATAGCATTTTATTCTAAGGAATTGTTTGATTGGTTTTCCATTAAGGTGTTGTTCGGTTCGTTTTCTGTTAAGACCTGAATAATTATATAGTTGTCTGTATGGATATAGATGTCTGTATGTTAACAGATAATTTGTTGTTCGGTTGTTGTGCTGAATTAACAGTCTGAATGTCAAAAATGACCATTTTACCCGGTCATGACAAAAATATTGAATAAATGGATTTAATATAAAAAAAGATATCACATTCATTTTCACACATTGATTGAAACCTCTGTCCAACTCAAATTCAGATTATTGAAATTCTACAAATTCATACCAAGATCCTAACAATACCCATTCTGATAAGAACATTGAAATTCTACAAATTCATACGAAAATCCTAACAATACCCATTATCTCTCCCTTCCCTTTTTAAACCCTAATTTATTCTACTGTACTATTCTATACACAAGCACAATTCAGAATCATCCTCTACTATATGATCCATATGCTCCAAAATTAGGCCTCAAAATAGTGAGCTTTAAAAGTAGCAACAGGTTAGAGTTGCAAGGAGGTGAAGCTCCCATAAGGGAGAAATCGTATATGGAGAGAAACGGTAGGCTAGAAGAACAAATCACAGAGAAAAATCGAAAACCACAAGGAAAAATAAAAAACCATGGGGAGGCGAAAACATGTGATCATGGAGACGCAGATGCTTGAAGAAGATGATAGCGCAAATGCTTGTGGTTGGAAGGAAACCTATGATCATGGAGACGCAGATGCTTGGAACTTGGAAGGAAGCGTGAATGGAAGCTTGGAGACGTGAACTATGAAAATAGGGTTCTTTGTAACAAGGGTAGTTGGGGAAATTAGGAGAAATTAGATGGCTGAATGTAAAGGAGTAAATGTTTCCAGCTGACCGATTAAGTCACCAACTGAGCGAATAAACCACAACCAAACAACTTGATATGGCTGAGCGATTAAGCCATATAGGCTATACAACCTATTAAACCACTAGGTCTTTGGCCTAGTGGCCACCTTCCTTCCGTAAACGCTCCTACCTGGGGTTCCCTTACCAGGGTTCGAATCCGGGGGGAGACAAGATGTCTTTTCCGGTGCAAGTCTATGAGGTAGGGCTTGTAGGGTCCACAAAAGTGGACCACGGGGCCTTGGGTCCCCGCCAATAAACCTATACAACCTATTAAGTCACAACTGAACAACCCCTAAGTTATGTATGGATAAAAACAATCTATTTGGATTACCTTTCTGTATAGATAGGGAATAGTTTTGTTTGGGAGGGTTTTGTCATAGATGCAAGGAACATATTTTTTGATTGAGAAGGACACGTTTGTAAAAAACTTGACTTTTTGCATAAAGCTCTAACCTAGAAGATTACTAAATAAGCCATTTTCTAAATCATTAAACAATTACCACACAATTAATATCATTAAACCACTACCAAACAATCATGTATAATTGACCAAATAAGTTACGAGTCTCATTAAGCTCATTAAGTGTTAACAAACAATCCGACCATCTCCAAATCAACCACTAAAAATAGAACATTAAGAACACAATAATAAATTCTCCAACTCAACACTAAAAAAATGGAGGTAAAAAATGTTGACATCTATATTTGAAGGTCAATAAAGTAGGCCTCTACAAATATATATTGATATAATATTAAGTTTTTGTAATTATATATTACATATATATATATATATATTGATTAAAAGTTTAATATATTAAGATGTGTTGTAGAACAATCAATATAGAGAGAATAAAAAGGTTGTAAATTCTCATTAATCATAAACTCTTTATATAGGGATGAATTACAGGTAGATAACTAGATATTCTAGTTCTAATCTAACTCTGATACATTTTATCACCATCTCTATCACTATCTCTATCTCTATCTCTATCTCTATCGTCATATTCTTTAGACGATGACACACTTATCCTATAACACTCCCCCTTGTGCCGAGTCAAAGGAGTCATGGTGCAATATCGTTGCCTCGTTAAAACCTTGTGTCAAAATAAAAACCCAATGGGAAAAAATAACGAAGGAAATAGTACAATGCACCTTGTGTATAGACTATTTCTTTAGTCTATTATTCCATTAGATTTGTACATCAATCATGGGAGTTATATAAACTGTTGTCTCACTAAAACCTTACACCAAGGAACAAAACCCACTGGGAAAAATAAAATCTTGGGTGAAGGAAAGAGCACAACATACTAATATCACATGTATAGTAGACTCCCCCTTTTGTCTACTACTCCCCCCGATGCGTACGTTAATCAAGGGAGTTTGGAAAGTCTCCGCATTCCAATGCTTTCCACATGTTTTTCAAATGTAGCCTTAGGCAATGATTTGGTAAACAAATCAGCCACATTCTCCTCAGATCTTACTTGATTCACTTGAATCTTAAGGAGAGTCTGTTGTTGCTGATTATAGAAAAACTTTGGCGAAATATGTTTTGTATTATCACCCTTGATATATTCTACTTTCATTTGTTTAATACAAGATGCATTATCTTCATATATGCATGTAAGATTTTTAGTGGTTGAACTTAAACCACTTGTTCCTCTAATATGTGTAATGACAGATCTTAACCATATACACTCTCGAACCGCCTCATGTAAAGCAATAATTTCTGAATGGTTCGACGAGGTAGCTACAAGGGTTTGCTTGGTAGATTTCCAAAAAATCGTTGTGTTCCCAATTGTAAAAACATATCCTGTTTGGGAACGACCTTGTGTGGGTCAGAGAGGTACCAAACATCAGCAAAGCCTACTAATATATCATTTGGGGTTTCATTGTAGGGGATATCACTTTCTTTGTTAATATCTTTAACATGTATTGTAACCCCATTTTTCTCTTTGTAGGGAAAGAATAAGCCCATGTCGATGGTTCCTTTTAGGTATCGAAATATATTTTTGATACCATTCCAATGACGTTGCGTTGGCTCCGAGCTAAATCTAGCTAACAAGTTCAATGAGAATGCAATATCAGGTCGAGTACATTGTGCTAAGTACAATAATGCGCCTATTGCACTTAGATAGGGAATTTCAGCTCCCAACACGAAATGGACGAAATGGATCTTTCATTATATCCAAACTTCGACCTATCATGGGAGTGCTAGCCGGATACGCTTTATCCATATTAAATCGCCTGAGCATTTTCTGGATGTAAGCGGATTGGTGGATTAGAATTCCACAAGCTCGGTGTTCTAGTTCTATACCTAGACAAAATCGAGTTTTCCCAAGATCTTTCATCTCAAATTCAGATTTCAAATAGCTTGTAGTATCTCTTATTTCATCAAGAGTACCTATTATGTTCATATCATCAACATACACATCTATGATTGAAAATCCAGAATTTGTCTTCTTTATAAAAACGCAGGGGCACATTTCATCGTTCTTATATCACTTTCCAATCAAGTATTCACTCAGACGGTTATACCACATCCGTACGGATTGTTTTAATCCATATAGTGAACGCCTTAGTTTAATTGCAAATGCACTTCGTGGTTTACTCGAATCAGGTAGTGGAAGGCCATTTGGCATTTTCATGTATATCTCTGAATTCATATCCCCATAGAGATATGCAGTAACCACATCCATAAGTTACATTTCCAGCCCTTCGGAAACTACTAGGCTAATTAGATAGCGGAACATTATTACGTCCATTACAAGGGAGTATGTCTCCTCATAGTCAATCTCAGGGCGTTGTGAGAAACCTTGCGCCACAAGACGAGCCTTATATCTTATGACTTCATTTTTCTCATTACGCTTTCTGACAAAGACCCATTTATGTCCTACAGGCTTTACACTTGGTGGGGTTAGCACTACCGGACCAAATACCTGTCTCTTTGCCAAAGAATCTAGTTTTGCCTGGATTGCTTCTTTCCATTTAGGCCAGTCTGCTCTTTGTTGACATTCTTCAACTGAGCGTGATTCGATGTCATCGTGCTCTATGATCTCATGAGCAACATTATATGCAAATATATCATCAATGAGTATGGATGATCTTTCCATCAACTTGTGTGTATTCTCATAATTCATTGAGATTTCTTTGTTCTCTGGAATCAATATTGACTTCGGAGCGTCCTCCAGTAATGATTCATGGACATAACTGTAATCAGAGACAATCTCATGAGAAGGGTTTTCAGTATTGATGATAAGTGGGTCAGATTGTGCCTTACTCTCCCTTTTCTTTTTTGGATGAGTATCTATCGAACCAAGTGGCCTCCCCCTTTTCCTTTTGGGAGCCACGACCTCAACCACACTTCCACAGTGTGTGGTTGCAACATTCTTTCCGATGGTGTTGTGCCCCTGTTTGGGGACTTCTAACCTTGCGGGTACATTTGCAGCCGGTATATGTAATCTTGTCACTTTTGCAATATCGGTGAACGCATCAGGTATCGAGTCTGCTACGTTTTGAAGATCTAGTATTCGTTTGACTTCACTTTCACATTGTGAAGTGTGGGGATCAAAATGAGACAAGGTGGGAACATTCCATGACAATTCCTGTCGTTTCCTTGGAAAATCCTTTTTTCTATCTCCCCCTAACGACGGGAAGACTGTCTCATCAAAGTGACAATCCGCAAATCTTGTGGTAAATAGATCACCAGTCAAGGGTTCTAAATAGCGGATAATTGTTGAAGATTCATATCCAACATATATACTTAATCGTCTTTGAGGACCCATTTTGGTGCGCTGTGGGGACTCAATTGGCACATATACTACACAACCAAATATGCGTAAATGTGAAATATTAGGCTCATATCCAGTTACCAACTGGTACGTAGAAAATGGTTGGCTAGTAGTGGGTCTAAAACGAATAAGTAAAGCTGCATGTAATATTGCATAACCCCATGCAGAAGTGGGTAAATTGGTGCGCATAACCAATGCCCTGGCTATCATCTGTATCCTTTTGATGGTAGCTTTTGCGAGACCATTTTGTGTATACACATGGGGTACGGGATGCTCTACATCGATCCCAATAGACATGCAATAATCATCAAATGCTTGTGATATAAATTCTCCAGCATTATCAAGTCGTATAGACTTGATAGGATAATCAGGGTGGTGAGCCCTCAGACGTATAATGTGTGCTAGGAGTTTTGCAAATGCAGCGTTTCGTGTGGACAATAGTGCGACATGTGTCCATCGTGTCGAAGCATCAACTAGAACCATAAAATACTTGAATGGCCCGCACTCTGGATGTATAGGTCCACAAATATCACCTTGTATACGTTGTAAGAATGGAATGTTTTGCTTTGTGTCTTTAGCATAGGATGGTTTCGATCCTGTTTTAGCTAAGGAACATGCTTTGCAAAAGCTAGGGTTATTCGACATATTGTAATGATGTTGTTGCTTCTTGTGCTTCAGAAGTCAACGATTGCAATTTCGTTGATTCAGGTAGTTGCTTCATCTTGTCTTTCATTCGAAAGAAAGGGTGTCCATGTGTGTTTTTCAACACACGTATCATCATATCACGGCCAGGGTGCCCCAGGCGGTCATGCCAAAGCTTGTATATGTCACTATTCCAAATTCCATTATTGATGACATAATATGATTCAATAACCCGAATTGTGGTAAAGATATAACCCACTATTTTGACATTAATTTCTCTAATATACATTTCCTTCCGTATTCATTAGAGGTGATGTACATATATTCATTTTCATTCTCACTGTGTGTTTCAATATGATATCCGTTGGAGCGTATGTCTTTGAAACAGTGCTTTTGTGATTGTCATTTTAGTGCCATTAGGTAACAAGAATATGGCAGTTCCTTGACCAAGTATTAAGTTGGATGATCCAATCATTGTGGTCATTGAGGATTTATAATCACTTATTTCAGTGAATAGTAATTTGTTTCTTAGTATTGTGTGGGTAGTCCCACAGTCAACTAAGCACTCCAGTTCTCCTCGATACATTCCTACAAGGAACGAAGAATATTTAATTGCTTTGACGTATTCCTTTACATCAATGGTTTAGATAGACACAAAATAAAATTTGTTTAATCATCAATTCAAACAATAAATTAAGTTCGCTAAATAATAATAATAACAAATAGTGTCTCAATAACTATGAATGAAAAAAGGTGGGAAAATTAGTCAAAATCTGGGAGCTCTAGCGATGAATTATTGCTTTTGTTATTGGTGAAATCTGCAACTGTTAAGTTGACTTCTGGGAGATCACTTGTTTCTTCAAGGTAGTGAGATTCTTTTTCTTTGGATTCCCTATATCTCTTGTAGGTGGCGGCTATGTTGTCGCTTGCTCGACTATTCTTATACCAGTGCCCAATGATGCCACATCTATAGCAAGGTTCATTTCCTTCTCTTGCTCTTTTGGCAGAATCGACCATTGGTGCTTTTTTTTAGAGTGACCTTGATTACTTGGTCCAGCAGTTGCATTTCTGTGCCATGAATTGGAAAATCCACCACGACTATTGTTGCGCCCTTGTCCACGGCCACACCCACACCCATGGCCCTGCATATGACCCTGTCCACGACCACGTCCACGTGATGAATAGTTTCCACGTGCGTGTGATTCAGTATTTTTAACTCCCCGTCCTTTGGAGTTCTTTCCACCTCTAACGCTTGCATGATTGGATTCAGGAATTTTCTTTGTCCCAACAGGTCTAACGTTGTTATTCAAAAAAACCTCATTGTGTCTTTCAGCCACTTGCAGTAGGTTGATAAGTTTGTTAAAGGTTGTGATTCTTTTACTATCATACTCCAATCGATACTGATTCATTAGTATGATTGTTAATGTAGGGAAAGTGGAAAGTGTTTTCTAAATCATGTCGTCTTCTGTGAGTTCTTTTCCACAAAAGTTTAAACGTGCTTTGAGACGCAACATTTCTTTGTTGAAATCATTTACCTTTTTGTAATCAAGTAGGCAGATTTCATTCCACTATACGATTAGTTCAGGAAGTAAAGAGTCATGAGAATATTCTCGAATCTTCCTTTCAGTGCATCCCACAGTTCTTTGGGGGTTTTCAGTTGAAGGTACTCCCATCGAAGAGTGGGATCGATGTGTCGTCTTAAGAACATTAAGGCATTTGCTTATACCTTTTATGACGGTTTGTTTTTAGGGTCAGTAGGGGGGTTGATTGTGTACCTATAGTCCTTGCCAATCAAGGTGGTTTCTACATTGGATACCCATCTGTGGTATTTAAGTCCTTCTGAATCCAGGATATCAAATTCAGGGCGAGTTGGTTCAGCCATCTACATAAACAAGAGATAAGGTATTCTTATTTTATGAGCAAAAAAAAGGATGCACATGAAATTTCATTATCATGGCATGTTGGTCCCGGAGGTGCTTAACAAGTTTGTAGAAAGGGGGGGGGGGTTGAATACAAACACAAAATTTAAAGTTTAATAAATTGTTTATTGATAAATCAAACACAATTTACAAGTCTGTTGCGGAATAAGATTAAGTAAGACTCAATCTAAACAAACTTAAGAAAACACTAAGATGGTTGCATAAGAATATAGAGAATGGGGATTGGAGAATATAGAAAACAAGGGTTTCTATGAAGGTTCAAGAATAGAGCACACTTTCAGATGTAGAGGTGATATTTCTATTTATACCCTATGCATTAAATGCATGGCAGGACACTTTACACGTGTCCTTCATTGATTGGCTGAGAGAGTCTGACTTTGGGAGACATGTTTTCGGCCGTATCATGAACAGTGTAGTTGACAGAGTTGTTGTACGAATTGTGGCAGAGGTATGTCTGTTCTGACACATCGTACTGGTTGTGCAAGGTAAGACAAAAGGATACTTGAGGTATAAGCTACGTGATCGTTTGATCGTTGAATATCTCTTCCTTCAGAGATACAAAGAAGTTCAGCTATCGCTGAAGCTTTTCCTCATGTTCCTTCGCGTATAAGTAGAGTCGTCTTTGCTTCACTGATATCCGCATCAGGTTACTAGTAGACTTGTCTTTGTTCAGTGGCTTTGTCTTCGATTCAGCTATGAACATCTGTTGACGCGAGACTTATCTTTAGGGATTACATTAACTGTTTACATCAGAAACTATCAGCGATAACTGAACAGACTCAGTTTGATCGCTGATAGTGAAACACTAATACATATGAAATGTTTACAAGAAAGGTCATCAGTGATAACTGAACAGACTCAGTCTGATCATTGATGGTGAAACACTAATACATATTAAAACGTAATTTTCACTAAGTATAGAAGAGGGTCGTTATCAAATCACTGAGAGAGTTTGGATCAACATGGCAATATAAGATTGTATTTCAAACATTTCTTTTGCTGAAAATGTTATCTTAGTATCTCAATATTCAAAAATAAATCGCAAAAACACTTTTGGATTTCCAGGTAAGGAGGGGAATCACGTGGATTACTTAAATCCCTGCAAACCTTTTGGGCTATTTACACCCGTTTTGACAAAATCTTTTAATGCAATGCGATTACTTTCGTTTATGAAATACATGAATAACTTTTGTGAAATGTTTGAAGTTTTAGAAAACATTAATTTTCTTTTAAGAACGTTTGGAAAAAAACTTGTTTTAAAAGTTTTATTCAAAAAACGGTTGTATTTTGATAAGCATATCAAAATTTGAAAATATCATTAGTTATCGAATACATTTTTTTTTCCTTTTTTTCGTTTGTTTTTATTTTAAAATCGTTTGCATTTATCATAACATAATAAAAATAAACATAAACAAACACAAACACAAAATAAACAACCACAACAATTGATAATATATGGTTTTGCCCCTCCTAAAGTGGTGTTGTGAGACAACCATCATGGTCAGTCTAAGGACGTCTTGAAGCTTCCACCGACCCGCCATTTTGGTGAACTCCAAGAACTCCGTCTTGATTTCTTGGAACTCCGTCTCGGATGATTACATTTTTAAATAGGAAATTAACAATATCTATTCTATTTACAATTGTCCCTATCTAAAAAAAACTAGTGTTATACTCGTCCGTTGGTCGGGTATACAACATTACTTTTCGTCACTCTTTTCATTATTGCCGAAATGCTTTTTTTTAATCTCAGATTAATTTAAACAGACGGGTATAATGCCTTCCGTTGATCGGTTATTTGATATTACCATTTTAACTTTCTGTATGCTTTATGTCTGAACAAAATATAGTGGTAAGTTTTAGGAGTTAATGAATTACCTTGCATATATAACTTCACGCACACACATACATATACATATACATATACATATACATATACATATACATATACATATACATATACATATACATATATAGGGTTAGGTTCGATGAGAAAGGAAGTTATGGTGACTAAGTGATTCTGTTTCATGTGGGCGGCTACTGTACCCTTGTTCAACTTATGTAAGTTCAGGACTTCATCAATTAATAATATTCTTATATCTGTATGACTGTATTGTTCTCAAAGATGATTTTATATCATAGCTTCACTTTCTAATTTATTTGTAATAGTGTAAACATTATCATATGTAGACTAATCTACTGTAATTGTGATAGGATTTAAGGAATGGAGAAGGTTTGCTTTGGAAATAAACTTGGACTGATCAAATCAACAATGGTAGATGATTCCAATAAAAAGTTGGCAAAACATAATTATTAGGCTGTTAACGCTTCTGTTTACTGCCATCCTTATCCTTAACTTTCATTCCATATAAGTTTATTCAAAGAAATTAACTACAATAGCTCAACAAAGATTGGGTACTTGTTCTTTGGCATCCGGACAAGTGTTGGATGGAGTCATCTTTCTCAAGAGCTTTCCACCTGCAAATTTGTGGCATTTCAGTCCCAACTTTGTGTCGGTTACTCTCTTTTTTATGTGGTATCTAAAGTATTACATATAATTTGATCAACTTACTTGTATCTGCAGACAAGGTGATGAATGAAAATGGAGATTTCCAGCTTGGCCAGTTCATTCCAGGGCACATACATGGTCCGTTTCCAAACCCAAGGAAGCTGAAAGTTCTTAAGGGATCCTGAAATTATTAACTGAAAGCAAACTTCATGAGAAAATATTATCACAAAGTATTATAGTAAGAAAATGATCCACATTGAGCTTTTTCAGCACAAATTCTAAATAAGAATTATTTAATTAACCTCTCTTTCTTCTCTTCAGGTTTAGAAGCCTCTTCAAATTTTTTTGGCTGCTCCGCTGGTATTTTGGTACCGGAGAGATAAGCTCGACTTGGCAGTGGCTCTTCTTCTGGATCCTTTCTAGAAGCTTAGTGAAACTATAACTGGCTTTCCATTATTGACGAATGCTTTTTTTCAATCGAGCAAGAAGCTTAGTGAAACTATAACTGGCTTTCCATAAACGCAAAACACACCGATCATTCACATGGATGAAACTTTTAATTGCAAAATTAAAATAACACACCGATCAGATTTCTTTTCTATTCTCCAAGTTCTTACCATATATGCCCATATGGATGGTTCTGCATCAGCTCCACAACAATCAAGAATATTCAGAATGTTTGCTTACGATTTGATTTCATTATATCACTTATTTCCGTCCCAAAATGACATATAATCATAGATAGAGCTCAACAAAGTATTTAATAGAACAAAATTCAATATATGAATATGAAACTCCTACCTCATAAATAGACAAGTCTGACATTCCTTCAACTTCTATCCGGTACTGATGATGAACCCCATGTTTTGATCTGCCCTCATACTGACCAAAGTAACAATAATTATAAAACAGACATACCTCCCTTTACCTTTGTTCAACAAAGCAACAAACACAATAAACAAAAGAGTAATGCAACTGAAATTAGAATATTAAATAGACACAAAGAAAATCAAATTTTGTTCGCTTAGGAAGAAAACCCAACTCCACAACACTTCTACCACAAACTTCTTAGGTCAGACAACACTTATACTGAAACTTTATCCATTAGCATAACAGAGGCATAACCATGTACCAAAACATTATGTCAATTGATGGAAATCATTCTTTAAGATGCCCAACTCACAAAAAGGCATATATAAACAAAACTGGAAGCAAAATTTATAATTTCAGATGAGGTAATTTGGTGGGAATGTATAATAATCATTCTCTATATCCTGATCCAAAGTTTTTTTTTTGATGTATATAATATTTATATACGACAAATGCAACAAATAAACTCACACACCCTCGTCACATTTGGTGAGGTTTGAACCCCTGACCTCCTAGGAGGCCAGATGCTTTAATACCGCTAGGCCAAAGGCCCTTTGGTCTGATCCAAAGTTGTTGGGCAATACTTTTTTGTTTTGTTTTGATATCTTAAGTTTTTTATGAACAAAGTGATATTTAGGGGAAACTAATCTTAAACAACCAAATTATGAATTGCTGATATTTAGAATGATCTTTCCTTTGATAGATAATTTCTGAAAGTGATGGTGTTGAGATGAGTTATATGCTTTCTGCTCAATGTTGCAATAGACTTCTGTTCGCAAAATTACTGAACAAATTAGCAAGTATTTTGTTGTATGATTGCAAGGGTAAACAGTGGACCCGAGTTTAAATACACCCTAAATTACCAAAACGATGTAGTAAAACTATTTTATCAGAACAGAAAGAACTGTCCACTTCTTATCTTTAAATACAAAGTATTGGCCCTTCGAAAAAATAATGACACATGTTTTTCTATCAGAACCAAGTTTTTGACCAATTCTATAAACCAACGGACGGTTATGTTCCAACATGTGTAAGCTCAACATCAACCTGTTGAAACAATTGTTGTGCTGAATTCCAACTTTTAAAACAGAAAATTCCACCATGGATTAATAACCCCAATCCAATATAACATTTTATCTATTTTTGGTGAAGATTATAGTCCATAAGTTCCATGGAAATCACCATTGCTTTCATTCTAGGACATCCCATGAAAATTGCATGCATCATTCCTCTTTTGGTTAATTTTTAAAGCTAAAAATTACCTATTTACCCTAGAAAGAATATATGATATTGATCTGGGCCTACAAGATTTCCCAATTTAAAGGGTATTTAAGACATGTTATTTGTAATCGAACATCGACTTACGTCAATCTACGCTAAGAAACAATAGAAATCAATAATATGTGAACTACAAAACAGAAGACACATGTCATTAACAAAGGCTAGACATTTAACCAATTCTTAGACGTAATTGTAGACATACATGATATTGCAAGTTCAAATGGTTCATTACAATATTTTAAATCAAACAAAACCATTGCAGGTTATGCATTATGGGCCAACAACGTACCGATTGCTAAACAGGGAAACCACAAATATGACATAAGCTACATGTGCAAAATTGCGTTTTAGTGGTGCATCTTGGTTTGAAAGAGTAATGCATAAATATAACATAAATATAACCTCGCTTAATCATGACTAAGAAAGTAGAATGTTAAACCTATCGATAATAGTAAAAACTGATATTAAAAATACCCATGACGATAATCAGACCCATCAAACGCCCTTAACCATTGTTTACTTCTATCCACTTGTAAAACTTGGTCTCTGCAAAACCTATGAGATGATACCATAATCATTTAAACACCAAAAATGTGATAATTATAAGAAAACCAAATACCAATACAATGAGAATTGAATTTGATTTTTTTAATCATACTATAAAATAGAGATATTAACAGTATATATTCACAAACTTCATCTCAAAATGCAAACCTTTCAATAAGTTTGAATCACCATAAACAAACTTAATGGCACCATTGAAGTAAAACAAAATCAGAGACCTACCTAAATACACCAAAATAGCCAATTGGGGAAGATCATCACGAACATCAGTCACCCATTTGAGTTGATTGCTTTCTTGATACTCGATTGTCCAGAGATGAATTAGAAAATCGTGTCACTATGCAGAGATGACCAACACCTACATAAACACCAAACATCAAAGATGAAAAGTCTGTTAGAAGGTCTCATTAAAGACCTTTATCAATCCGTTTGTGTTCATTAAAAATACATAGAAATTTAACAAAATACAAAATCTTAATCCCAAAATAATCTCGAATGAAATCATGATATGAAAGACATAAAATTTAATTACATACTAAAAATGTAAACAACGGTATTGAGCAGGAAATAAGTCGAGAGACACACCAGGTAGAGTCGTATAAAAAATCAGGAGCAAATCAAAGATGCAGATCATACCAGGACACAAATCGAGAAACAAAGATCAAGAAGCAGCAAAACTAAATTCTCGTGATGACATGGTCTCCAAACAAGAATCGAGATGCATAGAACCTCAAAACAGCGCCTGTTTCCTCCCATTTGTGGCTCCAAAATAGGATTTAGAGAAAATTCTTGGAAGTTGCCATTGTAGCCTGATTGAGAGGAGACGTGAGAAGAAAACGTGGAGCGGAAGAGATGGCTTTCTAAACAACGGCCGCTTTCCAAAAAACCAATTAACCGGTTTCTGCAAATTAGAGTCATATGTGGGTGAGAAGAGACAATATGTGAAAGAAATATTAATTTGATGGTTTTGCAATTACAATTGGTGATGATGAAGACATAATTGCAGAATCAAGAAGGATCGAATTAACAAAAAGGGAATTCAGAAATGGAAGAATGAAGAAAATAACAATGGAAACAAAATTACAATATTCTGATCGAATTAATTGCTACTTAGAATTGGAAATAAGAACCCTAAAAACAATTCACGTACAAGACAACTGTAAATTCGAGAGATATTTACCGATAGATACTTAACAATCTGCAAGGACCCACTTCATGAAATCGACTTTGAAACCATTGGTTGTGTTGTGTTCTATATAAACCACCGTCACGACCGCTTGAATTTGGTGTTGTCGTCTCGTATGTCCGGCAACCGGAGGAAATGAGAACTGAAGCTTGATGTCGTAGTGGCGTGAATAATCTCTTGTGGTGTATAGTGGTTTAGACAATAGAATACACTAATTTAGAGGTTTGAGGAGAAGAGTGGGTGAGAAATTAGGGGTTCATGGGAGAGAAATCAGCAACAGGAGAGTGTCTTACGAGATAAATTGGGAAAGTGGGTGGTTTAAAGAAGGTCGTGTAGGTATACTGTGGGGGTTAAAATGAATTTAAACGGCTAAGATCAAATCTCTGATGAACTTAAACGATGGAGATCGAATCAAAAATTGGTTGACTCGTCTCCATCCATATATATATAATTAAAATTACAACCCTTTGCAATTAGTACATTTTAATTTTCCCAGAAAAAATATAAAATCAACCAAACAAACCACAGTCTCTTGGGGCAAACCATATGTTATTCTCATATTTAATATTTGATTTATAGCAAAATTATATATAAAATAATATCCATGTTAGTAATAAGATATTCACGAAACATATATATATTCACGAAACATAATTTTAGCAATTAAAATCAAAGATTAATTAAAAGAATAAGCTACCTAGCTATAATAAAGATATGTTTAAAACATTAAGTAAACATATATAAAAAAATGAACTAGAAAAAAACAAAGAAAGAAAAAAGTTTATAAACGATGGGATAATATGATGTAAATAATTATCCATTTAAAATATTAAAGATGATTTTTAGTGTTTTATTTTTAGTGGTTGATTGGAGTAGATCTTTTTTAGTGTTCAATGGACCTATCATTTTTAGTGGTTAGATTGGAGATGGTCCAAATGAGTTTATTATTGGAGATAATTTTCACAAACATATGCACAAAAGTCTCTCAACCAAATATTCAAAATGTGCAAAGTTTGTAACCCATCAATCAAATACCAAATTATTGGATTTCATATATGATCAATTTGTATCAATAAGATATAAATGCAAACCAATATTAGTACCCAACAAATAATACAAGGATATGCAAATAACATAACAATTTTAATGTGGTTCCACTATCCTTAGAGGAGAGATGGAGCTAAGCTCATGTTGATCATTCATATAAATACTCCTCTGAAAGTTTAATAATCATCTATGACGTCTGCCTCTCTAATCCAATGGTACAAGGATCGATTTTGATGCCATTTTGTAATTCCTTAAATGCCAAAATCAATAAACTAGTTCAATATTTAAATTAACTTAAAACAATGATGAAAGTTACTGGTAAACCACAAACCATTACATTTCTCCATTTATAGAACCCATATTAACCAAACACCATATCCACCACTCTTGCTTAGGCTCCAACACCCGCATCGGTTGGTGACCAAATCAACACACATCCGCCTCTTTGGCATTACACAACTAGGTGACCAAATCCACAAACTCAACGACTTATCATCTCTCAAAGCTGAAAACTTGAACTCTCTCTCAATCAACAAAAAGTAGAAGTATTATAGTTTCAAACTTAGAGATCTAGAACTACCAAAATATATAAATGAAATGAAAGGATTTAATGAGTCAAGAGGATGAATTGGGATTGAAATCAGTTGAGACAAGAAGATCGTAATGGCGACATAAATAGTTTGAAGATGAAGAGGGATCTGGGTTCACCATTGTCATTGAAGCATAAGTAAAAGCCACTACGGTCGATTTAGCTTAGAGCGAAGTTGTCTAGTCCTAATTAAATTAAAGTTGTTGATTTATCTTGCAGTGACAATCATTTCAATTACAAACCGATGATTATCCTGAATCCTTACTTTGAATCAACATAGCTTGGGATGTTTATTAGACGAGGATGGCAGCTTGGATTGAAAAAAGGAGGGTGTGGGGAAGAGAACGCAAGAGTGTGAGTGAAGAGAGAGCGGTGCAAGATACAGGGAGGTGCAAATGTAGAGTTAGAGACGAAGATCAGAGAAGGGTCAATAACGAAGAAAAAGAAGTGAGCCCAATTTTCTTTGTGTGTTTTAATATAATATATTTTAATTTTTGATAAAAAAAAATTAGATACAAATGTAAGAAGACAAAAACGTCTCTTATTTAACAGAACTATTTTAATGACGTTATTTCGAAGGAAAAACCACAAGTAAATTACAAACTTAGCAATTTTCAACAAACTATAGTAGTTTCCTTTATTTTTGGAATAAACGAAGAGAAAATTAAAAATTGAAATAAATAAATAATATAAGAATCTGTAACCACCTCATGTGGATCCCGTTGTTCCTTGTTCTCTCCTTGTCCAACATGGTAATTCGACCGAGGAAAATAGTCCCTCCTTAGAATGTCAACCACGATATAATTTCTATTTTCTAACACAATTTTTTAAGTGTTCAATTTAAGAAATTACATAAAAAATATCCTCCATTAAAAATATTTTTAACCAAATTTTAAAGTGACATCTTATCATAAAAAACTATATTTTAATTGAATAACTAGAAGCGTACTCCGTTCAATTTCATCCCTTGAAGACTTCTATATATGGAATCAAATGAGGTATTGATCCAATTTATTTTCCTTGTCTCTTGTTTGGCTTATTTATATTGGGAGGTGCAAATGTAGAGTTGGAGACGAAGATCAGAGAAGGGTCAGTAACGAAGAAAGAGAAGTGAGCCCAATTTCCTCTGTTTGTTTTAATATAATATATTTTAATTTTTGATAAAAAAAATTAGATACAAATGTAAGAAGACAAAAATGTCTCTTATTTAACATAACTATTTTAATGACGTTATTTCGAAGGAAAAACCACAAGTAAACTACTGATAACGTCATTTTTAGACGTTATTTGTAATCAAAAATGGGGAAAGTTTTGCCTAATCCCAGGTAGAATAGCAGTAAATCAAATCATTTTTGGAAGGGAAAGTACAGGAAGAGGATTAAGGATCAAGCCGAGCAATCCCGAGAAAGATGGTGAAGGATGACAACAAGTTTGGCCGAAATGAAGCGAGCAAACAATTTTGGAAGAACAGTGCTCCGCGCGGGTGGCGGTGCGGGCCAAGCCACGCGGACACTAGCGCGGACCCCTGTTTGGTAAAGACTCCAGTGTTGCACGCGGGTCACTGCGCGGGTTCAGCCGCGTGGTCGACCGTGCATACTCCTCATGATGCAAAGATTCCAGTGTTGCGCGCGGGTCACCGCGCGGATCTCCTGTCAGTTACGTTTTGATCCCTTTAATAAGGGGTTTGTGTGGAGGCTAGCGTATCAGAGTTTTAGAGACGAAAACATAGAGAAAAGAGATTTTTTCTGGAGAAGAAAGGGAAATTGAAGAAAAAGGAGGAGGAATAGACGATTGACACAAAGCAATTGACGTCCAACGGGTACGGAAGGCTATCGAAATCCTTCTTCAGGGAATTCTAGTATTTCTATTTTCGATACAATGGTTTTATTTCCTCGATCTAGTTTTATGTTTGTGTTTGTTAAGAACCCCAATATGAGCTAATCTTCTCATGTTGGGGGTTGGATGAATATTTGGTGATGTTCTTGTTAAACTTATTATTTGAGTTTGGGAATTGATGAATTATTTATCGATGAATGTTTATGATGAGTTTTTATGGAATCCTTTTGGTCTGATCAACTATTTGGATATATCTTGATTATTTTGCATTTTCGAGAGAAGAGTTAAATGATTCGATGTGTTTATCATAAACCTATGGTGCGAATCAGATAGAGATATATCGATTCCACCATAGATGTTTTAATCTTGTTGTTCATAAGTATTGTAACTCGATTTTGAGATCGAAAGATGAAAAGTCCTTGTTACGTGCTATTATCATTATAGCTTGAGAAAGTGTAATGTTATCCTTCGTGATTAAATTCATTGAACCATTTGTTAAAACCCAAATCCATTCATGGTTTTGAAAAGAATTGAATATGATTCCAACCCCCAGCTTTTCTTTTCAGCAGTTAACCAGCCTTTTTCCAGATCTAATTTTCTGTCTTTGTTTTCTTAAAACTCTGTCACCTAAATCCAACTTTCATTTCATCTAGTTAATAGTCGATATAGTCTTGAGGTACTCAATACCAAGTTCCTATGGTTCGATACTCGTACTTCCGTACGTATTATTTGATACGACACCATACACTTGCGGTCCGTATGGGAAGGGTGTAAACCCGACCTATCAATTACAAACTTAGCAATTTTCAACAAACTACAGTGGTTTCCTTTATCTTTGGAATGAACGAAGAGAAAATTAAAAATTGAAATAAATAAATAAAATAAGAATCCGTAACCACCTCATGTGGATCCCGCTGTTCCTTGTTCTCTCCTTGTCCAACATGAGTAATCCGACTGAGGAAAATAGTCCCTCGTTAGAGTGTCAACCACGATATAATTTCTATTCTCTAACACAATTTTTTAAGTGTTTAATTTAAGAAATTATATAAAAAATGTCCTCCATTATAAATATGTTTAACCAAATTTTAAAGTGACATCTTATCATAAAAAAACTATATTTTGATTAAATAATAACAAACTATAATTTAATATTCTTCATTATAAGTTATGACTTAATAAAAAACAATTTAGTAATTAAATATTTTATTATAATATAAAAATTAAAATAAGTAGATAAATTTTTTTTATTTTAATTTATAAAATGTTTTTGATTTAATATATAAATGTTTATAATTATGCATTAAAAATACTAGTAATTTTTTTAATGTTTTGTATAACATTAATCTATTTACTTATATTTAATAATTTAATTAAGTAGACAACCCAGACCTTGGGTCGGCCTTCGGGTCGGTTCGGGCCCAGGTTTACGGGCATACCAGTCTATGGGTATACGGGTTCGGTCTTGACCGGGCTTAGTCATACTTGGGCGGGTCCAGTCAATTTGGGCTGGGTCGGGTCGCCGCGGATTAGTCGGTGCTGCCCAATTTTATGCCCGGATACCGCGGGTGCGTGTGTGTGTGGGCTTAGCCCAAGTTGTCGTACAAAAAAAAAAGTAGACAAATTGTTAGTATATTTGGAAATAAACTCTTTTCATATTGCTTTCCAAATCTGTTTTATTTTGTATTTTTTAATATTCGTTAATATATTATTGATCTTAAATTTATAAAAAAATAAATATAATGTTAAATTTATAATTTAATAGATAAAAATTATAACAATATTAATTAATAAACAAATTAATTATATTTTTTATAATCAAAATTTTATTTAATTATTCATAAATTTCTTATAAATATATTTTACAAAACAATAAAAAAATAATATGACATAAAACAATTTCGATATAAAAAATTATACCCTACAATTTCTCATAACATTTGCTATCAAAAATTACAATAATTACCAAAAAACAAATTTCGTATTAAAATATCATAATACTAATAACGAAGGTAATTTCTTATTAAAAAATCCTTTTCGAAATCCTAGTAGTATACATGGAGGTGCTGATGTATTGTATTGATATATATTAATAATTTAATTTTTTAATATATATAAAATTAGATAAAAATACTTTAATATCTCTTATGAATCTTTTATAACGACGTTAATTTGTTGGATGAAAGCCTAACTATATATCTTCTTTAGAGCCAAAAGAGTCCCTCCCTCCCTCCCTCCCTCCCAATACAACAACTTGTTCCAAATCAAAATTCAAGACCTAAATCTATCTTCATTCCTTGTGGTTTCGAGAAGGATTACTCAATCAATCAATCCATGTATGTATGTTTTCTGTACCCTAGAATAGTTAGTTGCATATCGTTTTATATGATTTGATTTATGCTTTCATCTCAACTCCGTTGACGACGTTACAGTCAGATGCTATGTTTAATTCGTTGTTCGTTTCTGATTATTTGTTTAATCTGTTGTTCTGATTCTTGTTTTCTACTTGTTTTAAGGAAAAACAAATGTTGATTTACTCAGGTTCTAGAACCTAATTTATCTCTCGGTCCATTCTTGTATGTATACAATCTATTTCTGTTTATATGCAGCAGCAGCAGCATAAACCCCAAAATTTCAGTTTGATTTTGCAAGTTCATAATGTATGATTTATCCTTCTCAACATTCGTATTGGTATGATGTCGAATAGCTTGTTATATATAATAGGCTATTGATTGGCAACTTTATGAATCTTATTATATCAGGTGATTTATGTATCTTCTTTTCTCTCACCAATTTTCAACAGTAAAATTTGTAGAGCCGTAAAGAAAAATATGTCTACCGGAGAGGGCAGAAAAGTCTCTTTTGAAGAGCTATGTATGGTAAGGCTTTTGAGCTATTTGATTCTTGTTTACATTCAATTGCTCATAACTAATATAGAATTTTAGGTTTCTCTCATTGATGTTTTGGTATCATAAAAATTTCTCTTGTGGGCCGTTTGGTTTGACTGAAGGTTTTTGACGGATTTGGATTTTCGTCGATGGATTTGGAATTGTTTGGTTTGTATGATTTGGAATGGAATTGAATTGAATTCAATACTTTTATTATAGATAATTTATAAAAACATAAGTAATTATATTATCTTTTATAATTTGATTATTACAAAACAAATGTTTTTAACTTGTTTTAAACATTATTACAAACAAATCTATGGAAATACCAACTTCCCCGTGGGATTTCTAAATCCCTTCATTGAAATCCCGGGATTTCAAATCCACACGTTCCTTCAAACCAAACATAGGATTGGAATGGAATTCAGTACCAAATCCCGCAAACCAAACGGGCCCTTGGGTTCTTCTTATGTGGGATTTATTAATCTTGATTTATATGAACTTGAGAATTCCTTATGGCACCTGGTTCCATCTAGTAAATCAAATTGGTGAACCATAGTTGCTCCTCTCTCCCTTCCTCAAAAAGAAGGCACATATTTGACTTGGTCAAATCGGACTATTTCCGTATTCAAAATTATTGAGAGTGATGCTATGGATTGCACATTAGCATGTGCCTACTTATAGTGTTGTTATGGTCATCAACATCTGCTAAAAAGGTAATCATGCGGTGCTAGTTTTCAAGTTGTAAGTAATTGTTTTTGACCCAAACAAGTGTACTCTTTTTTTATGAATGGGGTATATTGGATTTTCAAGTATTCAATGAAGAAAATGGATTAATGGACATTGCAACAACAACTAAAACTCAAAGTTCTCTAAGTTCATGGGAATCAATCACTACTCTGGAATGTGTTCTCTGAAATGTCTGATCATTATCTATTTTTATATCATTGAATTCAGGTACAAGATCTCGTAGAAGAATGTCTAGTGCATTATATGAACCATAGTCAGGTGATATGTACTCTCAATCAGCTACGGAACATAGAGCCTGCCTTTACAGCGACTGGTATGTAATTTGATTCCTCTAGCGTATTTCCTCTCTTTATTTTGTAGTTTTTGGTTACACAATCTTTTTTTTTCTTTCTATCTTTAACACAGTTTTCCGTCATACATGCAACCAAAAGGATCTTATTTTTATACAAATTAGATATGCATGAGCGACACTCGATGTTTTTACCATCTTCTCTTTGTTCTTCTAGCTCTGCAGCTTATGCCAACCAGTTTTGATAATCTGAGAACCAAGTTAGACCCGACCATTGTTGAGGCCTACAAATAAACTTAAATTTATGATACTTAAATTAGCTTTAATGCTTTATATCTATCCTAGTTACATAATTCCACGTCACATGCATATTTATCTTCAACATAATCGATTTCTGTCTTCCAGTTTTGCAAGATCTTGAAGAACAAAATCCAGAATTTTTTAAGTCATACTATCTCAGGCTGGCGCTGAAAGAGCAAATAATGGAATTTAACAATCTGCTTGGTAGACAGGCTGCATTGATGAATCAGGCGGACCCAAGGAGAGCCTCTTTTCCTCCTGTGTTTAATGTATCTCACATGCCAGCAAGTAAGTTGCCTTCAATTTCAAGATTATTCCATTGATGCATCCCTAAAAGTCGTTGTTTGTCTGCACTAGTTTTCTATACTCCATGCATTCTTCCCTCTTTATTATCTTATTATCAGTTGTATTATGGTTTTTTTTTGTTAAATGACCTTTTATCAGATTTCACTTATGAGCATGACCTTCTAAAAAAGTTAACTCAATTGGCTTCAAATGGCCTGCCCTGGTGGGGTCTTTTAGGTACATGGCCTTAAATGTTTTTAATTAAATTCATGACGTCCTGACCTGTTAAAGAAAAAATGGCTTTATACTCATTAGAAGGTCATGGAGGTTATATACCTAAATATCCCGCTCCTCCGGGTGTTAAACAGTCTGTCGTTGGTGTAAGAGTCTTCTCCCGTAAAAACTTGAAAATACAATGGAAGGTTAGCTTTTTAAAAATCAGTTTTGTTAAACAGTCTGTCTCTCTCTGGTGCTAAATAGCCTGCTATCTTGCAGTTCCCTATAATGGATCATGTTATGTATCTGATACTGACATTGTCCAGAAGATGGAGAACCCACATCTCTCGGTTCCAACGTTTCTAGTGAGCGGCTGTAATAATTGTGGACCGTCTATACACCAAGGTAAGATGTTTCTGTTTACCCATAATTGCTTTAGTCTGAAATGTAATTTTTACAAATATGTCCGGCCATACTTTTCAGGAGAAAACAAGAGACTGGACAACATATCAGGAAACTTAGGTTTTCATAATTTTGGCAAAGATTTGTAGAACATTCGTCACTAAACAAATTGCTATTAGTCATATAGGTTGTTTCAAAATATTATAAGGCGAACTGTAAAGAGAATAAACATCCAATACCCAGATAAAGATTATGTGGTTCATTCACTCACCAAATGGAAAAAAAAATGATCAAAGAGAGAACGTAAAGAAAAATATTGGTGTCATTAAACCTTACAAAATGGAGGATTCATAGACTTCAATATATATATATGTATTCCTACTATGACTTTAGTTGAAATCCCTAACTAATAGGATTGTCTGTGGTGTGGGATTCTAGAATCAAACATAGATTCCTGGGAGAATATGATTACATACGACAAATGAACTCACACACCATCGTTAACGTGAACCCTTGACTATTTGTTGGTTAATTTTATGACACTATCTGGTCATGTTGCTGCAGGTCCAAGTACTTGTTATAGGATGTAAATAGCGAATTGGAGGCTTGTACAGAGAGTTACAGGCAGGTAGGCAGAGGTAATGATTTTGTTGAGGAGATGAAGATTAAACAATTCAAAACTGGTTTAGCATCGGAATAATGGTTGTTTCCTGTTTTTGACATACTAGAAGCGTACTCGCGCAATGCAGCGAGATACATCATGATTTTAATGTTTCATTTTATTTTTTTGTAGATTTACAGTACGATTTTGGATGGTTTTGAGAAAGTGATAATGTTTTTTTTTAATATGTTTAATTTAGCCTTAATAATATAATGTTTTTTATATAAAAAATTAAGTATTTTGTTAGAATTCAATCATTACCTTATATATTTTAATATCTAGAAAAAATAACCAATTACATATTTAATAATATAATTAAAACAAATTTATAGTAATATAATATATTAGTTAAAATAATGATACATGAAAAGGTTTGCCTAAAAGGAAGGTCCTGCATATACCAAATTGGTGGGTGTTAAAAGTCTGCAGTAGTAATATGTATCTTGTGCTTTGATATACTTGTAAATTAAGAGATTTTTAAAATCTTGCATAAAATGATGGTACCTTGTGCTTATTAATTTGTATTTAAGAGTTTTTTATCCGTGGTTTATAATATGGTATAGATATAGACTAGAGAACCTAGTAAGTTTGTTGCAAAGAGATGTTTAGGTTTATGTATGTTTTTTTTAACCGCGAGTGTACGGGCCAACATGCCTACACCTCAACAAATCTCTAAAAATCCTAGGTGGTCATTTGAACCGGCGACCTATAAAGAGTATCTCCAACAACTTCTCTAAAATAGAGGGAATTGAGTTTTTGCTCTCTATATTACTTCAATGGATTCGTTATCTTGTTCTCTAAAATAAAGAAACATGGAGAAAACTCCAAATATAGAGAATTCTCTAAAACGAGAGAAATGTTTTCTAATAATTTACCACTAAAATCATTTTTTAACCGGGAAAACACAAAATCTTCCATCTCCCTCTGAAGATCTCCATCTCCTTGCTTTTTACCTCAAAAAACTTCCGTTTGATCATTGTTCTCCGTTCAATTTCATCCCTTGAAGACTTCTATATATGGAATCAAACGAGGTATTGATCCAATTTATTTTCCTTGTCTCTTGTTTGGCTTATGTATATTGGGAGGTGCAAATGTAGAGTTGGAGACGAAGATCAGAGAAGGGTCAGTAATGTAACACCCTCAAATCTGGAAATAGCAACTTATTTAAAATTTTCTAAATACATAAATAAATGAATCATCTACAACCACGAATTCGGATGTAGCTACCATACACATCTTCTATCTATACATACAGTAAACAATAAGGGTGGGTGCTACTAAAACCCAAAACATGTCACCATCTCCAACTCGCGGAATACTTCACCAATTACTTACTTTTGTAAGGCTAAGGCTCAACTCTTCATAACACCGCTAGAACTGAACCCCCTGCTAGGAACCTGATGCACATGCCGACAAATAAAAAAGTTAGGCTTAACGCCTAGTGAGCTCAAGAGTGTTAACATGAACGAATATATCATTAAAAGAAAGGAAATCAGTTTAAGTCAAGATCCTTCGAAATTATTATACTTCAAAATGGAAACGACACATTTTCCCATAATATGCACTTTTAAAGATAATGATTCCAAAACACACGTTTCCTCTAAAATGGTACAACGCATAACTCACCCAAACGGGATCATAGTTCGACACTTATTTTAGTAACAACATGAATAACCATTTATAACCCAAAGTACCCAAAACGCGGGCGGGACAGAATGCTCGACCCATAAATTTCTGTCAAAACCCCATATATCGTACGTCCGAAAACATGGACACTTGGTCCAATACTCACGCGACCGTAAGGAACCAATGACAATAAAACAGGACATTCTTATATTTAACATACAGATAGCCAACCACGGGGGAAACCCGTATCCGTTGAGGGTGGAGGGAACACGAAAGTATACCACCCAAACAACGATAATCGCATGACACCTCCCGACATCCCAGCCCGGTGTCCCTACGACTTCTTTACAAGTGTCACCCCAAGTCAGTTGACCTTGATGGATCATTCCGAAGAACTCCATCCCGAAGGCCCGGCACACTTAAAGACTACCTCCCAGGCATTACTTCAAGCGGCGGAGGTCCTAGCGCCTACCATTCCAGTAGCACTAGCCGACTCAACCCTCCTAGCGATCACTTGTAAAGTTTCCAGTCATAAAACATGGGTACCGAAGTTCAACCCCGCAATACCCAATTGACCATCCCAAAATAGACTGACTCACGTGCCTATGGATCCATTACACACTGTCTAACGTTACATGACTCCAATTGAAAGACCAAAGCTCCCAAAACATGTAACCCACCAATGACACAAATTAAGTGTCTTCATATCCAAAACCCACGACGGTTAAAAATCCGGACAAATGTCCACACGACTCGTTTAAGCCAATACCGAGCTAAAGAGCTCCAAATCAGTTTGACCAATAGTTATCGGTCTCCAAAATGTTGGAATGTCTTTAAATAACATTTGTGAAGACACGTACCTCAAAGACT
Source organism: Arctium minus (assembly GCA_954870635.1). Classification (NCBI taxonomy): domain Eukaryota; kingdom Viridiplantae; phylum Streptophyta; class Magnoliopsida; order Asterales; family Asteraceae; genus Arctium; species Arctium minus. Next base: position 74,742,116 of record OX941083.1, on the reverse strand, counting down.
AGATTTACCCCAAAACTCCATACGAGAGGGGACTCAAGATTTCCAAAGTGTTTGTGAATGCAAATACACCAAATGCATAAAACATGAATTAGACTTTACTTGTACAAAATCACCAAGAATACGTAATCCATGTTATTTAGTTGTTGGAAACATTCAAAACTCAAAAGAATCATTTTAAGAGGTTAACACAGCCCAAGTTTACCAAGTAAGAAAACTTATCCAAATACTCACACTTTGACAAATAACTAAGTAAAACATATTTTACTTCTAAATACTCAAATCTTATCAGCAGTTAACCATTTAATGTAAAACACTTTAAAATACACATTTTGGCATGTACACCGTTTTCACAAATCAACTTGAACTCACCTTGCTAGATTTAGGCTAAATCTAGATTTCACCCAACGAGCTCTTTTGAAGGCCAGTTGAATCCTCAATCCGAAATCTTCCAAAAACCTAGATCCAAACATTTCAAACCATAAATACCCGTACTCAACCATATAGAAACATTCCCCAAACATAATACACCAAAATCCCCAACGAGATCCAAACCCTAGTTTCTCTAAAATCACCAACTCTAAGATTTGAGGTATCAAACACAAAGGAACCACCAATGGAGCATTCATAACCTTATTACAAGAAAACTTACCCTTGAAGACAAAGAGACTTCCGAGAACACCCAATCCAACACTTCAACCCGAGCTCCCAACCTTTTCACTTGATGAGGAAGATGAAGATGGAGGTTTTGTGGCTCAAGCTCCCAACTAGCTAGATGGTGAATAACCATGTGGTTTGAGGAGGAAAACCCCCCAAAATAGGTTAGGGTTCGGTTTTGGTGTTTGGGAGAGAAAAGGGAAGGAATTAGGAAGTGGGAATGAGGGAAATGGTTGAGAATCGCGACTCTTAAAAGACCCTGGGGGCGACCGCGATTGTGCCCGGCGATTGTGCCCAGGGCACTATCGTCCAGAGTGTACCGAGGCTCGTTTCTTCCCATTTTCCGCACAGACCACCCATGACGCAATGAGGCTTAAAAGGTAAGGCGTAAGGGATGAAATTCTATGGTCAGAATCAAGGGTTTTTCAAAGGATTGGCTTTCACAGACAGGAAATTACGGTTGTTACAAGTAACGAAGAAAGAGAAGTGAGCCCAATTTCCTCTGTGTGTTTTAATATAATATATTTTAATTTTTGATAAAAAAAAATTAGATACAAATGTAAGAAGACAAAAATGTCTCTTATTTAACATAACTATTTTAATGACGTTATTTCGAAGGAAAAACCACAAGTAAACTACTGATAACGTCATTTTTAGACGTTATTCGTAATCAAAAATCGGGAAAGTTTTGCCTAATCCCAGGTAGAATAGCAGTAAATCAAATCATTTTTGGAAGAGAAAGTACAGGAAGAGGATTAAGGATCAAGCCGAGCAATCCCGAGAAAGATGGTGAAGGATGACAACAAGTTTGGCCGAAATGAAGCGAGCAAACAATTTTGGAAGAACAGTGCTTCGCGCGGGTGGCGGCGCGGGCCAAGCCGCGCGGACCCCCGTTTGGTAAAGACTCCAGTGTTGCACGCGGGTCACTGCGCGGGTTCAGCCGCGTGGTCGACCGCGCAGACTCCTTATGATGCAAAGATTCCAGTGTTGTGCGCGGGTCACCGCGCGGGTTCATCCGCGCGGTCGACCGCGCGGACCTCCTGTCAGTTACGTTTTGATCCCTTTAATAAGGGGTTTGTGTGGAGGCTAGGGTATCAGAGTTTTAGAGACGAAAACATATAGAAAAGAGATTTTTTCTAGAGAAGAAAGGGAAATTGAAGAAAAAGGAGGAGGAATAGACGATTGACACAAAGCAATTGACGTCCAACGGGTACGGAAGGCTATCGAAATCCTTCTTCAGGGAATTCTAGTATTTCTATTTTCGATACAATGGTTTTATTTCCTCGATCTAGTTTTATGTTTGTGTTTGTTAAGAACCCCAATATGAGCTAATCTTCTCATGTTGGGGGTTGGATGAATATTTGGTGATGTTCTTGTTAAACTTATTATTTGAGTTTGGGAATTGATGAATGATTTATCGATGAATGTTTATGATGAGTTTTTATGGAATCCTTTTGGTCTGATCAACTATTTGGATATATCTTGATTATTTTGCATTTTCGAGAGAAGAGTTAAATGATTCGATGTGTTCATCATAAACCTATGGTGCGAATCAGATAGAGATATATCGATTCCACCATAGATGTTTTAATCTTGTTGTTCATAAGTATTGTAACTCGATTTTGAGATCGAAAGATGAAAAGTCCTTGTTACGTGCTATTATCAGTATAGCTTGAGAAAGTGTAATGTTATCCTTCGTGATTAAATTCATTGAACCATTTATTAAAACCCAAATCCATTCATGGTTTTGAAAAGAATTGAATATGATTCCAACCCCCAGCTTTTCTTTTCAGCAGTTAACCAGCCTTTTTCCAGATCTAATTTTCTGTCTTTGTTTTCTTAAAACTCTGTCACCTAAATCCAACTTTCATTTCATCTAGTTAATAGTCGATATAGTCTTGAGGTACTCAATACCAAGTTCCTATGGTTCGATACTCGTACTTCCGTACGTATTATTTGATACGACACCGTACACTTGCGGTCCGTGTGGGAAGGGTGTAAACCCGACCTATCAATTACAAACTTAGCAATTGTCAACAAACTACAGTAGTTTCCTTTATCTTTGGAATGAACGAAGAGAAAATTAAAAATTGAAATAAATAAATAAAATAAGAATCCGTAACCACCTCATGTGGATCCCGCTGTTCCTTGTTCTCTCCTTGTCCAACATGAGTAATCCGACTGAGGAAAATAGTCCCTCCTTAGAGTGTCAACCACGATATAATTTCTATTCTCTAACACAATTTTTTAAGTGTTTAATTTAAGAAATTACATAAAAAATGTCCTCCATTATAAATATGTTTAACCAAATTTTAAAGTGACATCTTATCATAAAAAAACTATATTTTGATTAAATAATAACAAACTATAATTTAATATTCTTCATTATAAGTTATGACTTAATAAAAAACAATTTAGTAATTAAATATTTTATTATAATATAAAAATTAAAATAAGTAGATAAATTTTTTTTATTTTAATATATAAAATGTTTTTGATTTAATATATAAATGTTTATAATTATGCATTAAAAATACTAGTAATTTTTTTAATGTTTTGTATAACATTAATCTATTTACTTATATTTAATAATTTAATTAAGTAGACAACCCAGACCTTGGGTCGGCCTTCGGGTCGGTTCGGGCCCAGGTTTACGGGCATACCAGTCTATGGGTATACGGGTTCGGTCTTGACCGGGCTTAGTCGTACCTGGGCGGGTCCAGTCAATTTGGGCTGGGTCGGGTCGCCGCGAATTAGTCGGTGCTGCCCAATTGGATGCCCGGATACCGCGGGTGCGTGTGTGTGTGGGCTTAGCCCAAGTTGCCGTACAAAAAAAAAAAGTAGACAAGTTGTTAGTATATTTGGAAATAAACTCTTTTCATATTGCTTTTCAAATCTGTTTTATTTTGTATTTTTTAATATTCGTTAATATATTATTGATCTTAAATTTATAAAAAAATAAATATAATGTTAAATTTATAATTTAAAAGATAAAAATTATAACAATATTAATTAATAAACAAATTAATTATATTTTTTATAATCAAAATTTTATTTAATTATTCATAAATTTCTTATAAATATATTTTACAAAACAATAAAAAAATAATATGACATAAAACAATTTCGATATAAAAAATTATACCCTACAATTTCTCATAACATTTGCTATCAAAAATTACAATAATTACCAAAAAACAAATTTCGTATTAAAATATCATAATACGAATAACGAAGGTAATTTCTTATTAAAAAATCCTTTTCGAAATCCTAGTAGTATACATAGGGCTGTAAACGAACCGAACGAACACGAACGGAGGCTTGTTCATGTTCGTTCGTTTAACTTAACCGAACAAACGAACGAACACGAACGGTAAACGAACGAAAATTATTGTGTTCGTGTTCGTTCGTTTAGAAATCAGCCGTGTTCGTGTTCGTTTATGTTCGTTCGTTAACATGTTAAACGAACGGACATAAACGAACGGAAATGAACGAACGTAAACGAACAGACCTAAACGAACATAAACGAACAGACCTAAACGAACATAAACGAACGTAAACGAACATACGTAAACGAACGTAAACGAACAAGCCTAAACGAACGTAAACGAACATAAACAAACAAACACCACCACTAAGTTTGAATCATTCAATTATCTATTACACACCAATTATCCATAGTTTAAACATACAAAAAACGATCACCATCCATCACCATCATCATTTGAACAAAAAATAAACAATTCACCATCATCACTCGTCACCTCATGGAAGTTCAACATATATCATATCATCAGTTTCCTACACCAAACAAACAAAATAATTATTAGTTATTGTAAGAAAACTAATATTATAATTGATAAGATTAAGAAAGTTACCTTGGTTTTCTTTTTATGTAGTCCATAATGATGACGATACCAATCAGCTCCGCAAATGAGCATATCTACCGTCTTCGTTCCTAAAGAGGCGCGATGGGCATCGATAACTCTCCCACTAGCACTGAAAGCGGATTCTGAAGCAACAGTAGTGATCGGAATCGCCAAAACATCAGCAGCCATTTTAGACAAAATTCTGAACTTCAGATTTTTCTCCTTCCACCACTCCAAGGCATCAAAATATGCACCTGAATCACCAATGTACACGCCTTCTTCTAAATAAACGTCTAACTCTGTCTTCACACTTGCAAAAGTGTCAACGCTTCTGATATGTTGATCGTACTTTGCCGTGCCACTCTTGATACCCATACCAACTCTAGAACTTAGCTTGTTATAACCACTCTTAACTCCACTTTCACTCTTGTCAGGTGCACTACTAGTGGAAACAACATTAGCTGCTTTATGTTGCTCAACATACTCTTCAAACATTTTAGTAAGAGTATCTTGAATAATTTTCATTTGTTTAGGAGCCTCATCTGCTGAATAAATGGAATTAAAAGAGAACTCAACCAGTTTCATCTTGTATCTAGGATCCAAAACAGCACCGATGGAGATCAACAGATTACAACTACCCCAATATTTGTCAAATTTCTTTTTCATTTTAGCAGCCATATCTCTCATCTATTTACTCTCATCTAAAGACAAATCATCTAATGCTTCTTTAATCCCATACAACTCACTAAGAAACAAATTAGATGTAGGATACTCGGAGCCTATAAAAAAGATGTAAATAAAAGTGTATGAGAATGAAATATCAGCATCCCTTTAGTAGTTCAATGATGCAATATTGCCCGTATTCATGAATTACATGGACATATTTGTGAAGACGAGTAGACAAAATGGTAATTTAAGCATGTGATTACAAAAAATTATTAGATAATCATGTGATTAAAATGATGAAGAATTAGATACTTAAGCATAAAAAATCAATAGTACCTGAAATAATTTTTGTAACTTCACTGAAAAGCCCCAAGAAGGAGCAAATAACTTCAACTTTGTCCCAATCTTCCGAGGTCGGCAAGGTTTTGTATGTTGATTCTCGATCGGCATAATTCACAAACACTTCTTTGAACTCCAAGGCCGTAGACAACATAGCATATGTAGCATTCCATCGGGTACTAACATCTAAGATCAAATGCTTCTTTGACAGGGTCATTTGTTTGGATAGTTCACTAAATATATGCAACCGACCTGGAGAGGCATTCACGTGTTTCACACTCTCACGAACATTATGAATAATGTCTTTTATTTCCGACAAACCATCTTGAACCAACAAATTGAGAATATGTGCACAACACCGCACATGGAATAACTTCCCCCCAACAACAAGCTTTTTCTGAAGATTTATAATTTCCTTCAACTTTGTAGCCGCCACATCATTAGTTGTAGCATTGTCAACCGTCAATGTAGCAACCTTCGTCTCAATGTTCCACTCTTTTAAACACTTAAAGAGGGAATCATAGATACATAGTCCAGAATAAGGTGGTGGCACATCAACAAAACTCAATAAACATTTGTTAAGCTTGAAATCGGAATCTACAAAATGACAAGTGACAACCATATAATGAATATTCTGCACCGATGTCCACATATCAGTTGTTATACTCACACGATTGACTGCGCTCAACATTTTCTTAATTCTTTTCTTGCCTATCTCATAACTAGCAACACAATCTTGCCTAGCCGATGCACGTGAAATCTTGTTAAACCCGGGTTAGCTTCCTTCATAACCACATTAAATAGTTCATACTCAACAAAATTAAACGGCAACTCATGAACCATAATCATGTGAGAAACAACCTCTCTAATCCTACTATTGTCAAATTTCCAGTTTTGGACCACAGAAGAATCTGATTTCCCAGGCACAACCTTTAACTTTAACTGACCTGGATGAATGGTGTTGACGGCTCTTAACTTTGGGCAATCACTAATATGCCTATGTAATGGAGTTGTGGTTCCATCTTTAAGTTTCTTTATCTTCTCACCACAATGGATGCACTCACAAACTTCAGTTCCATTAGGCAACTTCACCAAGCGAAAATGTTCCCAAACTCCTGAAGTCTTCTTTCTTTTCCTTTTAGCATATGGATTAGATTCTTCGTTGCTGACTAGGTTGGCCTCTTCTCCACCAGTACCACCATCAACGGTTGCAACGTCTTCTCCATCATTCGATCCGATAACAACCACTTCAGGAGTATTTTCCATTCTTGATGTATTTGCACTTGATTCAATTTCGGTTGATTCAAGTTCTTGAGGCGATTGCATTCGATCTAAATAAAGTTCGTCATTGAAGAAATATGGACCGCTACAAGAGACATCAGACATCTACAAAATGCAAAAAAAAAATAGTTTAGATAATTAAAGTATGTAAGAATAAAATATGGGAAAATTAAAAGCTTGTTGGATAAAAGTTTAGAATCAAAGATGGAATGAAAATTAAAGGTTAATTTTGCAGGAAAACAAGAAAGAGCAAAGAAATTTCATGTGCTTCAATTGTTTCCACTTTCCAGTAATGAAATTTCAATTGTTTCCACTTTCCAGTAATGAAATTTCATGTAGGACCATTTTTTTATGCTTTTAATATCTATTTTTTTATGATACAGTTGTACATCTCTTGATCCCATGAAACTCCAGCCTTCAAGATTTTGTAGTAAAGATCAACTAACTTATCTACCATCCCCAATCTTTGATAAAACCCGTTCAAGCTAAATAAGTATGAATCTTAAGGGCATTTCCAACCTACCACTAAAACACTAAAATGGATGTCATGTTTGTTCCAACCCACCACTAAAATGGATGTCTCAGTCCATAGAAGTTAGGAAAAATATGTTTTCAATATGGTAGACAAAACCATCGAACATAAAATCGTAGAACAGATCTAACAAAAAAACCACAAAATAGTAAACGAGCAGATCGTGTGGAGTGTGGTACCAAATAAAAAATGACCAGATCAAACAGCAAAAAATTTGCATACGAAAAATAAAACGCTTTGCATACGAAAACGAGAACGAAACGAACAGAAAACTATTATAGAGAACATGACTCATGAGCAACGAAAACGATTGCATACGAAATAGAACGATCATATCGAACCAGGGAAGAAAGAATAATAATTTGTACCTGTTGCAGAGAACACGAGCGAAGAAAGTAAGAGATGTAGGGTTCACGTTCACGTTCACAACCTTCAACCCTTCAAGATGTGCATACGATTTCATCTGATCTGGATTCTGGAGGCTTGCATTTAGGGTTTTGGCTTTTGGGGGAAAGTGAAATTGAAGAGGGAAAGTGAAATGTGAAAGGTGAAACGGTGAAAACTCAAAGTGAAGGAATGAAAATCTAAAAAAGTAAAAAGGTAAAATCCAAATAAAACAAAATATGATAAAATTTAAATCTAAATAAATTCTAAATTCTAAAAATCTATAACTTAAATAAATATTATTTGAAATCAAAATAAATAAATAAAAGATTATATAATAAATTAAATTAAATATATAAACGAACGAACGTAAACGAACGAACATAAACGAACGAACGTTCACGAACGTAAACGAACGAATGAGGCCCTTGTTCATGTTCGTTCGTTTATCTAAACGAACAAAAAAAAATTGTTCATGTTCGTTCATTTATTAAATAAACGAACATAAACGAACTTCCCGCCGAACGGTTCACGAACGGTTCGCTGAACGTTCGGTTCGTTTACAGCCCTAAGTATACATGGAGGGGCTGATGTATTGTATTGAATATTGATATATATTAATAATTTAATTTTTTAATATATATAAAATTAGATAAAAAATACTTTAATTATATCTCTTATTTCACAGAATCTTTTATAACGACATTAATTTGTTGGATGAAAGTCTAACAAATTTCAATAGTTTCCTTTATTATTTTTGAATGAATTGAAAAAATATATAAATAAAATAAGAATTCGTAACTATATATCTTCTTTAGAGCCAAAAGAGTCCCTCCCTCCCTCCCTCCCTCCCTCCCAATACAACAACTTGTTCCAAATCAAAATTCAAGACCTAAATCTATCTTCATTCCTTGTGGTTTCGAGAAGGATTACTCAATCAATCAATCCATGTATGTATGTTTTCAGTACCCTAGAATAGTTAGTTGCATATCGTTTTATATGATTTGATTTATGCTTTCATCTCAACTCCGTTGACGACGTTACAGTCAGATGCTATGTTTAATTCGTTGTTCGTTTCTGATTATTTGTTTAATCTGTTGTTCTGATTCTTGTTTTCTACTTGTTTTAAGGAAAAACAAATGTTGATTTACTCAGGTTCTAGAACCTAATTTATCTCTCGGTCCATTCTTGTATGTATACAATCTATTTCTGTTTATATGCAGCAGCAGCAGCATAAACCCCAAAATTTCAGTTTGATTTTGCAAGTTCATAATGTATGATTTATCCTTCTCAACATTCGTATTGGTATGATGTCGAATAGCTTGTTATATATAATAGGCTATTGATTGGCAACTTTATGAATCTTATTATATCAGGTGATTTATGTATCTTCTTTTCTCTCACCAATTTTCAACAGTAAAATTTGTAGAGCCGTAAAGAAAAATATGTCTACCGGAGAGGGCAGAAAAGTCTCTTTTGAAGAGCTATGTATGGTAAGGCTTTTGAGCTATTTGATTCTTGTTTACATTCAATTGCTCATAACTGATATAGAATTTTAGGTTTCTCTCATTGATGTTTTGGTATCATAAAAATTTCTCTTGTGGGCCGTTTGGTTTGACTGAAGGTTTTTGACGGATTTGGATTTTCGTCGATGGATTTGGAATTGTTTGGTTTGTATGATTTGGAATGGAATTGAATTGAATTCAATACTTTTATTATAGATAATTTATAAAAACATAAGTAATTATATTATCTTTTATAATTTGATTATTACAAAACAAATGTTTTTAACTTGTTTTAAACATTATTACAAACAAATCTATGGAAATACCAACTTCCCCGTGGGATTTCTAAATCCCTTCATTGAAATCCCGGGATTTCAAATCCACACGTTCCTTCAAACCAAACATAGGATTGGAATGGAATTCAGTACCAAATCCCGCAAACCAAACGGGCCCTTGGGTTCTTCTTATGTGGGATTTATTAATCTTGATTTATATGAACTTGAGAATTCCTTATGGCACCTGGTTCCATCTAGTAAATCAAATTGGTGAACCATAGTTGCTCCTCTCTCCCTTCCTCAAAAAGAAGGCACATATTTGACTTGGTCAAATCGGACTATTTCCGTATTCAAAATTATTGAGAGTGATGCTATGGATTGCACATCAGCATGTGCCTACTTATAGTGTTGTTATGGTCATCAACATCTGCTAAAAAGGTAATCATGCGGTGCTAGTTTTCAAGTTGTAAGTAATTGTTTGACCCAAACAAGTGTACTCTTTTTTTATGAATGGGGTATATTGGATTTTCAAGTATTCAATGAAGAAAATGGATTAATGGACATTGCAACAACAACTAAAACTCAAAGTTCTCTAAGTTCATGGGAATCAATCACTACTCTGGAATGTGTTCTCTGAAATGTCTGATCATTATCTATTTTTATATCATTGAATTCAGGTACAAGATCTCGTAGAAGAATGTCTAGTGCATTATATGACCCATAGTCAGGTGATATGTACTCTCAATCAGCTACGGAACATAGAGCCTGCCTTTACAGCGACTGGTATGTAATTTGATTCCTCTAGCGTATTTCCTCTCTTTATTTTGTAGTTTTTGGTTACACAATCTTTTTTTTTTCTTTCTATCTTTAACACAGTTTTCCGTCATACATGCAACCAAAAGGATCTTATTTTTATACAAATTAGATATGCATGAGCGACACTCGATGTTTTTACCATCTTTTCTTTGTTCTTCTAGCTCTGCAGCTTATGCCAACCAGTTTTGATAATCTGAGAACCAAGTTAGACCCGACCATTGTTGAGGCCTACAAATAAACTTAAATTTATGATACTTAAATTAGCTTTAATGCTTTATATCTATCCTAGTTACATAATTCCACGTCACATGCATATTTATCTTCAACATAATCGATTTCTGTCTTCCAGTTTTGCAAGATCTTGAAGAACAAAATCCAGAATTTTTTAAGTCATACTATCTCAGGCTGGCGCTGAAAGAGCAAATAATGGAATTTAACAATCTGCTTGGTAGACAGGCTGCATTGATGAATCAGGCGGACCCAAGGAGAGCCTCTTTTCCTCCTGTGTTTAATGTATCTCACATGCCAGCAAGTAAGTTGCCTTCAATTTCAAGATTATTCCATTGATGCATCCCTAAAAGTCGTTGTTTGTCTGCACTAGTTTTCTATACTCCATGCATTCTTCCCTCTTTATTATCTTATTATCAGTTGTATTATGGTTTTTTTTTGTTAAATGACCTTTTATCAGATTTCACTTATGAGCATGACCTTCTAAAAAAGTTAACTCAATTGGCTTCAAATGGCCTGCCCTGGTGGGGTCTTTTAGGTACATGGCCTTAAATGTTTTTAATTAAATTCATGACGTCCTGACCTGTTAAAGAAAAAATGGCTTTATACTCATTAGAAGGTCATGGAGGTTATATACCTAAATATCCCGCTCCTCCGGGTGTTAAACAGTCTGTCGTTGGTGTAAGAGTCTTCTCCCGTAAAAACTTGAAAATACAATGGAAGGTTAGCTTTTTAAAAATCAGTTTTGTTAAACAGTCTGTCTCTCTCTGGTGCTAAATAGCCTGCTATCTTGCAGTTCCCTATAATGGATCATGTTATGTATCTGATACTGACATTGTCCAGAAGATGGAGAACCCACATCTCTCGGTTCCAACGTTTCTAGTGAGCGGCTGTAATAATTGTGGACCGTCTATACACCAAGGTAAGATGTTTCTGTTTACCCATAATTGCTTTAGTCTGAAATGTAATTTTTACAAATATGTCCGGCCATACTTTTCAGGAGAAAACAAGAGACTGGACAACATATCAGGAAACTTAGGTTTTCATAATTTTGGCAAAGATTTGTAGAACATTCGTCACTAAACAAATTGCTATTAGTCATATAGGTTGTTTCAAAATATTATAAGGCGAACTGTAAAGAGAATAAACATCCAATACCCAGATAAAGATTATGTGGTTCATTCACTCACCAAATGGAAAAAAAAATGATCAAAGAGAGAACGTAAAGAAAAATATTGGTGTCATTAAACCTTACAAAATGGAGGATTCATAGACTTCAATATATATATATGTATTCCTACTATGACTTTAGTTGAAATCCCTAACTAATAGGATTGTCTGTGGTGTGGGATTCTAGAATCAAACATAGATTCCTGGGAGAATATGATTACATACGACAAATGAACTCACACACCATCGTTAACGTGAACCCTTGACTATTTGTTGGTTAATTTTATGACACTATCTGGTCATGTTGCTGCAGGTCCAAGTACTTGTTATAGGATGTAAATAGCGAATTGGAGGCTTGTACAGAGAGTTACAGGCAGGTAGGCAGAGGTAATGATTTTGTTGAGGAGATGAAGATTAAACAATTCAAAACTGGTTTAGCATCGGAATAATGGTTGTTTCCTGTTTTTGACATACTAGAAGCGTACTCGCGCAATGCAGCGAGATACATCATGATTTTAATGTTTCATTTTATTTTTTTGTAGATTTACAGTACGATTTTGGATGGTTTTGAGAAAGTGATAATGTTTTTTTTTAATATGTTTAATTTAGCCTTAATAATATAATGTTTTTTATATAAAAAATTAAGTATTTTGTTAGAATTCAATCATTACCTTATATATTTTAATATCTAGAAAAAATAACCAGTTACATATTTAATAATATAATTAAAACAAATTTATAGTAATATAATATATTAGTTAAAATAATGATACATGAAAAGGTTTGCCTAAAAGGAAGTTCCTGCATATAACAAATTGGTGGGTGTTAGAAGCCTGCAGTAGTAATATGTATCTTGTGCTTTGATATACTTGTAAATTAAGAGATTTTTAAAATTTTGCATAAAATGATGGTACCTTGTGCTTATTAATTTGTATTTAAGAGTTTTTTATCCGTGGTTTATAATATGGTATAGATATAGACTAGAGAACCTAATAAGTTTGTTGCAAAGAGATGTTTAGGTTTATGTATGTTTTTTTTAACCGCAAGTGTATGGGCCAACATGCCCACACCTCAACAAATCTCTAAAAATCCTAGGTGGTTATTTGAACCGGCGACCTATAAGAGTATCTCCAACAACTTCTCTAAAATAGAGGAAATTGAGTTTTTGCTCTCTATATTACTTCAATAGATTCGCTATCTTGTTCTCTAAAATAAAGAAACATGGAGAAAACTCCAAATATAGAGAATTCTCTAAAACGAGAGAAATGTTATTCTAATAATTTACCACCATTAATTATTTTACTCCAAAATAATTAAATGCATGCATGAATTATGGAAAGAAAAAGAAAAGGAGAGTCATCATGAGGATTCAACGGTTAACAAAGGAGGTTAATGCCATCTAAAATGCATGCATGAAAATGGGTGTTAAATGATGGTGGAGGTAAGATTGTTGCCGTATGTTTTGAAAGTCAAGCATCAATATTGTTGGTCAAATATGGAGGTTTCAAAGAAGGCTGCAAATTGTGTGTAAAGCAACATTCACGTGAGCATGAAGGTCGGTGGATGAGTTTTATATTCCTAGCCCACTTTGAAACCCACATTGCAATTCACACTATGAGAAGAAGTGGACGGTTACATATTTTATATATACTTCTTGTTTTTCAGCAAAGCGAATCATCTCCAGAAAATATTGGTGATCACCTCTCCCAACAAAATATACACACTAGATTAGCAATTAATCTGTATTCTTCATCGATTTCTCCGGTTTCTAAGTATTGTAAACATCGTCGATTATAGTGGACTTCTCGGTGGTCTCCTCCGCCCGTGGTTTTTCCCGTTTTGGGTTTTCCACGTAAATCCGGTGTCATTCTCTCCTTTATTTTTATTTCTGTCAAGTTTCGATTATTATTGTGTGGTTGATTATTATTCCGTTGAGAGATTTGAGTTTATCGTTTCCGTATTACAAACTCGTTTTAGTTTATTTTGGATCTTGGGTTGATTTCGATTAAGTTTCTACTCGATTCGATCTCGTTTTGTGGGGTTCGATCGAGTATGGTGTGATCGGAATTTGCAACAAGTGGTATCAGAGCTTTCGGGTTTTGTCGATAAACTTCGTTTTGTGATTTTCTCAATTTGGGTTTTGTTCGATATGTCGACCATGAAGATCGATTTGTCGTTGCTTGATAGGAACACTCGGTTTCCTTTATGGAAGATTAAGATGAGGGATGTGTTGATACAAATGGGTTTACATTGGTGTATCGAGGGTCGTGATGCAATGCCTGAGGCATGGAACGAGGAGTTTAAGGATTATACCGATTTGAGAGCGTTATCTCAAATTCGCCTACACTTGTCAAACGATGTTCTACAAGATGTGTGTGACGAGACTACTACGGCTGGAATGTGGGTAAGGCTAGAAAATTTGTTAATGACCAAGAGTTTACCCAACAAACTCCACATGAAACAAAGGCTTTATACTCATCGATTACAGGAGGGTGGCTCCATTATCGAACACATCTCAATGTTCAAGGAAATTGTTGAAGACTTGAAGAACTTGGATGTGTCGTACGATGAGGAAGACTTGGGTTTGATTCTCTTGTGTTCGTTGCCACCGTCATTCGCTAACTTCATGGATACCATTATTTATAGCCGAGATTCTTTGTCATTGGAGGAGGTCTATGCATCTTTGAATGCGAATAACAAGATGAAGCAGATTGTTAATGTTGCTAAGGCGGCCGAAGGCCTCACTATAAGAGGGAGAGAGTCGGAGAGAGATTTCAAGAGCCCAGGGAGATCAAGGTCGAAATCCAAGGTGAAGAGAAAATTTTGCAACTTTTGTAAGAAGAAGGGTCACGTTATTGACGAGTGCTACAAGCTACAGAACAAAAACAAAGACAAAGGAAAGGGGTCTTATAGCCATTCTCACGCGGATGTAGCCGAAGATGATACGGGTGATTTGATGGTCGTGACGGATGACGTGAATGTTTCACCACCCGAGTGGATTCTTGACTCGGGATGTACCTACCACATGTGCCCAAACCGTGACTGTTTTCCACTTATGAGCCTTGCTCGGGGTCGGTTCGATTTGGGAATGGTGCTTTGTGCAAGATAGTGGGTCAAGGTAATGTCCGAATCAAGATGTACGATGGGGTCATCTGGACTTTGGGTAACGTTATACATGTACCCGAGCTGAAAAGGAACCTGATTTCACTTAGTAGTCTTGACATCAAAGGCTACAAGTTCATCGGTGAAGGTGGAGTTATCAAAGTGGTTAGAGGTAATCTTGTCTATTTGAAGGGCACTAGGCAAAGTGCGGATTTGTATGTTCTGACGGGCACTACCATCATGGGAGATATGCTCAGGTAGCTTCATCGACTCTTTCTAGTATTGATAAAACAAAGTTGTGGCACCTGAGACTCGGGCATATGAGTGAAGGTATGATGAAGTTGAGCAAAAGAAAGCTTTTGGGTAGCCAAGCAATCGAGAAGCTCCCATTCTGTGAGCACTGTGTATATGGGAAGCAAAAGAAGGTATCATTCTCGAGCTCAACTCATACAACCAAGGCGATTCTCAAGTACGTGCATTCTGACCTATGGGGACCGGCGAGAGTCCCGTCGCATGGTGGTGCTGTTTTCATGTTGACGATTATCGACGATTACTCGCATAAGGTATAGGCTTATTTCTTAAAACATAAAAATGATGTGTTTGCTACCTTCCGTGATTGGAAGACGATGATAGAAAAACAAACTGACAAGCATGTCAAATATCTCTAGACCGATAATGGTCTAGAGTTTTGTTCGGCGGAGTTTAATGCCTTTTGTACTAGTCAAGGCATTACTAGGCACCATTCGGTGGTTCACACTCCACAACAAAATGGTGTGGCAGAACGCATGAACCGAACGATCATGGAAAAGGTTCGGTGTATGTTGTCAAACTCTGATTTGGAATCCCTCATATGCCCTTGACAAAAAGACACCTATTGAGGTGTGGTCGGGCAAACCTGCTAATTATTCTGACTTGAAGGTATTTGGATGTCCCGCTTATGCCAAAGTGGATAATGGTAAACTTGAGTCGAGAGCCGTTAAATGTGTGTTTCTGGGTTTCAAAGCCGGTGTAAAAGGTTTCAGGTTATGGTGTCCGGAGACCCGAAAGACCATCGTGAGTAGGGATGTGACTTTTGATGAAAGCTCTATGTTGTGCAAGCCTTCCGTTTCTGATCAACCGAAGGTAGATGTTCCTTATTCTTCTGAGGGATCTCGAGTGGAGGTGGAGCTACCAGTTGGTTCTAAGACGACGCCTTCTACCGTCTCACAGTCGTCTTCGTTGTCTGATGGTGAGGGTGATGGTGCTTCTAATTCGCCACCATCCGAGCCACAACCTAGCATTTCCAGGGATCGAGGTCGAAGACAGATAGTTTGTCCTGCTCGGTATGCTGAAGTTGAGGTGGTAACTTGTGCGTTTAGTGTTGCCTTCGAGATGGAATCAGTTGAGGATCCGTCTACGTATATGGAAGCGGTTAATTATGAAGATTTAGAAAAATGGATTGTGGCAATGCATGATGAGATGGAATCCCTACACAAAAATGGTACTTGGGAGCTCGTTCCTCTTCCCAAAGGTGTAACACCCGGATTTTCGCTTAGTAAGTTTTCGTTCATCTCCAGTCATCTCTTCACCTTCCGTCTATCTTTTTGGGTGAAATAAGTTGTACTTTCGAACCCTAAATCGACCCATGCGAAAATATCGAGTTTTGGACATTTTTGGGCTTCGGTACTTGTGGCGCGATAGTGACTCGCGATAGTGACATGTGTCACTATCGCGTGGCACAATCGCCGGAGGCGTACCACCCGCGGTACAATCTCCGCGAGAGTGCCCTCGCGATAGTGACAATGTCACTATCGCGTGGCAAGGTCGCCGTCGGGGTCTGTTTGGTTAAAATTCGGGTTTTAGCCCCCTTTCTCATTTCTAACTCACCCATTTCATTTAATTCTCTCCCTCTCAACCTCTCCTTCCCAGGAACCGAATCCTAACCCATTTTTGAGGGTTTTTCTTCTAAACCACATAATCCTTCATCATCTAGCTAGTTGAGGTCAAGAAACCCAAAACCTTCATTTTCATCTTCATCTTCCTCACCAAGTTCTTGGGAGCCTCACCTAACCTTTCCACCATTTGAAGATTTGGAAGCTTATGGTTCGTTTTGGTGACCTTCATGTGTTTTGGTTGGTGGATTCAAGCTATTAGTTAAGGTAATCTTCTCCTTCTTCAAGTATGGAAAAATTAGGGTTTGAATTTATGTTGAGATCTTGTGTAAATGTTTGGGGATCATTTATATGGTGGAATATGGATATTTAAGGTTGATAATGTGTGGATCTAGGTTTTTGGAAGCTTGAGTTGAAGAGTTGGAATGGGTGTCTTCGGAAAGCTTTGGGTTGGAATCTATGCTTTGGAGGCAAATGGTTGGGGATTGAAACCTAGGTTTAACTTAACCTAACAAGGTGAGTTCAAGTTGATTTGTGAAAACAGTGTACATGCCAAAATGTCTATTTTAAAGTGTTTACATGATTTATATGAAAATTGTTAACTGCTAATCATCTGATAAGTTTTGGTTATTTGGAAGTATTCATTTTATAAACTTATAAAACACCCACATTTGGGATTTTGGGCATTTTGATAAATAAATCATATATTTTGGGTATTTAAATGATTTATTGCATGGAACATGTTTTGGGTATAAACGCATTCTATTGGGTGTCATGGGATGGTTTGAAGGAATAAAAGGTATAAACCCACTTTGGAAAATGTTTCGGCCCGATCTAAATCATGTTGAAGTTATTTGGGTGTGTTGAAGCATGGGTTGCGTTATTTCGGGTCGTTTACGTTTGATTTCATTTTACGATTTTCAACGTTGGGTCTTTGGATTTGTTGAGCTTATGTCTCGTCTTGGATTTTGTTGGGTCTTGGGGACACTTGTCCGGTTTTGATAGCTCAACGTAGAGCGTTTGGTTATGATTTGCATTTATTGCATCTTATTTGGGAATTACATGTTTTGAATGCGTTAGTTCATTCGGCTTGAGTCATGTAATGTTTCAACCCCGTCTGCTATGGATCCATTAGCACTTTTGTTATTTTGGGTGATGTTGGGACGACTAGCCTCCTGCATCGTGGCACGTTAGGCATCAGATTGGGTTATAGGTCCTTTGTGCGACACATTAGGCATCGGTTTGGGTTATAAGTCCTTCGTGCAATATCTATGGGTGTATGCTGAAAGATGCTGAGCTCGATACTTTTATTATTTGTCCAATGGTGGAACGCTAGTTAACCCCCCATTGCGGCGCGGTTAGGCATCTTCGGTATGGTGTAAGTCCCCCGTGCAGGTACCTATGGGTGTATTCTGAAAGATGTTAAGCCCGATATTTAATACCAGTCTAACGTAATGTGTGGCTTACTTTGTGCACGTCACATTATACGGAATCGGGTTTTCCCCCGTCACCGAAAGGTGTTGTCTTTGGGCTGAGTCTTTTATATATTTGTTTTCGGTGACATTTTGCATACATGAGTTCATTCCATGTTTTATGAGTTGAGTATTAATCCCTACCCGTGTTTTGGGATATTTTGGGTTACGAAGTATTATTTACATTATCATAAATTGGGAGTCAATTTATATCCACATTTTGAGTTTGAATTATCTCTCTTATGCTATAACCTTAGAAACTTGGATTTTCGTCGATGGATTTGGAATTGTTTGGTTTGTATGATTTGGAATGAAATTGAATTGAATTCAATACTTTTATTATAGATAATTTATAAAAACATAAGTAATTATATTATCTTTTATAATTTGATTATTACAAAACAAATGTTTTTAACTTGTTTTAAACATTATTACAAACAAACTTAGCAATTTTCAACAAACTACAGTGGTTTCCTTTATCTTTGGAATGAACGAAGAGAAAATTAAAAATTGAAATAAATAAATAAAATAAGAATCCGTAACCACCTCATGTGGATCCCGCTGTTCCTTGTTCTCTCCTTGTCCAACATGAGTAATCCGACTGAGGAAAATAGTCCCTCGTTAGAGTGTCAACCACGATATAATTTCTATTCTCTAACACAATTTTTTAAGTGTTTAATTTAAGAAATTATATAAAAAATGTCCTCCATTATAAATATGTTTAACCAAATTTTAAAGTGACATCTTATCATAAAAAAACTATATTTTGATTAAATAATAACAAACTATAATTTAATATTCTTCATTATAAGTTATGACTTAATAAAAAACAATTTAGTAATTAAATATTTTATTATAATATAAAAATTAAAATAAGTAGATAAATTTTTTTTATTTTAATTTATAAAATGTTTTTGATTTAATATATAAATGTTTATAATTATGCATTAAAAATACTAGTAACTTTTTTTAATGTTTTGTATAACATTAATCTATTTACTTATATTTAATATATACTATATTATAAAACCCGGATAAAAAACTTTTAAATACAAATTATTAGGCACAATGTACCATCATTTTACGCAATATTTTAAAAATCTCTTAATTTACAAGTATCAAAGCACAAGATACATATTACTACTGCAGACTTCTAACATTCACCAATTTGGTATGTGCAGTCCTTCCTTTTATACAGACATTTCCATGTATCGCTATTAATTAATATATTATATTACTATAATTTTGTTTTAATTATATTATTAAATATGTAATTGGTTATTTTTTCTAGATGTCATTAAAATATATAAGATAATCATTGAATTCTAACAAAATACTTAACTTTTTTATATAAAAAACATTATATTATTAAGTCTAAATTAAACAAATTTATTAAAAAAAAACATTATCACTTTCTCAAAATCATCCAAAATCATACGGTAAATCGACCAAAAAATAAAATGAAACATTAAAATCGTAATGTATCTCGCTGCATTACGCGAACACCCTTCTAGTAATTTATAAAAAACAAGAAACTATATTAAGTATACAACTTGTTAGTATATTTGGAAATAAACTCTTTTCATATTGCTTTTCAAATCTGTTTTATTTTATATTTTTTTAATATTCGTTAATATATTGATCTTAAATTTATAAAAAAATAAATATAATGTTAAATTCATAATTTAATAGATAAAAATTATAACAATATTAATTAATAATCAAATTAATTATATTTTTTATAATCAAAATTTTATTTAATTATTCATAAATTTCTTATAAACATATTTTACAAAACAATAAAAAAAATAATGTGACATAAAACAATTTCGATATAAAAACTTATACCCTACAATTTCTCATAACATTTGCTGTCATATCAGTAAAAAATTACGGATGTAATATTAATAATTACCAAAAAACCAATTTCGTATTAAAATATCATAATACTAATAACGAAGGTAAAAATCCTTAAGAAATTGTTTCGAAATCCTAGTAATATACATTAATTTAATTTTTTAATATATATAAAATTAGATAAAAATACTTTAATTATATCTCTTATTTCACAGAATCTTTTATAACGACATTAATTTGTTGGATGAAAGTCTAACAAATTTCAATAGTTTCCTTTATTATTTTTGAATGAATTGAAAAAATATATAAATAAAATAAGAATTCGTAACTATATATCTTCTTTAGAGCCAAAAGAGTCCCTCCCTCCCTCCCTCCCTCCCTCCCAATACAACAACTTGTTCCAAATCAAAATTCAAGACCTAAATCTATCTTCATTCCTTGTGGTTTCGAGAAGGATTACTCAATCAATCAATCCATGTATGTATGTTTTCAGTACCCTAGAATAGTTAGTTGCATATCGTTTTATATGATTTGATTTATGCTTTCATCTCAACTCCGTTGACGACGTTACAGTCAGATGCTATGTTTAATTCGTTGTTCGTTTCTGATTATTTGTTTAATCTGTTGTTCTGATTCTTGTTTTCTACTTGTTTTAAGGAAAAACAAATGTTGATTTACTCAGGTTCTAGAACCTAATTTATCTCTCGGTCCATTCTTGTATGTATACAATCTATTTCTGTTTATATGCAGCAGCAGCAGCATAAACCCCAAAATTTCAGTTTGATTTTGCAAGTTCATAATGTATGATTTATCCTTCTCAACATTCGTATTGGTATGATGTCGAATAGCTTGTTATATATAATAGGCTATTGATTGGCAACTTTATGAATCTTATTATATCAGGTGATTTATGTATCTTCTTTTCTCTCACCAATTTTCAACAGTAAAATTTGTAGAGCCGTAAAGAAAAATATGTCTACCGGAGAGGGCAGAAAAGTCTCTTTTGAAGAGCTATGTATGGTAAGGCTTTTGAGCTATTTGATTCTTGTTTACATTCAATTGCTCATAACTGATATAGAATTTTAGGTTTCTCTCATTGATGTTTTGGTATCATAAAAATTTCTCTTGTGGGCCGTTTGGTTTGACTGAAGGTTTTTGACGGATTTGGATTTTCGTCGATGGATTTGGAATTGTTTGGTTTGTATGATTTGGAATGGAATTGAATTGAATTCAATACTTTTATTATAGATAATTTATAAAAACATAAGTAATTATATTATCTTTTATAATTTGATTATTACAAAACAAATGTTTTTAACTTGTTTTAAACATTATTACAAACAAATCTATGGAAATACCAACTTCCCCGTGGGATTTCTAAATCCCTTCATTGAAATCCCGGGATTTCAAATCCACACGTTCCTTCAAACCAAACATAGGATTGGAATGGAATTCAGTACCAAATCCCGCAAACCAAACGGGCCCTTGGGTTCTTCTTATGTGGGATTTATTAATCTTGATTTATATGAACTTGAGAATTCCTTATGGCACCTGGTTCCATCTAGTAAATCAAATTGGTGAACCATAGTTGCTCCTCTCTCCCTTCCTCAAAAAGAAGGCACATATTTGACTTGGTCAAATCGGACTATTTCCGTATTCAAAATTATTGAGAGTGATGCTATGGATTGCACATCAGCATGTGCCTACTTATAGTGTTGTTATGGTCATCAACATCTGCTAAAAAGGTAATCATGCGGTGCTAGTTTTCAAGTTGTAAGTAATTGTTTGACCCAAACAAGTGTACTCTTTTTTTATGAATGGGGTATATTGGATTTTCAAGTATTCAATGAAGAAAATGGATTAATGGACATTGCAACAACAACTAAAACTCAAAGTTCTCTAAGTTCATGGGAATCAATCACTACTCTGGAATGTGTTCTCTGAAATGTCTGATCATTATCTATTTTTATATCATTGAATTCAGGTACAAGATCTCGTAGAAGAATGTCTAGTGCATTATATGACCCATAGTCAGGTGATATGTACTCTCAATCAGCTACTGAACATAGAGCCTGCCTTTACAGCGACTGGTATGTAATTTGATTCCTCTAGCGTATTTCCTCTCTTTATTTTGTAGTTTTTGGTTACACAATCTTTTTTTTTTCTTTCTATCTTTAACACAGTTTTCCGTCATACATGCAACCAAAAGGATCTTATTTTTATACAAATTAGATATGCATGAGCGACACTCGATGTTTTTACCATCTTTTCTTTGTTCTTCTAGCTCTGCAGCTTATGCCAACCAGTTTTGATAATCTGAGAACCAAGTTAGACCCGACCATTGTTGAGGCCTACAAATAAACTTAAATTTATGATACTTAAATTAGCTTTAATGCTTTATATCTATCCTAGTTACATAATTCCACGTCACATGCATATTTATCTTCAACATAATCGATTTCTGTCTTCCAGTTTTGCAAGATCTTGAAGAACAAAATCCAGAATTTTTTAAGTCATACTATCTCAGGCTGGCGCTGAAAGAGCAAATAATGGAATTTAACAATCTGCTTGGTAGACAGGCTGCATTGATGAATCAGGCGGACCCAAGGAGAGCCTCTTTTCCTCCTGTGTTTAATGTATCTCACATGCCAGCAAGTAAGTTGCCTTCAATTTCAAGATTATTCCATTGATGCATCCCTAAAAGTCGTTGTTTGTCTGCACTAGTTTTCTATACTCCATGCATTCTTCCCTCTTTATTATCTTATTATCAGTTGTATTATGGTTTTTTTTTGTTAAATGACCTTTTATCAGATTTCACTTATGAGCATGACCTTCTAAAAAAGTTAACTCAATTGGCTTCAAATGGCCTGCCCTGGTGGGGTCTTTTAGGTACATGGCCTTAAATGTTTTTAATTAAATTCATGACGTCCTGACCTGTTAAAGAAAAAATGGCTTTATACTCATTAGAAGGTCATGGAGGTTATATACCTAAATATCCCGCTCCTCCGGGTGTTAAACAGTCTGTCGTTGGTGTAAGAGTCTTCTCCCGTAAAAACTTGAAAATACAATGGAAGGTTAGATTTTTAAAAATCAGTTTTGTTAAACAGTCTATCTCTCTCTGGTGCTAAATAGCCTGCTATCTTGCAGTTCCCTATAATGGATCATGTTATGTATCTGATACTGGCATTGTCCAGAAGATGGAGAACCCACATCTCTCGGTTCCAACGTTTCTAGTGAGCGGCTGTAATAATTGTGGACCGTCGATACACTCAGGGATGCAACATGCTCTTGATCGGTCTACTAATTCCAGAAGGATTGATGTTCCATCTAATATGACGTTGGTTCATAACTCGAATATTGGAATGATACAAGGAATGAAAGGGTTTACAATAAAAGGCGAACCGGGATATTTGGGCAATTCACAGACTGGTGGCAATGTCCTTGGAGCGCATCCTACAATCGAGCATGCATCCATTTCACGATTCAGCATCATGGATCCTAATTCACGACCATGCCTGGATGATACTTCATTTGAATTTTTTAGACAGAACTCCCAAAACATTGGTCGGCCAGACTTGGCAGCTGACTTCACCAATAGATCAGGTTCAGTCTCTCTCTATCTCCCCGATATATATATATATATATACACACACATGTGTGTGTATAGATCACAGCCTATACTTTTTGGTTAATTTCATGTGTTGGATTCTATATGCAGACACCCTGAGCTTCTCCAACCCTGCGTATTTGTTACCAGATATAGACGATTTCTTTGACTCTCAAAGGCAATAAAGTAGAGCACCAAGGTAAGATGTTTCTGTTTACCCATAATTGCTTTAGTCTGAAATGTAATTTTCACAAATATGTCCGGCCATACTTTTCAGGAGAAAACAAGAGACTGGCAACATATCAGGAAACTTAGGTTTTCATAATTTTGGCAAAGATTTGTAGAACAATTGTCACTAAACAAATTGCTATTAGTCATATAGGTTGTTTCAAAATATCATAAGGCGAACTGTAAAGAGAATAAACATCCAATACCCAGATAAAGATTATGTGGTTCACTCACCAAATGGAAAAAAAAAATGATCAAAGAGAGAACATAAAGAAAAATATTGGTGTCATTAAACCTTACAAAATGGTGGATTCATAGACTTCAATATATATATATGTATTCCTACTATGACTTTAATTAAAATCCCTAACTAATAGGATTGTCTGTGGTGTGGGATTCTAGAATCAAACATAGATTCCTGGGAGAATATGATTACATACGACAAATGAACTCACACACCATCGTTAACGTGAACCCTTGACTATTTGTTGGTTAATTTTATGACACTATCTGGTCATGTTGCTGCAGGTCCAAGTACTTGTTATAGGATGTAAATAGCGAATTGGAGGCTTGTACAGAGAGTTACAGGCAGGTAGGCAGAGGTAATGATTTTGTTGAGGAGATGAAGATTAAACAATTCAAAACTGGTTTAGCATCGGAATAATGGTTGTTTCCTGTTTTTGACATACTAGAAGCGTACTCGCGCAATGCAGCGAGATACATCATGATTTTAATGTTTCATTTTATTTTTTTGTAGATTTACAGTACGATTTTGGATGGTTTTGAGAAAGTGATAATGTTTTTTTTTAATATGTTTAATTTAGCCTTAATAATATAATGTTTTTTATATAAAAAATTAAGTATTTTGTTAGAATTCAATCATTATCTTATATATTTTAATATCTAGAAAAAATAACCAATTACATATTTAATAATATAATTAAAACAAATTTATAGTAATATAATATATTAGTTAAAATAATGATACATGAAAAGGTTTGCCTAAAAGGAAGGTCCTGCATATACCAAATTGGTGGGTGTTAAAAGTCTGCAGTAGTAATATGTATCTTGTGCTTTGATATACTTGTAAATTAAGAGATTTTTAAAATCTTGCATAAAATGATGGTACCTTGTGCTTATTAATTTGTATTTAAGAGTTTTTTATCCGTGGTTTATAATATGGTATAGATATAGACTAGAGAACCTAGTAAGTTTGTTGCAAAGAGATGTTTAGGTTTATGTATGTTTTTTTTAACCGCGAGTGTACGGGCCAACATGCCTACACCTCAACAAATCTCTAAAAATCCTAGGTGGTCATTTGAACCGGCGACCTATAAAGAGTATCTCCAACAACTTCTCTAAAATAGAGGGAATTGAGTTTTTGCTCTCTATATTACTTCAATGGATTCGTTATCTTGTTCTCTAAAATAAAGAAACATGGAGAAAACTCCAAATATAGAGAATTCTCTAAAACGAGAGAAATGTTTTCTAATAATTTACCACTAAAATCATTTTTTAACCGGGAAAACACAAAATCTTCCATCTCCCTCTGAAGATCTCCATCTCCTTGCTTTTTACCTCAAAAAACTTCCGTTTGATCATTGTTCTCCGTTCAATTTCATCCCTTGAAGACTTCTATATATGGAATCAAACGAGGTATTGATCCAATTTATTTTCCTTGTCTCTTGTTTGGCTTATGTATATTGGGAGGTGCAAATGTAGAGTTGGAGACGAAAATCAGAAAAGGGTCAGTAACGAAGAAAGAGAAGTGAGCCCAATTTCCTCTGTGTGTTTTAATATAATATATTTTAATTTTTGATAAAAAAAATTAGATACAAATGTAAGAAGACAAAAATGTCTCTTATTTAACATAACTATTTTAATGACGTTATTTCGAAGGAAAAACCACAAGTAAACTACTGATAACGTCATTTTTAGACGTTATTCGTAATCAAAAATGGGGAAAGTTTTGCCTAATCCCCGGTAGAATAGCAGTAAATCAAATCATTTTTGGAAGGGAAAGTACAGGAAGAGGATTAAGGATCAAGCCGAGCAATCCCGAGAAAGATGGTGAAGGATGACAACAAGTTTGGCCGAAATGAAGCGAGCAAACAATTTTGGAAGAACAGTGCTTCGCGCGGGTGGCGGCGCGGGCCAAGCCACGCGGACCCCCGTTTGGTAAAGACTCCAGTGTTGCACGCGGGTCACTGCGCGGGTTCAGCCGCGTGGTCGACCGCGCAGACTCCTCATGATGCAAAGATTCCAGTGTTGTGCGCGGGTCACCGTGCGGGTTCATCCGCGCGGTCGACCGCGCGGACCTCCTGTCAGTTACGTTTTGATCCCTTTAATAAGGGGTTTGTGTGGAGGCTAGGGTATCAGAGTTTTAGAGACGAAAACATAGAGAAAAGATATTTTTTTCTGGAGAAGAAAGGGAAATTGAAGAAAAAGGAGGAGGAATAGACGATTGACACAAAGCAATTGACGTCCAACGGGTACGGAAGGCTATCGAAATCCTTCTTCAGGGAATTCTAGTATTTCTATTTTCGATACAATGGTTTTATTTCCTCGATCTAGTTTTATGTTTGTGTTTGTTAAGAACCCCAACATGAGCTAATCTTCTCATGTTGGGGGTTGGATGAATATTTGGTGATGTTCTTGTTAAACTTATGATTTGAGTTTGGGAATTGATGAATGATTTATCGATGAATGTTTATGATGAGTTTTTATGGAATCCTTTTGGTCTGATCAACTATTTGGATATATCTTGATTATTTTGCATTTTCGAGAGAAGAGTTAAATGATTCGATGTGTTTATCATAAACCTATGGTGCGAATCAGATAGAGATATATCGATTCCACCATAGATGTTTTAATCTTGTTGTTCATAAGTATTGTAACTCGATTTTGAGATCGAAAGATGAAAAGTCCTTGTTACGTGCTATTATCATTATAGCTTGAGAAAGTGTAATGTTATCCTTCGTGATTAAATTCATTGAACCATTTGTCAAAACCCAAATCCATTCATGGTTTTGAAAAGAATTGAATTGAATATGATTCCAACCCCCAACTTTTCTTTTCAGCAGTTAACCAGCCTTTTTCCATATCTAATTTTCTGTCTTTGTTTTCTTAAAACTCTGTCACCTAAATCCAACTTTCATTTCATCTAGTTAATAGTCGATATAGTCTTGTGGTACTCAATACCAAGTTCCTACGGTTCGATACTCGTACTTCCGTACGTATTATTTGATACGACACCGTACACTTGCGGTCCGTGTGGGAAGGGTGTAAACCCGACCTATCAATTACAAACTTAGCAATTTTCAACAAACTACAGTAGTTTCCTTTATCTTTGGAATGAACGAAGAGAAAATTAAAAATTGAAATAAATAAATAAAATA
This sequence comes from Arctium minus, assembly GCA_954870635.1. Lineage (NCBI taxonomy): Eukaryota > Viridiplantae > Streptophyta > Magnoliopsida > Asterales > Asteraceae > Arctium > Arctium minus. The sequence goes on along the minus strand of OX941083.1, from coordinate 74,714,862 downwards.
AGAATCCGTAACCACCTCATGTGGATCCCGCTGTTCCTTGTTCTCTCCTTGTCCAACATGAGTAATCCGACTGAGGAAAATAGTCCCTCCTTAAAGTGTCAACCACGATATAATTTCTATTCTCTAACACAATTTTTTAAGTGTTTAATTTAAGAAATTACATAAAAAAATGTCCTCCATTATAAATATGTTTAACCAAATTTTAAAGTGACATCTTGTCATAAAAAAACTATATTTTGAAGGGGTTGCATTTGAACAAATTGCTATTAGTCATATAGGTTGTTTCAAAATATTATAAGGCGAATTGTAAAGTGGTTGCATTTGAACACCCCTCTATATATATATGTATTCCTATCTAGAAAAAATAAGCAATGCCATTGTAAGTAGGTTTTGTGGAATCTACTTTCATGTTGAACATCTATGGAAAAGTGGTCACACGAAACAAGATAAGGTAAACAACCTTGATACCATAATTCTATTATAATTTAAGAAAATAAGACTATTTTGATAGTGTATTTTCATGTGATAGGTAATGGAGGAAAAAGAAATTTTTAGGAAAGAAGAAGGTTATCCATTTAAGCTAAACCATTGCTGGAAAATTTTTAAGGTTTCTGCATAAATGGATAAATAAACATAAAAGATTGAAGATAAGAAAAGGTCATGAGTTTATTCTAGCAAAGTTTCAAAGTCAATCAATTTAGATGATGACAACATAGAAGCTTGCGACATGCAAGCTTGAAGAGACTAATTGGAAGAAAGACTGCACAAGAAGCGAATAAGAAAGCAAAAACCATAAGGGTATGTTTGGTATGTCATAAGGGTATGTTTGGTATGGTGGACAGGATGGGACAGAACAGAACACACTTGTCCCATATTTAGTGTGACCATATGTGGAACAGTCAGGAACTAGCTAGAACAACTATGGGACACACGTGTCCTACTCCACCCCCTGGAACAAGCTCATTTGTACCAAAATACCTTTCAAAAAATTTAAAACTAAACCCATATTCAGATTCACGCGTTCATATCGCCTCCAAATAGCTCGACTTCACACATCGACCGGATCGACTTCAACTTCACAGATCGGCTTGTGAATCGACTTCTCCACAAGTAATCTCCTCTCGATTTCACATGTAATCGGCTTTCTCCTCTCGATTTCATCGACTCTAGCCTGCCATTTCATCTTTTTTTTTTGTGATTTTGTAACACCCCGATTTCGAAAAGGTATCGTTTCAAGCTAGTACATAAATCGTTAATTTTAAGGGAAAAATAAGATATATGATTTTGGACTTGAATCATATATTTTATATTCTTGTTGGATAAATGATTCAATTACGAGTCCAACGGTCCTTTCCGGAGCGAAAACGGAGCTATAACGAAGAAGTTATGGCCAAAACAGTAAACAAGAAGAAAGCTGGGAGAACCAGCGACAATGCCCTGGGCAGGGCATTGTCGCATGGCAATGTCTCCCAAAGAGGGCAGGCTGCTGTTAAGTCGCGAATTTCAGCCATTTTCCTCATTTCCTCTCACCCAAACTTCTTCCACTCTCTCCTAAACGATTCTCCTTCTTCCCCCTTCAAACCCTAGCCTATTTTGGCTCAAATCCTTGTGTTTTATTGAAGATGAAACACCATCAAGTGGTAATATGGAAAGCTAGGGTCAAGGTTTCATCATCTCCATCTTCATCCTCATCCTCATCCTCAAGCTCATTGTTGGGTTTTCTAGGTTTTCATCAAAACCTAAGTGGTAAGTGTATCCCTTCCATTTCTAAACCTTAACATAAGTTATAAATGCTCCATTGATGATTATCCTAGTGTGTGGCTTATCAATTTCGGGTTTGATAGTTTTGGAGAAATCTAGGTCGAAATTTGGGTTTGGACCAAAATGGAGATTTTGATGTGTAATGTTTGGGAATGTTTCTATATGGTTGAATGTGGTTATTTACGGTTGGAAATGTATGGATATAGGTGTTTAGAGACTTTTGGCTTGGAGGATTCAAGTTTCTTCAAATGAGCTCTAAGTGGGTAAAATCTAGATTTAACCTAAATCTAGCAAGGTGAGTTCAAGTTGATTTGTGAAAACGGTGTACATGCCAAAATGTTTGTTTTAAAGGGTTTTGTGCCTTACACGAAATTGTTAACTGTTGATAAGTTTTGTTAACTGCTGATAAGTTGGTTATTTTAAAGGTGTTTGACTTTATAAACTCATTTAGCACACATCTTTGGGATTTTGGGCATTATGATAAATAAATCATGTATTTTGGTATTTTAATGATTTATTTTATGGAAGTAGATTTTGAGTATAAATTCGTTTCAATTTGTGTTTTGGAGAAATGCATGGTTTTATGTTATGGGACGTTTTGAAAGAATAAATGTTGCAAACTCACTTGGAAAATGAATTGTCCCAATCTAAACTACGTTGGAATTAATCACATGTTTTGGAGCATGGGTTTATATAAGTACGGGTTGTTTATATTTGATTTTATTTTATGATTTTCAACGTTGGGTCTTTGGGTTTGTCGAGCTTATGGCTCGGTTTGGATTTTGTTGGGTTTTGAGGACACTTGCCCGTTTTAATAGCTCATTGTAGAGCGTTTGGTTATGATTTGCATTTATTGCATCTTATTTGAGAGTTACATACTTTAAACGCGTTAGTTCATTCGTTTTGAGTCATGTAATGGTTTAGTTAGTGCAATGGATCCATAGGCACGGTGTTCCTCTGTCCCCGTTTGGGAAGTTGGTTCACCATTTGGCACGGAATAGGCATCGGGCTTCATGGTAAGTAGGGTGTGGGCATGCATCGGGCTCCATGGTAAGTAGGGTGTGGGCATATACGGTCGGGAAGCGTCCCATGGACAATAAGGTGTGATTCCATTGTGCCCGAGTTTCCCGGTTTTGGGAACTCTCAAGAATAGACCTGGAGTGGTTGACTTGATGTTTTCGGGCAATAGACTTGGAGTAGTTGAGCTCGGTGGGTGTTTTATGTGTAACCCACATGTTTTGATTTACTACATAACTATGTGACGTATTTTGTGTTCCGTCACGTACAATGTAATCGGGTCTTCCCCGTCACCAATAGGTGTGGTTTTGATATGGAGTTTTATAATCCATGTTTTCGGAGACATTTGAGTATGGGTATTTATCTATGTTTTAAGGTTTCGGTTATTGAAACTCATTCGAGTTATTGGGATGTCTTGGAAGTTTGAGTCATCTATGTTTTCAACGTTTGATCATTATAATATCATTTATGTTTTACGTGCGCTTTGGGTTTTGACTTTATTTAAAGAGGCATGTGTTTTATGATTTTAATCACGAAAGGGGTGAATGATGAAAAGAGACCGTTTTAAGATTTAAGGTATTTCATTTCTAGCTGTTTCCAAATTAGTGGTATCGCATTTTGGGAAATCATGTTTTCAAATAACATTCCTAAAGTTATCGCTTTATTTATCTCTAACAAAAACTCTTGAGCTCACTAGGCGTTAAGCCTAACCTTTTATTTGTCGGCATGTGCATCAGGTTCCAGTTAGGGTTTGGTTCTAGCAGTGCTTTGAGGAGTTGAGCTATAGACTTACACGAGAGTAAGTAGATTGATGAAGTCTTCCGCAGTTAGAGATAGTGACAATTATTGGGTTTTAGTAGCACCCGTCCTTATTATAGACTGTATGTAGAGAATAAATGTGTTTATTGAGGTTAAATCCTATATTGTGTTTGTAGATAAATTATTTATCGATGTATTTTAGAAAATTTTAAATTAGTTGTTATTTCCGAGTTTGAGGGCATTACAGATTTCATCTTCTTTTTCTCAATTTCATCTTCTTCTGATTAAGACCTGTGATTTCATCTTCTTTTTTTCTAATTAAGACATATGATTGTATGTATATGAATTTCTAAACCCATTGTTTGATTCTAAAGCCATCGTTCCTCTATATTCTGTTTTGGTTGCTTGGCCATGATTGTTTTCTATGCATATAATTGGTGAAAGTATGTGTGTTTATTCAACAAAGAAACAAAAACCATCTTTCTTATGCTTGGCTATATTATGTTTTGGTTGCTTTGCCATTGTTGCTTTGTATAATATAATTGGTGAAAGTGGGTTTATCTATTCTACTATGATGCTCAAATTTTAGCTTACATTTAGAACACATACTTACACTTAGAAAATATTTAAATAATTGATTCCATTTGATTTTGTTGTTTTGTTTTTTGTAGACATGGATCATAGCCATCTAATTGTAGCTGTTAAGGTGTTGAGGGCTTACATCCATTTGCTCATAGTTTTGGCCAATCTTGTGCATTGGTTAATTGAATATGAAGAAAGACATCACAAGAGGAGAACTTTAAGACAAAGAACCTTCATTATATACCAATTAGATCGATAGAAATCCAACGCATCACACGTGAAAGTGACATTATTTGTGTAAATGAGTTGCGGATAGATAGGAATGCATTTGGTAATTTGTGTGAGTTGCTAAAAACTCGTGGTGGCCTATTAGATAATGGTAATGTGACAATTGAAGAGCAAGTTGTTTTATTTGTAAACATATTAGCACATCACACCAAAAATATATGTCTTCAAGTTAGATTTTATAGGTCGGGGGAACAATAAGTAAGTATGTTCATCGAGTTTTAAGTGCTTTATTATGGTTGTAAGACATGTTATTTATCAAACCAACTCCGGTACCGACCAAAGATGGAAATGGTTTAAGGTAATCATTGTTAACCCCTCTCATTATTCGTTGTATCAAACATTTACCATTTAGTTAAAACCAAGTTATTTTGTACATAGGGTTGTTTAGGTGCAATGGATGGAAGGTACATTGAAGTGACCGTACCTGAGTCGGATAAACCAAGCTACTGAACAAGAAAAGGACATATTGCGATTAATATATTAGGTGCATGCACTTGGGACATGAAATTTGTCTATGTTTTATCCGGTTGGGAAGCTCCAACTACCGATTCTAGAGTACTACGAGATGTAGTTACAAGGAATAACGGTTTGAAGGTCCATTGGGTAATTACTATTTGGCCGATGTAGGATATGTCAATGGCAATGAATTTTTGGCACCATATAGAGGTACTAGGTATCATTTACGAGGATGAGAACACATTGGCACTCACAAGCTAGGAATATCATAGAAATGTGTTTTGTTATCTTGAAGAAACTTTGGGCCACATTACGAAGTCCTTCTTTCTATCCAATAAAACTTCAAGGCCGAATGGTCCCAACATGTGCTTTGCTACATAATTTTATTAGGATGTACACGACTCTTGATTTGTAGTAAAACACGACACTCACACTAGAAGATATGCCAATCGGGGAAGAGATGTCGGAATCCAATGATAATTATGAATCCATTGATGCTGTTGAATCAAGTAATGAGTAGACTCCATGGTGAGATAACATAGCATAAGAGATGTTTGAATCGTGGATATCAAGTAGATTGTAATTTGATGTACTTTGTTATTATTGTTACATTTTTAGACATTGTTATTATTGTTCCATTTTAAGATTTTGTAATGTATTGTTTTATCATTATTGTTATCATAATAAGTTATTGTTTGGTATTTTATTCTTATCATAATGTATTGTTTTATCATTATTGTTGCATTTTAAAATGTTGTTGTTGAAATTAGTATAAAACATGTGCTATTGTTTGGTATTTTAAAATATGGCGGATAGACATAACTGGAGTATCAGAAGAGGATGCATTGATTAGCATCCTACAAGAGATAGTAGTTGTCGGTTGTAGGAGTGATAATGGGAGTTTTCAGAACGACACATATAAGCAAATTGTAGTAAAATGCGTGAAAAAGTCCCAGACCTCAATATAACATCAAAGCATGTTTAAAAAAAAGGAAGCGGCTTAAAGATAAATATTCGGCCGCTTATGACATGTTAAATACAAGTGGATTCAGTTGGAATGATACGAATCACTGTGTAATGGTGGATGCTCAAGTGTTAGAAGAATACTTAAAGGTAATGTTTAAATTTTTTTATTTAGCTTTCATATGGGTAGTGATAATATATATATTTATGCATTTTTTTGTTTGATAGAAACATCCAAGCAAAAACTATATTGCCAACAAATCATTTCCCAATATGAGCAATTGAAGACGATATTTGGGAAAGATCGAGCTACAGGATCGTTGGCGGAATCTGTCGCAGATGCAATATAGTACATCAATCTGAAAAACGAAGTCCGTGTTAAGACCGAAGAATTTAACGTGCTTTTGTCTACTCTTAATGGCACTTCCGCTTCCTCTATTCCACAAGAAGAAGAATCATCAAAAAAGAGAGAGAAAAGTTAGCATTGCCGAAGATGTAATTAAGATGGTTGAAAAAGGTTGTAATCGGTAGCCGAGGAAATGGGTAAATTGGTATCAGTTGTTAGTATTCCGGGTTTACAAAATATTCCCGATGAGTTAGAAGAGATGGGTTTTGATAGTGACCAATGTGTTGCTATTAGCATGTATTTTGTTGATAACCTAGTTCAACTAATGATAGGGTTGATTCTTTAACCCTATTTACATCATATTTCTCACACTTTGAATGTTCTTTTTTAATCTCATTGAGTTTTTTTGTTCTCCTTTTGGTTATATTACTTGTTATTGGAGTTTGTATGTTGTTTAGAACATTTATGAGTATTTGGAATCAAACATGCAAAAACTTGCTACTTATGCATGTTTCTATATATTACTGCAGGATCCTACAGGAAGTCGGAGGATGTTGAAGAAAGTTGGGTTGGAACTCTTTGGGTCGTGGGTTTGCTTTCTGGGCTTCATCCATGGACTCTTTTGGACAGATTTTTGGGCCATTGATTGGGTTTTTATTAAACAATGTTTTGGGCTTTGTTTTGTAATGTATTTAGGCCCATGGTCTTTTAACAAACATTATAAATTAAGATGTTAGGCTTAGGAAGTCACACACCTTCACTAACCATTTTCACCATATTGTGGTGAATGGTTTAATTTCTCCTTTTGCTTAGCTTTTTTTGTTTAAAGGCTTGAACTTTCGGCCCTTTTGGAAGTTTACATATTCGGCCAAGTTTAACATCTTTTGGTTACAAATATTAATTACAAGTTTCATTAGTTGATCGTTGCAAGTTCTTTCTTCTTTGTTTTACTTATTCAAGTCATCTTTAGTTCTCATCATCTTTGGAGATTGTTCATTTGTGGTTCACATTGGATCCAAAAATCCTATTGTAACCCGAAGCAAATGATTAAGATGCCGAAGATGAGTTCCGTTAGCAAAACATGCAATTCTTACTTTTGTGAATCGTTACTTGACGCACAAGTTTCCAAATCCTTTATGTCACTTTCTTCTAATCTTTTATTTTATGCATTTATGTTATCGCAATTTATTTTCTCGCAATTTACTTTCCCGTACTTTACTTTCTTGCAATTTAATTTATCGCACTTTACTTTTCCGTAATTTAATTTATCGTAATTTATTTTTTGCACTTTAATACTTGTTACTTACATTTCTTTGCAATTTAATTTTAGTTTTTCTCTCAAAAAAAGTCATTACTTGTGCGACAAGTTTCCTTTCTCAAGTTCTAGTATAATGCATTTTTCATCTCAATTATTTAAATTTCAAGTTTTTATATCTCTTATAAAAAGAAACTGAGCTATGATAAGATTTAAACCGGTAAACACGTAAAAATATGTATTAATATAGTTTTATCGTTATTTAAATCAGATTTTAAATATTTCACTGAAGATTACATTTAATTAATTGACAACTAAATATTTGTATGAAAATATGTTAGTTTTTCAGAAGTTACTTAAATATCAGATCTAAGATAACGTAAGTTTGCTATAATATCTTTTTACCAGATTACTTGTTTTTATTTTAACAAAACTTTACACCCTTTACTTCTTTTTATAACTGGTTTTTCATAATTGTTAATCAAACACCCGACCGAAAATATTTCTTCGAATTTGCCATATGAGACTAATTTTTACAAACTGGACTCATTGAGAGCTTTTGCAAGTCTTTCCCTGTGGATCGATTTCGGTATTTTGTACCATTATTACTTGTTAAAAGACGACAGTAGATGAAGTTGTATACTTGCGTCAAGATCTATTTGCACGTACAATTTGGGGTTACATGAACCTCAACAGCAACTACGCCTTTGGAATGGTATGAATGTTGCTTTCAAGCCATCATTTATGAAGATCGTCTTAAGTAAGTTAGGCATGTGATGTTAGTTGGTAAACATTTGAACTTTTTTATTTAGGTATTTTGATACACAATGGTAAACATTTGAACTTTTGTGTGTATACAATGGTAAACATTTGGACTTATGTGTGTTGGTAAACATTTACCAAGTCTTTTGGTTTATGAATTTGAGTTTTTTTAATTATATTTATGTTGGATTTTTTTGTATTTTTAAATAATATTTGGTCGTTTTCATTTAGATTGTTTATTTGGTAAAAAAAAAATTTATAAAAAGCTCATTAGAGGTAAATTGGTCATTTAATCAGTCAGGTCCTTGTCCTGTCTTACCAAACGTTGGACAGTTGTCCTGTCTTGTTCTGTCCTATCTTGTCTACGTACCAAACACACCCTAAAAGAAGTCGGTGAAAATGGTGATGAACCATCAAAGGTACGTATTGAGTTAGAAGAATTGAGGGCAAGGGAATTAGAAAACGTACGTATAAGGGTTGAGCAACTTCAACAATATCACTAAACACAAAAGAGCGTTCCAACACACTAATGTCACTAAGAGGCCGACGGATGTAAAGTCCACCAAATAATAATTAACTAACTAGCCCTTTGTTCACAATTAAAATTGTGACAGTGGTAAGTCAAGTTGAATCCACTGGGACTCAGTCGAACTATCAATTCTGGTCAATTCAATTCAAGCACAAATACTATTAATTAAAATTTAATTACAAGACCGGGGGGGGGGGGGGGGGGGGGGGGGGGGGGTTGGATTGATTTATAACTAACATACGATTCAAAATGATGAGGGATTCACAAAATAAAAAACAAGGCCTATGTAAAATACATGCAGTCCAGATGAGGGGTCCATCTCTTGGGCTTTTCCATGTCTTTTGTTTTCCTTTTTGGGGTTGGATTCACAAAATAAAAACAAGGCCTATGTAAAATACATTTTAGGAATAAAAAGGACATAAATTAGGGGATTTAACAAGTAAATGAAAACATAAAAAATACAATTATGAGAGACCCATGTAGCCTAAAAAAAGCATGTCATATCCAAATATTACATTAAGCTACGACTTATAAAATAATGGTTGGTTCATGAATATGTCAAGTGAACGTGCCAACTGCCAAGCAATTGGACAGTTTTTCTACGTCCAATGCATACAGTCACACCGTGTTCTCTAATCTGGAGAGAAAAGAAAACAAAAGAAAAGAAATGGATGGAAAAGAAGGGGAGAGAAAAGAAAGGTAAGGAAAATAAAATTTTCATTTGTGTTCTCGAAATGGAAGGAAAAGAAAGGAAAGAAAATAGTTTTTCATGTTCTTGAACAGGAAAGAAAGGAAAGGAAAGATGTCATATTTACAAATATACCCTTATAAAAATATATTCTTTATAGTTTGGTAATTTTAATAATTTCAGTAATTTTTTTAAATGGTTTTAATTTTCTTTCCTTCCCTTTCCTCCCACATTTGGGAGGAAAGGTTTGGGAGGAAAGTTATCAATTCTTTCCTTTCGTTTCCTTTCCTTTCTCTCCTAAAAAGTTTCGAGAACACGAGTATTTTTTTTACTTTCCTCCCCTTTCCCTCCCTTTCCTTTCCTTTCCTTCGTTAAATGAGTTTCGAGAACACAATGTCAATGTTTCCCAACATTCTTGGACAACCATGTTGTTCACCAATCACAAGTATCCTAGTGAGTTCGTCGCTATTTGGTGATGCGCTTTCACCAATTTGCACATACTCATCTATGCAATTGGCCAGAACACCATAAGCAAACGATCGAAAAATAGCAATTACCTTTTGAAGATATGACAAACCAAGATGTCTAGCCTCATTTCTTTTTTGAACAAAATAATTATCATGTACTACAACATCAAGAATTCGAAGGAAAATACTTGATTCATTTTGAACCTCTTTCGAAAGAGTCAAGGACCATATTTTGGAGATTTGGTGAAGTAACCATCATAAAGTCGTTCATCACCCTAATTAGATCGTGTTGGACAAATTTATGGCCCATAACAGAACCACCATGAGCTCCCCTTGAACTCTTGTTGGCAAGACGTTCTTCTTCTAGTTGTAGAAGCAACAACTCTTCATGTTTCTCATCCTCATCATTCATATGCATATCAAGCAAGTGATGACTAGCTAAAGAATGACGAGCGATGATAATTGTTTTAAAATGAAGAATAAACGAGGAGGCAAAAATGGTAAGAATTAGATATAAAAAATGGTTGTAAATTGCTCTTATTTATAAATAAAATTGTCAAAAATCATTTACTACTAGTTGTTGGAAGTTAAATCATCTATTAGTAGTTGTTGGAAGTTAGAAGTTTAGAAGTACATTTTCTGGAAATCATCATTTAATACAAATTTGTTGTAACAAAATAATGGGAATTTAATTAAAATACCCTTTTTTGAAAAATCAGTACCCAAAGTGTCCCAAATCTTGTAATTTTTGTCAAAATACCCCCTAGGTCCGCGTTTTTTCAAAAAACGCGGACTGGTACTGTTTGGGTCCGCGTGTGGGTCAAAACGCGGGTTAGGTCCGCGTTTCCAATGTTGAACGCGGACATGGGGTAATAAACGCGGACATGGGCTCAATTGAATTGTGAAATTTAATATATATTTACATTTTATACTTCTATAATTATTTAGTTAGTTTACTTTATACCTTTTACTTTTCTATTTTTCATTTTTCATTTTCATCATATTAACACATAAAATCGTATATTAACTAAAATACGTTAAAATAATACGTTTTAATTTTAACAAGTTACACCATTATAATCGTCTCTTCGAAACCTTCGAAATGAGCCAAATATTGAATATTTTTGGATTTAATAATTTAATTATATATCATATGTACTACATAAAACGTATGAAACGTATGCATATGCTATTTTTCTTTTTACCATAAAACATAAAACGTATTATATATCATATATACTACATATTTTTGGACAAATTATTCATAATTTATGTTATTCTTCTTTCTACCATTTTACTAATAACGATATTTTAGTAAAAATAACGATATTCTACCATTGGATTAAAAATATCGTTATTCTACTAAAAATATCGCTATTCTACCATTTTTGTAAAAATAACGATATTATACCATTGGACTAAAAATAACGATGGTATAATATCGTTATTTTTACTCAAATATCGTTATTTTTAGTCCAATGGTATAATATCGTAATTTTTACTCAAATATCGTAATTTTTAGTCCAATGATATAATATCGTTATTTTTACTCAAATATCGTTATTTTTAGTCCAAAAATAACGATATTATACCATCGTTATTTTTAGTCAAATATCGTTATTTTTAGTCAAATATCGTTATTTTTAGTCCAATGGTATAATATCGTTATTTTTACTCAAATATCGTTATTTTTAGTCCAATGGTATAATATCGTTATTTTTACAAAAATGGTATAATAGCGATATTTTTAGTAGAATAACGATATTTTTAATCCAATGGTAGAATATCGTTATTTTTACTAAAATATCGTTATTAGTAAAATATCGTTATTTTTACTAAAATATCGTTATATCGTTATAAATTATGAATAATTTGTCCAAAAATATGTAATATATATGATATATAATACGTTTTATGTTTTAGGGTAAAAAGAAAAATAGCATATGCATACATTTCATACGTTTTATGTAGTACATATGATATATAATTAAATCCAAAAATATTCAATATTGGGCTCATTTCGAAGGTTTCGAAGAGACGATTATAATGGTGTAACTTGTTAAAATTAAAACGTATTATTTTAATGTATTTTAGTTAATATACGATTTTATGTGTTAATATGATAAAAGTATAAAATGAATAATAGAAAAGTAAAAGGTATAAAGTAAACTAACTAAATAATTATAGGGGTATAAACTGTAAATATATAATAAATTTCCAATTGCACCCAAAACGCGGACATAGTGAGGAAACGCGGACCCAAGTGAAACAGTGGGAACGCGGATCTAACCCGCGTTTTGACCAACACGCGGACCCAAAAGTACCAGTCCGCGTTTTTTGAAAAAACGCGGACTTAGAAGGTATTTTGACAAAAATTACAAGATTTTGGGCACTTTGGTTACTGATTTTTCAAAAAAGGGTATTTTAATTAAATTCTCTAATATAGTTGAGAATTACTTTTTTTGTATAAAGTTTATTAAAAATTATCGTCTCATAAAAACTTTTTTGTAAATTATCGTTTCATATAAAATTTGTTTTAAAGTTTATTTTATTGTTTGTAAGTTTATCTAAAAGTTAGTTTGATTGTTTAAAATTTGTTGAAATATTATATGTATTGAATATTTTAATAATTTATAATATAATAAATAGATAATTTTTTTTATTTTAATTTATAAAATGTTTTTGATTTAACATATAAATGTTTATAATTATGCATTAAAAATACTAGTAACTTTTTTAATGTTGTGTATAACATTAATCTACTTACTTATGTTTAATCTATACTATATTATAAAATACGGATAAAAAGCTCTTAAATACAAATTATTAGACACAAGATACCATCATTTTATGCAAGATTTTAAAAATATCTTAATTTACAAGTATCAAAGCACAAGATACATATTACTACTGCAGACTTCTAACACCCACCAATCTGGTATGCACATCTATATCTATACTATATTATAAAACACGGATAAAAAACTCTTAAATACAAATTATTAGGCACAAGGTACCATCATTTTATGCAAAATTTAAAAATATCTTAATTTACAAGTATCAAAGCACAAGATACATATTACTACTACAGACTTCTCACACCCACCAATTTGGTATGTGCAAGATCTTCCTTTTATGCAGACTTTTCCATGTATCTATACTATCTATATCAATACTATATTATAAAACACGGATAAAAAACTCTTAAATGCAAATTATTAGGCACAAGGTACCATCATTTTATGCAAGATTTTAAAAATCTCTTAATTTACAAGTATCAAAGCACAAAATACATATTACTACTGCATGCTTCTAACACCCACCAATTTGATATGTGCAGGATTTTCCTTTTATGCAGACTTTTCATGTATCACTATTAATTAATATATTATATCTATATCTATACTATATTATAAAGCACGGATAAAAAACTCTTAAATACAAATTATTAAGCATAACGTATCAGCATTTTATGCAAGATTTTAAAAATCTCTTAATTTACAAGTATCAAAGCACAAGATACATATTACTACTGCAGACTTCTAACACCCACCAATTTGGTATGTGCAGAGCCTTCTTTTTATGCAGACCTTTTCATGTATCACTATTAATTAATATATTATATTACTATAATTTTGTTTTAATTATATTATTAAATATGTAATTGGTTATTTTTTCTAGATGTCATTAAAATATATAAGATAATAATTGAATTCTAACAAAATACTTAATTTTTTTATTTAAAAAATATTATATTATTAAGCCTAAATTAAACAAATTTATAAAAATACATTATCACTTTCTCAAATCCATCCAAAATCGTACTGTAAATCGACAAAAAATTAAATGAAACATTAAAATCGTGATGTATCTCGCTGCATTACGCGAGTACGCTTCTAGTTATATTATAAAACACGGATAAAAAACCCTCAAATACAAATTATTAGACACAAGGTACTATCATTTTACGCAAGATTTTAAAAATCTCTTTATTTACAAGTATCAAAGCACAAGATACATATTACTACTGCAGGCTTCTAACACCCACCAATTTGGTATGTGCATGATCTTCCTTTTATGCAGATCTTTCTATGTATCACTATTAATTAATATATTATATTACTATAAATTTGTTTTAATTATATTATTAAATATGTAATTGGTTATTTTTTCTAGATGTCATTAAAATATATAAGATAATCATTGAATTCTAACAAAATACTTAATTTTTTTATATAAAAAACATTATATTATTAAGCCTAAATTAAACAAATTTATAAAAAAAACATTATTACTTTCTCAAAACCATCCAAAATCGTATTGTAAATCGACAAAAAAATAAAATGAAACATTAAAATCGTGATGTATCCCACTGTATTGCGCGAGTACGCTTCTAGTAAAATTAATAATGAATTATTTAAAATACGAAAGGTGTTAGGGTTGGAAAAAATGTGTTTGAAATTTTGATTTTTCATTCTCTATTTTAGAAAAATTATTAAGAATATGTTGGAAACGTTCCAAGAATGAACCTCAAGACCTAACATTTATTTGTTGGTTGAGTTATATATTTTTAAACATATAATATTTATATGTATGATAAATTATTGCGTTTTTTTTTTAAAAATATTGTAGAGATTACGTTGATTTTGGAGATTGCGTTGATTTTAGAGATTGTGTTTTTTTAGAAAAATATTGTAGAGTTTGCGTTAATTTTGGAGATTGTGTTAATTGTAGAGATATTTTGCGTTGAGATTGCATTGATTTTAGAGATTGTGTTTTTTTAGAAAAATATTGTAGAGTTTGCGTTAATTTTGGAGATTGTGTTAATTGTAGAGATATTTTGCGTTTACGTTGATAATAAGATTTACTATTAGGGCCCTTAAGTTTTTTTAGGCCCCTTAAGTTTTTTAGGCCCCTTAAATTTTAGAGAATACAAATGCGGTCCCTTAACTTTGCTAAACCACAACTTAGGCCCCTTAAGTTTGCTAAAGTACAACTTAGACCCCTTAAATGTGCTAAACTACAAATGAGGACTTTTAAATTTACCAAATTACAAAATGTACACCCTTAACATTGAAAAAAAAACGAAATAACAAATATAAGCATAATCCTTATAATCGCAACATATCGATTTGGATTTTGTCAAACGGGTGTAAATAACCCTAAGGTTTGTAGGGATTTAAGAAATCCACGTGATTCTCCTACTACCTGGAAGTCCAATAGATTGAGTAGTTTCTTTTTTCTAAAATTAAGCAATATACGAAATCAACAAAATGTACACCCTTAACATTGCAAAAAAACCCAAATAATAAATATAACCATAAGCCGTTGTTTTTTATTCCTTAGTTATAAGTTAGGTGTGTTGACAACATCTCTGCATTACTATGTAGGATGATTTTGATTACACAGATCTGTCATTCAAATGTCGCCTTGGCTTCGTCAAGGAAATTAGAGATGCTTTTGCAGCGTGTCCACCTGAACGGACACAAAATTTACACTAAATTTTTGGCCGCACATCTTTCGGGCCATGGCTAGAACTTACCAATATTGGGTAGGACCCCATCCTAGTCCACATGTTTTTACAGTTGGAGGTCGAGGTTGCGAGTGTAGAGCCGGAGGAAATGTATTTCAACGTGTGTGGGAATCTCATGCACTTTGGTCGTCGTGAGTTCTGTATTGTAACAGGACTCCTTTTCGGACCAACACCCTCCCTTACTACCTTAACAGATGAGTCCTTCGTCAGTAGGGTTTGGCCCAACCTTGCACCAGGTCTTTTGATGCTGAAAACCGTCGTCCAGACAATGAGAAATGGCCTACAGGCGATATCCGATGAGGTTGTTGTGCGTGTTTGCTTGGTGGTGATGGCGGAAGTGATGTTCATGGGCCGCGATCTAAGGATGGTGGTTTCCTCTACTGTCCTTAGCGCCGTCGATGACTTCGGGAGGTTTAACAGCTATCCGTGGGGTAGCTACATCTGGAGACACTCATATAAAGGACTCCACTGTGCTATCGCCAGACGCAAGCAGAAGAACCAGAACAACAATACGATGATGTTGAATGGGTTTGCACACACTCTAAAGGTTAGATAAATAGTATAACATAAATATTAATCCATCTCTATTTTGGCTACTGTTTAACGTACTTGTTTATGTTGTGTAATTCTAGGTTTGGATCCTGGAGATGTTTCCTGTCTGCCTTCAAAATTTCACCAAGCGCTCCGACAGGTTGATTAGGGGAACCAGTTGGGACCGAGATGTTGTCCTGAATAAGTCTGCATGCATTGGGATCTTCAACTCAGTTTTGAACGTACACCCTCTTACTATATTTTTAATTGTAGTAATTAAAAAATAATTGTGATTTATATGTTTTATAATTTTATTAGGTTGGGCATGGGCCGCTCGCGGAACTGAGTCCTACTCATGCTGAGCAGCAGTCGAGTTGGTTTCAACGGAGCGTCGCCTTTTTTGAAAGTTCGGCTGGCAGGCGACCGAAAAAGAGGTCCCGAAGTAGAGATCCTGATCACAATGACAATGATGACGATGATGATGAAGATGACGATGATGGCGCGAGATATCAGACTCCCCCTAGCTCCTCCCATCATGGGGTGCCTAGTACAGACCCATACCAACACAAGTGGGACTACATGGACTCCATGAATAGACGCATAATAGAGCTCAAGGCCCTCATCGCACACCTTCACACTGTTTGCGTTAGTGTTTAACTTATTTTGGGGATATTACGTCCCATACTTATATATTGGTTTGTGTATTGATATCACGTTCCATACTTGTATTAGGTGTCGACGAGCATGGTGCCCACTTACACGTCGCCTGGACACATGCATGGGTACACGCATGCGACATCTGCGACCCCATCATTCCAGCAAAGTGTAAGGCACGACGAGTGCTCATTATTGTTCTATTTTTGTTATTACGTTTGAAAATTCTTATTAAGAGTTCTCATTATAATATATATCACCAGTTTGGGATGATAAGTATGATGCCCACCTACACGTCGCCTGGGTACACGCAGGCGGCAGCGGGAGGATTTGTCCTTTTTCCGACCCCATCATCCCAGCAAAATGTAAGTGACGACGAGTGCTCATTATTGTTCTATTTTTGTTATTACGTTTGAAAATTCTTATTAAGAGTGCTTATTATAATCTATGTCACCAGTTTGGGATGACAAATATGACGCCCACCTACACGTCGCTTGCGTACATGCAGGCCGCAGCGGGAGGATTTGCCCCTTTTTCGACCCCATCATCCCAGCAAAATGTAAGTGACGACGAGTGCTCATTATTGTTCTATTTTTGTTATTACGTTTGAAAATTCTTATAATGACCTACGTCACCAGTTTGGGATGCCGCAGGCAGACTGTTACATACCCCAAATGATGGAGCCGAGGTCGTCCCTCGTTAGCTGTTTGGTGGAAGATTTTTTGGGAACTTCCATCCCGGATTCGATGGGGTCGGGGGTTGACACCACCCAGGCGCGACTGAGAACTCTGATGGGTGATGATATCATAGGAGACCACTTCGACGAAGATAACATTCCCATAAATACGGCGCAGGCGGTAGCACTTGAGAGGGCGAGACGGGTCGTTAATGCGGGGCCAACCTTTTGTTCCTCATATATCCAACAACCTTCGACCACACCAGTCCCTCCGAAAAAAACCAAGGCAAGGGTGAAGGCAAAGGGCAAGGGAAAGGTTGGGGGAGACACTACGATGACTTCAGCGAGGTAATCGATGCTTCTTACGGCGGCACAGATCATGGACAAATGTCTCAATAATCAACTCCCCCACCTGTTTTGTCCATTTTATGGTGGCCTTCAAATGGATGTCGGTTTTTTTATGAAACTGTTGGGTGTAGGTGGTAGTAGGGATTTCTTCAACCTTTTTACCCCCTCCTTGGTGTCCGTCCTTCTTGGCCATCATTTCCTTCCACTCTTCAGTGAGTTGTTCGATCTCCGCTTCACTTTTATCTATCGTTTTTTTCAGTCTCGAGGGCATTATTTGTGAAGATGGTGGGTTTGAAGATGATGCATTTCCAACCATGTGTTTGGTGAAAAAGGAGACTATTATGATATCAAAATGGTGTATGGATGTTGTAAATTTTACAGTTGGTATAACACGGGTATTTATAGCCAGAAGGAGCAATTTGTTCAACAAAAAACGAATCGTTTCAGGCTTTGCAGGGGAATCGTTTGACCATGTGCACAAAAGCGATCACGAACCTATCTTCGCATGGACTATAAGTAGATGCTCTGGTGAAGTAGTAATTCACAACTTGCAATCTATCCTTTCTACCCGCTACGTCGTTTACAAACGTTCTCTACCTTTTCATAACTTAATGGTTGGAGGTTCACGCTCTAGGGGGGAAAGGTTAGCGAATGGGGCTGACACTTCACGCTCCGCCTACATCGAACAATTAAATGATGGAACTACAAGGGTTGACTGGGTAGTACCACAAACAACGGAGGAATGGGCGCAGATTGGGATGACTGCTTACGATGCACCAATTACGCCTCAGGAATGGGAGCAATTTGACAATGCACGAGAGGCATACTACACTGCTCATGGGGGAGAATCCCCACCTAGGTATCAATCTAACCAGGGACTGAGTCTACCAATGTCTCAAGTACTGCCTACAAAGTTGAAAGAGTCATGTGATTAGGCAAATGCGGAGATACGAAATATAGGCAGGAAGTGGCTACGCAACATGGAATTGCAGAAAGAGAAAGAGGCAATTATTGCGGAGCAGAAGGAGTTCCTGGATATGATGAAGCGCGATGTTAGGGAGAAGAAAAAAGAGATTAAAAAGTTAGAAGATGAAGTGATAGAAATCAAAGACAACTACACCGGCATGGAGGAGCAGATGAAGGAAAAGGCTTGCTAGATCCGGAGGATTCGGGAAATCTACCCGTAGTAGGTTTCTCAAAGGGTGGTTAATCTACCCATAAAGATGATTTAATGTTTTCTTTTCTGCATTAATGTTTACTTTATCGATGCTTTAATGTTGTATGGATGCACCTTATCGTTTTCTTTGATTTCAATAAAACGATGCTTTAATGTTTAACTTGTTTTTACACAAAATACAATTTCACAACCACGATAAGGTAGATAAAATCAACAATGAACATAAAAACAATATCACTTAGCATACAAGATGAGGTCGTTACAATCAAGGGAAGTCAATGTTAAGGTCAATGCTATTATGCCTTAGGGTTCCATGTGGTTCTAGGTTCGATGGCCCCTGAGAGCAGAATCTTTGGCTACTTGAAGCTCTACTCCTGGGCACGGTTGAAGGGGAAGGAGTTGGACATTCACTACGAGTTTCTTCTACTGCTTCACACCTAGTACACGTTCTCTGTATCGGATCCTAACCACGAAATGGACGCCGATCGTTCTTTCTTGGTCTCCCCGCACGTCTCTTGGTTATTAACGGTGGATAGATTGGTGGAAGGGGGACGTGTGGCAAAACCCATGATTGAGGGGGTCCAACAGGATAGATCACCTCATGATATGTTGACCGGTAAGTATTGGACTTGTAGTAAGATATAGCCAGATCACTGCAATCTCTACGATTCATATTCCTTGCAGCAGCGATGGCATGACCGTACGGTAAACCAGAATATTGCCATTGATTACATTCACAAACATGGTTAGCCATATCGACAGTCGCATGATAATGGATATCCCGAACGTGGAACTTACCATGTCCAATCTCTCTTACCCTCCATGTCGCCGACTTTCCCGACCTTCTGTGAATTATCTCCTCCGCCATTGGTGTGAGATCATTACGAATTTCATCTACAAATATGTGTTAATTGTGTTACGATTTATACAAAACACGAAAAAAGCAACTAACATATAAGTTCAAGATTTCATAGTTTATCAACCTCCCTTTTGCCGTCGAAGTTGGTACCACTCTTGTTGAAAATCTCGGAAGTACTCCATAAGGCCGACAATCGGTAACCTGAGCGCAAAACGGGACCGTTCATTCACCGACTCTACACTATTGGAGGTCATTATGTTATACCGTTGTGCAGGAAAATAGGCCTTGACCACCTCTCCTTACCAGCATCGTCCATAACTTGTGCTCCACGTTCTACTTCATATCGTAGTGCATTCATGTAGATCTTAAACTCCCTAATCATATATGCTTTGCATACCTTCAAGTAGGTGGTCTTGTTTGTTGTAATACGCTTGTCCACGCTTTTCACATTCATCTCCAAATGTCGACAACATAGTGGGTGAGGGGTGGAGGGGTACACGGCAGAAATTGTGGCGCTTATGGAAGGAACCATGTCAGACATAAACACCAACCCTTCCGGGGCTCCGATACATTCTCTCAACATGTTCAAAAACCAACCCCACTCCTCCCCCGTCTCGGACTTGCCTACTCCGAAAGCCAATGGCACAATGTTGTTATTTCCGTCCATGGCAACCGCCAAGAACATCATACCCAGGTAAGGCCCCTTTAAATGGGCAGCGTCTATTACAAGGACATGACGCAGATTTGTCAAAAATGTTCAGATCTACAAAAAACGTATGTGGTTATTATTTGTAAATGTTATAATTTATAATATGTAAAGATACGACGTGCTAATATACGCACCGCACATCCAAGTGCAGCGAAACACAACTCAAAACGTCCGTTTAAATCCGTCCTTATTCTGGTGTGTGTACCCGGATTCTTCAGTTCCAAGTTATATAAATACGTAGGGAGTCGTTCGTACGACTTCTCTGGAGTGTCTCTCACCAATAGTAGTGCCTTGCATCGTGCACGCCATCCTTGGTGGTAACCAATGTTGACCCCGTACTGCTGGTTTATATCGTTGACGATGTCCTTTGGCCGAAATGCCCTACTAGCGTCAAGAAACTTTCCTTTCAGTATATGGCCCAAAGTCCTTTTGTTGTCCTGTCGGTGGCTGGCATTCAGTTGCGTCCTCGAACAAGTGTGTACGTCGTTTAGCTTTCTAACGGCAAACAGCCCTCCTTTAAGGCCCATGGACTTCGCCGACATACGTCATTTACAATTTCTTTGGTCACAGACAGCCTCGTATCTGGTTTTGTCGGATTTCTTCGCTCTAAACACGAAACCCTCTTGCAAGAACTTAATTCCGAGTTGTATGGTAATTTCCTCCTTCATATGAAATAGTTGACCTTCATGTATATTTGTACTGCGATTGTAAGGTGTGTGTTGGTAGGCTGGTATATAGGTCTCCGGGTTAGGAAGGGAAGGGGGCATATCTGTTAAGTCTGATTTTATAGTAATCATTGTATTTATAGGCTTGGTCTTATACAGTGTTTAGTGCCATATATTGTGTTGTATAAGCCAAGGGTATTTAAGTCCCTTTGGGCTTTGGTTTTTGTAAGATAATCTCACGCTCATTCAATACTAGTTTTACTTTGCGCTTCATAGTCTCTCTCTCTACTTTCTCTCTCTAAGATTTAGAGATTCTTGGATTATCAATTGGTATCAGAGCCAATCTAAATCGGAGAGGATTGAGAGAAATTGTTTTCGGATTCTGAATTTGTAGTTTAATCTAAAAATTTGATCGATTTTCTTGAATTTTTCAAGAAAATCTCGTTTTTGGATTTTTCATCAAATTCGGACTTGTTTTTGATTGATTTTCTGTGTAAATTGGTTTGTTGGATTCGTTTTTTATTGTAAAACATATTTGATTCACATCATTTTTCAAGAAAATCAAGTTTGATTGTTCAATTTTTGAAGTTTTTCGAATTCTGGAAAAATCGTTTTTCACGAACTGTTGGTTTATCAAATTCTTGATTTTTGTGGTTTTTAATCGAGTTTGTTGTTTGGAATTTGTTAGAAACTGTTTTTCGATCATATATGTGGAAGAATTAGTCTGTAATTTCTAATCTGTAATCAAACTTGGTGATTTTTTCTTGTTTTTCAGCGGTTTGCTCCAGATCCAATCTTTGCGCGAGTTCCTCCTGATTTCAGAGTTCATAAAAAATTTTCAGAGTTTTCGCTAACTGTTCATCACGCAAAGTTCAAACTTTGCGCCACATTCTTATCACGCAAAGTATACTTTGCATCTTCAGCACATCACGCAAACCTAGTTTTGCGCCTTTAACCTCTCACGCAAGAGAGGTTCTCGTCATTAACATCTCACGCAAAAACCTAGTTTGCGTCTTCCTCGGCTCACGCAAATCAAGTTTGTGTCACCAACTTATCACGCAAACATAAGTTTGCGCCATCAACGAGTTGCGCAAATCTCATTTGCGCGACCCACTGTTCACGTAAGTCTAAGTTTGCGCTATCTGTTTCTCACGCAAACCTCTAGTTTGCACCAGCTCAGTCTAGTCTTAGAATATTTTTGTCTCCATGGATTCTGCCAAGTTTGATTTTCAAGATCAGTTTTACAAGAGTGATCTCATGATGCAATTGGGAACAGATACTCGTCCACCAGTTTTAATCAATGAAGATGAGTTCACTCAGTGGCAAGATCGGTTCATTAATTTTATTGAGCGTCAGGCTAACGGAGAGAATATGATGAAGTCATTTTCTGAAGGACCGTTCATCAGACCTAAAAATGACACTCCTTTGACTGTTGAAGAAATTACACGCGAAAAAGCCGATCGAGAAGCAAAGTCCAATTTGATGCTAGCACTGCCTAACTCTATTTACAATCGAATTGATTGTTTCAAGCATGATCCAAATATGATGTGGACTCAATTAGAAAAGATCATGCTTGGGTCATCAGTTGCTACTCAAATACGCCAGACACGTTTCATGAATAATTTTGAGGAATTTAAGGCAAAGGACAATGAATCTCCGAAGGTTATCTTTGACAGATTTTGCACTGTGATTAATGATCTGAGAAAAATTAAAGTGGAAAAGACTGAGTTGGAAACAAATATGAAATTCCTCAATGCACTTCAACCGGAATGGAACAAATCTTGTCATCGCTTGAGGAATGATGTCAGGATATCTTCAGTGAAAATCCAAGAGTTGTACGAGATTCTGATGACTGATAAATGCATAGTCACTGAGAAGAAGGCCAAAATTGAAAAGAAGAACAAGAAGACAGTGGATCCGGTTGCACTTCTAACGAGCCAACTGGATGATCAAGCATTGTCTGATAATGCTTACAACGGGGCTACTGATGATGATGGAGAGGTTCTTCAGAAAGCAATGATCCTTCTCTCACAACATTATCAGAAAAAGTTCCAACCTCGGTCGGGTTCCAACAATTTTCGCTTCACTTCTGAGTCTAAAGTCAAAGTGCCCGAGCCAAAGACAGTTGATTCCTGTTACAACTGTGGTAAGTCGGGTCACATAGCTAAGGAGTGTAGAGTGAAGAAGGTTCGGGATTCGGCATACTATCGGAAGAAAATGGAACTTGCCGAGAAAAGAGAGAACGAAACAGCTTTGCTCGTAGAAGAGGAGTATTGGCTTGATCACTCCGATGATGAAGCTGACAATGTGGAGATTGCTCAAATGTGTTTAATTGGAGATGATCAGTTAGATGATGATGATGATACTGATGAAGATGATGTAATTTCTGAGTTTGATTACAACTTCATTTCTTCTCAAATGACCATTATTATAAATGCTTTATCTGATTTTCGCTCGAAGTTAATATCTGAAAAGAATTTAAATTCAGAAAAGTCAGATTTGATTGACAAATTGAAATTTTCTTTGAAAGATGAAAAATCTATTTTGGAAAATACAAAAGACATCTTTCAAAAGTAATTAGATAATTTGGAAAAATCAAATAAGTCTTATCTTGAATCTTTGACTAAAATGACCAATTTAAAAGATAATTTTTCGACTAAAATAAATGAGTTGGAAGAAAAATTATATCGAAGGAATCAATCTGAACAAACTATTTATTTGAACAAACCGATGAGTTATGAATCTATAAAAGAAAAATGGGGGCTTGGTTTTGAAAATCCTCATTGTTTAAACAATGCGATAGAAAAATCCCCAACTTTATATAAATACGATTATCTAACTCTTGCTCAATATGCTCCTCAATTTAAAATTGATTGGATGAATGAAAAGCAAGTGTTAGAGATCTAAAATGAGAAAAGGATGAATAATAAGAAAAATGAAATTTCTTTTGTTTATACAAGCGAAAATGCAAAATATTTTCCTGATAAATCAAAGAAGGGCAGAAAAATTTCAATTGATATATCTCTCATTAAGTCTTCAATGTGTGATGATTTTTTTGATGTTTATGCTACTAATTCTGATAAGGAAAATATCTCTCCAATCATTTATGATTCTAAGAGATATACTCCTCCATTAGTATTAGAAGGCAAAATTATTGACCTTGAAGATAAAATGGAAGATCAAAATATTCTAAAAGAAATTGAATCTGATATTATTCTTTCGTTCATGGCGTCAAGTCTTGAAGAAAATTTATTTTCTCAAAAACAAGATTCAGTTTCTGACCTTTCTTCTGATTTTCAAGAACACAAAAAGGAATTTCCAAAATCTGCGAACTTTTCTCAAATTTGTTCTGACTCCGAGGTAAGTTCAGATATATTGGTTGATCAGTTAGGTTTCTTAGGAAAAATTGCTTCTTTTGATTCAAATATTAAGTCTAAAATTCTTGATGAATCTTTTACGCTCAATGACAATTATTATAAACCAAAGCGTAAAAGAAGAAGGTCAAAGAAGTCTAAGAAACAAGATACAGTTCTTTCTGACAATTCTAATTCTTGTACTTCAAATTTTTCAGATAGGACTTTGAGCACATCTTCAAAGCAGATATGGAGGGTGAAGCGGATATCGGATGAATCTCAGACTTATGGAGATAGATATGTAGACAGATATTATAAAAGTGATTCATTTGCTATTTGTAAGAAAATTTCAAAATATTCAATAAAGCAAATGATTCAAATTTCCAAAAATGTCTCATATTCTTCTTCTGATTCTAGTTCAGATGATTATGTTTTCTCTTCTTCTGATTCTTTTGTTTATTCTTGTGATTATCTCTCTCGTGCTTTATATGTTAAATCTAACAAGTTTATCCCCATAAGAACTGCAACTAACAAACATGTGCTCAAATTCAAGTGGGTACCAAAATCTCAAATTGCTTTTAAGTTGCAGGCATCTAATGTCAAGGGGGAGTAAGAGAAATTTGGCTTCTGAGTACTTTAGCTCAGAACCCGTTCTTCCGTGATGACTTCTAAACATAATCAGTTTAGGACTCGTTCTTCCAAGCTTTTAGCTTCTAACTAAATGAGAAACTGTGAGTGCATATACTTTATTCCGCTGCATTTTATCTCTGATTATGATGTTGTTCCAGTTTTCTCAATATTTTTCAAAGAATCTGAGCAAATTCAACTAACTCTTGAATTGTACAATTCAATTCTTTCTTTTGAGTCACAAATTCTTTATACATTATGTGGAAGATAATATTATTGAATTTTATTTTGTTCCGACTAAATATCAATTTGCCGAATTCTTTACATTTTGTCTTAAATGATTTTTTTTCAAACTCGGCATGTTGAATTTAAAAGTTTAAATCTTTACAAATTTTATTCTATAAAGTAAAAGATTTACAAGTTTTCTTTCTTTTGAATAAAATGTGCGTCTAAGATAAATTTTCAAGTTGCTTTGTTAATATTAAAGTTTTATATGTTCAACAATCAAGTCATACAAAAGTCGAAAAGTCAGCAACATGCTTGTAGCTTTTGATAATGCTTTAAAGTTGTGTTATTCAGAGTATTTATAGTTTACAATGCTTATAAAACCTAAAAAGTCAGAATTTTAGATCGTAATGAAAATATGGCTAAACACTTAGATGTAAAACTAGGTGTTTGAGATGAATATTAAATTCTTTTAAAATACAGAAATCTCTAAGTTTAAAAGTTTGTACCTGTGACCTTTCTGGTTTGGGAAAGTAAGTTCCGTGGGATGCTTGTCATCTGGTCCCCTAAGGTCAATTGATCTGGGAGTGATCGAACCCAAATCCTTCTATAGAATCAGATCGAAAGTCATGTTCTACTGGTATGAATGGGTTTAGAATGTGTCGATGTAGCCTTTCTGATCTGGGAGAGTAAGTTCCAAGGGGTGCTTGACACCTAGTCCCCTAAGGCCAACTGGTCTGGGAGCGGCTGACCCAAATCCTGCAATAGGGTCAGATAGAAAGTTACGTTTACGACATGTTTTTTACTTAATAAACTTCTTGATTCAAAAGATGCCAAAGTGTACAATCTTAAAAGATGCTAAAGAGCACACTCATGTCAAGATGCCAATATGCACAATGCTAAAAGATGTCAATGAGCACACATCTCATGATACTTGGTGATATTTCTGAGTTGCGATAAACCTGTAAATTTGTGAAAGTCTTAATTTCTAATGACTTAGTGTGATTATTTGCAAAGTTTTCTATTATATTTTTAGAATTACATTTTCTTGAAGCTAATCAAAGTTCGCATGCGAGCACACTGAATAGATTGATGAATTTTTTTGAAACTGAACATGTTTGAACTTGATATGCAATAAAACTTGTTTCTATATCCAAAAACATACATTTGATTTCAACTGATTGATAAATCTGTGATATTTTACTAAGTAGAATTTTATTTGTTTAGTGTTTAAAATTTTATATGTTTAGTTGTTTCAAAATACATATTCAGTATATTTTTCTTTCTACATTGATGTTTCAATTCTTGTGTTCTCTTTTTTTTTAAAATGGGTTTGTCATTATTCGAGGGGGAGTGAAAAAGGAGATTTTTTTTAATTGATCATATCTGTTTTCGAGGGGGAGTATCTGGTTTTCTATATGAATGCTAACTTGAATTGTCAAATTTAGTGCATTTGTGTAGGGAGAGTCAAAGAGCTTATCAGGTAAAATTTCTGAGTTTAAGTCAGCTTTGCGCCAACAGTTGGTAGCGCAAACCTCACTTTGCGCCACCTTCAGCTAGCGCAAAACGCATTTTGCGCCACCAACGTGTCGCGCAAATCTCTTCTATTTTTCCTTTAATATGATTTTGCAGATCTTAAGTTGTCTCGTCTCCAATATTTGCATGACCAAGTTGATCCAGATCATCAAGGTCATGAGGGGGAGAAGTTAACGAGATGATAAAGAGACAAAGAGTTCAAATGTTTATCTGTTGATCAAGATTTGCTCAAGATTCAATTTTCTTCAACTATATTTGTCTATTTGTTGTTCAAGCTCCGATCACTACAGCTTATTCAAGTACATTTAAAAGAGGTGTGTCGTCTAGAGCACAAGCTGATGAATCGATTGTTCTTTCAAGTTTATTACAAAATGGTCCAATCTTGTCAAGGCAGCAAAAACAACAGAGCTTAAAAGATGCTGAGAAGAAATTTTTTAAAGTCAAAGAAGTTGCTTCACAAAGTCGCTTAGATGGTCCATGCTGATTTAGAAGATTGATATTGAAGACCACAACGCCAATGATTACTAAGGGGGAGATTGTTAAGTCTTATTTTATAGTAATCATTGTATTTATAGGTTTGGTATTATACAATGTTTACTGTCATCTACTGTGTTGCATAAGCCAAGGGTATTTAAGTCCCTTTGGGCTTTGGTCTTTGTAAGAGAATCTCACGCTCATTCAATACTAGTTTTACTTTGCGCTTCATAGTCTCTCTCTCTACTTTCTCTCTCTAAGATTTAGAGATTCTTGGATTATCAACATCAAAATAATCGTTTAACTCACCAAGTGATTTATTGCTAGGGGTATATGTTTATTCTTCGTCGTTGATAATGTCAAATTTTGACATTATTGAGGCACTGACCTGAGCAGAAATTGTTTGATCCCAGATTAAATAATGGTAATTCTAATGAGTTTTGAGAGAAAGGTACAGGACAACATCAATTAAAGAGAAAGCATGGATTTTAAGAAGAAGTTGCTAGAAATGGCTGTTTGGGAAGAAAAACTCAATGTGGGGATGAATGGTGCTTAGCAAGGTTCAAATTTTGAAGAAAACAGCACGCGGGGCGGTTTGGGTCGCGATTTTGTGGGCCGCGCGAGTTTTAAAGTTCGGGCGACTTGTGGCGCGACCTAACCCGCGCCATAAGTCGCACCAAGCACTGTTGGTGTCTTAGTCGACTATTTCAGTCAGATCTAGGTATCACACAATTGGACTTGAGACGGCGGCGGCTAGAGGCGATTTTTGGTAGCAGATTCAAGGCGATAAAACAATAAAAAGGTGGGAGAGACTTGGTGGAACGGATCCTCGATCTTGTTACAAACTTTTACTTCAAGATTCAAGGATTTCAGGGAGTGTTCATTTTGTCAAAACATTTCATTTCCGAACAATGTTTAGATCTATTTTATTTTCACTTCCAGTTTTCATTTTGTTAACCCCAACATGAGCTAAACTTCTCATGTTGGGGGTTGGATAATTATTTGATGATGTTGATTTAAACTTGTGATTTGGTTTGCACTTTGATGATTAATTTCTCAATGAAGCATATGATGAGTTTTTATTGTAATTCATTGTAGTCTGATCAACTATTTGGATTTTTCTTGGTTACCTTATTCTTCGAGAGAAGTGTGAGACGACTAGATGTGTTTATCATATGCCTATGGTGCAAATTGGATAGAGATATACCGATTTAACCATAGATCTGTTAATTTTGTTCTTATGAGTATATTAACTTGAATTTTGAGTTCGAAAGAAGAATTTTCACTGTTAATTGCTAGTATTGTTATAGCTTGAGAAAGTTTAGCAATCACCTTAAAAATTAATCATTGAATCTATGAATCATCTAATTCAAACCATTACTTGTTTTTAGAAAACAACTCTTATATGAATCTAACCCCCAACTTTCTTATCAGCAGTTAATTGTTTCAGTTTCTAAAAGTTTCCTTTTAGTCGTTTGAACTTAATCCTTTTGCAAAACTTCAAAACAATCCAATTTTCTTATCATATAGTTAATAGTCAATATAGTCTCGTGGTACTCAATATCAAGTTCCTTTGGTTCGATACTCGTACTTCCGTACGTATTACTTGATACGACACCGTACACTTGAGGTTCGTGTGGGAAGGGTGTAACCCCGACCTATCAGTCGTCCTCATCATTATCGGTATCTAATCTGTCCAAATCAGATATACCAATTGTGAAAACATGGGTTTCGTCATCAGCAACTCCAACAAACTGTCTTTTTGGGTCTTCTTCTTCTTCTAGTTGCGTCTCCGGAACAACATCGGGACAAGAATCGTTAGGACGATATGCATGATCAGAATAAAATGTGGTGTCGTAGGATACTTGAAATTAAGAATCAGACTCCAGTTGACTACCACCGACATGGATTTCGTCATCACCTCCGTCATCATCTTCGTCATCACCTCCGTCATCATCTTCGTCATCACACATCAATGATGCGACAAACACAAAAAGTTCTAGAGGTCTTTCTGAATCGGCTGCAAGTTGCATAAAACCAAGGATTTCATCATCGTTGGTTAGCTCCTTCAGTGAGCCATTTTCACGTCTGAACACCAACTTGCAAGCAGCAGAATCTTCGATTCCACACTTTCCCATGGTGTAATAAATAAACCTCTTATATGAAAGCATTATTGGAATATATACACCACGCTTTGTGTAGCCAATATAATCCCACTCATTGTTGTTTTGCACCCATTGACCAACGAAACATAAATAGAGCCTAGCTCTTTCAACAGATGAACTCATTTTTTCAGTAGTATGAAAAATGAAGCAATTCATGTAACAACCCAAACTCATGACATAAGAAATAAACAACTTTATTAAACAGCGACGCCAAACGGCTCAATACAACGTCTAAATAAAATTTAGGTTCTTCGGAAGGACAACCTATCACACATAACTGAGAATACAAGGAATTAAACTAAAACGAAAGTCTTCTAACCCAACTCCAAATCACACATTCTCCTTACTCTTGCCCGATCCTCCTACATTACGCTTACCTGAAAAGGTTTTTATTTTGAAAATAGCGAGGGTTAGACCGGAAGGTCTAGTGAATCCCCTCTAACAACAGTTCAACAACAAAAAAAATATAGAAAAGATTTATAATAACACAAACCAATTCATTTAATAGCAATTCAACACTTGCAACCATGCTTCTCGCATACACTATCGTTACCTGAAAGTGACAGCGTGTCTGACTCATACTGCCTTAACTGGGACACACCCCCATTGGCATAAACGGGACACACCCCCAGGTATGAGTTCAGGCGGGACACACCCCCAACCAAATCAGATTTATGAAACATTATATAAATAAATCACGCTACTGACCAACACTACCGTTAAAGACGGCGTGTTTGACTCGCACTGCCTTATTTTGGGACACACTCCCCAATGGCATACACGTGCCACACTCCTCGGTACGAGCAGGCGGGCCACACTCCCCAACTTAGGTCAAAACTTCCGCAATAAATGTATGTATACATTTCCTCATAACATGAATAATAAGAGTGCAAACGCATTTTAACATAACTCGCAGTTATACGATACTTGCATTTAAACATTTCTTGCATTTATAAAACAAATATCGCATATAAAATATTTTGTCAAAGTCTACAAAGACGGTTTAGAAAACTCACCTAATGTCCTTGCTTAAGCCCTCACGTTTACCTCTACAGTCGGAAACGAATCCTATATGAAAACGACGTAAACTGGTAAACCCTTCGATACTCTCTATTTTAAAAACGACAACTTCCCTTATAGCGTACTAATTCTCACGAAGAATATTAGACGATTGATCTAACTCGGTCCAAGCTTAAGGTTCACCCCGGCCCATCGGAAAAATAATGCTAAACTCTAGCAATTAACCCAACATTAATAACTAACAATAATTAATTTATTAATGGGGCGTTCGGCCCACAATGATTTAAATTGGAGAAAGGAATTCTCGGCCCACTCGTTAAATTTAATACGCCATTAAGGCGTGGAAGCTTTGATCTCGTGCACGGGGTCATGAGAACCCCGCCTGGAGTCCTTCTCAAACACACCCGGTGTCAAAAAGGCTGACCGGAGTCAAGCCTTTGCCCGGTGCCAAGAGGCTGGGTTGCTCGGACGAGTACGACCGGGATCACCCGACTGCCGACCGGTGCCACACAGGTTGGTGCCCGGTGTGATTTCCTTCCTGATACACGATCGAACGGCGGTCGACTAAAAAATTTGACGCTGTCGTCTCCCATGTCCAAAACGATGTCGATTCACAAACCCAAACCCATTTACTAAGACCAAGATTATCAACAAAATATAACCAATCAAATTTTGAACCCAATCTCATTAAGAGATTAAGAACTCTGGATGAAATTCCTATCAGCAGTTCAAGATAACCTCCAAGGATTTCTAATCCATTCAACATAAATGATAATCAAATTCCCCACATCATGAAGACAAAGATAAGGGTAAAACTCACCTCAAGGAAAGGTTGCAAGTTGAGAATCAGAAATTAAACTTCCTTATCTTCTTCTCCAAGTGTTTTCCCAACCATACTCTCCTTCTCTCCAACTTTTCAGCCGTTACCACCTATTGAGGAGAGAACATGAGATTTTAGGGTAAAAACCCATTTTTCATCAAATTTTACTTTAGCCCCTCCAACCTTCTCTTGGTGCCAAACTCCCACCCAAAACTTTTTTTTAACACGGTTATTACATCATCCCCTCCTCAATAGGATTTTGTCCCCGGAATCCCATCGTCGAACAATATGAGATATAGGGATCTTATATCCTCTTCTATCTCCCACGTTGCCTCTTGGTCTCTATGAACTGCCATTGCACCTTTCCAAGGCGAATCCCCTAAATCCGAAATTTCTTTATTTTTGTGATCCAATATGGCCACCGGTTCCTCTATAAAGCTTAGCGTTTCGCCCACGCCAATATCATCCAACTGTATTGGCACCTCGATTTCCACCGAACACTTCTTCAGATTTGACACGTGAGACGTAGGGAAACTCCTCGCCGTTCCACGGTTAAATTTAGTTTGCACACTACTTCTTCAACACACTCCATAATAACAAACGATTCAATGAATCCCGGTTTCAACTTCCCTTCTTTCCGAAACGGACCACCCCTTTCCAAGGCTAGACTGGTAATCTTTATCTTGTCCCCACTTGAGACTCATGACTCATACTTTTCAATCCAGACCGCTTAATTCCACCCAAAGCCCAAGCCATTCCGATCAAATATATATATTCGTACGTAACCATCGGAGTTTACACTCGCTTACGACAACCTCTTTAACGAAAAGATTTTATCGGAGACAACACCACGACATCATACGACACCAACTAAAATAATCACTCAACTCGCCAACTTAACATATAGATTACCTTAGATAATCCCAAGAACTCCCAACTATGAGTTCCTTCACCCGGTAAACTGCCTTTGCAAAGTAACCTCCTTTGATACGTCATACATCAAACATAGAAGCACTTCCTTTCTCACACCACGATAATCTCAATTCATTGGTACTCCCCAACTCTTATATGTCAAATATACATCGCCCCAAATTCATCACTCTAGCTCCTCACACAATAGAAGAAAACTTTCACAATTTGATACCTTCGCAGACCACCAACTCCATCTGACCATATACGCAATAAACCCAAGCTTCACTCGCTCAACACTGAGTGTTCATGCTCACACTAACTGTTCCAAATAGATAAACATTGGACAACCGACTCACTTGGAGTCCCTTCCACGCAGTTCCAAATAGATAATCCCAAGAACTCCCAACTATGAGTTCCTTCACCCGGTAAACTGCCCTTGCAAAGTAACCTCCTTTGATACGTCATACATCAAACATAGAAGCACTTCCTTTCTCACACCACGATAATCTCAATTCATTGGTACTCCCCAACTCTTATATGTCAAATATACATCGCCAAAACAATTTTAAAGTAAAGTTATTTAAGCTTGGGAACATAAAAAAGTTATTTAAGCTTTAAAATAAAATAAAAAAGTCAAACACATAGAGTTAATTATGACTGATAGGGTGGGTAGGAGGGTGGGGTGGGGTGGGGTGAAATGTATATAAGGTTTTAGGGTGCCAATAAGTTTTCCCTAAATAAAATATATCACAACAGAATTACCATGTTGAAAACAATAAAAACTCAAGTGGCAGTCCTTCAAAACGTGTCAAATGTGTTATATGTGCAACATTAATTTAACCAATATATTATTAAACTCATGATTTCTAGCATCATATTAAAAAAAACTGGTCTAATCTGATAGGTTAAATAATTGCTATTTTTTTAAATAAAAATATTTATAGTAATGTCAATGTTTAAAAATAGGGTGGACTAAATGAACCCTTTATATATTGCTAAGACCATTTCCAACAGTTTTGTTAAGATAGAGAAAATTAAATTTTTGTTCTCTATGTTTTTCCAACAGTTTTGCTATTTTATTCTCTATAATAAAGAAAACTTGAAAAAATTTCCAAGTCTAGAGAATTCTCTAAGATTTGATAGTATGAGAGAGAAACGATTATTTTATTCAATTCCACCAATGAGATTGAACTTTTATCAATTTATATTAACTTATTTTTAAAGTGTATTGGGAAGATAAGTTAGAAAATATTATATTAATATACTTGTGTTAAAATCTCTAAAATAGAAAACCTTAAGATGAATGTAATTCATTTTAGAGATTTTAACTTTTGATTTTCTATTTTAGATAAATTATAGAAAAAACTGTTGAATATGTTCTAAATGCATTCTTATCTACTAATTTTCTCTTCATAAACGTCAATATTAAGACTTACTTTTTACATTTTTCAAATTTAACGTAATTCCGACATACAAAGAGTGCATATAACACTATCCTTAAAAAATATGTTAAAACAAGTAATTTACTGTTTATTTATAAAAACAATGGATTTCTTTTAATCTTTATTTTAAAATATCTTTTCATTGATATCATAACTTCGTATATCATTCTTTTTTTATTTCTATATTTTTTATGATGGGTTTTATAAATTCTTTTTTCTATATTTTTGTAAAATTTCCGAATTTTAACCACATTTGAATATGTGTTATTGTTGTTTTAGAAAAAATAGCTTTTTATATAATTTCAATATTATGAATAAATAATAGATAAAATATTATTAATCAGATATTTTATTTAAAAGCCAACTTTCTTGAGCCGATTGAATGTTCCAATTTTAATGTTTTCTATAGATTATCTTAAATAAGCCTCGTACGTTTAAAAAAAATCCAAGGTGGATAAATAAAAGTTTATAGGAACCAAGAAAAACGGTTGCAAGGTCTATAAACGGCTTAACATCGACAGATAGTGACGTTGAATCCAAAGGGGTTGTAGTCGAGGGGCATGATTGGTAATTCACCGGAGAGAAGGTGCAATAGGATTGGTGGGCCTGCTCCCATAATGGTTGGCATAAATGTCTCAAAGCTATTATTTTCCCATTATACCCTCACAAGCTATAACAACCTATATATAAGCTTCTCTTTGGTTTTTAAAGGGTGTTTGGAATTGTTTATTTAAAGGGTTTATTAAATTATTCCGTTTTGATAAGCAGTTTTTAGTATTTTGATGAGAGGAAAAAAAACAACTTATACCGTTTTGTTATCGTTGATAAGGAGTTTTTAATAAGTCATTTCATTTTAACTTATTAACTTATAAAAAACAACTTATAAGCTTTTTGGTTATTTTACATGTATAAGCAATTCCAGACATCCCTAAATAATAACTTATTAGAGCATCGCCAATGCAAGATTCTTATAAGCAAAAAGTGCAATGACTTGTAGGAACTAACACTATAGAGAGTTCTTATAAGAACTCAAACCCCTTTAGGTTCTTAAATAAAAATTTTGGTTCTTACCATGAAGTTTGTGAGATGGGACATTTTCCTTATTTTTTTATTTTATTTTTTTGACTTTATAATAATTATTGAAGTTGAAAATATGTACAGGACCCATGAAAAGAGGTTCTTATAAGAACTACCATTGGAAACATTTATATGAGTTCTTATTTTGATGAGTTGGAAATAAGGTGGCAACAAAAGTGTAAAAATAATGTTCTTATAAGAACCTCCATTGAAGATGCTCTTAGTTTATTACGTTTTGATACCACGAGAAGCTAATCCAAACACTTTTATTTGATTGAATTTGAAGGGATTTGAAATTAAATTTCATTATGTTTTGTTTAAACGATTTTCTAGATTTGAAGTTATAGGATTTCTTTGAAATTCCACAAACATAAAAGTTTAAAATAATGTAGGGATGTTTTGTATTTCATAGGATTTCGTAGGATTTGTATGTAATAAGTTTTAAAAAATATTAAAAACATTTGTTTTCTAATAATAAATTAATAAAAAGGTAATTTAATTATTTTTATAATTATTTATAATTTATTTTTATAAATTATTTACAAAGAATGAAATTCAATTTCATTACATATTCTACAAACTAAACACTCCATGGATTTCAAATCCAACTCTTTCCATTAAATCCAAATCCCTCATGACCATTCTGTCAAACTGAATGTCCCCCTAGAGTATCACCAATTTGCTTGTCCGCAAGTTGGCCTAGAAACTACGGTTACCTAAAAAAAATTAGAGTGAATTGCAAATTTGGTCCTTGAGGTTTGTTGTTTTTCTCACATTTGGTCCCTACAAAAATTTTATTGCAAGAAACTCCCTATGGTATGCAAAAGTGTTCGGATTTGGTCCCTGTGTCTAATGCCTGTTACTTCAGGTCCGTTAAGTGCCTTCATGTGCATAACACACGAGGGTATTATGGTAATTTTACTGTTTAATTTAATTTTCTATTAAAAAGGCAATTTAATCAAAAAAAATAACAAATCACAGGGACCAAAATGCAATTTATTCACACAACCCCTTAAGTTCCAGGCGACAAAAACCCACCCTCCCCTTTCGTTCCCCCTCCCCTTTCGTTCCCGACGATAAACTCCGGCGACTCACAAACTCCAGCTACTCACCTCCATTCACAACCGTTCTAAACCTCCATTCTTATCCACCTCCATTATCCTCCGATCTGAACCTGCAAAATGGGAGACGACGATTGCTATAAAGGGTGGATGGATGGAGATGGGTTTCGATCCCGGAGATTGGTTTCGATCCTTGAGACGGGTTTCGATCTCCAGTGAGTACACCGCCTCCGATCTGAAAACAGAACCACCCCTAATGGGTGAGTTACTCTCCAGGGACAAGGGTTAGGGTTTGGTTTTGTTCGATCGGTGAAAACAATGAGACTGTGGCTGTGACGATTATATTATTTGAGCCAATCGAGCGGCGGACATCCGCCATATCTTGGCGGGGCAACCCTGCTACGGGAGGCTATGATGAGAAATTGATTGAAATAAATTTCGATCATCTTGTCGGACATTGTAGACCGAGAAGGGGTTGCAGCCATGGCGGTGGCGTATCTGTGCTCCTCTGATTGATTAAGCACATCTGATCCATACACTTATT